>CM076571.1:664214327-664652994 GCA_034641835.2 Pinus albicaulis
TATTCTGTTGGGAAAAATACTGAGAGGGGGGGGGGGGGGGGTGAATCAGTATTTACTGCATACTCAAAACGTTTCACTTTTTCATTCCTTAAAACCCATACGCTACTTTCCTTTAGTAAACTCGCGTATATACGCGGATACCTTTCATTCAACTAGCGTATACACAGAGATCTAAATATGTCATTAGTTCTTTGCTTAGATCATTCCATTATTCATTCATCAGATGTTTAATAAGCAGTAAACATGTGCAGTAAGAATAGAATAAACCATCACACAAAGCATCACACATGAACACCAGGATTTTTAGGTGGAAACCCAAGTCGGGAGAAAACCACCGCTGCAGTTGCTCTGCCTTCAATATTTTATTATAGAGAAAACATCTTACAACATATGTGCTGGTGCAGACTCTACCAGCACGCAGGCACCCACCTGCGCTCGTTTACCAGCTTCTCCTGGAAGGGAGCTCCAACCCCCTGACTCGTTTACCAGCCTCTCCTGGAAGGGAGCTCCAACCCCCTGACTCGTTTACCAGCCTCTCCTGGAAGGGAGCTACGACCCCCTGATCTCGTTTACCAGCCTCACCTGGAAGGGAGCTACGACCCCCTGACCGAAGGCTACAACCCTCAGCACCACCTTGGACCACGTTTCATCAATTTTCACACTGGATCCAACAACTTCAATAGAACACAACTTGCAGGCCACAATTCATCATATTTCCAGACTGAACCCTTTTCATACTTTTAAGCACAAACATACATCATCAACAGATACATACCAATTCAGACAACCCAGATCAGATAACAGTAATACAGCAGAACAGATCAGATGTTTCATACCCCATGCTTCAGCAAACCCTAGTTTGCATACGCGCTTTAACTTCACTGATGTCGCGTATATACGCGCTTCCGTCCACACAAACCAGCGTATACCTCTGTATATATTTCATTGCGCATACGCGCTTTCTCTTCATCGAAGCCGCGTATATACGCGCTTCCTCTGCGGCGAAGTAGCGTATAGATCTTCAATCATTATAGAGCAGCATACTTCTTCAGATCAGATATTCAGTTCAGATTTACCCTTTCACTTCAGACAGATGTTCGCCTAGATGTTCGCCTCATCACAGATCTAAGCCTTCCATAATCAGATCTAGAAAATACAAGTGCAATTCAGATCTAGATCCCCTTCTTCATCATTGGTGCATCATACATTCAGATTTATCATTCAAGTGTAACCCTTTCCATTCAAATCTACTTCAGAGAGAAGTATTCATTCAAGCTCAGACATCTTGCACCCACACTCATGATTTGCACAATGAATTTCTTCTCCTTATATAGGTTTATCCTTTTTTCAAAACCACGAGCCAAAACAATACCATGAGCCTTCAATACCACGGGCGCCTTTTTCAATACCATGAGCCAAACCAATACCATGAGCCTTCAATACCACGGGCCCCTGGATTTGCACTTTTTGAGCGCTTTAACCCATACGCGACTTGGCACGTTCTGTTCCGCGTGCATACGCGACTTCCCTTAGACAGATCCATGTATTCATAGAGACATACTCTTTTCATCATACTTTGAGCACATTCTGACTTCTTTTCTTCACTGCCTTCTGTACACACTACAGATACATCAGATTTACTTCATCAAGAAACTTCATCAAGTAAGTTTCCATATTCTTCATCAAGTGGGTTGTCATTCAATGACAACACTCAGCATCATATAAAATCATTTCACATCATTTACCAAGTCCATCAAGTCAAGAATAACTTCATCAGGTGGTTTGCCATCAAGGACAACACATGTCAACAGTCACATGTCTTCATCTTCATTCAGTGGGTTGCCATCAAGGACAACACTCTGCATCATATTGCCAACAATCTCCCCCTTGGACTTGATGGCAACCAGGATGGTGTTTGATCACCACAACAGATAGGTACATTAAGAATACAATGACACCATGTCACTCTCCCCATTCTTTGACACCATTATCTTCATTCAAACACCATGTCACTCTCCTTTGACATCAAGGGCAAAGGGCGGATCAAAACGAACACACTCTCCCCCTTTGACATCAGGGGCAACGGCGGATCAAAACCAACACACTCTCCCCTTTGACATCAAGGGTAACGGCGGATAAAAACCAACACACTCACCCCCTTTTCTCCTCTTGTAGAAGGAAGCGTTCTGCAGATCTGATGTACACTGAAGTGACCATGCTCCCCCTGAGTTCATGCTGAACCTACAAACATATTTTTAAATGAAGTACATGACTCTATGACCTTCCTATCACCAATGACTAATACTTACATCAAAGATCCATCCAAGTGGATTTACATATGAGACTCAAATACCCAACCAAGTGGGTTTACACATCTCAACTCAACTACCCAACCAAGTGGGTTTACAAATTTGACTCAGCTACCCAACCAAGTGGGTTTACAAATTTTGACAAGTCCTTACATGACCGAATATTACAATTTTACATCATGGGTCTCAACAAGACCTTTTTATCAAATTACAAGTATGAATTTTTATGACCAATACCAGAAATACCTCAAGAGAGAGATCATATATCAGAACCATCATAATGCCAACAATGCATTATACTCAGCAAAGCTAATGCTCCCCCTGAATCTGTGCATCCATGCATCCTTTCCATATGACTAAGGCTCCCCCTTAGTTTGTGCATCCTGAACACTTTTACCAACAAATCATCAATGCATCTTTATCAAAACATTAGAGAAAGAGTTATGAGAATTGGAACATAACCAGAGATACCAAACAATATCAGAGATACCAAACAGCACTGCAGCTGTGCTGAAGAATGCTAACCCCAACCAGAAAAATGTCAGCAATCAGACATACGCGGTTTTCTGTGCAGGAACTCGCATATATACGCGACTGTGTTTCATGAAACCCGCGTATCCCAAGCCATCTTCTAAAATTATGCATATTTGTTATTTTGACTGGGAGATAACACTCCCAGCTTCTGTCTTAGATACTCGAACGCTTCCCTGGACTACGTATAGATAGAACAGGCAAGTGCTTGTGTCTTCAAGCGTCATCCACCGGTTGTAGCATAAGCCCATTAGTAACCAAGCTTTCAGATTCTTTGCAGCATCAATACAATCTTTCCAAGAGAGATTATCATACCAGAACAACATTTTCAACTATGTGTCAATCATCCATGTGGTCCAATATCACCATGATCTTCAAGATTTAACATGAAGTAACATATGTAGGCAAAATATCTCAACCATAGTAATAAACTCTGCATGATCTATTCTTATTTCTGAATCAAACAACATCCAACTCATCGATGTGTGAGCACAAAAGATACTTATCAGCAACCAGGGCTCAAAATCTCATCATAATAAACCATGTACCAAGTCATCATCATTTGAGCATGAGTATCACAAAAACCAAAGAATAAGCAGTCATATTTCCAACAATGCAATCATTAGTATTCAACCTGCTGCTCCCCCTAAACCAGTGCTCTTCCTTAACTTGTGCAATCTGAAACACCTTCAACAGCAAGTCATCAGCAACAATCTCTGCATGATCTGTCCTCATCTCTGAATTATAAGACTTTCATCTCAACAACGAATGCTCTTCATCATAAAGCTACCAGGCTTCATCCATAATCTTCAACACAATAACCCATGCATCATTTCATTATCATGAGTATAACCAGAATAATGCTAACAGTGCAATCATCAGCAGTCAGACTGATGCTCCCCCTGGACCTCTGCTCCAGATCTTCAGCTAGCATATAAATTCTCTTATCATCAATGCATACGCGACTGTGTCTGATGAAACTCGCGTGTATACGCGACTTTTGTGAATAGAACCCGCGTATGGAAAGTGAAACATAGAAATTTTTCACATTCCTTTATCTCCCCCTGGACTTGTCCTTCCTGTACCTGTCTTCTTCATATCAGATGTTCTGTTAGAAATACATATAACCAGATTAATCAAATCAACCATGAGAGTCATTATGCATTGCTCCCCCTGTGACGATACATTACTAAATCTCCTAATGTATCCCACATCATTCCTACAGTCAATCAGAGAAGTAAGCTTCCAGAAGCGGATGACTGCAGTAGGGTCTGAATTCCCTACGTTTCTGATCGGTCCTCCTTCTTCTTCCAGATTTGTTTGTACTTTCTATTTGTGTGCTGGAAGTTATCCAATTTCTCATATATGTTCAACATGCATTCCTTTTCTACATGTCCATACTTGTTACAAGAATAACATCTCATATGTCCAGAGAAATAAGCATAAGTGTCATGATAAGTATTTCTAATCTTCCTCCTTTTACAATCAGCTGCTTTATGTCCATACTTGTTACATGAGAAACAATATCCCTTGAAGAAACCAGAGTACCTTTCTATGTAGGAACTGTTTGATTGAGGCTAAAGTGATCTGCTCCTGCAATTTGCTGCAACATGCCGATAATTATGACATTTGAAACATTCAACATTATTGAATGATTTCCTTTGAGATTTCATCATTGTTGATTGACCTTTTGTTTCTTTCAACTCTTCAGGTTTTGTATTGACTTCCTTTGAATCTTTAGCACTTCCTTGTGAACTAGATTCTCCTTTAACAGTTTCATGAAAACCAAGACCAAGTTTGATAGAAGGAGACCTTTGACTACTAAGAATATTATCCAGAATCTTAGTATTGTCTTGAAACCTCAAAATTCTAACCTTTTCTTCTAATTTACCTTTGGGAATGTTTACCTCAACCTCCAGGGCTTGACATTTCTTTGTCATGCTTTCTTCTTTCCTTCTTCCATCTTCTACTTGATCCTTCAGATTTAGAATCTCTTCTTTCAACCCATTTTCTTGTTCTTCAACAATTTGTAAGAGTTCTTCATTCTTCTTATTCGAGTCTTCCAGATCTTCTTTGAGAGAGATGATTTATGCTTCAAGTCTTGCATTCTTCTTGTTTGATTCTTCGAGATTTGCATTTAGATCGTTGACTTCTACTTCTAGTCTTTTAATTCGAGCGGATGCATAAGCATGAAACCTTTGGTACTTGTCTGTCTGTCCATTCAGTATTTCCATCTGTTCTTTCATCCCTTTGTACAAAGCTTCCCTTTTAGAAATTGATCTTCGTTGATCTTCAATTTTCTTGATAGCTTCCTCTAGATCCAAAACTTTACTTACACTATCTTCATCATTACATGCACAAGAAAGTGAGTCACAAGAACAACTATCAATACCTGATTTATCTTCTTCATTTTCTGCTGCACATGTTTTCTGAGATATCTCCTTTTCAGTAGCCTTCTTCTTTTGCTTCTTTCCCATTGCCACGGATCTCCTTCAAGCGATCAAGCTTTTGCAGAAGGACCTGCTCCGATACCAATTGTTGGGAAAAATACTAAGAGGGGGGGGGGGGTGAATCAGTATTTACTGCATACTCAAAAAATTTCACTTTTTCATTCCTTAAAACCCATACGCTACATTCCTTTAGTAAACTCGCGTATATATGCGGATACCTTTCATTCAACTAGCGTATACACAGAGATATAAATATGTAATTAGTTCTTTGCTTAGATCATTCCATTATTCATTCATCAGATGTTCAATAAGCAGTAAACATGTGCAGTAAGAACAGAATAAACCATCACACATGAACACCGGGATTTTTAGGTGGAAACCCAAGTCGGGAGAAAACCACCGCTGCAGTTGCTCAGCCTTCAATATTTTATTATAGAGAAAACATCTTACAACATATGTGCTGGCGCAGACTTGACCAGCACGCAGGCACCCACCTGCGCTCGTTTACCAGCCTCTCCTCGAAGGGAGCTACGACCCCCTGACTCGTTTACCAGCCTCTCCTGGAAGGGAGCTACGACCCCCCGATCTCGTTTACCAGCCTCACCTGGAAGGGAGCTAAGACCCCTCGATCTCGTTTACCAGCCTCACCTGGAAGGGAGCTACAACCCCCTGACTGAAGGCTACAACCTTCAGCACCACCTTGGACCACGTTTCATCAATTTTCACACTGGATCCAACCACTTCAATAGAACACAATTTGCAGACCGCAATTCATCATATTTCCAGACGGAACCCTTTCCATATTTTTAAGCACGAACATACATCATCAACAGATACATATCAACACAGATCAGATAGCAGAAACACAGCAGAACAGATCAGATATTTCATACCCCTTGCTTCAGCAAACCCTAGTTTTCATACGCTCTTTCCCTTCACTGATGTCGCGTATATACGCGCTTCCGTCCACACAAACCAGCGTATACCTCAGTGTATATTTTATTGCGCATACGCGCTTTCTCTTTGCTGAAGATGCGTATATATGCGCTTCCTCCGCGGCGAAGTAGCATATAGATCTTCAATCATTACAGAGCAGCATACTTCATCAGATCAGATATTCAGTTCAGATCTACCCTTTTGCTTCAGACAGATGTTCACCTAGATGCTCGCCTCATCACAGATCTAAGCCTTCCATAATCAGATCTAGCAAATACAAAAGCAATTCAGATCTAGATCCCCTTCTTCATCATTGGTGCATCATACATTCAGATTTATCATTCAAGTGTAACCCTTTCCATTCAGATATACTTCAGAGAGAAGTATTCATTCAAGCTCATACATCTTGCACCCACACTCATGATTTGCACAATGAATTTCTTCTCCTTATATAGGTTTATCCTTTTTCAATACCACGGGTTAAAGCAATACCATGAGCCTTCAATACCACGAGCCAAAGCAATACCATGAGCCTTCAATACCACGAGCCAAATCAATACCATGAGTCTTCAATACCACGAGCCCCTGTTTTTGCACTTTATGAGTACTTTTTTGCCCATACGCTACTTGGAACGTTTATTCCCGCGTGCATACGCGACTTCCCTTAGGCAAATCCGCGTATTCCTAGAGACATACTCTTTTCATCAAGATTTAGCACATGCTGAATTCCTTTCTTCATTGCCTTCTGTTCACACTGTAGATACATCAGATTTCCTTCATCAAGGACATATTCTATCAAGCACAACTTCATCAAGTAAGTTGTCATCATCTTCATCAAGTGGGTTGCCTTTCAAGGACAACACTCAGCATCACATTGTCAACTAACATCATTTCACATCATTTACCAAGTCCATCAAGTCAAGAATAACTTCATTAGGTGGTTTGCCATCAAGGACAACACATGTCAACAGTCGCATGTCTTCATCTTCATTCAGTGGGTTGCCATCAAGGACAACACTCTGCATCATATTTCCAACATATTCCTTGAAGGAAAGGAGGCTTCCCTCCAAAACTCCTATAAAAGTGGATCTAGTCTCTTGGGGTTCTTGCATTCATTGATAGGTAGTAACTACCCATAATCCAATTGAGTTGTTAATGGGCTAATGCAAGGAATGATCCTCCTAAATATTCTCATGTTTGTCTTCCATGTGTTATTCTCAATAAATTTTGTGTATCCTACACATTCAATGCATTAGGCTACATGGTATAACAAATATTCACTAACCTTCCTAGTGAACACACCATAGCTCAAAAATATATCATCAAATGAAAAAATAGAGGTTAAAATGTGTTGAATGATGGTCAAATGGGCCTTAAATTGTATCTATTTGGGAGGCCCATCATACCCCCCTACATAAATTATTTCACATCCTCTCAGAAACTTATTCACTTAATTTTTGGCATTACCTGACATCCCAAGCTACCTAAGAAGGAATGCCTTCTTCAGGATGGAAACCCGCATTCTTTTTAATATCTTCCCATTCTCTTTCTTCCTTTGCATGTTCCTTGTTTTCTTGTAATCCCAATAGTAGAAGAATATTGAGCTTTAGTCTAATACAATTGGTCACTAATCTATAAACTATAATTTTCTAAAAAGGGGTTATATCCAAAGCATTCCTTAGCCTTTCTAGTGAGTGATTTCCTTTATTCTCAAGTTTCATGGCAGGGTGTGCCACCTTCTCTGAAAGGCTTGTAGGCTTTCAGTTGCTAATAATATGAAGGTATCTTCAAAGTGTAAGATTGTATGCTCTTATTTCTCTTGTAGGTTGGTGTCGGCCTCAGATCTCCAGCAATGAACCTATGAATATTGGTGACAAGACAAGGGCCTCTTAACTCTACTCTAATCCAAAAGGGTTCATTTACCTCTTTATCCATGACTCATTGAGTTATTCAGCTGTGGCCTCTTCAAGGGTAAGCCAGAAGTCCAAGGCCATCAATTGCACACCTCCCATTATTGATTTTCGGTCCCAAATATTCATGTCAGTCCGTAATAAATTGTGCATATAAAATTCAATCATTTTATTTATATCCTAAATACCACTCTTATGACAAAACTCAATGAACTCTTTGTATTATTGGAAGGGGACAGAGTCATGTTGAGCCAATATTCTATTCTAGAATTGGTTCCATTGTTCCTTTAGGAACGGACTTGAATAAGTATTTGATGGATGTATGCATTAGATGAATTTTATGGCCAATATTTCCATGGTGGCTAGCTACTCCTCCTTCTCTTGTATTTAGTATTTTAGCCTTATATTTTATGTTTTCATCAGGTCCCTTAAATTGGCTTCCTTTCATATAATATCAACCATTTTCTCCCCCATATTTTTCATCTTCTCCTCCATTATTCCCACATATTCACGTCCCTTGGATTTTGTAATTTTGATCAACCTGTGGGTCCTATCTATTTCCTTTTCTATCTCAAAGAAGAGTAGGACTGCAAAATGAGTAGGGAGTATCTTCCCTTGTTCAAACCATTTATAGTAGGATCCAAGGTCTAGTTGAGGATATGGCTCTTATAGGTATAAATTTTTCTCTTGTATCACCACAACCACTTCCTTCAGTTTTTGTTCAGTTTCATGTAGCTGTGTACTACCTTCCTGTAGCATGAAGATTTCTCTTGTAGTTTGATGATCTATTTAGGGTTCTTGGTCCCCTTGGTGCATGGCCTATTTTATGGGGTCTGTGGTTTATTTCCACTTATTTTTTATGGAGTTTATCTCCTCTTAATACCTCTTTCCTCTTTCAAATTCTCCCCCTTGTTGGTTGGATGAATATTTAATAGTAATATGGGTTGGGGAAGGGGGTTGAGACTTTCCTGGCTTTATTTTGTTTCTCTTTTTATTTTGAAGTACAATGGGGGTTTCCTTGGCCTCCTTCCTTTTGGTTTACCTAGGGTACTTAATTCTGCCAAGGTAGAAACCAATTCCTCTTCTATCTTTCCTTGTGAAATGATTTATATATGTTTCCTTCTCCTTCTTTTTTATGGCCTAGATGATGTCCCAATGGCCTCTGGATTCCTCTATTATTTTATTTGTGTCATAGTAGCCTTGATTATGTATTCCTTAGGAATTGTGGTTTTTTATTCTATTTAAATTTATTTTTTAACCTCTTCTTCTTCCTCCTCCACTTCCTTTGGCTCCTCTTCTTCTTCCTCCTCTACTTAATTTGGCTCCTCTTCTTCTTATTTTTCTTCTTCTTCTTCTTTAGTATATCCTCCCTCTATTGCATCTCCTCCAAGTTCCAATTGGGCTTGTGCTTGTGTTTTTAGGAAGGAATCCTTGTCCATGTCCACAAAGTAAGCCCTAGTTATAGGGTTTTTAAGACCCTCTAGATCATCCATAACTATTGAAATTATGAAACCATGGTGTGTTATGTATTTATGTTTTCCTCCTTTAAATTTTTGGCTCATCTCCTTGATTGGATGGAAGAGAAAGCGAAGAATTCTCAATTTTTCTTGAGTGGGAAAATTCATTTGATAGCTCAGCTAATGGAGAATCCTAAATAGGTATGCATATACAATAATAATTTTTCCTTCAAAATTTATGTACTTCAAGACATGGTACTCTACCTCGTCCGAGGGATAGGGTAAACCTTCTATTCTAACTCCGTTTTTTTCCTCAATGGGATGTTCTTCTAGAAGGAAAATGTCCTTTTTTATTTGCTCCATTTCAATCGTAGGGGAATTATGGTTACTATGCTGATGAAATATTCATTCAAGTGGATAATGAGTCCCATTAATATGATGAAGGCATCATTTTATCCTTGTGTTTGGAGGCTCAAAGTGAATTCTTCAGTGACCTTATCATCAAAACCCCTGAATTTTTCAAAGAACCCTAACCATTGATGATTGGAAAAGAGATCCCTATAGGATGTTGGTGAATTTTATATGGATATATGGGTTCTGTATGTTTTAATCCACCCCCCATATTCTTCAACACAAATTTTCCAAAATTGGAGAAGCAATTCCCTCTCCATGTTATAGGTTTTAGGGATTTCTATGCAATTAGGGTTATTAAGGCAAAGGTAAAAGGAACAGTTTGTTTAAATTTCTTGGAAGAGGGAATATTTCATACTACCACTCAAAGAAATTGCATGTCATTTTCTAAGCGTGCTCATTTAAAAAAATTATATTTTTCATTTTCCTTTCATGCCCAAATTTGCGTCATAAACTAATGCATAATGTACTTCTAAAAAATTAAAGGATTTTGCAGGATTTTTCATCAAAAGATGGAAAGGAGAATTCATACTTACCCTACCTTTGATGATCATCCTTGAATTATAGGACTTGAGTGATGAAATTTCTTAGAAATGAGCTCCTTGTAGCTCTTTATAATCTCCTGTAGCACCCTTAAACTATCTTGTAGTACTTTATGTCTATCCTGTAACAAAAACCTATAGGTCTTGTATATTCTTCTGTAGCGGTATATGAAAAAAATGGAATAGGTAGATTGTACTTAAATGGTAGTGGCAGGCCTCCATTGTATTTAAAATACACTTTTTATGCCAAAGGAATCTCAGGGGCTCGACTTATGCTATTGGTGGTTGACTGGTTGGGCACAACGCACTCCATGAGTGTAACACCCTCTTCCCATATCTACCCAAGTAACCAGACAACTGAGGTAAAAATTTGATGAGAGGTTACTAATATGAGATTCAACCTTCTATATGACCTTAAGGAAGTGGAACCGATGGAAACTTGGCAAACAAACCTTACACATCATCAACAACACCTTTAGGAGGTAGCCCAACCTCCCAGACCCTTGAACCCTGAGGGGGAATTATTTTTTTACCCTTTTGAGCCTTAGCCACAGACATGTAAGGGCAAGAGAGTGGATAAAATCCTATAGCCATGGGCATACCAAGGAAATATCATGGCCAAGGCCCAAAAAAGTCAATTTTGTGCCTGCAACTCTGAGATTTGTGCCACCTTTTCAGCCCCAGAGCCCAGGTCACTGTCTAGAACTTCATGAAAATTTAGGATATGATAAATAACATTAGAAAAAAGGCACAGAAGCAATCACATCATTAGAAACTCATCTATACCCCTCCCATCCATGACTGGAATTTCATTAAAAATGTCACAAACATTGCATCTACAGGTATAAACAATATATTTAAAAATGGAGGTCCATTACTTATCTTAGAAATGCTAAGAAGAATTTATCCCCTACATCATAAGATAAAATAAAGTATATTTTACCATAGATACATTTTGTATTCATTTACAGGTAAAAACATAGATATATCCATGCACCGTCACTGATAGAATACATGCTTGTAACCAGTATAATAACAACAGAAATACAATCGATACAACAACAAATAAATCCATACATAAACCAATACATTTTCATACCAAATACCATAGGAATCATATATTAATTACTAAATGTGAAAACCAACTAGATATGGGACTTCCACGTTCCACCCGACCATAGATTGGATGGGCCAAGGCTAACTTCAGCCAATCACCCCCGTGCCATATTCCAAGAATGAATGTGGGACATTATCAAACACATCAATCAACACCAAACCAGGGCTCCAGAGACCAAACTATCTCAACCCAAAAGTAGTGATTCCACCTCATGGTTGGACATCAATAACCATTAATAAATTATCTCTATCCAAGTTGTTCTAGGGCTCCAGAGTGTTTGTTCCAACCAGGGCTTCCAGGACTAGTAACTCAACCCCAACTGTTACAAGGCTTCCAGAGAGTTTGTCCAACCAGGGCTGTCAAGACTAGTAATTCAGCCCACCTAGGTCTTCCAGAGCATTTTTCCAACCAATGCTTCCAGGACTAGTAACTCAACCCACAGTTTTCTGTCGGGCTTCAAGAGCTTTTTTCCAACCAAGGCTTCTAGGAACTAATAAATCAACCCACAGCTAAAGGAATCATGAGAACCAACCAGAAAAAAATTAATGGAAATAATCCCACAATACCATGGTTGTCCAAGAAATGGAAAGGCCAGTTAAATCAACATGCATACACCATGCATGCCAAAACTAGTGAGGAAAACATACATGCAACTCAGTACCTACAATCAAAATCCGCTATAGCTGCTAATCTCGATGACCGATTGTGCTTTCCTGCTCTTCCTTTGCCTTCTTGCTCCAAATCACCAAGTATCCACACTCTCCAAGAGTGCTCCAAGAAGTATCCAAGAGTATCATAGAGAGAGAATACATCCATTAAATCCACATAATAATAGGTATAAAAGAAAGAGAATTTGTCTTCCATTAAACATAAGAAAATACTGACCAGGTTTGGGGCTTCCATGTTCCACCCGACCATAGACATGGAAGATCCAAATATCTCTTCATCCAGTCACTCCCATTCCATATTCCAAGCATGAATGTGGGATCTCATGGATAAACTCATCCAAAAACACAACCAAGGGAATATAGAGGTTAAACCACCTCCACCCTCACCATACCGTGATCACACCCAACCGATGCTATGATCACCAAACCAAGCAGAACATGGAAATTCCATCCGGAATCCATCATTATCCTTGAGGAATTTTTCATCTCCTTGTCTCTTAGGCTTTACCGCAATATAATCCTGGATCACTAGGCCCTAAACGAGACACCTCCCATAAGATTGACCATGTATCCTGCCAAAACTTTTCAAGGGATTCCTAGGCCTTTGGGAATTAACATTGAGACCACCTGTGCCACAGATTTCGAATCCATCCAAAAAATTCAGTGCTCAAAACCGAGATCAAAATCCCAACACACCATGGCATCTGGAAAGGGAAAGGCAAGGCTGAAAACTATTGTCATAACCTGGAAAAATCATGCCACTAATAGAAAAATGACTAAATACCAACATTCATAAACCATGCATGTCCAAAATAGCTAGGAAATCACACATGCAATATGTTACATGCAAGTATTCTTGTTGAAGTAAATAGATCCTTCTTTTCCTTGCTTGATATTTTCTTTCCTTTCATTTGTTGTCCTTCCTTTTCTTGCTTCCTCCTCCTCAGCACAACGCTAAATTTCTCCAAGAAAACTCTAAGTATCCAAGAGGGAGAGAGAGAGAGAGAGAATAATGAGAGAGATCCAAAACATGAGTTGAGAATAACTACACTGACAAAAGGTACAAACTGATCCTCATAAGCCTTTTTATTAATGAGGCCTCTATTTTCTTCATTTTCCATTATTTTCCTTCACTTTCCTCCTCACATGCAACCTGTATGGTAATTTAATTGATGTTAAATAGCTTACATGAATTATCAACCAGGGATAGTATACTAAGTAAATGTGTGTGCATTGTATGTGCTAGGAGTCTTTACTATTCAAACAATTCCTAAGTTAAATTGAGATATCAAGATGCACATGTTAACTATAAAAATTAATATGTTACTCTAAAATCAAAATGATCACACTTTCTTAAAAGAAATAATTGCAAACTAAAATCATCATAAAATTATCACACTTGTTCAAAATAAATATCACACTTAAAAGAAATAAATATCACTCTTGATCAAAGGAAAATCACATTTTTTTCACTCCTACTTGAAATAAATCACACTTACTTGAAATGAAATCAAACTTGCTTGAAATGAAATCACACTTGATGATGAAACTAAATTTAAATTACTTTTGACAAAAAGAGATTAACTCTAAATTGAAATTCTACAACTACACTGCAAATTCATATGAACCTATACTTTTTCCATGTGTACAAGAGATCTCTCTTCAATCTATAGAAAAATGATTAATCAATCTTACTCTAAAAAAAATCCTAAGAACTCATTACAAAATCAAACTTAAGCATTTAAACAAACTAATGAAATGTTACAAAAAATAGAAAATTGAAATGTTATCTATAATTAATGAAAACCTTACAACTCGAGGGAGCCCTCCTGCGAGAAGTAGGTGTCAGCACCACACATTTAAAAGAGTAATTTCACATTTATAATTTTCACAACAAAGAAATGAAATGAAATAAGAGTTTTATATTTGAAAAAACATATTTTTTCAAATAAAATCCAAGTCTGTGACTGTCATGGCGAGAGGAAAATTTATAATATAGTGATCATAACTATTTCATAGTATTACGACTCTTCCTTACTCAACAATGACTAAAATTATAATAAATCAATAAGATAACATGATTATCTTATGATTTTCTATCAGCAAAGAAAATCATGAGGCTGAATATATGCATCTACTAATTTCTCACTCACTTGATTCGCCTTCCATGGTGGTTGAATTTTTATTTGATTGAGCTGCTATGATTCTTTACTTATTGATCCAGGTTATGAACATAGATAAAAATCATTATGCCAACTATTTTCCACCTTCCATAAGCCTTTTTCTTCAGTTGGATCTTCAGAACTCATCAAACCTTCAACTTTGCTGCAAAATCATACATTAGTTGCAGAATCATTGTAATTCAGTAGCTAATGTAGTTACTAAGTTAAATAATAAAAAACATTGACAATTATGAAACAAAAGATGATTAATGGTACCTGTTATGCCATAAACCTTGTAAATTCATTCCCAATTAGAGTTATTAGGCTCAAAAATAAGGAGGATAGGGTGTAAGGGGGTTGTCAAAAAGAAGGAATTTTGGTGTTTAACATTCCCCCCAAAAAAATACATTGCATGCCATGCAAAGTTTCAAACTTTGTGTCTATGCTTTTTCATTGAGCTTCTTCAAAGGTCTGAGTAAGAACATCCAAGCTATTTGTTATTTATTTCTTAGTAGTGACTGCCATCCTCAGTTTCTTCATAAAGATTCAATGTTGCAAGCTCATCACCTTTCTTTGAAGATATTTTTTTGGCCTTCAATTTCTTGTTCTTCTCATACCATACACTAAGATGCAACATGATATTATCATTTATAGTTATTTGGATTTCATTTTTCACTTTCAATTTTCCATGCTCTTGCTTCAAATGTCTATTTAGTACCTCCAAATCATATATTTATTCTTTAAGAGTTCTTACAATTTGGGGTCTTTCTGGAAGATCAGAATGAGTAATTTCGTCTTAGTTTGAGGATGATCCCATTGTTTTGCTTATAGCTCTTTGCTCCAAATAATCTATGTAGTCATATATCTCTTTCTTAATAGAATTTGTTTCAAGAGTTCTCTTAGTTGGACTAGAAATTGGTGATAGAACTCTAGGTGATGGAACTCTTGGTGATGGAATTCTCAATTCCTCATATTCTTCTAATTTGATGAATACTGGGGACTGTTGAGATTGTCCATGCACTTTTTTGTTGAGACATTCACTTCTTCTTACAGTAGATGATGTTTTTCAGTAGTAAGGGATTGCTTCTAAATTTCCTCTTGATCTTTTCTCTTTTTGGATGAACTTTCTCCTTTATTGTTGGATTTCTTTCTTCTAACATTTCTCCGTTAAGAGTCTCCAACACACTTGCAAGAGGAGTTTCATCCTCTGAATCATGATTTTTTTTGGAGGAGTTATCCTTAGGTCTTAAGGGTAATTTAATTCTACTCTTCCTTGTTTTGTTGGGTTCTCCTTGTTTTTCCTCCTTAAAATGATTTCTAATTAAGAAATTTTCCCAATTGTCTCCTATGTTTTTCAGATGAGCTTCAATATTCAACATTTTTACTCATCCATGGTGGTATAAGGCATTATCTATGGAATGTATTTTCCTCTAGGTTAATTTCATTTCCTTCAAGAAAATTCATCATCAATCGTGTATGGTATAAGAACATGTTACCAAACCTACCTTCACAAGTTATAAATTTTTGAATAATCAATAGAAAATTCCTACATTTTTTCTTCAAATTTGTGATCGGTATCCTCTTTTTAAACATGGAAATATCCATACCTGGATTCTTGAGGAAGACTATCCACTCTTTCTCTTCAATTTTTCGGTTCTTGAACCATCTGTCACTGATTTTTTGGAAATCTTGTAGCCTCTGCTACAAATGACTCTGACAAAACAAATTTCACATCCCCAATCTCTGCTTCTATGTTATTGTATGCCCTAACAAAGGATTTTATCACTTATTTTTCATGCCCATAAAATTTTTCCAAGAACTCTAACCATTGTGCTTGCTGCAACAACTGTCTGGCATGTGGGTATCCTTCAAGGAATTTATCCCCATTCGGATCTAAGTGTACAATGACTGTTGAGCTCCAAAGATGTTCTTTCTTCCACCACATTCCACTCCATTTCCTTTGTCCATTATTAATCATAGGCTCAAATGATCAGTAGAATTAGTTAAAATTTCTTTAAGAATATATATCATGACTAACTTGCTGTGTTTTTATGATTTTGTCATTGTAGTACTTTTGAACTAGATCTAGCTGCAGAATGCAGACATTCTATAGCGAGTGGCCGATTCTACAGCTATCTTTATGTCTACGCAGGTTCCAGGTGTCATCTCAGAGGAAAACACATATGGTCGTATTCCACATCATTCCCTCATCGTTTTTTGCTCTCCATGAAGTTTGAACGGAATTCTGTAGGCGGTTATGTACGTGGGAACTCAAACTAGGAGAGAGACTCCTAATAGGACAAGGACAGTCCAGATGTCCTTAATTGTATTACGTGACCACCATCAGAGTCCTAGTTTGGTTTTTATTTGGAAAGACAATTATCCCTAGGTTATCTCAAGACAGTTATGTAATTTTGTTACAAATATGGCTCGAGAAACCGAGGGACAAGGTTAGATTTTGTATTTGATTGCTAGATTTCAGAAGTTCGAAAACACTCTGTTTTTGAAGTAATTTCTCTTTAATGAAAGAAGCATCAATTCCTTGAAAGAGTTGAGTCAATCTTGAAGTAGATTTCGTGCTACTCTGGTGGTAGAGGGCCCCTGCTACCTGAGCCGCCTTGTTTATACAGTTTAGATAAGTATTTTAGTTTCATTTTCATTTCTAGCTTAGGCAAGTTTCTGAAGTTTATGTTCATGCTTGTTTACATTAATTATCACAGCTAGACTAACTCTTATAAACTCTTCCAAAATATCATCATGATGAATAAGGCATAGTTGTGGTATTGTAGGTTTTAGTTGCATTTATTTTCGAATGTTATGATTTACGCTTGTTTACACTAAGTGTCACAGCCGGTCTTCCTCCTACAAACTCTTCCAAAACATCATTAACAATGAATGAGAAACAGCTGTGGTGTCTTATATTCTAGTTGTATTTGCTTTCAATCTTATTTTTATGTTCAATTGCATTGAATAATACAGCCAAACTTGTTTTACAAACTCTTCCAAAATATCATTCCTATTGAACGAGATGGGCTATAGAATTCCATAGACTAGTTTCATGATTAATTTAGTTATAGCACTCCGGAGGTTGATTTCATTTAGTTCAGCTCTGTCACTACATTTCCAGTTTGATAATTGCATTTTTAGTTTAACTCTGTTCATTGTACTTCAAGTAGATTAAAAGCACTCTAGTTCAGTCTCAGTTCATTTTGTTTCAAGGAAAGATTAATGGCATTTTAGTTTAGGTACAGTCACTGTCTTTTAAGATTGATAGATCACGTTCTAGCCTAGGTTATCCATTGTATTTCAAGTAGTATTAGTTGTCAAAATCAGTCTCTCGGCCTTCATTATTTACAAACTTACTTTTGTTCTAAATTTATATTGATACATCACCACATGAACAGGGGTCATTCATATTAGTTTAAGGCTTTGATTACTCTACAAATCTTTTACAAACTCACTTATAGCCTTTTTCCCAAGCATCATTTTAGAAAATCTCAAAACTTATGAATAAGGCCTAGAAGTGATAATTCAAGTTGCAGAATAGGGTAACTTCAGCATCATAGGTTAATCTAGAATAGGAACTTTACTGTGTTACAAATAATCATTTTCTTGTAAGTTGATTGTTTATTTAGGAGAACTTCATTTACACTTAACTTTTCCATTTCTCAAGCTCTTCCAACACACCTTTAATGAATGAATTGGATAAGTTCAAGCTCATGTTGTAATTTATTTTCTTGCAATAAAGTCATTATCAAGCTTTGCATTTTTTGTTTGTCATCCATAGTTTAGGCTTTGTTCTATTTTAAATAACCAATAGCTTCTTTTCACCAGCACTTAATTCTTTCCCTTTTCAAACGTAAAACCATAAAACCAAAAACATCATAAAACACTAAACACAATGTAGTGAGAAACAAATACCTAGGCACATATATTGCACCACACTTCAGCAGTTTACCAACCTTGGCTGACAATTAATGAACTCAATTTAGGAACACTAGGTTGAGCACAAAAATTTTGGCGCCGTTGCCAGGGAAGTGTAACTAGGTAGCCTTGTTTCTTAACTTCCAAAAACAATGATATGCGTAGAGAGAGAGAATCAAGGGGTAGATTCATAAGAAGCAGAAGTTTGATTCCTAGAACACCACTTGTTTCACCTAGACCAAGAGTCAGTACACCTCCAACTCAGACCCACATTTCATCCTTTACTGATCCTAGACTTCCAAAAGACTTAAGATCAGATATTCCATTAGAAATACCTTCCACTTCATCCACTGAACCTGTCTTAGGAGAAGATTCAAGGACCCTTGCTAGAGATACAAACTTTTCCACTTCCACAGAAGAATCAACTATGGCAGAAGAAGGGGGAGGAGGAATATTTAATGGAGAACACACATTATTTGGAGGGGGTAGAGGTAGAGGTAGAGGAGAAGGAGGTAGAGGAAGAGGTATAAGAGAAATGGGAAGCTCTTTTGGGTTTCCTCTAGTAGATGAAGAAACCAATAAAACTATGAAAAACATTTCACCCTCTGTCCTTCCAAACTTCTATGGACTTAAAACTGAAGGTCTTGAAACCTTCCTATTTGAATTTGAAGTCCTATATAGAACTTATGACTAATTACAAGATACTCAAAAACTTAAACTATTTCCTTCAACATTGAAAGGAGCAGCATTGAAGTGGTTTATGAGTTTGATCAATAGTTATATTAGGACATGGGAAGACATGAAACAAGCATTTCTAGAGAGGTATTTGGATTATTGTATGCCAATCAATCATAAGGAGGAAGTGTTTAAGATGTTACAAAAAGAAGATGAAAACCTGGAAGATTTGTTGGAGAGATTTCATTACAACATCAAAAGAGAAAAAATGGAGAACTCAGACCAAGACACCTTAAAAGCTCTCTTGTTGAAGACAATTAGGGATGAATGGTTGGATATTCTTAACATGATGGGAAAAGGGTATATATATTAGCTCACATTACCTGGAATATCTGAGTTATGTATCAACCTTTCAAGAGGGAAATCCAAAACTGTAAAAGGTCCAAGAGACCCTGCTCTTGCAAGGGTAAGTAAGTCTGCTTCTGGGATAGTAAGTAGGGTTGAGATAGGGCATATGCTTGATGAATTCAAATCTGACATCTTAGGGAGTCTTAGTGAACAAATAGACACCCTTAAGTTACAAAACAAGTAAAAAGCTGAATCTGATGCCTTAGCAATCTTTTGTCCCAAATGTAGAAGGAAGCATGCCTTGAGAGAATGCCCTTTGGATGAAAAAGTTGTATAGACTTGTGTAATTTGTTCAGAAAAACATGAGACCAAGAGTTATCCTTCACTTCCTGGTCTTAAATTTGTCTTTCAAGAGGAAACTCTTACAAATTCCATAGAATCTCTCAATTTTGTCTCTAGAAGGCCTTGGCAAGGACCTCAAACACAAGGATTCCATGATCAATTGTATAATTAACCTCCACTAAATTGGAATTCTTGGAAGCAACCTTGGCCCCAATTTCAAAATCAATCTCAAGCTTGGGCACAAGGAGCACAAAATCCCTATGGAAGATACTCTCAGTACTATTAGTATCCACCATCCTATCCACCATACCCACATTTTTCTCCTCAAAGTCCTCAACAAAATCCTCAATAGAATCCTCAGAACCCACAACATCAAAATCAACCACTTCCATTACCATTTCCTCAGAAATCAAATCAGTTGCCTGCTCAACCCATACCAAACCCCAACAATAAAAATCCTCAGAATACATACATGATAGAAGGCCAATAGTTTCCAACTTATTTAATTACTCCTCTAGACCTTAGAGATGTTGAGCTCCAAAGATGTTCTTTCTTCCACCACATTCCACTCCATTTCCTTTGTCCATTATTAATCACAGGCTCAAATGATCAGTAGAATTAGTTAAAATTTCTTTAAGAATATATATCATGACTAACTTGCTATGTTTTTATGATTTTGTCATTGCAGTACTTTTGAACTAGATCTAGCTGCAGAATGTAGACATTCTGTAGCTAGTGGCCGATTCTGCAGTTGTCTTTATGTCTACGCAGGTTCCAGGTGTCATCTTAGAGGAAAACACATATGGTGGTATTCCACATCATTCCATCATCATTTGTTTGTCTCCATGAAGTTTGAACGGAATTCTGTAGGCGGTTATGTACGTGGGAACTCAAACTAGGAGAGAGACTCCTAATAGGACAAGGACAATCCAGATGTCCTTAATTGTATTACGTGACCACCATTAGAGTCCTAGTTTGGTTTTTATTTAGAAAGACAATTATCCCTAGGTTATCTCAAGACAGTTATGTAATTTTGTTACAAATATGGCTCGGGAAACCGAGGGATAGGGTTAGATTTTGTATTTGATTGCTATATTTTAGAAGTCCGAAAACACTCTGTTTTTGAAGTAATTTCTCTTTAATGAAAGAAGCATCAATTCCTTCAAAGCGTTGAGTCAATCTTGAAGTAGATTTTGTGATACTCTGGTGGTAGAGGGCCCCTGCTACCTGAGCATCCTTGTTTATATGGTTCAGATAAGTATTTTAGTTTCGTTTTCATTTCTAGCTTGGGCAAGTTTCTGAAGTTTATGTTCATGCTTGTTTACATTAATTATCACATCTAGACTTACTCTTATAAACTCTTCCAAAATATCATCATGATGAATAAGGCATAGCTGTGATATTGTAGGTTTTAGTTGCATTTCTTTTTGAATTTTATGATTTATGCTTGTTTACACTAAGTGTCACAACCGGTCTTACTCCTACAAACTCTTCCAAAACATCATTAACAATGAATGAGAAACAATTGTGGTGTCTTAGATTCTAGTTGTATTTGCTTTCAATCTTATGTTTATGTTCAATTGCATTGAATAATACAGCCAAAATTGTTTTACAAACTCTTCCAAAATATCATTCCTACTGAACGAGATGGGCTGTAGAATTCCATAGACTAGTTGCATGATTAATTTAGTTATAGCACTCCAGAGGTTGATTGCATTTAGTTCAGATCTGTCACTACATTTCCAGTTTGATAATGGCATCTTTATTTTAACTCTGTTCATTGTACTTCAAGTAGATTGGAAGCACTCTAGTTCAGTCTCAGTTCATTTTGTTTCAAGGAAATATTAATGGTATTTTAGTTTAGGTACATTCACTGTCTTTTAAGATTGATAGATCACGTTCTAGCCTAGGTTATCCATTGTATTTCAAGTAGCATTAGTTTTTAAAATCAGTCTCTCGGCCTTCATTATTTACAAACTTAATTTTGTTATAAATTTATATTGATACATCACCACATGAACAGGGGTCAGTCATATTAGTTTAAGGCTTTTATTAGTCTGCAAATCTTTTACAAACTCACTTATAGCCTTTTTCCCAAGCATCATTTTAGAAAATCTCAAAACTTATGAATAAGGCCTAGAAGTGATAATTCAAGTTGCAGAATAGGGTAACTTCAACATCATAGGTTAATCTAGAATAGGAACTTTACTGTGTTACAAATAATCATTTTCTTGTAAGTTGATTGTTTATTTAGGAGAACTTCATTTACACTTAACTTTTCCATTTCTCAAGCTCTTCCAACACACCTTTAATGAATGAATTAGATAAGTTCAAGCTCATGTTGTAATTTATTTTCTTGCAATAAAGTCATTATCAAGCTTTTCATTTGTTGCTTGTCATCCATAGTTTAGGCTTTGTTATGTTTTAAATAACCAATAGCTTCTTTTCACCAGCACTTAGTTCTTTCCCTTTTCAAACGTAAAACCATAAAACCAAAAACATCATAAAACACTAAACACAACGTAGTGAGAAACAAATACCTGGGCACATATAGTGCACCACACTTTAGCAGTTTACCAACCCTGTTTGACGATTAATGAACTCAATTTAGGAACACTAGGTTGAGCACAAACAATGACTATAATGTTTGAGAAGATTTATCCCTCAATTTCTCTTTTGAAAGCATTATTTTGGAAGGAATTTTTTTATGGAGTGAGTTACAAAAATGGAGTTTAGGTAAGAGGTGGTTACGACAATGAAAACAGGGTTGAGTGAAATAGATGTGATGGAAGGACTGCACATGAGGTGGAATGATATATGAAGATAAAGAAATGATTTTGAATTATATCAAGGTTTCATAACGGATTCATTTGAAAATACATAGATATTTTCATTAATTTCAAATTCATGTCATAGTAATAATTTTACAAAATGGTCGTAGCAACAGTTTCATATTTTATTTCATAATTCAAATATTTGTACATTTATTATCTAACTAATATGTACATACCTTATATCTTTGCCTTACTGATTTTTTTTCCTTTTGCAGGTTGATTTAGGTTGTATGCAGGTTTCTCTGGGTCTTAATGCTACTGACTAGAATTTTCTTTTTCCAAGATCTTTGTTTGCCACAGTTAGATGTCAAGTTAATTTGTAGAATTTCATGAAATTGACTGAGAATGTAGGCAATTTATTAGTATTTGTCTTATTTTCAAAGAGAAAAGAGGAATAAAAGAAAATGGAGGACAGAATAGGGAATTTTAAGAAGAGAAAATCTATGTTGCCGAGGATTCTTGGACTTTTAACTTAGCTTTTCTTATAAACATCTCTTAACATTGGTTTTCCTATAAATTTTTTTTATTTTCATCATTTTTTATTTTCATATATATATATATATATATATATATATATATATTATTTTTATTTTTTGAAAAATAAATTAGAAGGCTAAGTTGGAGAGGAAGAAGAATATTCCTTGACCAACTTCAAATTGAGATTATCTGGAGATTTCTTAGGAGCTCTTCCTTCGTTAATGGTTTATGCTATATTTTTAATATATGACCATTTACATGGAAAGTTACTTTTTCTTCATCAATAGTTATGATTATGACTGCTTCATTATCAAAGGAAATGTTTATCTCATAAGGACCAAGCCAATGAGTTTGAAATTTTCCTTGAAAATTTTTAAAATTTGAATCAAAAAGCAATGCCTAATCATGAGGCTCGAATTTTCTTTCTTTGATAAACTTATCATGCCACCTTTATATTTGTCGTTGAACTATATTGGTTCTATTAATAGCATCTTTTCATATCTCATCAAGTTCATTCAATTTCTCCATTCTTTGTCTTTGTGCTTCTAATATATCAAGACCTAATTTGACTCTTGTTTTAAAGGTATTTATCTGGAACACAATAGGAAATATGACTTTCCTTCCATAAAAAATTTCATAAGGAGTGTGTCTTGTTGTATTTCTCCATGTGGAATATATACCCATAAATCTTATCAAAGCTTTTCTTCCCAATCTCTTTTATGTAGATGCATAATCTTGGTAAAAATTTGTAGATTACTTTATTGAATGCATGTTCAACTTGTCCATTTTCTTGTGGATGATATGGAGTGGATTTATGATGTTTGATTTTGTATTCCTCCATTATCATTTTTACCAAGTTGGATGTAAATTGAGTACCTTGATCTATCAAAATTTCCTAGGGACACCAGAATGAGTGAAAATATCCTCAAAAATAAAAGAAACTATAACATTTCCAGTAAAAGAAGGAAGTCCTTTAGCTTCTACCCATTTTGTGACATAATATTTACAGACAAGAATGTACCTTTTTTGTCTTCATGGTGGATTGATTGCACCAACAAAGTCTAATACCAATTTTTCAAAGGGTTCAATAAGTACCTGAGGTTGTAAAGGAATTTCATCCAAAGGGATATAATTTCCCATTCTTTGAAAGCTATCACATCTCTTAACATACTCTTCAGCATCCTTAAAAAGAGAAGGCCAATAGTATCCTAAGAGAAGAAATTTATAAGCAGTTATTTTATTATAAAAATGTCCTCCACATGGTTCATCATGACAAGCTTTTAATATCTCTAGTACTTCATCCTCTCTAACACATCTTCGAATAATTAAAATTGAACCATGCTTATTATAAAATTCTTCATTTATCCATTAATAATATGCTAGTTTTGAATAACCTTATTTTTTCTCTCGAGGGGACGAATATGATGGTAAATTTCCTGTGGAAAAAGAATTAGAAATATCTACAAACCAAGGAGATTTAATAGATACTGCAAAAATATATTAATCAGGAAAATTATCTTCTATAGGAATATCGTTATTATCATTTTGGATTCTAGATATAAAATCAGCAACAGTGTTTTTCTTTTCAGGTCTATCCAAAATAGTAATATTGAATTCTTGTAATAATAATAACCACCTTATAATTATGCCATTAGTAATTAAATTATTCATTAAATATCTAATTTTTGAATGATATGTGTGAATGAAGGTTTCATAACCAGTGATATATTTTTTGAATTTATTGATGGCATGTACAACGACTAAAATGTCCTTTTCTGTTACAGTGTAATTCAACTCTTTAGAGGCCAAATTTTTCCTTGTATAGTAAATGGCATAAGGAGTCAAATAATTTTTTCCTATTACAACTCCTAAATTTGTATCTAAAGCATCAATTGAAAAGTGAAAAGGTAGTTTCCAATTCGGTCTTCTTAAAATGGGTACTTGGGAAATATTTTCTTTCAATGTTTCAAAAAATTTTTGGCTGTCAGAATTCCAGATGAATTCACAATATTTTGTAAGCAATTTAAAAAGTGGAGAGGAAATATTTGTAAATTTTTCTATAAATATTCTATAATAGCTAGGGAAACCAAGAAAAATTATAACATCCCTTTGACAAGTAGGAATTCATAATTTAGATATGACTTCTACCTTAGATGCATCCACTTTAATTCTGTCTCCTGAAATATGATGGCCGAGAAAAATTCCCTCAGTAAACATCATAAAATAACTTCATGGCTTAGTGAGATATTTGCTTCTTTACATCTAATGAAAACTTTTTCCAAAAATTTAAGAGCTTCTTTAAAAGAGTTTCCATTGACAGTAAAATCATCCATGTAAACTTTCACACAATCATGAATTAGATCAGAAAAAATGGCTAGAACTACCCTTTGGAATGTTGTTGGTGCATTACATAACCCGAAAGGAAGTACTTCGTAAGTAGAAGTTTCCCATGGACAGGTAAATTTTTTTTTATCTTGATCTTATAAAGCCACTTGGATTTGTTTATATCCATTAAAACCATCCAAGAATGAAAATTAGCTTTTCCCTGCTAATGTATCAAGGACTTGATCTATAAAAGGAAGTGGAAAATGATATTTTTAAGTGGATTTATTGAATTCCCTATAATAAATTCATACTCTCCGTTTTCCATTATTTTTCAGAACAATTACCAACAGTGAAATCCATTGGCTATCTCCTATTGGATAATTGAAATTCACTTTTAGCAATTTTTGTAGCTCCTTAACAATTTCCCTTAAATTTGGATTCATCCTCTTCTGGGGTTGTCATATTGGTCTAGCCTTTTCTTCAACATAGATATGATACATACAATTGTATGGGTCAATTCCTTTCATATCAGTGTATTCCCATGCATAAGTATAGGAATATTCATGTAGTATCTTCACTAATGCCTTCTTTTGATACCCTTCCAAATTATTATTGATATTCAAAGTTTTCCCTCGAAAAAATTCTATTAAATAATTTCCAAATATATCCATAGAATGTAAATCCATTTGTTGTGATGATAAATATACAATATTACATTGTTCTTGAAAACTCATATTTTTTTCATGATGCGAGGAAGATTCTTTATTTTCCATTAAATTCAAAATATGATCTTCTTCAACACTGATCGGGGTGCGATATGGTTGAGGATACCGATAAGGATCATGATGAAGGAAATTAAGATGAATCATGCTAGATAGTAGGTCGGTTAGGCCAACAAAATGTGGAGTGGGAGGTTTTATGACGATGTCTAGGTGCGAGCAGAAGAGTCGTATGTTGGAGTGTGCCATCATCAAGGCAATTGGAATATTGTCTAGATAAGGAGATAGCTTGAGGTGGTAATTTTTTTTTGGCTAAGCTAATGCTGCATTCTGAGGGTGGTGTGTTGTTGGCAGGTAGCAAATGGGAGTGCTTGGCAGAAGTATTTTGCTGGTAGTCGCAACTCGTAAAATATGGGAGGAAGGTCTCAGGAGCAGAGACCGATTTTATTTTAGGTGGACGTTAGTCTATTTGATTTTGGATCACCTCTGCATTCCAGTCCCCCAGGTGAAGATGGAGCATGCAAAGGTAGTCAAGGAGGAAGTTGTTGTAGAGTGTCGTCGAAAAAATTAGAAGCATGGTGCTTGGAAAGAGAAGGGCGATCCATCCTCCCGGCAATTGAGAAGATCTAGCCATAAAACTCAAGCCCAACACAATAGAGATGCAGCATAGGCTTATGTGAAGTTGATCCTGAAGAAAGTTCGAAAGGTCATTGCAGGGTGGGAAGAGGTTGTCACTCGCCAACTAGAGGAAGAAGAACCATATTTGGACTATGAAATTTTAGTTCCCGAACTTGGTCATCTCATTTGAAAGGAATATCCCGATGGAGAAGATGCAGGAAGCCCTGTGTGCAAGTGGCGTAGTCAAGGATAAAGAATTGTAAGAATTTTGCCTTACCCTACAGACTTTGAAGTTTCTTTAATGTTTTGGATGGTGGTAACTCTTTTATTGCCTAGACCTTGAGGGATTCCACTCAGATTCCTTGTTGGGATAATATGAATCCTAATAATATTCTTGACTTAACAAAAAATACACACTTGATAGTGTTCAATCATATGTTTTATTACCAGAATCATTGAAATAATATTTGTAGATATTCCAAATGGTTAGCTCGCTTCTTGGATCGTACCGTGAGGTCATCCAAATAGGCTAGGATGAGATGAGCCAGGTCATGGAAGATATAGTTCATGGCCCACTAAAAGGTGGCGCAAACATTTTTAGGACCAAATGGCATAACATGGTATGAAAATGTGCCCCAAGGGGTAGTGAATGTAGTCTTGTACAGATCTGTATGTCGGATCTGAATTTGGTTATACTCCTAGAATCTATCCATGAAGGATAAGGCCTCGTGACTGGTGCAAGCATTAATGAGTTGGTCAATGAATGGAGTGGGCTAGTTGTCTTTGGGACAAGCTTTGTTTAGGTCTCGAAAATTGATACAAACTCTAATGGTGCCCTTTTTTTTCATGACAGGTACAAGGTTGGAAACCGCAGACGTGTAAGCAATCAGATAGATCAATCTGACTTTATGGATCTTGTCTATCTCCTGTTTAATTACTCCAACTTTATATGGGTGTAACTAACGTTATTTCTCGCGGATGGGTGATGCTTCTAGCTATATTTCAATATGATGGTCCACGATGGTTGGACTCAAACCTAGCATTTTTTAATAATCCCATGTGAATATATCCCTATACTCTTGTGACAAGGTTGTATATGCAATTACTTCTTCTAGAGGGCATGCTGCCCCTAGTGATATTTATTTTGTTTTTCCTGGTATTTTCGAAATATTTACCTTGATGGTAGGTGAAATATTCAAATTATTTCCTTCCTCGAACACATCGGGCATTGGGATAAGTTTCTTGAACCAATCTACTTTTCCTAATGGAAAGAATTACTTTGATTCAATGGCGTAAATGTCCTTGTTTTTTGTGTTGCTAGGCACGAATGATTTTTCTCGTAGAAAAGACAAGTGGTGATGCATGGCATCCAACAGACAATTAGGATTTGTCATAGCCTCTAATATATCCTCATCAAAGTGAAACAGTATGTCTAAGGGGGAATTATTTTTCATGAGGCTGTGATGAATGGGTTTGAGCCTAGCAGTGTTGGTCGACAGACAAGAATATGATTATTTGGTGTATTTCGTGGAACCAGATGAGGTTGAAAGAGCACAAATGGGATGGGTCTGTACCGTGCAAGGTAATACTACCGGTGTGGTAGTTGCACCGGTCTTGACACCAAGAAACGATGAGAAGAAAACACAATTCATGGTTCCCACGGATGAGGAGATGAATCGTATATGATGTTTTGTATTGTTAGCATTATATGGTGGAAGGATTTCCGCAATGTTTGTTTTGATTTTAGGTAGAGAAGGTCAATTCTCTCCTGGTAGTGTACGAGGGTATTACAGAGCAATTTGTCACCATCCCTGTACTCCCCATTCCTTGATCCTGGAGGACCCATACACTGACCCTTGTGTACTTTCCAATCATGGAATACATACCCCTGAACCACATTTTGTCTACCAAATCATCTCCCTTTACAATTTTTTTGAAAGTTCCTTAAAAAAACATGGTTTTCAAGGTCGGCACTTTCACTCAGTGTTTAACCCGCGTCGATAGAAAAATTTACACTGAGACCTACGACGATCGAAACTCTGTCTTATTTTTGGACCCACGTCGATCCTGTTTTGCAATTTTTTTTCAATAGAAAGGAAGCTTCGCGAGGCAGCGAACTGGAAGTTTGTTTTGAGGATATGGGCAAGGAATTCCCCTTTGGGCTACTTGTTCCCAAGAAATAGGAACTACTCCAAAGGATAAGCTATTTTCCCATCATTTGAGGGCCCATAACCTCCTCCTTCATTTTTATATAAGGAGACCTCATTCAGCTCTACAGCCTTAGTTAGTGAGCATAGAGAGAAGAAGCAATCATAGCTTCAGGAGAATAGTGCAAAGTGTGATTGTTTTTGTGTGTTGGGAACATAGTGAGATCTTGGACCTTTGTGTGTGAGGGTGTTGAAAACGTGCTTGGATATAGACCTATCAAAGGAGAGCCTCAACATCAAGGCTTGGTTGTAAACTCGCCTTGTCTTTATCATAATAAAATGCATCTGATGTTTATCTTCCACTCTTTTTTACATTTATAATGATATTTCTAGAATTCCTTGATCAGTTAGATAGGTTTTAATTGTTTTATGTTTTTCGTGATTTTACACTTGTCATGGTGTCTTGACTGTGTATACAGGTAATTGAACGTTGGCAGTAACGTGTATCGAGCTTGAGAAGAGTGACAGATCAAGAAGCTTCGACGGAAGACGACAACATAGCATCAGGACAAGGTAGCTCATCTTCCTTCCTCTGGATTTCATTTACAATCTAGGAAGGTAGATGTTATTATGTTCCCGTAGTTGCTAGACCCACCCAAGGGCTAGAGGGATTGCCTCTATCCGCAGAGGGGATTTACCTGGAAAACAAATTGGAAACTCCGATGGGGAGTTTCCTTTGAGTTTGTCACTCTTTGAGGTCTTAGTAATTTGACGAGTTTAGTTGAACGACCATTTCCTTGTTTGTTCCTATGTTTTTCATCAATTATGATCTTTTAGTTTTTTCTTGAAGTGGTGAATCTGGTCGTGGTTAGGAGAAATTCTTTGTTTTTCTTTTTCAGGCATTGGCGCTTTTATTTTTCTAATAGATGCGCCAATTGGAACTAGTTTTCAGTTAGCAACCCACACCAATTGGTCGTTGGTGCTAGTTGTCAATGAGCAAGTCGTGCTAGTTGGCACTAGTTTCACCCACAAAATTCGTACCAATTCCAACACATGTAAAAAATGAATATTTTTTCCCTAAATCCTTCACCAGTGTGTCTTTCCCTTTCAGTATTTTTCTTTGTATGATTTATATTTTCTCCCCTTCACTCAATTAGGTTTGATTGGATTGTTGGTTTTGTTGTTTTGGTTGTTTTCCCTATACGGACGAGCATCCTTACATCTTAGTTTTTTCTAGGACTGTGCATCAATTGTCTGGTTACATGCTTCGCAGGACATCACCCTACTGATTGAGTTAGTCTCCTTTCATGGTGAACCATCTCTAGTTGATTTCCTTTTGCTATTTGGTTGATAGAGTGTTCAAGTTTCAAGTGATTGTCTGAGTTCATTTGGTCCTCTTGTTCACTTGTGAGCGTAGATTACATTGCTCGTTGTTCAACTGAAAATTTTTCTTTCTATGATTTCTTGATGTAAAAGGGAATGAATGCCTTATTTTGAGCCCACACTTTGGAAGTCCTATTTTTTTTGAACTCATATGTCTTGTAGCCTTTTGAGGAATTTCGTTACAAAGTGTTTGAAACAAGGATTGTATTCTTAGTGTTTGTTTGCATCCCTTTTGCATTCATCCTTCCATTAAGGAAATTTGCATTAGTTTAGTTTTCATCTCAAATTTTTCTTTTCGTTAAAGTGCATTAGATCACATTGCATTGAAAAGTATTTTTTGAGATCCATCATTGAACTTAGATTATATTGTTTAATGATTGAAAGCTAAAAATCACATTGAGTGCATTCTCTTTCATTAAAAGCATGCATTAACTAGATTTTCATTTCATCGAAAAATGTATTGAGTGCATTCTTATTCTTTCTAAATAAAAAGGAAATTTTGCATAGATTACATTGCATAATTCGCATCATTGAATGTTTTAGATTAATTTTTGGATAGTGAAAGTCATCTGGTTTGGAAAAAGTTTCACTTGCAGTATCACTATTTGTTTCATAATTGTTTGAAACTCTTCCCTTAGATAGATAACATTCATGAATTGAAAGATTTCTTCTCTCATATAGTTGTATATAGGAGATTTTAAGATGACATTTGATAGGCCCTTGAAACTGAGACATAATTCAAGATAAACTTTAAAATTTATTCAATCAACCTAAGGAAGCATTGAAACTTAACACTCACATTTAGAGGTCTAGGCTAGTGACATGTTCCGGCGTCGTTAAACCTAGTAGCTGTCGTTTTCCATCTGGATTTAGACAGCACTAGTACATACTTGTGCTCTCCGTATCGTCGCGTATATAAAGGGAGACCCTCATAGGTTCAAAACCTTTATCTGTAGGAAGCCGAGTCTGCTGCCCTATAACCATGATACACTGAACAAAGCATTCGGGGAGACTACCTACATGTACGTCAAGTCCTTGGTCATTTCTCTTTCATTTTATCACCAAGGTGTATATGGAAATGCATGGAAACTTGGTACACCCTCTTTCTTATATTACCTGAGTAGTCATTTCGATCTTTTCGTGACTCTTTAAAAAGAGAAGAGATCATTGAGCGCTTGTCCTTTCACGCTCATTTCAACCTGAAAGTGATAGAGTCACCTTTTTCCTGTTTCTCAACTCTTAAAATATGAAACGACTGAATTTTTGTTTTAGTGTCTTAAAATATTAACTGCCCATGAAATATTCCTGGTTAAAGTTATCTTCCATAGTATTTTGTTTTAAGGTTGTTTCTAATGGAAACATTTCCAGAGTTTACCAACCAAGGAATCATGTTTGAAGGAAATCCTGTTCCTTTTCCTTCTTTTGGAAATGTTGGTGCTCCTTATATGGCAACATTTTCCCTTCCTGGGTTAACTGTTGGTTTGACTATTTGGTTATTCTCGACCTCGATGGTCCCGAGTGTCCCAAACTCTGCTCAACCGTCTCCTCCACCTGAAAAAAATCATGTTTATTCTAAGGTGGACCTCTCCCCTTCTTCACCTATTCCTTAGTCCTCCTCTTCTACTTCGCCTGGTGAAAGTTTGGATTCCAGTAACTAGGCAGCTAAGAATAAGAAGAAGAATACAAAGAAGAAGAAGTCAAATAAGCGAGAGGCTAGTGCTACAACTATTGTTCCTAAGACACCTTCCATCGATAAACCATCCAACCTTCCTCGGAAATTCAAATTCCCTTGCATATTGTGCAAAGGTGACCATATTCTTCAAGACTACCCTGGCATTCCCAAGGTGCTTGAAGTATGGTACGACAGTCGTCCACCATTTCCTTTGGCTTCTGGAAGTCATATTGGTGGCACATATTTGACTAGTACTGATAAGACTCGTAAGAAACATGTTAAGATCACGAATCCCTGTAAGTTGTGTGAAGGCCATAATCACATTCACCTTTGTCCGTACATGGATGAAGCCACAAGATTATTGGACAAACCTGTGGTTTCTACACCCTACCTTCCAATTGGTTACCATAAGCTTTCTTTGGGTCCTCCGCTACTTGATTCAATAATCGGCCAAGAGTCATCCTTGGTCGATCCCATTTCCTCATAAATTGAAACTCAGGAATTCGTTCCTGACCAACCATTGGTCATGGAATCAGTCGATCTAATCTCACCTATGGTTTATCAGGTATTTTCCATCAAGAGAGGATCTCATCCCCCTCACATTCTTCTTTTTTCTTCAGATTCCTCAAACTTGGATAAATATTCTCCCATCCCTATTGTTCAAGAAGATGCTCCTCCTTCTCCCGTGATGGAGGTCCTAGAGGATACTCCTCTTGCTCCCGTGACACCAGGGGATGACCATATCATTTCTATGGTACCCCCTCCAAGCAGTTTGGTCCCTTCCTTCGATTGGAGTCGATTCGCAGGATACCGCCTTCCTTCTTATGTGCCTTTTGAGATCATGGTACAGGCCTTCAATATGGTTGTACCTAGCACCATTATAGATGAAGGCACATCTGTTAGTATTATTTCTTCCACTAGTTGGCAAGATTTTGGTTCTCCACCGCTTGTGCCTGTTATGCAGAATATGTTGGTATTTAATAAAGGAACTAGCCAACTTTTAGGGATCCTTCCAAAGTTTCCTATTACTTTGGGAGGGAAAACCGTCTATATAGATGTGATGGTGGTCCAAGGTCCCTTGGATTTTAATTTACTCTTGGGGCATGACTATGCTTATGCCATGGGTGCACTTGTCTCTTCCCTCTTTTGTGTGATCTGTTTTCCACACAAAGGTCAGATTGTGACCATTGATAAGCTTGCATTCTTTGGTCCTAATCTGGCAGCTGGCCTGCCATCGTCTCTTCCAGATATTTATCCACGGGTTGTATCTTCCCCACCTAAGGTTAATTATGTGGCTACCTGTCCCATGCCTGCATTCAGTGATAGTACCATTGTGCATCATGTGTTGGGGGCATTGGGTCCTGACTTCCAAGATGTTTTCATTCAATCAGATGAGAACCTCTTGGAAGCTATGACTTCTTATTAGACATGATGAGTTATCTTCGGAGCATAGTTATTTTTCTTGTGTCAAGCTCCTTAAAAAATGAAACAAGATCGTCGGAGCATAGTTTGTTTTCTTGTGTCAAGCTCCTTAAAAAATGAAACAAGCTCTTTGGAGCATAGTTCGTTTTCTTATTTCAAGCTCCTTAAAAAATGAAACAAGCTCTTCAGAGGATAGTTCATCTTCTATTTTCAACCTCGTTAAAAAATGAATTAGGTCTTGAGTATAGTTCGTCTTCTATGTCAACCTCGTTAAAAAATGAATTAGCTCACGAGGATAGTTCTTTTAATGTTTCAACCTCATTTAAACAATGAAACACATTCCTGTTCAATTTGAGTCTTTGATACGATCTCGTAAAATCCCAGTCGAGTCTTTCTCTTGATCTCGTAATTTGAACCTTCACTCCATCTTCCTTTCAGATGGACTGTGTTAGCCACCTATAATATTTTGTTATACCAAAAGGTGGCTAAATCTGTTTTGAGCCTTCAAGGAACAATTTTTCATTACTAAAATTTGTTGGCTCTCGAAGACTCCTTGTAGGCCTCATGCCTCTATCCAAAATCTTCATCACTTTCCCTATTAATTCTGCTGATTTCCTGTAAGAAACTGCTGAAGAAACCATCATTTTTCCCCTTTCTCCCACTCATAACTAACCTTCATTTACTCCCCCTTTTTCTCCATGTTGTTTCCTTACTTTTCATAAGTTTCTCCTTCCATTCATGAAAATTCTCCTGACATGGTTTAAAACTTCTTTTTTTGAGCTGTGCCGAAACCCCCAAATCCATTTAAAACCTTGAAATTTTTCATAAAAAACAAAGTTTCATTGCTATGTACCTAAGCCCCTTGGGCTAAGCCCTAAACCACTTCCCCACCATATGCTTTGGGTCTGGAACCACTTGCTAATACGTTAAGGTGCTAATCGCATCGGAAAGAATCAAAGACGCAAGTCTTTGCCATACTCCAAAAGTTCCGATTGCGATTAGCGTTGCTGCTTAAGACCCCCGATCATATTATTTTCATATAACCCTGAGCCCGCCCTCGGCGCTTAAACCTTGTGAATATTTCATTTCCGACCCATTTTTCCTTTGTAAATTACAAAAACCCTCTTTTCTAAAGTTTTGACTTAATGAGCCAAAGTCACATGTTAAATATAAAATGGTTAGATTAAAAAGACCGATCGCGCAATCGCGATCGGAGAATTCACAATGGGTTGATCGGAAAGACCAGGCCCGCGATTCCGATTGCGATTGGCCTTTGATGTACTAAGCCCCGAGCCCTTTGCGTTCCATATATCCGAAGGCCCCGCAGGCGGGCGCCTATCCTTTGTATATATTTTATTTCCGCCCTGATCCATTAAACCTTCGTTTATATTAAAAACTTAGGGTTTTGATATATTATCAGGGTTTCTGCCGGTTCGTTCTAAAAACTAATCTCCACCGTTGATCGTAAGCTGATCAAACGGCCAGTGCCCAATCGCATCGGGGTTTTCCATCGCATACACTTGTTTGCACCCGCCGATCGACCATCCCCCGATTCACTCTCCGCCGTCGATCTGATCTGCAGATCGACGGACAACGCTTAATCGCATCGGAGTTTTCCATCGCATGCATTTATTTTTTCCCCCGATTGCTGTTCCTCTGATTCGCTCCCCGCCGTTGATCTAATCCTTGGATCCAACGGCTATCGCTTAATCGCCTCTCCCCTCCCGATTGCGCAATCGCATTGGAGTTTTTTGTTTAAATCGCACTCTTTTCCTCATCCCTCCGATTGCGACTACCCCGATTCATTTCCCACCGTTGATCTAAATCTTAGATCGACGGTCTGCGCTAAATCGCATCGCATGTTTCAAATCGGTGCATTTGCTCACTACCACAGATCGCGATCCTCCAATTGAATCTGGACCGTCCATGTGTCCAGATCAGACGGTCCAAAACCACTCCGACTTGTTCATCTCCCCGCTCTCCTTTTCACCCCGTCTATGCAAATCTCCCACCGTTGGATGTTTTTGTCTGATGGATACGCTCCTCCCCCACCTTCTGAAGCAGGTTTTCCCCAAAAATGCAGGATTTCTTAAAAAATTGTTTGTGTTTTGCAGGTCCCAATGCTTTTTCCATTATAACAAAGGAAAATAAAAGTCGAGGGTGACGATCCTCTGGTCTTTCGTTTATCAAAGGGAAAGAGATATAGAGGGTTTGAAGACACGTTTCATCAACGCTTCATAGGCGTTGATGCCATACGAGCCCAGCGCGGCCCTGCACATCGACAAGACACTGTTTTATTAAAAACACAGTTGAAAGAGTATCAGTGTTGAAGAACAGAGCGCAGTAGAGCAGAAGATTGAAGACAAATTTAGGGATTACGGCTAAGATTGACTATCAAAAGCCTAATCCCCAAATTAAACACAGTTAAAGAAAAATCGTAAGCGTTTAAACAGACAGAAAGGCTTCCACCGTTTCAACTAAAGGCGAATTAATTCCTCAGCACCGTAAAGGCCACCTGTTGCCTCAAACCATTCAAACCAAAGGCTGAGTTATTGAAGAAAATCAGATATCCGCCTCCAGCACAGCCAGGGAGTTACTTCTGCAAAGAAAACCAATGAATAAATATCTGCAGAGTTACTCCAAAACATGCACAGAGCCTCAAAGTCAAACAAAGCTTCCACCGAGCTTTGATATTTATTGTGAAATAGTTAATGTAGTGATCCACCTGTAAATTTTTCCCTCGAGCCTCTCAAAGGGCCGAGAAGTCTTCACTCTACATTAACTATCCTTGAGATATTTTGTTAAAATCTCACCTCCTCATCTTCCTATAAGTACTTCTACAGAAGATGAGAAATTGTTGGTTGCAGAACTTTGAAATACACTTGAGCTCGAGACTTCTATTTGTACATAGTGTTCACTGGCCCTTGAAGCTCTGTTTGTGCTAGAGTAGTTAGGTTGAATAGTGAAGATGATTGTTGAATTGAAACATTGGACTTGAAGATTGTAACTGGTTTGACATCAATATAAAAGCTGTTTCTTGGGATCCTGGTCTTTATCACTGGTGAAGTGCTTCTTTCTTTGTTAATCGTTTTCCTTCTATGTATGCCATATTGTTCATTTTCCCTCTGTAAAGAACAGTTTAAACAGGGTTAGGATTTTCTGTATAGCAGTAACCTTCTCTGGTTGAGAAATCTTTATCTTAATGTTTTCTTCAGATTTGTTTATTTAAGAATGATTCAATACAGTTTAAACAGTTAGGAATGTTGGCGTTCCCTCGTCCTTCTGTTTGCTCAAACATTGTTCTGGAATGTTATTTCCATTATTTGCTATTAAAGTTAGACTAGAGAAGATATGGTTTGCCCTGATTCCTAGATTCTTTTCTCCAAAGGCAGATTCTGAAAGTTTCCCTTGGTGTTGACTGAAAGCAGACTAGGTTTAAAAGTACTTTATCTGATCTTAAGTTACACACTATTTTTCTTATGTGTTTTCATACTTTCTGAAGGTAATTATGTGGATTACTGGATTGTTTGTCAATTAAGCTGCTTTAATAAGAACTTTCCCAAGAAGTCTATGGTTAGCCCTGTCCTTGGTTGGTTTTAAAACAGTTACTTAAAAGGCTTTTCTTGTTTGGACTGACTATAAATCCTCTGAGAAATTATTATCAGTTTCCACCCCTCCAACATTTTAATGTTTCCATTTCATCATTTTAATCTCAATAATCTTGTGGTATAGATAACTTGCCCTTGGATCACACTTGATGTTGTTGTTCAATTAAAGCCCAGATATGACTCCATAGCCCAATGGACTAAAAACCAGCGTTATATCTATCTGTCTGCCAAATCTGTTCTATTTGCTTGCAACTTCTCTCTTTTGAAACTTTTTGCACTTAGGACTTTCCCCTCAAGTAACATTTCATGCTCAACCATCCAAAACAAAACAAAACAAAACAAAACCCTTGGCCTTCATAACTAGCCTAATATCATTACCTTAAGCTTTTCAAAGACAATATCCATCTTTGCACATATTGGAGAGATCCCTCTCCGGATTCAGGAGGGCTAGATCCTAGAATCCCAAAGTTTGGTTGAAATGATGTTAACTCTGTGATTGGACTCTCCCAATCTTGCTAATAAATTACAGAGACCTAACATTTCTGGCGACTCCGCTGGGGACATCGAACCCAAAATCATTTTCATTTAAAGATAATCATACGACGTCAGAGATTTGGTTCATAGAGCATTTTCTTTATTAACCAGAGTAAAAAGCAGCCTTTTCAAGCACTGCCTATTATAGGTAATCATGATGGAACTTGTTTGAATCAGTGACAAACTAGGTAAACCCTAGGTTTCTCTTAAGACTTCATCTAAACCTTGAAAAATCAGCTGGCTTAGCCATAAGAGTAGACTGCCTTTGTCTCGAAACCTTAGCTAAGTTTTGAAACAAAGTTAGGATATTCTTAACAACCAAAAAACTGAAAAATGACTTAGAAAAACCTAAAAATATTTTAGATTGGAATTAAATAAACATGGTGGTGGACCATAAGATCTTTTACCTCTAAAAGGAGCTAAAAATTTCCACTTGGCGACTCCACAATCCTAGCAGACCTTAAGAATCCACTGGGAAGAACCCTTATCATTATAAAATCATTCAAACTCAGTTAGAGGACTGTGGGATTTAAAATTGTAAAAACAGATTGGTTAACCTCTCCAAGATTGTCATATCTGGTTGAACTTTTCTTGGTTTAGGTCTAAACAACATAGCATAGTGGCTTCTAAAAAGATTCACACTAGAGCCCACCCAGACCCTAACCCACCTGAGATAGTTGATAATCCAGAAAGTATCCTTTGGAAGTCTCCTAAGGTTAAATTATTAACTGTTTTCAGATCACCCTTGAGAGCTAAATCAGTCCCTAAAAATCTTTCAGCTCTGCAACAATCACAAACTGACTTAGTGAACCCATTTAGGACTAGGCCATTTGATGATATAATCCAGTTAGACTCTGAATCTTCACTTTCATCTCCTGAAACAAGTGAACATCCTGGTAGCAGGGAAACAACACCTCCTGATTTACATTTCCTTCACAATTTAGGTGTCTCTCATCCAAGATCATCTCAACAGTCTACTCCTACTCCTGGTCCATCCACTTCTACTCACCCTACATCCACTGTTCAAACCACTTCACCTCAGCCCACTTTCCCTTCTGTAAATCCACCTCCACCTCCTGCCATGGCAACATGGTATGCTCCCTTAGTCCTTCTTGTACCATTAGTCAATCTTCCACAGGACTATCAGTCCAAAATTCCATTATATGATGCTAGTAATACTATAACAGCATCTCAACATGTGGACAAGATGAATGACTACTTTGACAGAAACAAAATTGATGATGATTCTGTCAAGTTGAGACTATTTGCTCAAAGTTTGGGGGGAGAAGCAAGAAAATGGTTTAAGGTTTAACCCCCCATAGTATTAACGATCTCCAAGCCTTCCATCAAACATTCTTAAACAAATGGGAAGTGAGAAAGAATCCTCTCCAAGTCCTTGTTGACTATAACAATCTCCATAGGAACCCTGGGGAAAGTGTACAATCTTATTGTACCAGATTTAACAGCGTCTATAATGCACTTTCCCCTGAACTAAAACCTCCTCAGGGCTTAGCTTTAAACAAATTTCCTGAAGGGTTTGATCCGGACATGACATATTCACTTAGAGAAAGAGTCTTTGCAACTCTTGAAGACATGCAAAGGGGTGCTCTTTCTGTGGAAGTAAACTTGATGGAGAAAAGAGCAAGAATGAAGAGTGAGAAGAGAGTATCTTTTAGAGAGGAATCCACCCCTTCCACTTCAAGCTCAAAGATGGAGAGAATGATGGAAGAAATGATGAAAGAGATGAGCATAATTAAGAGAGCACAAGCAAATCAAAATCAAAATGCTCCTCAAAATAGGAACCAGAATCAGAATGTTAGAAGGAACCAACCTCCAAACAGACCCAGGGATGATGATCAACAGATCACCCCTCCCTTTCATCAAAACTATGTAAGTGAGGTTGAAGAGACAGAAGACATAATAGAGGAAGAGGATATCAACATGTTTGGGGAAGAGGATGATGACTTTGAGGTTCATTATGATAATAAACAAGTCTTTACACACCTTACGACGACAAAAGAGATGATAATGAAAATTATTATTAGGACATGGAAAATGTCGTCATAGAACCTCAAAGATAATATGACCTTAGAAGCAAGACCAGTCAACAAGCCCCCAACACCAAAACCTCTGACAAATCCTCTCAAAGCAGCACCGCAGCCAAACCCAAAATAGCCAAACAAAAAGACAAAACAGTGGCTGTTAATTCTGATAAGGATAAGGAGAAAAACACTCAAAATTCTGAAAAACAGAGTGAAGACATCAGCAGTACTAACACTTCAGCTAGTACTCCCTCTACAACAGTTGTGTCAAGTAAAACAAATCAGCAAGCTGTAATTGTTGATAGAGTGGCAGCTAATAAGGTTGAAACAAGTGCTTCAAAGAATCAAACCCCTTTCAGCCTTGAACAGGAAATCTTAAAGATCAAAATCTTTGTTCCATTAACTGAGTTAGCTGCCCAACATGTATATAGGAACCAAATTTTGAAGGCTTTAAATATAGAGGAAAATGAAGATACAGTTAATCTTAGTGACGACCTACCAGAGTTGATTTTTGGCCCTAAGATTGAAGGGAAGTTTCAAGAAGGACCAGTTCCTCCCTTTTATGTGAGTTTGAACATTCATGACAAAATTCTACACAACGCTATGCATGATTCCGGGGCTTCTCATAATTTAATGCCTAAAGCTATAATGGAGAGCCTTGGTTTAGAAATTACCAGACCCTACAAAGACCTATACTCCTTTGACTCAAATAGAGTAAAATGTCTAGGATTGATCAAAGACCTCTGTGTTAACCTAGCCCAGATTCTAGCCAAATGTTTACTCATGGACATTGTTGTGGCTGATGTCCCCCCAAAGTATGGAATGATATTATCAAGATCCTGGGGAGCTAAGTTACAGGGGACTATGCAGATGGACATGACATATGCGACCATCCCGGTTTTCAATCAGACCAGAAGACTTTACAGGGAGTCTCATATGCAATACACGGTTACAAGTCAAGACAGACCACGAAACTCTCCTATATATTTTGTCAATACAGGCCTTGATTCTTTTATAATGTTTAACAATGAAACTCCTAGTGAGCAAGTCACTTTAACAGAATTAAAGGCCAACAGGGAAGAAGAGTATAATAACGCAGAAATGTCCAAACAGTTTGCCACATGTGAAAAAATTAGTAAACAAAGCATAGGTCTTGATTTACCGGTTATGAGTCCAATTTTTTTAGGACTTAACAACCCAGAAAATACCCCTAACATTTCTGGCATCATCCCTCAATCTATTGAAGAATTTGAGGAGTCAAAACAAATTCAATTGGGTGCTGCTAATCATGAACAGTCAGAAGGCACCATAGTTAAAAAGGACAATCGCCAAAAAGACAAAACCGAAGACAGTCCTTTATGGAGTATGTATTTTGATGGGTCATGCACTAGAAATAATGCTGGTGCAGGGGTTTGGATCATTAACACTGAAAACAACCACACAGAATGCATCTCATGCAAATTAAACTTTCAGTGTTCCAACAACATAGTAGAATATGAATCCCTTCTCTTAGGCTTGCATCTCTTGAAGAAATTAGGAGCCAGAAGAATTAATGTGTACGGGGATTCTGAGTTAATCATTAGGCAAGTCAATGGGGAGTATAATGCAAATCATCCCAGACTTAGAGCCTATCGAAATGATGTCATGGATCTGTTGACAACATTTGAGGAGTCAAACCTGAGTTTCATCCCAAGGAAAAAGAACATTATGGCCCACAATTTAGCTTTTGCGGCCAGGACATGTCTAACGCCATATGAGACTGGAGACAAAACAACTCCGATAAAATTTAGACCGGCAGTGCCTGATAACGAAAAATATTGGCAAGTGTTTGACAATGACAAACAAATAGAAGACTTCATGCAATTCAGAAATGAGTTCGAACTGCACAGTTCAAATTCAGATTATGATACAGACTGCAGTGAAGAAAACTTTATTGGTGAAGAAGAATCGTCTCCTCAACCTGCCAATATTAATCTATTGTCTAGCGAACTTAGGAACAAAACAGAATTAAGTGCAGAGTTAGAAACGGAAGAATTACAAACTCTACATTCTAAAGATGAAAATTTTCCGAGTGGTCTAACGCCTTTAGAGGAGTTGTTTGATTTTAACGATGTGGCCAATAAACCAAAACTGGAACCTGTAGAGACTGAAGTAGAGGAGTGCAATATAGGCAGTGAGGAAAAACCGAAAATGATCAAACTGTCCAAAACTTTGCCAGCTCACATTAAACACAAATACATAGAGTTGTTCAAAGAATTTTCTGATGTTTTTGCTTGGAGTTACGAAGATCTCAAATCCTATGACACTGAAATAATACATCACAAAATCCCTCTTAAAGAAAACCAAAAACCATTTAAACAGAAACTGCGCAGAATAAACCCTGTCCAGTTGCCATTGGTTCATAAGGAGATCATGAAAATGTATGATGCTGACATTATTGTCCCTATTAGATATTCTGAGTGGGTATCTAATCTGGTGTCCGTTAGGAAGAAGACTAGAGAAATCAGGCTTTGTATAGACTTTAGAGACTTAAACAAAGCTTCGTTAAAAGACAACTACCCTTTACCAAAAATGGATCACATTTTACAAAGGGTGGTGGGGTCTAAAAGGATTTCGTTGCTTGATGGCTATTCAGGGTATAATCGGATTTTAGTTCACCCTGCTGATCAATTAAAGACAGCTTTCACTACTCCATGGGGCACTTTCATGTATGTGAAGATGCCTTTTGGTCTAATGAACGTTGGAGCAACCTTTCAGAGAGCCATGGACATAGCATTCTCGGAAGAATTAGGCTTCTTCATCATTATCTATCTAGATGATGTCACTGTGTTTTCAAAAACAGATGAAGAACATTTAGAACATTTGAGAAAAGTTTTCGAGAAGTGCAAAAGGTTTGGAATATCTTCAAACCCTAGGAAGACACTATTTGGTCTCCAAGAAGGTAAGCTTCTTGGACACATTATTTCAGAAGAGGGTATAAAGATAGATCCAAAGAGGATTGAGGCTATATTGCAAATCTCTCATCCTCGAAATATCAAAGAGTTGCATTCTTTCATTGGAAAGATTAACTTTTTGAGAAGGTTCATCCCTAACTTGGCAGAGCTCCTTAGAAATATCACAAACAAGTTGAAGAAGGAGCAAGGGATAAAATGGACCTTGGAAGCAAAGACATCCTTTGAGCTGGTGAAACAAGCATTAACCAAAACACTGGTTCTCATAAGCCCTGATTTTTCAAAAGATTTTTATATCTTCTCATTTTCATCAGAACATACCATTGTTGCTGTCCTTTTACAGAAAAATCCACAAGGACAAGAGCAGCCTATTGCATTCTTTAGCAAGGCATTGAGGGATGCCCCTTTGAAGTATAATATTATGGAAAAGCAAGCTTTTGCTTTGGTTAAAGCATTGAAAGACTTCAGAGTATACATCCTTCACTCACACATCATTGCCTTTGTCCCTAATTCGGTGGTTAAAGACATTCTAACACAGGAACCGGATGGTAAGAGAGGTAAGTGGATTGTTGTTATTCTCGAATATGATTTAGAGATAAAACCCACTAAACTCATCAAAGGCCAAGGTCTAGCTAGATTAATGGCTGAATCCAATTTTGAAGTTCTTGATATTAATATGATTAATGCTTTGGACAGCCAAGAAGAATTCTCAACTCCCATTATTGAAAGCCATTTTATGAATTCTCCTTGGTATGCTGATATCGTTTATGTTTTGCTTAATTTAAATACACCTCCTGGTTTGTCGAAAACAAAGGCAAGGTTCTTAAAACTGAAAGCAGTAAACTATTGCATTGTAGATAGGTGTCTTTATTGGAAAAATACAAGTGGTATATTGCTTAAATGTTTGCCTGAGTTTGATGCAGAGAAGGTTAAGCAGGAGTTTCATGAAGGAGAGTGTGGAGGCCATTTGTACTGGAAGTCAACAGCCAACAAAATTTTGAGGGCTGGTTTCTATTGGCCCACCCTTTTTCCTGATGTTCACAAAATGACAAATACTTGCCATAAATGCCAATTGTTTGAGGGCAAGAGAAAATTATTACCCCTTCCTCTGCATCCAATCACTGTTGAAGCTCCTTTTCAACAGTGGGGACTTGACTTCATAGGTGAAATCCATCCCTCATCTTCTGCCCAGCATAGATGGATCCTTACTGCCACATACTATTTCACTAAGTGGATAGAAGCCATTCCTTGTAGGCAAGCCAATGATTCAGTTATTATAAAGTTCATAGAAACCAATATCCTTTCCAAATTTGGCTGCCCTACCAAGATCATCATAGATAATGCAGCAGCATTTGGATCAAATAAAATGGTGGAATTCTGTCACAAATATCAGATAACGTTGGGACACTCCACAGCCTATTACCCTCAAGGTAATGGACTTGCAGAGTCTTCCAACAAAATCTTAGTGAACATAATAAAGAAACTGTTGGAGGACAACAATAAGTCTTGGCACACAAAGCTGATCCATGCACTTTGGGCTGACAGATTAACTTTGAAGAAATCTATTGGTATGTCACCTTTTCAGCTTGTGTATGGTACAGATGCAATATTTCCTAATAGCCTTGGTGTACCAGTTATGAAGTTTATCCAAGAATCGCAGACTGAAGATAATGACATGATCAGAAGAATAAATCAGACCATTCATCTTCAGCAAATCAGAGAGGAAGTGTACAACAAAACATTGCAGAAACAGGACAGCATTAAGAAGCTTTTTGACAGAAGAACAGAGGCCAGCAATTTCAAGATTGGGGACAAAGTTTTAAAGTGGGACTCAAAGAGAGAAGACAAGGGAAAGCATGGTAAATTTGAAAATCTATGGCTTGGCCCTTACTCTATTCATTCAGTCGTTGGAAACAATGCATTCTTCTTACAAGAGTTGGATGGAACAAATTTTCTTGGGGGTCCTGTCAATGGCAGGATGCTCAAGCATTACTTCTCTTGATTCATGATATGTTTTTAAGCCTTCTTTTTTCTTTTTTCATTATGAATATTTCATCCACCATTGCATTCAAAGTTATGAAAAATCAAAAAATACAAAAACAAAGAAAGAAAGAAAAGAGGGCAGAAATGAAGAACAAGAAAGGCACAGCCCCATGCCAAAAAGAGAAATAAATCTGAAAGTGTGCAAAGTTAAAATGCCACTCCTACAAAACACACTTCTAGTTAGTCAAACTGTTTAATCTTGACTAATTAGCTTTCAATTTTCTGCTGATAGGGTAGTGAATTTGATTTGCCAAACTGTTTAATCTTGGCTTATCGGTAGATAGATTAGGATAGAAATTAAAGGTTCAAACATGTTCAAAATCTGAACCAAAGTTTCCAAAGAGAGATGACTCAAAACTTTTTTATTTTTATGAGTCATAAAAGAGAAAAACTGGTTCTTATTTGCCCAAAATCTGAATCAGATATCAAGAAAGAGACAGCTCAAAACAAAATTAAAAACAGAGCTGTAAAGAAAAGAAGGCCATAATGAGAAACTTTCAGATCTTAAGCCTTCCATTTTGATTTAATTTTCTGCAAATAATAATCTATGAGCAGCTTGTTTATATGCCATAGATCATAGCAAGTCGAACAACTCAATCTTGACTTGACTATTTTTAAATTTCTGTTGTAGAATTTAGAGAATGAAAGTTTGTTGGACTGTTTAATCCCAACAAACAGTAGACTAGGTAGAGAAATATCTGAGCTCAACTGTTTAATCTGAGTTCAGGGAGAAATAAGGATTAGAAATAGATTAGATTTCCTACTTTCAAAAGAATATAATGTTGTGAATAGAGTTTGCCAATCCAAGTGCACTCTGATGAAGAAAAAATGCTAGATCTGTAGGATTGGGTAGGTAGCAAGCTGGTTGATAAAGGTCCATTGTTTTCATGGCTGCCAAATATGTTTTTAGAAGAAGATCATTCAATCACAGAAGGACAGCCCAATGGATGAGGCAACTAATCAGCCTCCCAGAAATCAAGTCTGAATTCTTGAGGCCTTCAAGAAGGCACCATCCCCAAGTGGAGCCACTGTTAGCCACCTATAATATTTTGTTATACCAAAAGGTGGCTAAATCTGTTTTGAGCCTTCAAGGAACAATTTTTCATTACTAAAATTTGTTGGCTCTCGAAGACTCCTTGTAGGCCTCATGCCTCTATCCAAAATCTTCATCACTTTCCCTATTAATTCTGCTGATTTCCTGTAAGAAACTGCTGAAGAAACCATCATTTTTCCCCTTTCTCCCACTCATAACTAACCTTCATTTACTCCCCCTTTTTCTCCATGTTGTTTCCTTACTTTTCATAAGTTTCTCCTTCCATTCATGAAAATTCTCCTGACATGGTTTAAAACTTCTTTTTTTGAGCTGTGCCGAAACCCCCAAATCCATTTAAAACCTTGAAATTTTTCATAAAAAACAAAGTTTCATTGCTATGTACCTAAGCCCCTTGGGCTAAGCCCTAAACCACTTCCCCACCATATGCTTTGGGTCTGGAACCACTTGCTAATACGTTAAGGTGCTAATCGCATCGGAAAGAATCAAAGACGCAAGTCTTTGCCATACTCCAAAAGTTCCGATTGCGATTAGCGTTGCTGCTTAAGACCCCCGATCATATTATTTTCATATAACCCTGAGCCCGCCCTCGGCGCTTAAACCTTGTGAATATTTCATTTCCGACCCATTTTTCCTTTGTAAATTACAAAAACCCTCTTTTCTAAAGTTTTGACTTAATGAGCCAAAGTCACATGTTAAATATAAAATGGTTAGATTAAAAAGACCGATCGCGCAATCGCGATCGGAGAATTCACAATGGGTTGATCGGAAAGACCAGGCCCGCGATTCCGATTGCGATTGGCCTTTGATGTACTAAGCCCCGAGCCCTTTGCGTTCCATATATCCGAAGGCCCCGCAGGCGGGCGCCTATCCTTTGTATATATTTTATTTCCGCCCTGATCCATTAAACCTTCGTTTATATTAAAAACTTAGGGTTTTGATATATTATCAGGGTTTCTGCCGGTTCGTTCTAAAAACTAATCTCCACCGTTGATCGTAAGCTGATCAAACGGCCAGTGCCCAATCGCATCGGGGTTTTCCATCGCATACACTTGTTTGCACCCGCCGATCGACCATCCCCCGATTCACTCTCCGCCGTCGATCTGATCTGCAGATCGACGGACAACGCTTAATCGCATCGGAGTTTTCCATCGCATGCATTTATTTTTTCCCCCGATTGCTGTTCCTCTGATTCGCTCCCCGCCGTTGATCTAATCCTTGGATCCAACGGCTATCGCTTAATCGCCTCTCCCCTCCCGATTGCGCAATCGCATTGGAGTTTTTTGTTTAAATCGCACTCTTTTCCTCATCCCTCCGATTGCGACTACCCCGATTCATTTCCCACCGTTGATCTAAATCTTAGATCGACGGTCTGCGCTAAATCGCATCGCATGTTTCAAATCGGTGCATTTGCTCACTACCACAGATCGCGATCCTCCAATTGAATCTGGACCGTCCATGTGTCCAGATCAGACGGTCCAAAACCACTCCGACTTGTTCATCTCCCCGCTCTCCTTTTCACCCCGTCTATGCAAATCTCCCACCGTTGGATGTTTTTGTCTGATGGATACGCTCCTCCCCCACCTTCTGAAGCAGGTTTTCCCCAAAAATGCAGGATTTCTTAAAAAATTGTTTGTGTTTTGCAGGTCCCAATGCTTTTTCCATTATAACAAAGGAAAATAAAAGTCGAGGGTGACGATCCTCTGGTCTTTCGTTTATCAAAGGGAAAGAGATATAGAGGGTTTGAAGACACGTTTCATCAACGCTTCATAGGCGTTGATGCCATACGAGCCCAGCGCGGCCCTGCACATCGACAAGACACTGTTTTATTAAAAACACAGTTGAAAGAGTATCAGTGTTGAAGAACAGAGCGCAGTAGAGCAGAAGATTGAAGACAAATTTAGGGATTACGGCTAAGATTGACTATCAAAAGCCTAATCCCCAAATTAAACACAGTTAAAGAAAAATCGTAAGCGTTTAAACAGACAGAAAGGCTTCCACCGTTTCAACTAAAGGCGAATTAATTCCTCAGCACCGTAAAGGCCACCTGTTGCCTCAAACCATTCAAACCAAAGGCTGAGTTATTGAAGAAAATCAGATATCCGCCTCCAGCACAGCCAGGGAGTTACTTCTGCAAAGAAAACCAATGAATAAATATCTGCAGAGTTACTCCAAAACATGCACAGAGCCTCAAAGTCAAACAAAGCTTCCACCGAGCTTTGATATTTATTGTGAAATAGTTAATGTAGTGATCCACCTGTAAATTTTTCCCTCGAGCCTCTCAAAGGGCCGAGAAGTCTTCACTCTACATTAACTATCCTTGAGATATTTTGTTAAAATCTCACCTCCTCATCTTCCTATAAGTACTTCTACAGAAGATGAGAAATTGTTGGTTGCAGAACTTTGAAATACACTTGAGCTCGAGACTTCTATTTGTACATAGTGTTCACTGGCCCTTGAAGCTCTGTTTGTGCTAGAGTAGTTAGGTTGAATAGTGAAGATGATTGTTGAATTGAAACATTGGACTTGAAGATTGTAACTGGTTTGACATCAATATAAAAGCTGTTTCTTGGGATCCTGGTCTTTATCACTGGTGAAGTGCTTCTTTCTTTGTTAATCGTTTTCCTTCTATGTATGCCATATTGTTCATTTTCCCTCTGTAATTCAATTAAGCAGGGGTTAAGTTTTTCCAGCCTGGCAGTAACCTTCTACGCGGTGAGAAATCTTTATCTTAATGTTTTCTTGATTTGTTTGTTTAAGAATGATTCAATGGGATTGACAGTTAAGATCATTAAACATTCCTCAATCATCTATGTTTGTGTTTAAATATTATTCTAAATATTATTTCATTATTTTCTATTAAAATTAAACTAGAAAATATAGTTTGATTCCTAGATTCTTTTCTCAAAAGGCAGATTCTGAAAGTTTCCCTTGGTGTTGACTGAAAGCAGACTAGGTTTAAAAGTACTTTATCTGATCTTAAGTTACACTCTGTTTTTCTTATGTGTTTTCATACTTTCTGAAGGTAATTATGTGAATTACTGGATTGTTTGTCAATTAAGCTGCTTTAATAAGAACTTGCCCAAGAAGTCTATGGTTAGCCCTGTCCTTGGTTGGTTTTAAAACAGTTACTTAAAAGGCTTTTCTTGTTTGGACTGACTATAAATCCTCTAAGAAATTATTATCAGTTTCCACCCCTCCAACATTTTAATGTTTCCATTTCATCATTTTAATCTCAATAATCTTTTGGTATAGATAACTTGCCCCTTGGATCACACTTGATGTTGTTGTTCAATTAAAGCCCAGATATGACTCCATAGCCCAATGGACTAAAAACCAGCGTTATATCTATCTGTCTGCCAAATCTGTTCTATTTGCTTGCAACTTCTCACTTTGGAAACTTTTGCACTTAGGACTTCCCCCTCAAGTAAGTAACATTTCATGCTCAACCATCCAAAACAAAACAAAACCCTTGGCCTTCATAACTAGCCTAATATCATTACCTTAAGCTTTTCAAAGACAATATCCATCTTTGTACGTATTGGAGAGATCCCTCTCTGGATTCAGGAGGGCTAGATCCTAGAATCCCAAAGTTGGTTGAAATGATGTTAACTCTGTGATTGGACTCTCCCAATCTTGCTAATAGATCTAAAGACCTAGTGAAGCTTGTGGGGCATGTACCTCGAATTGAGTCACCATGCTGGGGGCATGCTTACTTTTTCAAGCATAGTTTGTTTCCGTTTCAAGCTTGTGTAAAAATGAAACCGGTTTCAAGCATAGTTTATCTTTGTTTCAAGCTTGTGTAAAAATGAAAGCATTCTTATTTTACGTCTCGTGATTTCCATTTTATCAACCTATTTTTCTAGATGAACCTTGGTTTTCTCATTCCATCGTCTGCATCTACTTGGCCGATCATACGCCTTCACTTGGTTGTTCTACCCATTCCTGAGGAACCACTGCAATGAGTGGTCTTGTTAGCTAACCTCCTAACTTTTATCTTGTTCTGAGAAGTTCCACCATCACCGGAACCAATTTCTACCCTTAATACCACTCGTTCCTCCAGGAGGAGTCATCTTTAAGCTCTTTTCTGACTCCCTAAAACTAAAAATATTGTCGAGACTCTTGTCATTTTGAACTCGTTAAATGGCTGCAAAACGATATCTACCTAGTATACGTTTACCCATTTTTCAGCTTGGGATAGATTATTTATGAAAAAGGAATACCTTAGCCTATCACAACTAAGAGGTTCTCCCAGATATTGTTTTCTACCTTTTCGGATCTGTGAGACTACCTACGAAAAGGGATTGCTGGAGTTTTCTTTTCTGCTTCTTTTCAAACTCTCTAAACATGAAAAGATGTCGAGTTCTTCCTTTGTCAGACTTGTTAAACTCTATATGGAATCGGAAACTATCACCATGACGTTACTGAGTTCCTCCTTCCTAGAGCTCATAAAATGTACTAGGATGGATTTTTCCGAAGGGAAAAATTATATGACAATCATATGCCATCCTCTTCAAGCTTGTGTAAAAATAAAGAGGTACTCACTAGAAATGGTGGGGGAAAATGGAACTTATTTGTCAATTGTGTCAGCAGTATGTCACTGTTGAACATGACAGTTGTTTGAATTTCGTGTTGGGTTGGGATATCTTCACTCTTTCACTTTTCCTCCATGGGTTTGGGAAATCCATTTTCCACTCATTCAATTACCAATTTTTTCAACATGACCTCTGATCATATTTGAGTCAAATGCTGCCAAATTCGAGAGTCGTGTCACCGATATGTTCAAGAGAAAATCCTTGTGTAGTTTGTACATTCTTGATCCTATATTTCAGTCTTGATTCACACTCATATTACATCCTTTTTTCCTTGTCGATGATCTGGGATTTATTATGACCCCCCTTCGACAGATCGCTTCATGTCGACTTCAGCTCATTATCCAGGAAGTCAATCTAGAGACTCTTTTTTGGTACCTTAGAGCTTGCATTCCCTAATGGAAAGTTATTCTCATTCAATGATAGGTTCACATCATCGGCCTTCGATCAGGTGATTTCATAGGTGCTTGACGTCAGCTCACTATTCACATTCCGTAGATTGTACTAGTAGTACCTTGAGAGCCATTGACATTATGGGTGGTTTCTCTTGCACTTGTTAATGGTTCACATCATTCACCAGTAATCAAGTGATTTTCTAACATGTTCGACTTCAACACGTCTATTCACATGTTGGAATTTGTACTTTGTCAGGTGGTGTTGGAGCGTAAGACCCTGGGCTTAGATCACAAAAGTCCAGGTTGCAAGGAGTGATGAGTCATTCATGATTATATACATGATTCTTTAGATGGATGGCTGCGATCATACCATGGGTCCTCTCATTTTGATCCTCTCTATTTGGATGTTTGCACCCATGCCGTGGATCTATTTCATATGATCCCTTCATTCGGATGGTTGCGTCCATGCTGAGGATCCTTTCAGATGATCCTCTTCTTGATAGATAGCTGCGCCTATACCATGGATTCATGTAATTTCATCAGAGGTTTCGGTTATGTATATGTATATATGCTTGATTTGCAGGTCTCTCGACAACAGCATCTAGTTCCTTGCATTTACTTGTAAATCATTTCACCCCTTACTCATGTTCAGACTTCATACTTTAGGGGGCATCTGTGACAGAGAAATTTGTCATAGTCCCTCTACTCCCTGTTCCTTGATCCTGGAGGACCCATATAGTGACCCTTTTGTACTTTCTAAGCACGGAATACATACCCCTAAACCACATTTTGTCTACCAAATCATCTCCCTTTACAACTTTTCTAAAATTTCATTGTAAAAACATAGTTTTCAAGGTCAGCGCTTTCACTCAATGTCTAACCTGCACTGATATTGAAATTTACACCGAGACCCGCATTGATCGGCACTCTGTCTTAATGTTGGACCCACGCCAATCCTGTTTTGGAAATTTTTTTAAATAGAAAGGAAGCTTCCATGACTAGAAGCTTTGCGAGGCGGCGAGCAGGAAGTTTGTTTTGAGGATACGGCTAAGGAATTCCTCTTTGGGCTTCTTATTCCCAAGAAATAGGAACTACTCCAAAGGATAAGCTCTTTTCCCATCATTTGAGGGCCCATAACCTCCTCCTCCATTGTTATATAAGGAGACCTCCTTCAGCTCTACATCCTTAGTTAGTGAGCATAGAGAGAAGAAGCAATCATAGCTTCGGGAGAATAGTGCAGAGTGTGATTGTTTTTGTGTGTTGGGAACATAGTGAGATCTTGGACCTTTGTGTGTGAGGGTGTTTCAAACGTTCTCGGATACAGACCTACCAAAGGAGAGCCTCAACATCAAGGCTTGGTTGAAAACTCCCCTTGTCTTTATCATAATAAAATGCATCTGATGTTTATCTTCCACTCTTGTTTACATTTATAATGAGATTTTTATCATTCCTTGATCAGTTAAATAGGTTGTAATTGTTTTATGTTTGTCATGATTTTTCACTTGTCGTGGTGTCTTGACGGTCTATACAAGTAATCGAACATTGGCAGCAGCGTGTATCGAGCTTGAGAAGAGTGATAGATCAAGAATTTTCAACAGAAGATGACAACATATCATCAGGACAAGGTAGGTCATCTTCCTTGCTTTGGATTTCATTTACAATCTAGGAAGGTAGATTTTAGTATGTTCCCGTAGTTGCTAGACCCACCCTAGGGATAGAGGGATAGCCTCTATCCGCAGAGGGGATTTACCTGGAAAACAGAGGGGTACAAGTAACTTCCTTTAATGGGAGATTTTGCCGGATGCAGAGATGCTGAAATGTTTGTAACATAGGGCATGCTTCTGTTTCATGGGCATGACTCATGTAGATGTTGCACTGAGTAAAAATACTTAACGAGTATATGGTATGTGACCCAATACTACTATCCATACAATATTTTGATGATTTAGTATGGTTGTGCATTGGCGCATTTCTGCGCTTCTGCCACCTCTGTGTATTTAGTCTTGGATGGTATGGCTTCTTTGGGAAACTTTGATTTAACGTTTCTTTAGACGCTATTAAACTTGAAAGGTATTGACAATCGATCGTGTGTTGAAAATTGAGAGAAAATCTATCAATAACATCGAGTGATCTTCTCTTAATTAGAGAGGTGAATTTCAGTGAACTTATTAAGCTCCCAACATTAATTTACCATGTGGTCATGTTTATCACACAAGGGACATGAGATGTGTGTTTGGGTTCTTACCTTGCTGGGGTGATGAGTTGCCTTCACATATCTAGGTGGTTGGTGACAATGGGGGGAAGGCCTCATTGCTAATGACTACCTATGTTCTTGTAACTCAAAACGGGCTACGTCCGGGTTATTGGTGACGAATGAGTGCATGTCGTCTAGAATTTACTGAAATCGGAGGATGTAGGGACAATGTTGAGCATGGTGACTATCTTGGAAAATTAGACAAGAATTTTGTTCCTTTGTGTTCCAATCCCTTTGGACCACCAAGGTTATTGGGTACCATTTTTGGAATGATACTAAATCTAGGCACTGAGTGATCAAATGATCACATTCGTCGCACAATGTGCAGGTTTGGACTCGTTGTTGAGGATGGGTGTACGTGGGAAGCAAAGGTGGCAAGCTTCCCTTTTAGTGGCTACCTCTTTTAGGATACACACAGAATGGACCTAAATGCTTCATTCTCTTGTGGAATGGAACTCTCTACAAGTTCCAATCTGAATTGTCTCTGTTGTGGTTTTCCTCCACATATAGGTGTATGTTTGGTAACAGTACGCCAAAACGAGGGGCGTAGTGACAATGACATGGATGGTGATTTCCACTGCGAATTTGAATCGCATATTTGAGTATGGAAAAATCTCTATGGTGCATTGGGTCAATTGGGTAGAATCTTTGGAAAGACTCTAAATCTGGGCATTGACAGATCAAATGATCAATTTCATCGCACAATGCGCAAAGCTGGACTGGAGACTGACGAATGTTGTCATTGGGAGGGGGGCTCATTGGTGGTTGCCTCTCCTCTAACATATATAAAAATTTTCTAGATGCTTCATTACCTTGGGTTGTAATGTTTTCTGGGGGTTCTGTATCGATGAAGCTTTGCATGAAATCTAACATAGATTGGATACGATGGATATGGGGACAATGTCGCACGTGGTGGTTGCTTTGACATATCTGACATGTATGTCATATGTGCCGAGATAAGTTGCTTTGGGAAATGTGTGTAATTTGGTACTAGTGGTTGAATTCCCTTAACTTAGGGCATTGAACGATCAAGTGATTAGGGTCATCGCATAATGCACAAACCAGGGCATGTGGTGTGGCCTCTATTTTTCTTCTTTAAGCTATTGGGTTTGTTGAGTATGAGCATGATGAGGGCTCTTATTATACGTAAAAGATGTTTTTGGACCTGTCTTCTTCCATTTGCATGGATGGTGTAGAGGGCTCCTCAAGATTGTATTGTTCTAGGGCTTATAATGCATCCCTATATCAAGGTATCTCCGGGAAATGATGGGTGTAATGCCCGTATTGGTCACATATGGTCGACACATGGTTTTTGTGCAATGCTTCACCTTGGGTATTCACAACATTTTCCTTTTTACGGGTAGTTGAGGCTGTGACAGTTCTTTCATCATGTAGAAGATCTTTTAACTCATCTAATTCCAGGAAAATGTTAATAGGATGGCCTATGACATTGCACAATGCACAAGGTTGTAATGCCCTAGGAAGCCTAGGGGCATCAACATTTTTCCTTTTCTTGTTATCCTTCATAGTAGGACTAGCTGGTGTCACTGCAAGGGCTTCTTTCGCTATTGCACATTCTTGGTAGGTAATAGGAATTATTCATGTAGAGGTAATTCTTGGGTTTCCCGACATGAACAGAGGGGCCAAATATTATACTAGTATTGCGAGAGCCATTTTTGGAAATGTAATGCTTTCCATGACTTGTTGTGAAACAACACTAGGTGGTGGATAAAAAAATGGAATTTGGGAGATAGCATAGGATAGGAATGTCGAATCAGAGAAGACGACATATGTGTTATCGGTTTTAGGTTTCGGGCTAGTTTCAGTGTTTGATTAACTAATCATGCACATTTTTGCCTCCATACTTTCCAGGGCTTCCCCTAGCATTATAGGGGGGTCTTCTGGGTATTTTCCCACGATAGAAGATGGTTTGAATTGGTCGGGGAAAAATTATGTATATCTTGTGAGTGGCTCAGTAGTTGTATCTATGTATGGTAGTACAACATCTAGAGTGGTTACGAGTTTCTTTTCATAGTATGTAAGTTGGTAGATGGTGATGATCATGTCTTCATGAGGGAACATCATTACCCTAAAAACACATGATGTTATCATGATCATAGCATACATGTAAATTCACCCGAAGAATATTGTAGTAAAATTGCGTGTCTAAGACCTAAATTTCTATGAGGATTGTTTTCCGGCTAGGTGTACTGATACATTTTGGAAAATACCTACGAGTGTTGATGGGTGCCCATCATATGCTCTAAGCATAATGTTGGATGGTTTCATTTTGGGTGATCCAAGCTTCTGCCAAACTATTTTGAAGGATCATCCACTTGGATGGTGATGTTTTGAACTGAAACTGATATTTGGAAAGCAACTAGAGAAGGAAGCATGGGGCCTGCCTTGTCTAGATCGAAAACCATTAGGCGATAATCTACAGGGTCGATCGCACCTAAAGAGGAAAGTAAGGCTTTCCACCTTGTTGAGCATGATTGCAGGACATCCAACACTAACATGGCTGCTAGAGACTTAGCTAGGTCGTCCACTATACTATACCTATGAGCAGCTTTGGAATGATGCCCTACGCACCTTTTCAGTCCTTTAATTTTTTTCGGCATGGAATCAGTTAGGACTTTGGAAATGGTTAATGGCACAGAAGGTAGGCTTGTAATCACGCCTGAAGGGTTGGTTTCCGAGGGTGCGGTGTAGTTCCTATTATGTGTTTGGAAGAAAAAGTATTCTTCAGCCATGTAGATATTGTGGTTGTTTCCTCCAGTGTTGTTTTGGGGTGGTTGTTGCTTCTGGGTGTTAACCACTCCCTTATGGGGGAAGGGTTCTTGCATCACTGCAGGCTATTTTTTTTGTCCCCCTTTCCCTCGGTTACCCTAAATTTGTTTCAACTTGGGGAGTTCGAAACAGTGGTGGGTTTAATGGCCATATTCACCACATATGGCACAAGAATGATTTGTCCTTAGACTAGTTTTTTTATTTTTCCATTGTGAGTTATTGGTTGATTCTTGGTTCTAATTCTATTTTGAGTTTCCCTTAGCCTGAGATCATGAGGGGTGTTGCTGGTTGTTGCCCCCCTATCCAGAGTCTACCTTTGTTTTTCTCTTTGGTTTTTTCTTAGCATCATTTGGAGGATTATTATTATTCTCCTGATTATATGAAGGTTGTTGCTCATCTTGGAGGGTTTCATAAGGTTAACTGATGCATTGGTTTGCACTAATGGTAGGTTTTGCGTGGGAAAAGGGGAGTGTTGGTTTCCCTATCCCTGGTTGGAATATGTATGTTGGGGTGGCTCTCTAGTATCAGCATTTCTAGATGAATATTGAGTCCCCTGCGAAGGTGGGTATGGACCTCGTTGTGATTTGTGGTATGGTATTTACCTATTAGTCATGTTCTACAGAGGTGCAGGTTGACTATGATAGTACCCTCATTGTGATACATTATATGTAGTATCGTAAGAGTATCATGGGTACTGATAATTTTTTTGGTTGATTTGGGCTAAGGATCTTATCAAACCTTCAATAGTATTCGACGTGTCTGGTAACTCTCTATAAGTTTTCAGGAATGGGTAATTTAGAAGGATATGGTATATATATCCAAATTGGGTGTAAATGAGCTCAATTTTTTGGGCTTTACTAATGGCATCCTCTTTAGAGAAAGGATTTTGTGTTTCCATGTCTTTTGAAATTTTTGTTGTGAGTCTTTTCAAAAATAAGTCCAGAAGAGCACTATCGTCAAGATTGGCTTTGCACAAGCTACGATGCCTACACCATTCCTGGAGATGGTCCGTAGATATGTGAATGGTAGGTGTTTGTCTAAAATGAGTAGGGAGTTCCATTCCTGAATCACAGTGGATTGGAAGCTAGAAGAAGGTGAGGATTGCAGTTGTGAGGTTGATAAAGTTTCCATGTGACATAGAGGGCTAGTCAACATACCATTTCAATGTTAGCCCTATAAGGGTGCGTTGAAATAGTCTCAGCTTAATGGTATCATATATGATATTTTTTGACGAACACCACATTTGGAAATTCATAATATGATTTCCTAGGTCTTCCACTTGCTTACCTTCAAATTTTTGAATATCTTAAGGGAGCTTCATGGGCATCAGTGGCTAGTTAGGGCTATGTACAATAGGGTCATTCGTTAACTTGGTTAAATATGGAAGATTTAATGACGCTAATAAAGGTAACATATTATTGATCATCATCATATGATGATGGTGCAGCAGTATGTGTATGTGGTGGCCTTAGGGAGGTGCCTGAGAAATATTTCCTTATGGCATTCCTTGAGGGATATTTTTTTGATTCCCCAAAGGGGTAGCAATCCCTAGACCTTGAGGGGTCATAGGTGGAGTTATAGGTGGTTACCCTGTAGGCCCTCTCCACTGGTGTGATGATTGGTGACCTTGAGGGGGTTATAATCAAATATGCCCTGATAAAGGAAGTTCCTATAATGGAGACAGTGTGACGTCTTCTACGCCTGAATGGCAGGAGGCCCGACACTCCTCCCTGTAATGGGGGGAGGTTTAAGAAATGCCTCGATCAACGAGGTCCTATTAGGTCCCATATGGTGTTGATAAGTTTAATCTTGCTTTCATTTTTTACTTTGGAGGGAAAGTAAAAATTATCAAAGAAATAATGTAATCACATGCATAAAACAAAGCGAGAAATTGAAAGGTAATTTTTCTCTTTAAAATTTTTAAACTATGTGATCAATCAAGAAAAAAAGAGGTTTTTGAGTCCCTTTTGCGTATGATATCCAAAAATCCTAAGAATAACTAGTCTTCTTCACACTCTCAAAGTAATTGGGCCTTGCAAAGATAACTTCTAATCGGTATTGGGGCCAACGTCTTGAAAGAAATGGCGACGCCTTCCAGCTGTTGAAGAATCGACCAAGGTAATGGTATGAGGATCGAGTGTTGCCTTCACTGTCACCTATAAGGAAAGGATGCCCTATTTTTGGCCACTAAAGTACTCTCATCCCACGTGAGCATTCATATCTTGATCCTATTGGTAATTAGTTACCAGTACCGAGCACTAGATGGGTTAGGTATCCCCAAAATAGTACCGCACGCACAGGGCCTCGACCTAACCCCCTCTGAAAGGGATCTTTGTAGTGCTTGGGTATTCCTTTCGTGGGTGAATAGACAGATTTGAAGCTCCATAAACAGTCAACATCTATGTTTCAAAAATTATTATGAAATTATAGATTATTGGATTCCTATCCCCAATGGTTATAACATGAACTATAATTTCTTTTGTGGCCCCTGTGGGGAGAAATTTAATGGGTTCACATTATGACTGTTTATAGAAGTCTTTCTTTTCTATAGGGTGTGATTTTTTGAAGCAAACTTAAGATAAGAAAAAATGTCCCAAAACACTAGGTTTCTTTTGGTTCAAACCTTATGAATGCTTCGTGTGTGTTTTTTGAGAAAACAATCAAGAGTTTGCTGATATTTGGGTATGCGGTGATCCTTTACAGTCCTTTTCTATTTACATTATGTGTGATTGTTCGTTGTGAAAACTTGAATGATTTTTGGATTAGGGGATGCTTACACTTCTCCTAATTAGACTATGTTACCCTAAGGGGGGATGGTAGTTCAAAATGTCTTATAGAAGCTTTCATATGCATACCCAGGCTGAAAAAAAGGTGCAAGGGAAGCAGATATTACTTTCTTTCGTTATCAACACTTTGAACCTAGTCCCGAATCTAATGCAAAAATTGAAATAACTGAACTAGTAACAAGATGTGTAGATTTAGTGGGCCACTTAATTTTTGAATAATTACACTATGTGTTATGTATTTCTATAAGCAAAATAAAATAAAATTAGAAAACATGTGTGGATTACGAGCACTTTCTTTTCCCATATTTAAGTTATGTGTAATTTGCAAATATAAACTACAATTAAAAACACCTAATTGATATGTTAATTGAGGTTTAGTGCAGCAATTAAATGTCCTAAAAATAGTAACATGCATAACAATAATGATGGAAATTCATTAGAGGTTTCCAATCACCTTAAATATGGAAAAAATACAGTGAATTTTGGCTTGATGGTCTGTTGCACGAGTTGTGTTCCCATAGGAGCAGAGTGCGTGTTCGTCGGAGCAGAATGTGCGTCATCGGGAAAAATGAAGAAAAATCCGAACTATTTGCTATGTAGAACAATCACTGAATGCGATGAGAAATTCATAGATAATTTTTTATGATTGGTATTGGTTATATCGAGGGGAGAGTCTACAAAAAACCTTTTAAATCATGAAAAATATCTAGTATGGTCGCCAATCCTATAGTTGTTTTTTTGTCACAAGGATGTACCAAAGACACAATTCTAGCAGTATGGTTGCTTCCTGCATAGATCACAGACAATAAGATGATGGTGTTAATGGACATAATCTAAACATAGTAAACATAACTCATAAGGTGTAATATTCCCATTTAGCCCAAGCTAATGGGAATATCTTATTTTGCCTTATTTTATCTTGCATTTCATGTTTATGAATAAAATATGAAGGAGGACATGTAAAACTCCTAAAAACCATGAATACATCAATGCCTATGTAAACAAAGACATATCTAGGCCATGTGAATAATCTCTTGTAGGTGTGAATGGGCTTAAATCACAAGACTAGGTCAACCTTGACCAAATCAACAGCGCAGTCTAGGTGAAATGAACCTCATGGATACACAATGCAGTTCTAGATGGAGGCTCCACATGTGAAAGGGGTTAACTCATTGAGGTGGTTTAAGGTTTGACAAGGCTTTCATCCTATAAAATAAGGAGGAGGAAAACAAGAGAAGGTTGTTGATGCTATTATTTTCTGAAGGTTTTTCTGTTGAGACATACCTCTTGGGGTTTTCCTGTCTAGGACCCCCACCTCCTTCCTTAAGCAACTCTTGGAGGAGTCTTGTTTGTCTAGTCCACTATCCAGCATTTGGCCAAGCCTCATCTTGCATCTACAGCACAGTTCTACTTAGGATTGGGTTTTCCATGTGAGCTGCAGCAAGTGGGACTCATAGAAAATTTTAGGGGCTAATATTCGTAGGTGGGCTAATTTTCCATGGTTTTTCCAAAAAAAATATTTGCCAATTTCCATTTTTTTATAAAAATGATTCACCCAAATTTTACAATATAAAATTATTTTACGTTAAAAATCGCCAACATTATATAGAAAATATATATAATATCATTATAAATTTGAATACTTATACAAATACATCAATAAAATTTTTATAGTTTGCATATTAGGGACTAGTGAGATTCGCCAATTTTTTAAACTTCAAGATAATTTTCCATCCTTAAAATTTTCCCTGGTGGGACTCTAGATCTGCAAAGATCTAGCTTCTATTGGAACCTCTTCTCAATGAGTGTGTCTTCTAACATCCTAGAAGAGTGAATCCACAGTTTAAGCTTCAGATCCATACATTGGCATCAGGCCAAATAATTTCCGGGGCCTATAGCACAGTCCCTCTTCCATGACTACGTTATTTGCAAAAGCAGAGTTGCAGGGTATCTTGGCATCAGTTTAGAGGAGGAAGATCTCTAGTGAAGGGTTTCTTCCTTTCAATGTGGTGATCCATGGATTGGCCAACCAATCCATGTTATTTCAGATATGATCTGCTATATATGTTATTATTCAGAATTTTCTTAATACTTCTGCATATATGTGACTTAGATCTCAGATCTACTCTTGTACCTTCATGTTTTGTTGAGATCCCCAAGGGGAGTGTATAAAGGAGAATTTCTTGTTTACAGATCTGATATAGATCTAAAATTTTATGTAAATATCTGCTGTAGATATGATTTGTAATATACTGTATGCTTCAGAAATGGAAATTACGCTGTCAAGCTCTTTCTGCATTTTCTTGCGTTGTAGTGTCTCATTCTGAAGCCCAGATCCATGTAAACTTCTATCATTCTCTAATCTATTGCATAAATCATATCATAGGTCTGATATAATTATTTTTATACTTATTTTCATTTAATCCCTTCATAAATTACGATGCATATGCTTCAGTCACATTCTGCATACTCTAGGTCATGGGAAATCAACAATTTTAAGCCTAGTCGGGATTGGAGGAATTGTTTAACATAGCTAGGATCATTTTTTTGAGCTGAAATTTGACATGTGAGTTTCATATGACATAATATAGAATATTAGACCGTAATACCTCCTTATGTTTATGCACATCCCTAAAATTACTCATTTTAGGGCATAAATCACTGCTTTTCCCCACCCTTTTGAGTCAAGAAGTGAAGTAAAGTTGATACTATTGTTTAGAATGAAGGATATGTCATCTAGCATCAGTTAAAGATGATTTTTTTCTGCTCTCCAACTTTATAATACCTTAGGGTATTCTTACTGTTGTAGAAAATCCCTATATTGCTACATTTCCCCACTTGGGAAGGAGAATATAGGCCATATACTTGTTGAGGTTCTTACATCTGCTGGTAAAATGTTGTTTTACATCCAATGAGATGTTCTAAATTTCCATTCTCATGATTTTCTAAAGCTCCACATTGGTAATAACTCAAAGTATTCCCAATAGTGTAGCTATTCCCATTTTGGGATATTATAGTGGTATCAGAGCTGCCATCTTGGCTCAGCCCGTGGATTTCAGATCCAATCAGAGAAAGATATTTGGCGCAACCTGTGCATTCTTGGAGCTAGTATGTCTTCAGAGGGAGGATAACCTCTCAATGACAGAGAGCAGAGGTATCATGGAAGAAGACAGAAGAGAAATGATTACACTATTGAAACCCCTTTGTATGGAAGAATAAAAGGAGTAGAGTTCTCTAAATTTCTTTCTCAAGCTTTGAATGAGATGGAGGGAGAAATCAAGGGAGTAAGGAACTGAAGATTAGTAGATCTCTTGATGAGGTTTGCACAAGAGGGTAGCCCCACTACTTCTTCTGATGTGTGTGAGCATGCAGCCACACAATCTGATCTACAACGTTACAGCATGCCTGCATTCCTTGCAAGAGGAGAAGAAGAGGAAGAGACACCGGAGGATAATACCCTTTGTGACTACCTCTGAGAATATGAATCTCAGTCTAAAATATTCAAGGAGAATTTATGCTTCCCTGAGTTTTGTCAGCTCAAAGAAAGGAGAAGATCCATGAAGATAACTCCATTTCAGAACATTGCTGGGAGGGGTAAAGATATGCTACATGATTTTCCAAAGGAAAAGACCTTACTTCGGCAAGATCATTCTCCTCAATAAGAAGACATTAATTTCCTTTCCTCAATGAGAGATCAAGAAAGGATCTCTTATTGGTGGGGCATACTCCATTATTGAGGAGGAAGAAGTAGAACTGAAAGGTTCCTCCAGCGCTGTGATAGTAGGAGGGAACCTAACTTTGTTAAAATATGGAGTTGAAGCTATTGCTTCCACTATGAGGACCTTTGTATCTCTGTAAGGAGGTCCCCAGGATCTTATTCATCGAAATGATGAGCAACATGTTTCTATGATGATAGACAAGGAGAAAAAACAAAGAATCACCTTAGACTATGAAATCTTGCAGAAGGTGGGCAATGAAGAAGGAGATGGGGAAGTTGCTCCAACCTCTCCTTATCCTGGTACTTCCACACAGAAATTAGAGATGGATTTGTGCAATGGAAGTAGTCACATTATGTTCCCATTGGTAGCTCACATGGGAATGAGCCATGAGACATCTTTATCTTGTGGTGTACCCCCTAGAAGACCATCTGATTCAGATTTGATGGGAGATGTTTCATGCATTGATGCTCCTTCCATAGATCCCAGAAGGAAGAGAGCATTAGGATACCATGCTACAGCACTGAGAGTATGGGGGAGGTACAAAGAAAGGGAGAGAATTTTTCCTTTGACTTCACTATCTATCCTCACCTCTCAAATTTCATTGAGGAGATATGCTGCAAGGAGAGAAAATGACACCATCATGAAGCATGGAAGGCAAGATTTGAATTAGCAGAAAAACTTGTTTGAAGAACACTCTTCCCTACTGGAAGAGAGATGGTGGTCTCACATGCATGCTTTGGCCAAAACAAAGAGGCCTTGGACAGATGATAGCCTTCCATGGAAGACTAACTCTCAAGAGTTTCCTTCTTCTCTGAAGCATGTGCATGAGCAAGGAGGACATCAAGGAAGGAATAACAACCTTCCACTTCATACCTTTGGCATGGGTGATGAAAAAAAGGAGAAGAGTGGGAGGTATGGCCTTCCCAAATACATCTTTGACATGGAGGATTTCAAGGAGAAGAGTAGCAACATGGCAGCTGTTATAGCCCAAATCCACCTTAGGCTGAAGGAAGGCGGGATTCAGGGTAACACCAAACCATGCTCAGTCTGGTAGCTAGCCCTACCAGAACAGGAGAGGGCTCTCTCTGGGTCAATCTCAGGAAAAATGTATCAATATGGCTTGAGATGATTGAAATGAGTGCTAATTTTAGGCTAGGTATATTAATCAAGGAGTTTGGAATGATTTTTAGGGGTTTTTTGTTGGAAAAAGGAAAAGGCAATTTTGGGCTTGGGGATGAGGCCAAATCCTTGCAGAGTTCAAGTTGGGGAAGGAGAAAGAAATGGCTTTGATGTCTTAGAATCAATGAATGGATATAAAATAATACTGAGGAGCTGAAGAGGGCAAGAAGGTACAAGGATCCTCTTCAAACGGAGGAAAACATATAAAACTAAACAAAATTTTAAGGCAGAGCACCAACAAACTAATGAATTCTACCTTAGTTACTCATTTGTTTAATTCAGAAGTGAAGAGAAGGGAAATAGCATACATATAACATTAATGAAACTTACAGATACATGGAGAAAAACATCATCAAAACTCAGAGCCACAAGGATCCCAGCAAGTGCTGCAAAACCCTGGTCTTTCCTTTGCCAAAAATGCAGAATGAATGTACAATGAGGTGCCAAACTATTCCCAAAAGTTCAACCTTGAAAATGTCTCAGAAAATACAATATATAGACCATCCTAACACCTTCCCATACCTCTATTGGTCAAGCTCATCCTTCTAGGAGCTGTTTCAACCAATTCTAAACTAGGAATTGAAATCTAGGCAATCAAACAACTTGCCTCTATATGGAAGGAAACTGATTCATTCATTTAATTTTCACTTTTTAGTGAATGAATCCTCTAGAACAAGTAAATATGAGCCAAAATTACATCATAGTCACCAAATTACATCAATATATATCAATAGTTACATCAAAAATTAAAACTAGTCAAAACTGGGCGAATTTCTGAGCTGAAGAGTGAAAATGAGGCCAAATTTCTCTATGTGTCGTGCCCAAAAACTCAATGCGTCATGCCACTTTGAAGCTGATTTAGAGGCACTTTCCGAAGTCCAAATTGAGCTCATGATAGCTCGTTGGAAAGCCCTACCTATCTACTATCCAACCCAAGTAGAATGTTTCAATTTGGAGTTCATTTGCCTCTCCAAAACTGCAATCGCCCAAGACTGGCTCCTGTTGGTGCAAAAAGTGGCAGAAAGGCCATTTTTGGAGTGTTTTTGACACTTAAGACCACCCAGAACTTGATGAAATCTCTCAGCCATTCCTGAACATGAATAATTTATCATAACAAACTCAAAAATATCAATTTTTCCTCCAGAAGATGTCCCAATCATAAGCGCGCGCCAAGTGGCGCGATGCGTCGGGCGGAAAAATCTGTTTTGCGACCAAAATTTCAAAAATGACAAAATTTACTCCAAATTTGCTGAAATTTGGAGTAAAAGTCTCCCATCATGTGCTACGCTCAGCCAAAGAAGATTCGGCCAAGATTTGAAGTGGATCAAGCCTTTTCCGACGTTTCAGTGTCCTCTTGATGCATGCAGTTTCCGTTGTAAAGTCACTATCTTGGTCATATGACGAATCTGTGTCCATCTCCATGATGTTGCAAGGTATATGTCAAGTGAATGTTTGGTTGGTTGAAAATGATAAATTAGGGCTTGGTGTCTTTGTCTCCAAGTGCCAAATGTAGGCCAAAGGGAAATGAGGGACTGTGAGGAATATGGAACAGTGGGGACAAGTGGAGTTTCTGTCAAGTGGATTTAAGGTGTGCCAATAGTTACTTGAATGTTTGGGGAATCTGGGGTTTTTAAAGTCTTACAAGTGAATTGGGAAAAAGAAGAATGATAGGAATAGTTTTAGAAAAAGGGAAATAGGGCTTAGGAATGTAGGACTTGGGATGTAAAGGGATATGGGAATAGGGGCTTTAGGAGTGAATGCCTCTTAGAGATGTAAGAAAATGGTGTATTGATGATTAACAGTGATGGGAGAGAAATAACAAGGTAGGGAAGGGAATATGTGGCACAAAACTAGTTTAAAACACCAAGTTCAAACTCTAAGAAAGCAATTTTTTTAATAAGGTGATAGGTTTTATGGTTTTGACTTTCAAAATTTCATATTCCTTCTTCCAAACAACATGCAACACCAGCTAAAAATCAATGATGAGAGTTCACAAACTTATTTGGAGCAAAAATATTTGAGTCGTTTTGCGAATTTGATGAAGAAGTGGCACAATTCTGTTTGGAAGCTCTGTGCGCCGCGCGGACACCCAGTTCGCCGTGCCTCCTGGATGTGTTGCGTGCATTGGAAAAATGCACTATGGCAGGAGGCCCAGTGCGCCGCACATTTTCCCAATGCGCCTCGCAGCTATGTTACAACAAAGTTTCGGCCTTCAAATGCTGAATTTGGTCCTCCACGATTTTCATTAGTTCCATACTATCTCTTTGGCATACCAATGGAATGTTGAAACATATAAATCATATATACCAAAAGACTTTGAATCTTTCATTTGAAAAACCCATTTCTAATGTTTTAACTTTGACACTTTTGAAATGAACTCTATTTTGCTTCTTTGTTGCTCTTGGACTGAATGGTTTGATTTTCGCTTGTCTATTTGTAGGGATGATTGGCATTGGATTTCGGTGAAGGATGACCAGGGCTGTGCCTGAACGTCTTCACAACTGAAACACTTAGAAAATATACATGGCATTTATTACACAAGACAAAATGACAATTTTCTTCAAAACAGAGTTTTGAAGAAAAGTCATGATCAATCATAGTAACGATGAAATTTTGTTGAAATGAAAACTTTTTTAGAACTTCCCTCTGGCCTGCTGGCATTATTGGACCCTTTGAGATACAAAATTTGTGAAACCCAAGACCTAAAAAGACCTAAGAACCCTAAAATGACTCTTTGCTGACCAAGAGACAAAGCAGGACTATGAATGGCTTTTAAAATTGATTTGCTGGACAAACCTGAGCCAGCAGGTACAAGAGATGAGGGGTATGACTGAGAAGGCTCTTCCGTCAGACAATCTATGCTTCTAATGGAATGCAACTGATTGGATGAATGAGACACCTAAAATGAAATGCACAAATAGATATTTTTGATCTCTGACGGAGGGATAAACATACCGACTCTAACATTGGCTCCAATGGGGATGGTAGCTCCTAGGAGGTGCCAAGAACTACAGATCTTTGGGAGAGCAGATAGTGCCTTCATCCATTGGGAAATGGAATCCAAACGCGAAAACGGACATTCTGCAGACTGACTCTGACTCAAGACTAAAACTGAAAACCATAATAAAACCAAACATGACTAAAACAAAACTGACAAACTAGAAAGATGCTCACAATTGAGCTTATTCATCAAACCTACTCTAATTTTTCTTTTCACCACCCGATCAAGTGAAATGGAACAGCCAATGCAACCATGTAAGCATCCTTGCTGCTATTTGATTTCTTCCCAAATGCTTTCTGATGTGCAGGAAAAGGGAATAATCGAAAGGAAACACCCATGGAAACTTGGAATCAAGTTGACTGCTGATAAACTTGCAAAGCATAAATTGACTGGATGACTTCAAGGATACTGTGAAAGGATATTCATAAACATATCTATTGATTCCCATTAACGCATTACTATTCTAGTCCAAGTGATCTTCATAGCTAGAAATTAAGATTTTTCTCATAGCTATGTTGTCTTTCTTTGGTGATTGTAGCAAGCTATCAAAAGGATCCTGAATTTCGTGAATAACCAAACTCTGTTACTGACTCCAAACAGAACAAAAGTCTCCTTTATCAATCTCCTCATATAACTACAAACATTGGTGTGAGCTTTGTAATGAAAAATCAGTTAAACAAGGCAATGAAGGCAACTTTTGAATAAGATTATTATCAACATTCTTTTCTGGCACATGGTTAACTAATGGAGAAGAACTTGTACAGCAAACATCATCCAACACACAAGCAATAGGATCATCAAAAACTTGAGAAGACTACTGTGATGTGTCCATTGAAACTGTATGACATCCTACTGACTGTTCATCTTTCGCTTTAGAGATATTACGAAGATTCTACTTTATAAAAGGAAATGCTTCGAAACAAAAGGGTATAGAATCCTCTTGCATCATTAAATCATGTATTTCAGCTTCCACGCCTTCATCTGTAATCTGACCTTCAATTTCATTTGGTGGCTACAAATCTGGAGCTAGGGAGGGTTTTGTATCCAAAATGATTTCATCAGTTGTTTCAGGGGAAGATTTCTCATTACCAACTTGCTCAAGAATTTCGCTACCTGTCTCATCTTCAACATTAACACTGAGAGATTGCTGATTTCCTACAGGCTGCTCATTTGAAGATTTACTATGCAATTTACCCTTCAACAACTGGAATGATTCAAAACAAAATGGTACGGAGTCACCTTGTAGCATTAAATCATATGTGCCAGCTTCCATGTCCTCATCTGCAACTTGACAATCAATGGCTTTCGGGGACTGCAAATCTGAATATGAAAAGTCTTGAAAAAGGTTTTGATTGCGCTCAAGATGGTCCAAATCAAGGCTTGTTGGTAGTTGATTTCTGATTGCATGGAATTTATCTCTCATGAACTGAAACGAGTAAAAACAAAAAGGCAAAGATCTTTCACTTACTTCAAAATTTGCGGCACTTTCCTCATCATTGTCATAGCTGATATGTATCGGTTGATCACTGCACTTGAGCTGCTGAAAGTGAACTTCCTCCTCGCACAAACTATCTGCTGATTTGTCTGCAATATTAGCTTCTGTTTGGAGAACATAATCGTCATCATAATGATCAAACTGAGGCAAATCATCAGTATACAACACATCATCAAGCATACATGCCATATCAACCACTCTCTCTTCTTCAAAATGATCTATAAAACAATCACTATGACAACTGGGATAAGAAACAAAATGTTTTGGATCAGCCACTTTTTCTTCTTCAATCAGCAAGTCATGGGCTTGAATATTATACTCATTCCTTGTGGTGTTCTTTTGCATCATATCTTCTACTGCACTTACCAACATGTCAAGCTTTATCTCTAGAGATGTCGATTTCTCTGGATCTATGTTTTTCATCTCTTCTTCCTTCAACCTTGCCCTTCGGATCAACAAATGAGCCTCTACATTTACTGCACTGTTCTACATCTCTTGAAGTGTTGCAATGTTCCTTTCTCTCAGCTGAAACTCCATTTCCGGATCAAAGGCACCCGGGTAGTGCAAGAGAGAAGATCTAGGAGAAGGTCTTATATCAGCTGGCATCAAAAAATATACTTGGTTAAATCTGGCAGAAAATTGTTGTACTGTCTCCCATGGCAGTCTTTTCAGCTGGTTATACTCTTCTATAATCAAGAAAAGGTTCTGTCCGATCACCCACCTGTCAAGGAAAACTTTGACGAACTGTTGGAAATCTGAGATGCTCGCATCAGGTAGGGCTTTGAACCAACTCTTCACTTGGCCTTGCAAAGAAAGAGAAAAAAGCCTAATACTGACATCCTCTTCATCAACTTCAAAAAGATCTAAAAAAGTCTCAACATTCTGCACATGTTGCTCAACGTTGACATTGTAACATTCACCATCAAATCTTGGTAGATATAAGTCATAATTTTTAGGGAAAACATGAAGAACAGAAGGTAAAACAAGAGGTTTATACCTATCTGGGACTATAAAAGGTGTAGGAGTATATAAAAGAGCTACAGGATCAGTTTTGTTTCCTTTAGGCTCATCACTCTGAACAGAGTCATCATAAGATGTGGGAAAAGTAAGGAGGCCAGGATCAAAGGGAAACTCAGTATTTACACTTTTTGAATAGGTCAAGTGAAGATTTTGATCACCTTTATCATACAACAAATTCTGAAAAACCTTCAGGACAGCTTCAAGAATAGCAAGGAAGTAATTTACAAGAAATCAGACTAGATCCTAAATACCATTCCACTTTGGATACCTGAATTTTGTGTAAGATCCTTCCATTTTCTCAGAGAAAGAGTTATTCCTCCAGTGGAGTCTCTACATTGAGTTGGAGTCACCAGGTGAATGATTTCAGCCTTCTTATGTCTGATCGTTGTCCACCATCAACCATCAGATCTGAACTTGATACATGTACTAGGGCAAGACAATCTACAAGTCAAGTGTCACGTTCACAAGCTAGACCAGAGATTGACTGAAGCAGCGTTTATCTACTTTTGCTAATCCAAAGCAGGAGCGTTTCGAAGGCTACCTGGCTAACTTCAGGCTCTGTCTGTAGCTTATGAAACAAATAACACCAACAACCAAACCATTTTCTCCCCAGTATGGTTGCCACTATGTTATAGCCCAAATCCACCTTAGGCTGAAGGAAGGCGGGATTCAGGGTAACACCAAACCACACTCAGTTTGGTAGCTAGCCCTACCAGAACAAGAGAGGGCTCTCTTCGGGTCAATCTCAGGAAAAAATTATCAATAGGCTTGAGATGATTGAAATGAGTGCTAATTTTAGGCTAGGTATATTAATCAAGGAGTTTGGAATGATTTTTAGGGGTTTTTTGTTGGAAAAAGGAAAAGGCAGTTTTGGGCTTGGGGATGAGGCCAAATCCTTGCAGAGTTCAAGTTGGGGCAGGGGAAAGCAATGGCTTTGATGTCTTAGAATCAATGAATGGATAGAAAATACTTTTGAGGAGCTGAAGAGGGCAAGAAGGTACAAGGATCCTCTTCAAATGGAGGAAAACATATAAAACTAAAAAAAAGTTTAAGGCAGAGCACCAGCAAACTAATGAATTCTACCTTAGTTACTCATTTGTTTAATTCAGAAGCAAAGAGAAGGGAAATAGAATACATATAACATTAATGAAACTTACAGAAACATGGAGAAAAACATCATCAAAACTCAGAGCCACAAGGATCCCAACAAGTGTTGCAAAACCCTGGTCTTTCCTTTGCCAAAAATGCAGAATGAATGTACAATGAGGTGCCAAACTATTCCCAAAAGTTCAACCCTGAAAATGTCTTAGAAAATACAATATATAGACCATACTAACCCCTTCCCATGCCTCTAGGGGTCGAGCTCATCCTTCTAGGAGCTGTTTCAACCAATTCTAAACTAGGAACTGAAATCTAGGCAATCAAACAACTTGCCTCTATATGGAAGGAAACTGATTCATTCATTTAATTTTCACTTTTTAGTGAATGAATCCTCTAGAGCAAGTAAATATGAGCCAAAATTACATCATATTTACCAAATTACATCAAGATAGATTAATAGTTACATAAAAAATTAAAACTAGTCCAAACTGGGCGAATTTCTGAGCTGAAGAGTGAAAATGAGGCCAAATTTCTCTATGCGCCGCGCCCAAAAACTCAATGTATCGTGCCACTTTGAAGCTGATTTTGAGGCACTTCACGAAGTCCAAATTGAGCTCATGATAGCTCGTTGGAAAGCCCTGCCTGTCTACTATCCAACCCAAGTGGAATGTTTCAATTTGGAGTTCATTTTCCCCTCCAAAACTGCAATCACCCAAGACTGGCTCCTGCTTGTGCAAAAAGTGGCAGAAAGGCCATTTTTGGAGTGTTTTTGACCCTTAAGACCACCCAGAACTTGCTGAAATCTCTCAGCCATTCCTAAGGATGCATAATTTATCATAAAAAACTCAAAAATATCAAGTTTTCCTCCAGAAGATGTCCCAATCATAAGCGCGCGCCAAGTGGCGCGACGCGTCGGGCGAAAAATCTGTTCTGCGACCAAAATTTCAAAAATGACAAAATTTACTCCAAATTTGCTGAAATTTGGAGTAAAAGTCTCCCATCATGTGCTACGCTCAGCCAAAGAAGCTTCGGCCAAGATTTGAAGTGGATCAGGCCTTTTCCGACGTTTTAGTGTCCTCCAGATGCGTGTAGTTTCAGTTGTAAAGTCACTATCTTGGTCATATGACAAATCTGTGTCCATCTCCATGATGTTCCAAGGTATATGTCAAGTGAATGTTTGGTTGGTTGAAAATGATAAATGAGGGCTTCTGGTGTCTTTGTCTCCAAGTGCCAAATGTAGGCCAAAGGGAAATGAGGGACTGTGAGGAATATGGAACCGTGGGGACAAGTGGAGTTTCTGTCAAGTGGATTTAAGGTGTTCCAACAGTTACTTGAATGTTTGGGGAATCTAGGGTTTTTAAAGTCTTACAAGTGAAATGGGAAAAATAATAATGATAGGAATAGTTTTAGAAAAAGGGAAATAGGGCTTAGGAATGTAGGACTTGGGATGTAAAGGGATATGGGAATAGGGGCTTTAGGAGTGAATGCCTCTTAGAGATGAAAGAAAATGGTATATTGATGATTAATAGTGATGGGAGAGAAATAAAAATGTAGGGAAGGGAATATATGGCAAAAAACTAGTTTAAAACACCAAGTTCAAACTCTAAGAATGAAATTTTTTTAATAAGGTGATAGGGTTTATGGTTTTGACTTTCAAACCTTCATATTCCTTCTTCCAAACAACATGCAACACCAGCTAAAAATCAATGACGAGAGTTCAAAAACTTATTTGGAGCAAAAATATTTGAGTTGTTTTGCGAATTTGATAAAGAAGTGGCACAATTCTGTTTGGAAGCTCTGTTCACCGCGCGCACACCCAGTGCGCCGCGCCTCCTGGATGTGTCGCGCGCATTGGAAATATGCAATGTGGCAGGAGGCCCAGTGCACCGCGCACTTTCCCAATGCACCGCGCAGCTCTGTTACAACAAAGTTTTGGCCTTCAAATGCTGAATTTTCTCCTCCACGATTTTCATTAGTTCCATACTATCTCTTTGGCATACCAATGGAATGTTGAAACATATAAATCATATATACCAAAATACTTTGAATATTTCATTTGAAAAACCCATTTCTAACGTTTGAACTTTGGCACTTTTGAAATGAACTCTATTTTGCTTTTTTTTTGCTCTTGGACTGAATGGTTTGATTTTCACTTGTCTATTTTCAGGGATGATTGGCATTAGATTTCGGCAAAGGATGACTAGGGCTGCGCCTGAACATCTTCAAAACTGAAACACTTAGAAAATATACGTGGCATTTATTACACAAGACAAAATGACGATTTTCTTGAAAACAGAGTTTTGAAGAAAAGTCTTGATCAATCATAGTAACGATGAAATTTTGTTGAAATGAAAACTTTTTTGGAACTTCCCTTTGGCCTGCTCGCATTATTGGACCCTTTGAAATACAAAATTTGTGAAACCCAAGACCTAAAAAGACCTAAGAACCCTAAAATGACTCTTTTCTGACCAAGAGACAAAGCAGGACTATGAATGGCTTTTAAAATTGATTTGATGGACAAACCTGAGCCAGCAGGTACAAGAGATGAGGGGTATGACTGAGAAGGCCCTTCCGTCAGACAATCTATGCTTCTAATGGAATGCAACTGATTGGATGAACAAGACACCTAAAATGAAATGCACAAAAGAGATTTTTGATCTCTGACGGAGGGATAAACAGACCGACTCTAACATTGGCTCCAATGGGGATGGTAGCTCCTAGGAGCTGCCAAGAACTACAGATCTTTGGTAGAGCAAATAGTGCCTTCATCCATTGGGAAATGGAGTCAAAACACTAAAACAGACATTATGCAGACTGACTGTGACTCAAGACTAAAACTAAAAACCATAATAAAACCAAACATGACTAAAACAAAACTGAAAAACTAGAAAGATGCTCACAATTGAGCTTATTCATCAAACCTACTCTAATTGTTCTTTTCACCACCCAATCAAGTGAAATGGAACAACCAATGCAACCATGTAATCATCCTGGCTGCTATTTGATTTCTTCCCAAATGCATTCTGATGTGCAGGAAAAGGGAAGAATCGAAAGACAACTCCCATGGAGACTTGGAATCAAGTTGACTGCTAATAAACTTGCAAAGCATGAATTGACTGGATGACTTCAAGAATAATGCGAAAGGATATTCATAAACATAGCTATTGATTCCCATTAACGCATTACTATTCTGGTCCAAGTGATCTCCATAGCTGGAAATTAATATTTTTCTCACATCTATGTTTTCTTTCTTTGGTGATTGCAGCAAGCTGTCAAAAGGATCCTGAATTTCGTGAATAACCAAACTCTGTTGCTGACTCCAAACAAAAAAAAAGTCTCCTTTATCAATCTCATCATATAACTGCAAACATTGGTGTGAGCTTTGTAATGAAAAATCAGTTAAACAAGGCAATCAAGGCGACTTTTGAATAAGATTATTATCAACATTCTTTTCTGGCACATGGTTAACTAATAGGGAAGAACTTGTACAGCAAACATCATCCAACACACAAGCAATACGATCATCAAAAACTTGAGAAGACTGCTGTGATGTATAAATTGAAACTGTATGACATCCTACTGACTGTTCATCTTTCTCTTTAGAGATATTATGAAGATTCTGCTTTATAAAATGAAATGCTTCGAAACAAAAGGGCATAGAATCCTCTTGCATCATTAAATCATGTATTTCAGCTTCCACGCCTTCATCTGTAATCTAACCTTCAATTTTGTTTAGTTACTGCAAGTTTGGAGCTAGGGAGGGTTTTGTATCCAAAATGATTTCATCAGTTTACCAACTTGCTCAAGAATTTCGCTACCTATCTCATCTTCAACATTAACATTGAGAGATTGTTGATTTCCTACAGGCTGCTCATTTGAAGATTTACTATGCAATTTACCCTTCAACAACTGGAATGATTCAAAACAAAATGGTATGGAGTCACCTTGTAGCATTAAATCATATGTGCCAGCTCCCATGTCCTCATCTGTAACTTGACAATCAATGGCTTTCAGGGACTGCAAATTTGAATATGAAAAGTCTTGAACAACGTTTTGATTGCGCTCAAGATGGTCCAAATCAAGGCTTGTTGGCAGTTGATTTCTGATTGCATGGAAGTTATCTCTCATGAACTGAAACGAGTCAAAACAAAAAGGCAAATATCTTTCACTTACTTCAAAATTTGCTGCACTTTCCTCATCATTGTCATAGCTGATATGTATCGATTGATCGCTGTACTCGAGCTGCTAAAAGTGAACTTCCTCCTCGCACAAACTAGCTGTTGATTTGTCTGCAAGATAAACTTTTGTTTGGAGAACATAATCGTCATCATATTGATCAAGCTAAGGCAAATCATCAGTATACAACACATCATCAAGCATACATGTCATAACAACCACTCTCTCTTCTTCAAAATAATCTATAAAACAATCACTATGACAACTGGGATAAGAAACAAAATGTTTTGGATCAGCCACTTTTTCTTCTTCAATCAGAAAGTCATGGGATTGAATATTATACTCATTCCTTGTGGCGTTCTTTTTCATCATCTCTTATACTGCACTTACCAACATGTCAAGCTTTATCTCTAGAGATGTCAATTTCTCTGGCTCTATGTTTTTCATCTCTTCTTCCTTCAACCTTGCCCTTCGAATCAACAAATGAGCCTCTACATTTACTGCACTGTTTTGCATCTCTTGAAGCGTTGCAATGTTCCTTTCTCTCAGCTGAAACTCCATTTCCGGATCAAAGGCACCCGGGTAGTTCAAGAGAGCAGATCTAAGAGAAGGTCTTATATCAGCTGGCATCGAAAAATATACTTGGTTAAATCTAGCAGAAAACTATTGTATTGTCTCCCCTGGCAGTCTTTTCAGCTGGTTATACACTTCTATAATCAAGAAAAGGTTCTGTCCGATCACCCACCTATCAAGGAAAACTTTGACGAACTACTGGAAATATGAGATGCTCACATCAGGCAGAGCTTTGAACCAACTCTTCACTTGTCCTTGCAAAGAAAGAGCAAAAAACCTAATACTGACATCCTCTTCATCAACTTCAAAAAGATCTAAAAAAGTCTCAACATTCTGCACATGTTGCTCAGCGTTGACATTGTTACATTCACCATCAAATCTTGGTAGATATAAGTCATAATTTTTAGGGAAAGCATGAAGAATAGAAGGTAAAACAAGAGGTTTATACCTATCTGGGACTATAGAAGGTGTAGGAGTATATACAAGAGCTATGAGATCAGTTTTGTTTCCTTTAGGCTCATCACTCTGAAAAGAGTCATCATAAGATGTGGGAAAAGTAAGGAGGCCAGAATCAAAGGGAAACAAAGTATTTACACTTTTTGAATAGGTCAAGTGAAGATTTTGATCACCTTTATCATACAACTAATTCTGAAAAACCTTCAGGACAGCTTCAAGAACAGCAAGGAAGTAATTTACAAGAAAGCAGACTAGATCCTGAATAACATTCCACTTTGGATACCTGAATTTTGTGTAAGATCCTTCCATTTTCTCAGAGAAAGAGTTAGTCCTCCAGTGGAGTCTCTACATTGAGTTGGAGTCACCAGGTGAATGATTTCAGCCTACTTATGTCTGATCATTGTCCACCATCAACCATTAGATCTTAACTCGATACATGTACTGGGGCAAGACAATCTACAAGTCAAGTGTCACGTTCACAAGCTAGACCGGAGATTGACTGAAGCATCGTTTATCTACTTTCGCTAATGCAAAGCAAGAGCGTTTCGAAGGCTACCTGGCTAACTTCAAGCTCCGTCTGTAGCTTATGAAAAAAATAACACCAACAACCAAACCATTTTCTCCCCAGTATGGTCGCCACTATGTTATAGCCCAAATCCACCTTAGGCTGAAGGAAGGCGGGATTCAGGGTAACACCAAACCACGCTCAGTCTAGTAGCTATCCCTACCAGAACAGGAGAGGGCTCTCTCCGGGTCAATCTCAGGAAAAATGTATCAATAGGGCTTGAGATGACTGAAATGAGTGCTAATTTTAGGCTAGGTATATTAATCAAGGAGTTTGGAATGATTTTTAGGGGTTTTTTGTTGGAAAAAGGAAAAGGTAGTTTTGGGCTTGGGGATGAGGCCAAATCCTTGCAGAGTTCAAGTTGGGGCAGGGGAAAGAAAAGGCTTTGATGTCTTTGAATCAATGAATGGATAGAAAATAATGTTGAGGAGCTGAAGAGGGCAAGAAGGTACAAGGATCCTCTTCAAACGGAGGAAAACATATAAAACTAAACAAAAGTTTAAGGCAAAGCACCAACAAACTAATGAATTCTACCTTAGTTACTCATTTGTTTAATTCAGAAGCAAAGAGAAGGGAAATAGCATACATATAACATTAATGAAACTTACATATACATGGAGAAAAACATCATCAAAACTCATAGCCACAAGGATCCCAAAAAGTGTTGCAAAACCCTGGTCTTTCCTTTGCCAAAAATGCAGAATGAATGTACAATGAGGTGCCAAACTATTCCCAAAAGTTCAACCCTGAAAATGTCTCAGAAAATACAATATATAGACCATCCTAACCCCTGCCCATGCCTCTAGGGGTCGAGCTCATCCTTCTAGGAGCTGTTTCAACCAATTCTAAACTAGGAACTGAAATCTAGGCAATCAAACAACTTGCCTCTATATGGAAGGAAACTGATTCATTCATTTAATTTTCACTTTTTAGTGAATGAATCCTCTAGAACAAGTAAATATGAGCCAAAATTACATCATAGTCACCAAATTACATCAAGATATATCAATAGTTACATCAAAAAGTAAAACAGGTCAAAACTGGGCGAATTTCCGAGCTGAAGAGTGAAAATGAGGCCAAATTTCTCTATGCGGCGTGCCCAAAAACTCAATGTGTCATGCCACATTGAAGCTAATTTTTAGGCACTTCCAGAAGTCCAAATTGAGCTCATGATAGCTCGTTGGAAAGCCCTGCCTGTCTACTATCCAACCCAAATGGAATGTTTCAATTTGGAGTTAATTTTCCACTCCAAAACTGCAATCGCCCAAGACTGGCTCCTGCTTGTGCAAAAAGTGGCAGAAAGGCCATTTTTGAAGTGCTTTTGACCCTTAAGACCACCCAGAACTTGATGAAATCTCTCAACCATTCCTGAGCATGCATAATTTATCATAAAAAAACTCAAAAATATCAATTTTTCCTCCAGAAGATGTCCCAATCATAAGTGCGCGTCAAGTGGCACGACGCGTGGGGCGGAAAAATCTGTTTTGCGACCAAAATTTCAAAAATGACAAAATTTACTCCAAATTTGTTGAAATTCGGAGTAAAAGTCCCCCATCATGTGCTACACTCAGCCAAAGAATATTCGTCCAAGATTTGAAGTGGATCAGGTCTTTTCCGACGTTTCAGTGTCCTCCTGATGCATGCAGTTTCATTTGTAAAGTCACTGTCTTGGTCATATGACGAATCTGTGTCCATCTCCATGATGTTGCAAGGTATATGTCAAGTGAATGTTGGGTTGGTTGAAAATGATAAATGAGGGTTTGGTGTCTTTGTCTCCAAGTGCCAAATGTAGGCCAAAGGGAAATGAGGGACTGTGAGGAATATGGAACAGTGGGGACAAGTGGAGTTTCTGTCAAGTGGATTTAAGGTGTGCCAACAGTTACTTGAATGTTTGGGGAATCTAGGGTTTTTAAAGTATTACAAGTGAATTGGGAAAAAGAAGAATGATAGGAATAGTTTTAGAAAAAGGGAAATAGGGCTTAAGAATGTAGGACTTGGGATGTAAAGGGATATGGGAATAGGGGCTTTAGGAGTGAATGCCTCTTAGAGATGTAAGAAAATGGTGTATTGATGATTAACAGTGATGGGAGAGAAATAACAAGGTAGGGAAGGGAATATGTGGCACAAAACTAGTTTAAAACACCAAGTTCAAACTCTAAGAATGAAATTTTTTTAATAAGGTGATAGGGTTTATGGTTTTGACTTTCAAACCTTCATATTCCTTCTTCCAAACAACATGCAACACCAGCTAAAAATCAATGACGAGAGTTCACAAACTTATTTGGAGCAAAAATATTTGAGTCGTTTTGCGAATTTGATGAAGAAGTGGCACAATTCTGTTTGGAAGCTCTGTGCGCCGCGCCTCCTGGATGCGCCGCGCGCGTTGGAAAAATGCACTGTGGCAGGAGGCCCAGTGCGCCAAACACTTTCCCAATGCGCCGCGCAACTCTGTTACAACAAAGTTTCGGCCTTCAAATGCTGAATTTTCTCCTCCACGATTTTCATTAGTTCCATACTGTCTCTTTGGCATACCAATGGAATGTTGAAACATATAAATCAAATATACCAAAAGACTTTGAATCTTTCATTTGAAAAACCCATTTCTAACGTTTGAACTTTGGCACTTTTGAAATGAACTCTGTTTTTCTTCTTTGTTGCTCTTGGACTGAATGGTTTGATTTTCGCTTGTCTATTTGCAGGGATGATTGGCATTGGATTTCGGCGAAGGATGACCAGGGCTGCGCCTGAACGTCTTCACAACTGAAACACTTAGAAAATATACATGGCATTTATTACACAAGACAAAATGACAATTTTCTTCAAAACAGATTTTTGAAGAAAATTCATGATCAATCATAGTAACGATGAAATTTTGTTGAAATGAAAACTTTTTTAGAACTTCCCTCTGGCTTTCTGGCATTATTGGACGCTTTAAAATACAAAATTTTCGAAACCCAAGACCTAAAAAGACTTAAGAACCCTAAAATGACTCTTTGCTAACCAAGAGACAAAGCCGGACTATGAATGGCTTTTCAAATTGATTTGATGGACAAACTTAAGCCAGCAGGTACAAGAGATGAGGGGTATGACTGAGAAGGCCCTTCTGTCAGACAATCTATGCTTCTAATGGAATGCAATTGATTGGATGAATGAGACACCTAAAATGAAATGCACAAAAGAGATTTTTGATCTCTGACGGAGGGATAAACAGACCGACTCTAACATTGGCTCCAATGGGGATGGTAGCTCCTGGGAGGTGCCAAGAAATACAGATATTTGGGAGAGCAGACAGTGCCTTCATCCATTGGGAAATGGATTCAAAACGCTAAAACGAACATTATGTAGACTGACTTTGACTCAAGACTAAAACTGAAAAGCATAATAAAACCAAACATGACTAAAACAAAACTGACAAACTAGAAAGATGCTCACAATTGAGCTTATTCATCAAACCTACTCTAATTGTTCTTTTCACCACCCGATCAAGTGAAATGGAACAACCAATGCAACCATGTAAGCATCCTGCTTGCTATTTGATTTCTTCCCAAATGCTTTCTGATGTGCAGGAAAAGGGAAGAATCGAAAGGCAACTCCCATGGAAACTTGGAATCAAGTTGACTGCTGATAAACTTGCAAAGCATGAATTGACTGGATGACTTCAAGAATAATGTGAAAGGGTATTCATAAACATATCTATTGATTCCCATTAATGCATTACTATTCTGGTCCAAGTGATATTCATAGTTGGAAATTAAGATTTTTCTCACATCTATGTTGTCTTTCTTTGGTGATTGCAGCAAGCTGTCAAAAGGATCCTGAATTTCGTGAATAACCAAACTCTGTTGCTGACTCCAAACAGAACAAAAGTCTCCTTTATCAATCTCCTCATATAACTGCAAACATTGGTGTGATCTTTGTAATGAAAAAATAGTTAAACAAGGCAATCAAGGCGACTTTTGAATAAGATTATTATCAACATTCTTTTCTGGCACATGGTTAACTAATGGAGAAGAACTTGTACACCAAACATCATCCAACACACAAGCAATAGGATAATCAAAAACTTGAGAAGACTGCTGTGATGTATCCATTGAAACTGTATGACATCCTAATGGCTGTTCATCTTTTTCTTTATAGATATTACGAAGATTGTACTTTATAAAATGAAATGCTTCGAAACAAAAGGGTATAGAATCCTCTTGCATCATTAAATCATGTATTTCAGCTTCCACGCCTTCATCTGTAATCTGACCTTCAATTTCGTTTGGTCGCTGAAAATCTGGAGCTAGGGAGGGTTTTGTATCCAAAATGATTTCATCAGTTGTTTCAGGGGAAGATTTCTCATTACCAACTTGCTCAAGAATTTCGCTACCTGTCTCATCTTCAACATTAACACTGATAGATTGTTGATTTCCTACAGGCTGCTCATTTGAAGATTTATTATGCAATTTACCCTTCAACAACTGGAATGATTCAAAACAAAATGGTATGGAGTCACCTTGTAGCATTAAATCATATGTGCCAGCTTCCATGTCCTCATCTACAACTTTACAATCAATGGCTTTCGGGGACTGCAAATCTGAATATGAAAAGTCTTGAACAAGGTTTTGATTGCGCTCAAGATGGTCCAAATCAAGGCTTGTTGGCAGTTGATTTCTGATTGCATGGAAGTTATCTCTCATGAACTGAAACGAGTAAAAAAAAAATGCAAAGATCTTTCACTTACTTCAAAATTTACTGCACTTTCCTCATCATTGTCATAGCTGATATGTATCGGTTGATCACTGTACTCGAGCTGCTGAAAGTGAACTTCCTCCTCGCACAAACTAGCTGTTGATTTGTCTGCAAGATTAGCTTCTGTTTGGAGAACATAATCGTCATCATACTGATCAAACTGAGGCAAATCATCAGTATACAACACATCATCAAGCATACATGTCATATCAACCACTCTCTCTTCTTCAAAATGATCTATAAAACAATCACTATGACAACTGGGATAAGAAACAAAATGTTTTGGATCAGCCACTTTTTCTTCTTCAATCAACAAGTCATGGGCTTGAATATTATACTCATTCCTTGTGGTGTTCTTTTGCATCATCTCTTCTACTGCACTTACCAACATGTCAAGCTTTATCTCTAGAGATGTCGATTTCTCCGGATCTATGTTTTTCATCTCTTCTTCCTTCAACCTTTCCCTTCGGGTCAACAAATGAGCCTCTACATTTACTGCATTGTTCTACATCTCTTGAAGTGTTGCAATGTTCCTTTCTCTCAGCTGAAACTCCATTTCCGGATCAAAGGCACCCGGGTAGTGCAAGAGAGAAGATCTAGGAGAAGGTCTTATATCAGCTGGCATCGAAAAATATACTTGGTTAAATCTGGCAGAAAACTGTTGTACTATCTCCCCTGGTAGTCTTTTCAGCTGGTTATACTCTTCTATAATCAAGAAAAGGTTCTGTCCGATCACCCACCTGTCAAGGAAAACTTTGACGAACTGCTGGAAATCTGAGATGCTCACATCAGGCAGGGCTTTGAACCAACTCTTCACTTGGCCTTGCAAAGAAAGAGAAAAAAGCCTAATACTGACATCCCCTTCATCAACTTCAAAAAGATCTAAAAAAATCTCAACATTCTGCACATGTTGCTCAACGTTGACATTGTTACATTCACCATCAAATCTTGGTAGATATAGGTGATAATTTTTAGGGAAAGCATGAAGAACAGAAGGTAAAACAAGAGGTTTATACCTATCTGGGACTATAAAAGGTGTAGGAGTATATACAAGAGCTACAGGATAAGTTTTGTTTCCTTTAGGCTCATCAGTCTGAAGAGAGTCATCATAATAAGTGGGAAAAGTAAGGAGGCCAGGATCAAAAGGAAACTCAGTATTTACACTTTTTGAATAGGTCAAGTGAAGATTTTGATCACCTTTATCATACAACTAATTCTGAAAAACCCTCAGGACAGCTTCAAGAACAACAAGGAAGTAATTTACAAGAAAGCAGACTAGATCCTGAATACCATTCCACTTTGGATACCTGAATTTTGTGTAAGATCCTTCCATTTTCTCAGAGAAAGAGTTAGTCCTCCAGTGGAGTCTCTACATTGAGTTGGAGTCACTAGGTGAATGATTTCAGCCTTCTTATTTCTGATCGTTGTCCACCATCAACCATCAGATCCTAACTCGATACATGTACTGGGTCAAGACAATCTACAAGTCAAGTGTCACGTTCACAAGTTAGACCGGAGATTGACTGAAGCAGCGTTTATCTACTTTCGCTAATGCAAAGCAAGAGCGTTTCGAAGGCTACCTGGCTAACTTCAGGCTCTGTCTATAGCTTATGAAACAAATAACACCAACAACAAAACCATTTTCTCCCCATTATGGTCAATACTATGTTATAGCCCAAATCCACCTTAGGCTAAAGGAAGGCAGGATTCAGGGTAACACCAAACCACGCTCAGTCTGGTAGCTAGCCCTACCAGAACAGGAGAGGGCTCTCTCCACGTCAATCTCAGGAAAAATGTATCAATAGGGCTTGAGATAACTGAAATGAGTGCTAATTTTAGGCTAGGTATATTAATCATTGAGTTTGGAATGATTTTTAGGGGTTTTTTGTTGGAAAAAGGAAAAGGCAGTTTTGGGCTTGGGGATGAGGCCAAATCCTTCTAGAGTTCAAGTTGGGGCAGGGGAAAGCAATGGATTTGATGTCTTAGAATCAATGAATGGATAGAAAATACTGCTGAGCAGCTGAAGAGGGCAAGAAGGTACAAGGATCCTCTTCAAACGAAGGAAAACATATAAAACTAAACAAAAGTTTAAGGCAGAGCACCAACAAAATAATGAATTCTACCTTAGTTACTCATTTGTTTAATTCAGAAGAAAAGAGAAGGGAAATAGCATACATATAACATTAATGAAACTTACAGATACATGGAGAAAAAAATCATCAAAACTCAGAGCCACAAGGATCCCAACACGTGTTGCAAAACCCTAGTCTTTCCTTTGCCAAAAATGCAGAATGAATGTACAATGAGGTGCCAAACTATTCCCAAAAGTTCAACCCTGAAAATGTCTCAGAAAATAAAATATATAGACCATCCTAACCCCTTCCCATGCCTCTAGTGGTCAAGCTCATCCTTCTAGGAGCTGTTTCAACCAATTCTAAACTAGGAACTGAAATCTAGGCAATCAAACAACTTGCCTCTATATGGAAGGAAACTGATTCATTCATTTAATTTTCACTTTTTAGTGAATGAATCCTCTAGAACAAGTAAATATGAGCCAAAATTACATCAATGTCACTAAATTACATCAAGATAGACCAATATTTACATCAAAAAGTAAAACTAGTCAAAAATGGGCGAATTTCTGAGCTGAAGAGTTAAAATGAGGCCAAATTTCTCTATGTGTCGTGCCCAAAAGCTCTATGCGTCATGCCACATTGAAGCTGATTTTTAGGCACTTCCCAAAGTCCAAATTGAGCTCATGATAGCTCGTTGGAAATCCCTGCCTGTCTACTATCCAACCCAAGTGGAATTTGTCGATTTGGAGTTCATTTTCCCCTCAAAAATTGCAATCTCCCAAGACTAGATCCTGCTGGTGCAAGAAGTGGCAGAAAGGCCATTTGTGGAGTGTTTTTTACCCTTAAGACCACCCAGAACTTGATGAAATCTCTCAGCCATTCCTGAGCATGCATAATTTATCATAATAAACTCAAAAATATCAAGTTTTCCTCCAAAAGATGTCCCAATCATAAGCGCGCGCCAAGTGGCACGACGCGTCGGGCAGAAAAATCTGTTTTGCGACCAAAATTTCAAAAATGACAAAATTTACTCCAAATTTTCTGAAATTTGGAGGAAAAGTCTCCCATCATGTGCTACACTCAGCCAAAGAAGCTTCGGCCAAGATTTGAAGTGGATTAGGCCTTTTCCGACGTTTCAGTGTCCTCCTGATGCATGCAGTTTCAGTTGTAAAGTCACTGTCTTGGTCATATGACGAATCTGTGTCCATCTCCATGATGTTGCAAGGTATATGTCAAGTGAATGTTTGGTTGGTTGAAAATGATAAATGAGGGCTTGGTGTCTTTGTCTCCAAGTGCCAAATGTAGGCCAAAGGGAAATGAGGGACTGTGAGGAATATGGAACAGTGGGGACAAGTGGAGTTTCTGTCAAGTGGATTTAAGGTGTGCCAACAGTTACTTGAATGTTTGGGGAATCTGGGGTTTTTAAAGTCTTACAAGTGAAATGGGAAAAAGAATAAAGATAGGAATAGTTTTAGAAAAATGGAAATAGGGCTTAGGAATGTAGGACTTGGGATGTAAAGGGATATGGGAATAGGGGCTTTAGCAGTGAATTCCTCTTAGAGATGTAAGAAAATGGTGTATTGATGATTAACAGTGATGGGAGAGAAATAAAAAGGTAGGGAAGGGAATATGTGGCACAAAACTAGTTTAAAACACCAAGTTCAAGCTCTAAGAAAGCAATTTTTTTAATAAGGTGATAGGGTTTATGGTTTTGACTTTCAAACCTTCATATTCCTTCTTCCAAACAACATGCAACAACAGCTAAAAATCAATGATGAAAGTTCACAAACTTATTTGGAGCAAAAATATTTGAGTCGTTTTGCGAATTTGATGAAGAAGTGGCACAATTTGTTTGGAAGCTCTGTGCGCCACGCGCACACCCAGTGTGCCGCACCTCCTGGATGCGCCGCACGCGTTGGAAAAATGAGCTGTGACAGGAGGCCCAGTGCGCCGTGCACTTTCCCAATGCACCGCGCAGCTCTGTTACAACAAAGTTTCGGCCTTCAAATGCTGAATTTTCTCCTCCACGATTTTCATTAGTTCCATACTGTCTCTTTGGCATACCAATGGAATGTTGAAACATATAAATCATATATACCAAAAGACTTTGAATCTTTCATTTGAAAAACCCATTTCTAACGTTTGAACTTTGGCACTTTTGAAATGAACTCTGTTTTTCTTCTTTGTTGCTCTTGGACTGAATGGTTTGATTTTCGCTTGTCTATTTGCAGGGATGATTGGCATTGGATTTCGACGAAGGATGACTAGGGCTGCGCCTTAACGTCTTCACAACTGAAACACTTAGAAAATATACATGGCATTTATTACACAAGACAAAATGACGATTTTCTTCAAAACAGAGTTTTGAAGAAAAGTCATGATCAATCATAGTAACGATGAAATTTTGTTGAAATGAAAACTTTTTTAGAACTTCCCTTTGGCCTGCTGGCATTATTGGACCCTTTGAAATACAAAATTTGCGAAACCCAAGACCTAAAAAGACCTAAGAACCCTAAAATGACTCTTTGCTAACCAAGAGACAAAGCAGGACTATGAATGGCTTTTAAAATTGATTTGATGGACAAACCTGAGCCAGCAGGTACAAGAGATGAGGGGTATGACTGAGAAGGCCCTTCCGTCAGACAATCTATGCTTCTAATGGAATGCAACTGATTGGATGAACGAGACACCTAAAATGAAATGCACAAAAGATATTTTTGATCTCTAACAGAGGGATAAACAGACCGACTCTAACAGCAGCCACTTCAGTTAGCACATTATCATCGCTGTCATTGTTGGACACATTATATCCATATTGGAAATTGCAACTGCTAGTAGGATATTCCAAGGATATTCATACTTACGTGATTTTGGATGACTAGCTGCATGAGGGGAGCTATTCAGTACTTGAGTAGGTCATCTACAATCATGGTATAACCTTCTTTTCTAGAGCCTCTAAGCTCAAGGGAAAACTTCTACAAAGGGCTTATAAAGAGTTCCATCTAGCCACACTTATTCTATGGAGCTCAACAATATCATATTGAGGAGCTATTATTGGGAGGGCTTTGAAAGGGAACTATATCAACATTATCATAGATGCATGAACCTTGTGGAGATGGGGCAGCAACATAGATCTATTGGAGATTTAATTTAGCCTTCTCTTTCCCCTCTTGAGGGAGGAGATAGATCTATACACCACTCCAAATTGATGGGGAGGACTATTGGTGAAGAATATGCCCAGGTGAAACAAGTTTATTTTTCTGATTATATGCATTCTTCCACCTTGTTTATGCAAGCCATAACTCCAAGGAGGAGATTTTTATCTTATCAATCTCATGGAAAATTTTGGGCCACAACACTCACTATATTTGGCCACTCCCTTGGTGGACAAAGGGAGATCTTGTTTCATGATGGGTGCTTTCCTAAGGCACCAAAAATATCTCACACATTCAGTTATAGTGAGATGGCATGGGCTGCAAGTAAGTGGTGGGAAGACCACTTACCACATCTTGGTTTAATGCAGGCAGGAGATGCATTACGCTAGTTCCACATGTGGGACTATTACCCACCTCCATATGTGCACCTTGCTGATTGTTTGTACATTTTTTTTCTCCCATACATTGATGACATGCTTGTACTTTTTATGGGAATTTATGGGGGGGGCGGGGGGGGGATGGGAAGTATGCATGTGCCTAATGAGCTGAGAAATCTCCATGTGTCTTGTGTCATATATTTCAGAGGGGACATTAGGCAACCCATGGGTGTTTCACATGAGATCTTGTTTCCTTGTGGGATGGATTTTTCACATATCATATTGTCTTTGGGAAAAAAATCCATGGGGGTTTGGATTGGTGAGTGTTACACAACAATTTGTCACCGTCCCTGCAATTCCCCATCCCGCACAATTGGAGGGCTCATTCCGTGACCTGTGAGAAGTGACATGACTTGAAACCACTTTCATGACATCCCTCTGAACATGAGATTTCAATGCCCTGAAGACAACTCCTTGTGAAAAACCCTAAAAACACCCCTTTTTGCATTGGTGCGGTAATCCAGTTCAGTACCCGCGCTAATGGGTGAAATCATTCAAATAGGACGCGCCAATTGGCGCTCTATCTTAGAGTCTCACTCGCGCCAGCCATTTTAAGTAGTGTTTTTTAAAAATAAATGGCGGAAGTTTCATCCTAACCAATTCATAAACTGGTATCTAATTTGAGTTTGGAGGTTTGGCTCCGGATCTCCATGTAGAGGAAGTGGTTTGCCACCTCTCATGGAAGCTTCCTTGAGGATAGGGCCAATCTCATGATTATAGGGATTCCAACTCCCCTTCCTCCATCTATAAAAGCTTGCTCATCTCCTTTGCAAGCTAGTTCCCAAGAGCCATCAGAGCCTTATGCTACAAGAGCCTTGATTCATTCCCTTAAGGCCAAATCCAAGCAGGGAGACTATTGTCGAGACATCCGAAGAGAGATGCTTGTCCCATCCCTGACAGGATTTTTCGAGACGTGTTCTGCTAGCGACCCTCCGAAGGAGAATTCAACGTCAGAGCCAGGTTGTATCCTCCTTTGATTGATTAATGATAAGCGACTATTGGTTATGGTTCCACTCTTGTTGTTGATTATGATAATGGGTTATGTCTTCTCTGACTAACATATAGTTGCATATACTGGATTTTACACTTGCGTTTGTTTTGTTTCTTGCGTGTGCAGGTGTCCGATCACAGAGATCGTGAGGATTGTGATCTTCCGGAGCTAAGGAACAGGAGCGCTACCTTCTCTACGAGTGACATCATTGGATTCCAGGTAAGCCTTCATCGCTAGTTGGTTTATTTTCAATTAGGAACCTGCACTATAGCGTGTGACGATTGTTGCTAGACCCGGTCTGGGCTAGTAGGGATCGCCTCTGTTCGCAGAGGGGATTTACCTCCACAAAAAATTGGTGAATCCTGGCTACTGTTCAATTAGTTCCTGTGCCTGAGCAACATCATGTTGATTCCAAGGTGGACCTCTCCCCTTCTTCGCCTGTTTCTGCGTCCTCCTCTTCTACTTCGCCTAGTGAAAGTCTGGATTCGAGTAACCAGGTGGCTAAGAAGAAGAAGAAGAAGTCCAATAAGCGAGAGGCTAAGGCTGCAAATACTGCTTCTGAAACATCTCCTCTTGATAAACCTTTCAACCCTCCACAGAAATTCAAATTCCCTTGCATGTTGTGCACGAGAGACCATCTTCTTCGAGACTGCCCTGGCATTCCCAAGGTGCTTGAAGCATGGTCCAACGGTCACCCGTCGTTTCCTTTGGCTTCTGGGAGTCAAGTTGGCGGCACGTCTTCAACTGGTGTTGGTAAGGCTCCTAAGAAATAGGGTAAGCTCACCAATCCACGTAGGTTGTGTGAAGGGCACCATGCCATTCACCTTTGTCCATATATGGACGAAGCCAAGAGAGGTTTGGAAAACTTAACCGTCTCTACACCATGCCTCCTGGATGGTTATAAATGGCTTTCTTTGAGTCCTCCACTAGTTGATTCAACGATTGGTCAAGAGTCATCCTTGGTCGATCCCACTCCCCCAGAAATTCAAATTTAGGAATCCATTCTCGACCAACCATTGGTCGTGGGATCAGTTGAGCTGGCCCCGTCTACGGTGCACCAAGTCTTTTCCATGGAGAGTGGATCTCACATCCCTCAGGTTCTTCTTGTTTCTTCAGATTCCTCGGACTTGGAGAAATATTCTCTTGTCCCTATACCTCAAGAAGCGGCTCCTCCGCCTCCCATGATGGAGGTCCCGGAGGATACCCCTCCCACCTTCGAAATGGAGGTTGTGGAGGATGCTCCTTCTTCTTCCGTAACCCTAGGGGAAGACCATCTTGATTCACTGGTAATCTCTCCGAGTAGTTTGGTCGCTTCCTTTGATTGGAATCGATTTTCAGGATACTGCCTTCCGTCTTATGTGCCTTTCGAGATCACGGTACAGGCCTTTGGTCTGGTCGTACCTAGCACCATTATAGATGAAGGAACAGCTGTTAGTGTTCTATCCTCAACTACTTGGAAAGCTTTCGGTTCACCGCCGCTTGTGCCTATTACGCAGAATCTGTTGGAATTTAACAGGAGAACAAGTCAACTGTTAGGGATCCTTCCAAGGTTACCTATTACTTTGGGAGGTAAAACCGTCCATATGGACATGATGGTTGTTCCAGGCCCCTTGGATTTCAATCTGCTCTTGGGGCATGATTACACCTATGCCATGGGAGCGCTTGTCTCCTCCCTTTTTCGTGTGGTATTTTTTCCGCATGAAGGACGGATCGTGACCATTGATCAGCTTTCGTTCTTTGGTCCTGATGTGGCAACTAGCCTGCCATCATCCCTTCCTGGTTTTTATCCACCTGTTGTATCTGCCCCACCGCAATTCAACTATGTGGCTACCTACCCTGTGCCTGTACCCAGTGATAGTGCCATTGTGCATCAGGTGCTGGGGGCATTGGGTCCTAACTTCTAGGATGTTTTCCTTCCATCGGGAGTGGAACTCTTGGAAGCGATGACTTCTTGTTCATTATGATGAAGTCGGTCGGAGCATGGTTATTTTCCTGTGTCAAGCTCCTTAAAAAATGAAACCAGGTTCTTGGAGCATAGTTCTTTTTCTTGTGTCAAGCTCCTTAAAAAATGAAAGAAGCTGGTCGAAGCACAGTTCGTTCTGCTTGTGTCAAGCTCCTTAAAAAATGAAACAAGGTGTCCAGAGGATAGTTCTTTTAATGTGTCAACCTCGTTAAAATAATGAAACGCGTTCTTGTTCAATTCGAGTCTTTGATAAGATCTCGTAAAATCCCAGTCGAGACTTTCTCTTGATCTCGTAACTTGAACCTTCACTCCATCTGCCTTTCATATGGACTGAAGCTTGGGAGGCATGTACCTCAAATTAAGTCACCATGCTGGGGGCATGCTTACTTTTTCAAGCATAGTTTGTTTCTGTTTCAAGCTTGTGTAAAAATGAAACTAGTTTCAAGCATAGTTTATCTTTGTTTCAAGCTTGTGTAAAAATGAAACCAACTTCAAGCAGAGTTTCCTGGTTTCAAGCTTGTGTAAAAATGAAACCTTTCCCATTTTACCTCTCGTGATTTCCATTTTATCAGCCTGTTTTTTCCAGATGAGCCTTGGTTTTCTCACTCCATCGTCACTATCTGCTTGGCTGATCATATGCCTTCACTTGGTTGTTTCACCCATTCCTGAGGAACCGCTGCGATGAGTGGTCTTGTTAGCCAGCCTCTTGACCTTTATCTTGTTCTGAGCAGTTCCACCATTACTAGAACCAGTTTCTACCCTTTATACCACTCGTTCATCCAGGAAGAATTATCTTTCAGCTCTTTTCTGACTCTCTAAACATGAAAATATTGCCGAGTCCCTTGTCGTTTCGATCTCGTTAAAGTGGCAACTGTTAGCCACCCTATAAAAATTTGTTATACCCAAAGGTGGCTAAATCTGTTTTGAGCCTTCAAGGAACAATTTTTATTACAAAAACTGTTGGCTCTTGAAGACTTTTAAAGGCCTCATGCCTCTGTCCAGATCTTACATCGCTGTTCACATCTCATACTCTGAAAATTTCTGCTAAAAATCTAAGAGAAAAAACTGTTGAAAAACTATCATTTTTCCCTTTCCTCCCTACGTCAAAACTAACCTTCATTTGCATCCCTTTCTTCCATCAAAATTCCTCTATTTTTATGATTTTTCATCTTACATTCATGAAAACCCCCTTTTTCCATAGTTAAAAAACTCACTTTTTAACTATTTCGGAACCCCCATTTCCATTTAAATCCTTGAAATTTTTCATAAAAATCAAAGTTTTATCACTATGGACTTAAGCCCCTTTGGGCTAAATCCTAAAAACCACTTCCCCTCACATGCCTATTGCGTTAAAACCAAACGCCAAGGACCCCGAATGCTAATCGCATCGGAAAGAATCAAACGTGCAAGTCTTTGCCATACTCCAAAGACTCCGATCGCGATTAGCCTTAATGTTTACGACTCCCGATCATATTATTTTCATATAACCTTGGGCCCGCCCTCGGCGCTTAAACCTTGTGAATATTTCATTCCCAAACCCAATTTTTCTTTGTAAAGACCCAAAACCCGCCAACCAAAAGTTTTAACTTAAAACTTTAAGTCACATGTTGAAAATAATCTAATGGGTTGATCAAAGAGACCAATTGCGCAATTGCAATCGGAGAATTCGCAATGAGTTAATCAGAGAGTCCAGTCCCGCAGTTACGATTGCGATTGGCCTTTGATTTACTAAAGCCCCGGCCATATCACAGTTCATATACCCAACGATCCCGCAGTCGGGCGCCTCGTCGCCTTATACATATTTTCCGCCTATTCTTCTCAGAATGGATCTCCGCCGTTGATCTGACTCTCAGATCGAACGGCCATCGCTCCATCGCATTGGAAATTTCCATTGCACCCTTTGTTTCTCCCCGCCGATTGCGATCTCCCGATTAGATCTGGACCGTCCATGTGTCCAGATCCAACGGCTACGCTTTTTCCCCACCATCTGAAGCAGTTTAAACCTAATTCCACAAGATTTCTTAATTTTTTTTGTGTTTTGCAGGTTTTTATAATGGTTTTTTTCGCTGTATTGAAGAGAAAGGCCGAAGGCCGGGAGAGACATTTCCTGTGCCTTCAGACTTTTAAAAAGAATCATTTACGGGTCGGATTCAACATTTTGTCAGTGTTCCATGGGCATTGATACCTTAAAAAGCCCCTTCAACCTGCACATTGACAAGACACTGTTCTATTCAGAACACAGTTAAAGAGTATCGATTTTTGAAGAAGGTGCAACAGATGAAGATTGAAGACAGTATTACGGGGATTACGACTAAGATGGTTATCAGAAGCCTAATCCCCGACTCAAAACACAGTTTAAAGAAAATCTAAAAGTGTTTTATCGGACAGAAAGCCTCCACCGCCGCATCTGAGGCGAATTGATTCCTCAGCAACCCTAAAAGGCACCTGTTGCCTCAAACCATTCAAACAGAGGCCGAATTTATTGAAGAAAATCTGATATTCGCCTCCAGCACAGCCAGGGAGTTACTCCACACAGCGTACAGAGCCTCAAAGTCAAATAAAGCTCCCACCGAGCTTTGATATTTATTAAAAAAGTTAGTACAGTGATCCACCTGTAAAATTTCTCGCTCGAGCCCCTCAAAGGGCCGAGAAGTCTCGAACCTGTATTAGTTATCCTAAGAGATCTTTTCTCAGATCACCTCCTCTTTCTTCTATAAATACCTCAGAAGAAGATGAGAATTTGTTGGTTGCAGAACTTTGAAATGCACTTGAGCTGGAGACTTCTATTTGTACATAGTGTTTGCTGGCCCTTGAAGCTCTGTTTATGCTAGAATAGTTAGGTTGAATAGTGAATATGATTGCTGAACTGAAACATTGGACCTAAAGATTGTAACTGGTTTGACATCAATATAAAAGCTGTTTCTTGGGATCCTGGTCTATATCACCGGTGAAGTGCTTCTTTCTTTGTTAAATTGTTTTCCTTCTATGTATGCCATATTGTTCATATTCCTCTGTAAAGAATAGTTTAAACAGGGTTAGGATCTACTGTATATCAGTAACCTTCTCTGGCTGAGAAATATTTATCTTAATGTTTTCCTCAATCTTGTTTATTTAAGAATGATTCAATACTGTTTAAACAGTTAGGAACGTTGGCGTTCCTTTCGTCCTTCTGTTTTCTTAAACATTGTTCTTGAATGTGATTTCCATTTTTTGCTATTAAAGTTAGACTAGAGAAGATATGGTTCGCCCTGATTCCTAGATTCTTTTCTCCAAAGGCAGATTTCGAAAGTTTCCCTTGGTGTCGACTGAAAGCAGACTAGGTTTAAAAGTACTTTATCTGATCTTAAGTCACACTTTGTTTCTCTTATATGTTTTCATACTTTCTGAAGTTAATTATGCGGATTACTGGAGTGTTCGTCAATTAAGCTACTTGAATACAGACTTGCCCAAGTAGTCAATGGTTAGCCCTGCACTTAGTTGGTTTTAAACAGTTACTTAAGAGGCTTTTCTTGTTTGGACTGACTATAAATCCTCTGAGAAATTATTATCAGCTTCCAACCCTCCAACACTTTAATGTTTCCATTCCATCATTTAAATCTCAATAATCTTGTGGTATATATGACTTTCCCCTTGGATCACACTTGATGTTGTTGCTCAATTAAAGCCCAGATATGACTCCATAGCCCAATGGATCAAAAATCAGCGTTATATCTATCTCTTAGCCATAACTGTTCTATCCACTTGCAACTTCTCACTTTTGAAGCTTTTGCACTTAGAACTTTCCTCTCAAGTAACATTCCATGCTCAACCATCCAGAACAAAACAAAACCCTTGACCTCATAAATAGCCTAATATCAATACCTTAAGCTTTCAAAGACAATATCCATCTTTGCACATATTGGAGAGATCCCTCTCCAGATTCAGGAGGGCTAGATCCTAGGATCCCAAAGTTGGTTGAAACGATGTTGTTTCTGTAATTGGACTCTGCCAATCTTGCTAATAAATTACAGAGACCTAACATTTCTGGCGACTCCGCTGGGGATCCTGAGTGTTTTTAATACCTTTTAGAGGCCTCATAAAACCCTTTATTCAAGAACACTTTGAGAGTAAAAATCATCCTTTTCAAGCACTGCCTAGGATAGGTAGTTATGATGAAACTTGTTTGAATTAGTGACAAACTAGGTAAACCCTAGGTTTCTCTTAAGACTTCATCTAACCTTGAAAAATCAGCCGGCTTAGCCATAAGAGTAGACTGCCTTTGTCTCACAACCTTAGCTAAGTTTTGAAACAGAGTTAGGATATTCTTAAAAACCACACAACTGAAAAATGACTCAGAAAAACCTAAAAATATTTCAGATTGGAATTAAATAAACATGGTGGTGGACCATAAGACCTTTTACCTCTGAAAGGAGCTAAACATTTCCACTTGGCGACTCCACAATCCTTAAACAGACCTTAAGACTCCACTGGGAATAACCCTTATCATTATAGTATCATTCAAACTCAGTTAGAGGACTATAGGATTAAAATGTGAAAACATATTAGTTAACCTCTCCCAGATTGTCATATCTGTTTGAACTTTTCTTGTTTGTTTGGGTCTAAACAACACAGCACAGTGGCTTTGAAAAAGATTCACACTAGAGCCCATCCGGACCCGAAACCACCTGAGATAGTTGATAATCCAGAAAGTATCCTTTGGAAGTCTCCTAAGGTTAAATTATTAATTGTTTTCAGATCACCCTTGAGAGCTAATTCATTCCCTAAAAATATTTCAGCTCTGCAACAATCACAAGCTGACTTAGTGAATCCAATTAGGACTAGGTCATTTGATGATATAATCCAGTTAGACTCTGAATCTTCACTTTCATCTCCTGAAACAAGTGAACATCCTGGTAGCAGAGAAACAACACCTCCTGATTTACATTTCCTTCACAATTTAGGTGTCTCTCATCCAAGATCATCTCAACAATCTATTCCTGGTCCATCCACCTCTGTTCACCCCACACCCACTGTTCAAACCACTCCGCTTCAACCCACCTTCCCTTTTGTCAACTCTCTTATAAATCCACCTCCACCTCCTGCCATGGCTGCCTGGTATGCTCCCTTAGTCCTTCATGCACCATTAGCCAATCTTCCACAAGACTATCAGTCCAAGATTCCATTGTATGATGCTAACAACGCTACAACTGCATCACAGCATGTGGATAGGATGAATGACTACTTTGACAGAAACGAAATTGATGATGATTCTGTCAAACTTAGATTATTCGCTCAAAGTTTTGGGGGAGAAGTCAGAAAATGGTTTAAAAGCTTAGCCCCCCATAGTATTAATGATCTCCAAGCCTTCCATAAAACATTCTTAAGCAAATGGGAGGCAAAGAAGAACCCTCTCCAAGTTCTTGCTGACTATAACAATCTCCATAGGAACCCAGGGGAAAGTGTACAAGCTTATTGTACTAGATTTAACAGTGTATATAACACACTCTCGCTGGAACTAAAACCTCTACAAGGCTCTGCTTTAAACAAATTTCCTGAAGGATTTGACGCTGACATGACCTATTCTTTAAGAGAAAGAGATTTTGCGACTCTTGAAGATATGCAAAGAGGTGCTCTTTCTGTAGAAGTGAATCTGATGGAGAAAAGAATAAGGATGAAAGCTGAAAAGAGAGTATCCTTTAGAGAAGAATCTACCCATTCTACTTCCAACTCAAAAATGGAGAGAATGATGGAGGAAATGATGAAAGAGATGAGCATAATTAAGAGAGCACAAGCAAGCCAAAATCAAACCGCTCCTCAAAATAGAAACCAGAACCAGAATTAGAATGTTAGAAGGAACCAACCTTCAAACAGACCTAGGGAAGATGATCAACAGATCACCCCTCCCTTTCATAAAAACTATGTAAGTGAGGTTGAAGAAATAGAATACATAACAGAGGAAGAGGATATCAACATGTTTGGGGGAGAGGATGATGACTTGGAAGTTCATTATGATAGAAAACAAGGTCTTTACACACCTTATGATGACAAAAGAGATGGTAATAAAAATGATTATCAAGACATGGAAAATGTCATCATAGAACCTCAAAAAGAATATGACCTTAGAAGCAAGACCAGTCTACAAACCCCCAACACCAAAACCTCTGACAAACCCTCTCAAAGCAGCACTGCAGCCAAGCCTAAAACAGTCAAACAAAAAGACAAAACAGTGGCTGATAATTCTGGTAAAGATAAAGAGAAAGACACTCAAAATTCTGAAAAACAGAGTGCAGGAACCAACAGTACTAACACTTCCGCTAGTACTCCTTCCACAACATTTGTGTCAAATAAAACGAATCAGCAAGCTGTAATTGTTGATAGAGTGACAGCTAATCAGGTTGAAACAAGTGCTTCAAAGAATCAAACTCCTTTCAGCCTGGAACAGGAAATCTTAAAGATCAGAATCTTTGTTCCCTTAACTGAGTTAGCTGCCCAACATGTATATAGGAACCAAATTTTGAAAGCTTTAAATATAGAGGAAAATGGAGATACAGTCAATCTTAGTGACGACAAACCAGAGTTGATTTTTGGCCCTAAGATTGAAGGGAAGTTTCAAGAAGGACCTGTTCCTCCCTTTTATGTAAGTTTGAACATTCATGACAAAATTCTACACAATGCTATGCATGATTCTGGGGCTTCTCATAATTTAATGCCTAAAGCTGTGATGGAGAGCCTTGGTTTAGAAATTACCAGACCCTACAAGGACCTATACTCCTTTGACTCAAGTAGAGTAAAATGTCTAGGATTGATCAAAGACCTCTGTGTTAACCTAGCCCAGATTCCAGCCAAATGTTTACTCATGGACATTGTTGTGGCTGATGTCCCCCCAAAGTATGGAATGCTATTATCAAGATCCTGGGGAGCTAAGTTACAGGGGACTATGCAGATGGACATGACATATGCGACTATCCCGGTTTTCAATCAGAATAGAAGACTTTACAGGGAGTCTCATATGCAATACACGGTCACAAGTCAAGACAGACCTCAAAACTCTCCCCTCTATTCCGTAAGTTCAAGCCTTGATTCTTTTATCTTGTTTAACGATGAAGCGCTTAGTGAACAAATCGAGCTATCAGGATTAATGGCCGTTACAGAAGAGGAGATAAATACCACGGAACTGTCAAAACAGTTTGTTGAACCTGTTCAATCTAGTGAACTAAACACGGGTCTCGAGATGCAAACTATGTGTCCTTTTCCTTTGAACATCGAGAGTTAAGAAAACACATCTCCATTCACTGAAAAATCTAAAGAGGTAAAACAAATTCAATTGGGTGCTGCTAATCATGAACAGTCAGAAGGCACCGTAGTTAAAGAGGACAATCGCCAAACAGATGAAACCGAAGACAGTCCTTTCTGGAGTATGTATTTTGATGGGTCATGCACTAGAAATAATGCTGGTGCAGGTGTCTGGATTATTAAAACTGAAAGTCAACACACAGAATGCATTTCATGCAAATTAAACTTTCAGTGTTCCAATAACATAGCGGAGTACGAATCCCTGCTCTTAGGCTTACATTTACTGAAAAAGTTAGGAGCCAAGAAAATCAATGTGTATGGGGATTTTGAGTTAATAATTAGGCAAGTCAATGGGGAGTATAACGCAAATCATCCCAGACTTAGGGCCTATCGCAACGATGTCATGGATATTTTGAAAACGTTTGGGGAGTCCAAACTCATATTTGTCCCGAGAAGAGAAAATATTATTTCCCACAATTTAGCTTTTGCGGCCAGGACATGTCTAACACCATACGAAACCGGAGATAACACAACTCCAATCAAATTTAGACCAGCTGTGCCTGATAACAAGAAATATTGGCAAGTTTTTTACAATGACAAACAAATAGAAGACTTCATGCAATTCAGAAATGACTTTGAACTGCACAGTTCAGATTCAGACTATGATACAGACGGCAATGAAGAAAATCTCCTTGATAAAGAAGAGTTGTCTCCAGAACTTTCCAACATAAATATGTTGTCCGGCAAACTTGAAAATGAAATAAAACTGAATGCAGAGTTCGAAACAGAGGAGATAGAAACTCTGTACTCTAAAGATGAAAGTTTGCCTAGTGGTCTGACCCCTTTAGAGGAGTTGTTCAATTTTAACGATGTGGCCAATAAACCAAAACTGGAACCTGTAGAGACTGAAGTAGAGGAGTGCAATATAGGCAGTGAGGAAAAACCGAAAATGATTAAACTGTCCAAAACTTTGCCAACTCACATTAAACTCAAATACATAGAGCTATTCAAAGAGTTTTCTGATGTTTTTTCATGGAGTTACGAAGACCTTAAGTCCTATGACACTGAAATAATACAGCACAAAATTCCTCTTAAAGATAACCAAAAACCATTCAAACAGAAGCTGCGCAGAATAAACCCTGTCCAGTTACCATTGGTTAAGAAGGAAATCATGAAAATGTATGATGTTGGTATTATTGTCCCTATTAGATATTCTGAGTGGGTATCTAATCTGGTGTCTGTTAGGAAGAAAACTGGAGAAATCAGGCTTTGTATAGACTTTAGAGACTTAAACAAAGCTTCATTGAAAGACAACTACCCTTTACCAAAAATGGATCATATTCTACAAAGGGTGGTAGGGTCCAAGAGAATTTCTTTGCTAGATGGCTATTCATGGTATAATCAAGTCTTAGTCCACCCTAATGATCAATTAAAGACAGCCTTTACTACACCATGGGGCACCTTCATGTATGTGAAAATTCCCTTTGGTCTAATGAATGCTGGAGCAACCTTTCAAAGAGCCATGGACATAGCATTCTCGGAAGAATTGGGTTTCTTCATCATTATCTATCTAGATGATGTCACGGTGTTTTAAAAAACAGATGAAGAACATTTAGAACATTTAAGAAAATTTTTCGAGAAGTGCAGAAGGTTTGGAATATCTTTAAACCCTAAGAAGACACTATTTGGTCTCCAAGAAGGTAAGATTCTTGGACACATTATTTCAGAAGAGGGTATAAAGATAGATCCAAAGAGGATTGAGGCTATATTGCAAATCTCTCATCCTCGAAATATCAAGGAGTTGCAGTCTTTCATTGAAAAGATTAAATTTTTGAGAAGGTTCATCCATAACTTGGCAGAGCTCCTTAGAAATATCACAAACATGTTAAAGAAGGAGCAAGGGGTAAAATGGACCTTGGAAGCAAAGACATCCTTTGAACTGGTAAAAAAAGCTCTAACCAAAGCACCAGTTCTCATAAGTTCTGATTTTTCAAAAGATTTTTATATCTTCTCATTTGCATCAGAACATACCATTTCCGTTGTCCTTTTACAGAAAAATCCACAAGGACAAGAGCAGCCTATTGCATTCTTTAGCAAGGCATTAAGGGACACCCCTTTGAACTATAACATTATGGAAAATCAAGCTTTCTCTTTGGTTAAAGCATTGAAAGACTTCAGAGTATACATCCTTCACTCACACATCATTGCCTTTGTCCCTAATTTAGTTGTTAAGGACATTCTAACACAGGACCCACATGGTAAGAGAGGTAAGTGGATTGCTATTATTCTCGAATATGATTTAGAGATAAAACCCACTAAAATCATCAAAGGCCAAGGTCTAGCTAGATTAATGGCTGAATCCAATTTTGAAGTTCTTGATGTTAATATGATTAATGCTTTGGATAGCCAAGAAGAATTCTCAACTTCCATTGTTGAAAACCATTTTATGAATTCTCCTTGGTATGTTGATATTGTCTATTTTTTGCTTAATTTAAATACACCTCCTGGTTTATCGAAAACAAAGGCAAGGTTCTTAAAGCTGAAAGCAGTAAACTATTGCATTATAGATAGGTGTCTTTATTGGAAAAATGCTAGTGGTATATTACTTAGATGTTTGCGTGAGTTCGATGCAGAGAAGGTTAAGCAGGAATTTCATGAAGGAGAGTGTGGAGGTCATTTGTACTGGAAGTCAACAGCCAACAAAGTTTTGAGGGCTGGTTTCTATTGGCCTACTCTTTTTCCTGATATACACAAGATGACCACTACTTGCCATAAATGCCAATTGTTTGAAGGCAAGAGAAAACTTTTACCCCTTCCTCTGCATCCAATCACTGTTGAGGCTCCTTTCCAACAGTGGGGACTTGACTTTATAGGAGAAATCCATCCGTCATCTTCTGCCCAGCATAAATGGATCCTCACCGCCATAGACTACTTCACTAAGTGGATAGAAGCCATTCCCTGTAGACAAGCCAATGACTTAGTTATCATAAAATTTATGGAGACCAATATCCTCTCTAGATTTGGTTGTCCTACCAAACTTATCTCTGATAATGCAACAGCATTTGGGTCAAAGAAAATGATTGACTTCTGCCATAGGTATCTGATAACATTGGGGCATTCCACAGCCTATTACTCTCAGGGTAATGGACTTGCTGAATCTTCAAACAAGAGCCTAGTGAACATAATCAAGAAATTGTTGGAGGACAATAAGAAGTCTTGGCACACAAAGCTGGTCCATGCACTTTGGGCTGACAGATTGACTTTGAAAAAATCTATTGGTATGTCACCTTTCCAGCTTGTGTATGGTACAGATGCAATTTTTCCTAACAGCCTTGGTGTACCAGTTATGAAGTTGATTCAGGAGTTGCAAACTGAAGAAAATGACATGATCAGAAGAATAAATCAGACCATTCATCTTCAGCAGACCAGGGAGGAGGTGTATAACAAAGTATCGCAGAAGCAAGATAATATCAAGAGAATATTTGATAGAAGAACAAAGGCCAACAATTTCAAGATTGGGGAAAATTTTTTAAAGTGGGACTCAAGGAGGGAAGACAAGGGAAAGCATGGTAAATTTGAAAATCTATGGCTTGGCCCTTAATCTATTCATTCAGTTGCTAGAAATAATGCATTCTTCTTACAAGAGCTGGGTGGAACAGATTTGTTTGGGGGTCTTGTTAATGGCAGGATGCTTAAGCATTACTTCTCTTGATCCATTTTTGTGTGTTAAAGCCTTTTACCTGTTCCATTGTGAATATTTCATCCACCTTTGCATTCAAAGTTATGAAAAATCAAAAAATACAAAAAAAAAGAGAAATGAAAACAAGAAAGGCAAAGCCCCATGCCAAAAGAGAAATAAATCTGAAAGTGTGTAAGCTTAAATGCCACTCCTAAAACACACTTCTAGTTAGCCAAACCGTTTAAACTTGACTAACTAGTTTTCAATTTATTGCTGATAAGGTAGAAAATTTGATTTTCCAAACTGTTCAATCTTGGCTTATCAGTTGTTAGATTAGGATAGAAATGAAGGTTCAAACAAACTCAAAACCTGAACCAAAGTTTCCAAAGAGAGACGACTCAAAACTGTTTTATTTTCTGAGTCATAAAAGAGAAAAACTGGTTCTAAATTGCCCAAAATCTGAATCAGATATCAAGGAAGAGGTAGCTCAAACAAAAGCCAAAACAGAGCTGTGAAAATAAGAAAAGGCCACGATGAGAAACTTTCAGATCTTAAGCCTTCCATTTTGATTTTTAATTTTCTGCAAATAATAATCTATGTGCAGCTTGTTTTTATGCCATAGATCACAGCAAGTTAAACAGCTTAATCTTAACTTGACTGTTTTTAAATTTTTATCATAGAATTTAGAGAATGAGAGTCTGTTGGACATCTTAATCCCAACAAGACAGTAGATTAGGTAGAGAAATATCTGAGCTCAACTGTTTAATCTGAGTTCAGGGAGAAATAAGGAGTAGAAAAAGATTAGATTTCTTGCTTTCAAAAGAATAAAATGTTGTGAATAGAGTTTGTCAATCCAAGTGCACTCTGATGAAGGAAAAATGTTAGATCTGTAGGATTGGGTAGGTAGCAAGCTTGTTAATGAAGCTCTATTATTTTCATGACTGCCAAATATTTTTTTAGAGAAGATCATTCAATCACAGGAGGACAGCCCAATGGATGAGGCAACTGATCAGTCTCCCAGAAGATGCAAGTCTAAAATTCTTGATGCCTTCAAGAAGGCACCATCCCTGAGTGGAGCCACTGTTAGCCACCTATAAAAATTTGTTATACCCAAAGGTGGCTAAATCTATTTTGAGCCTTCAAGGAACAATTTTTATCACTAAAAATTGTTGGCTCTTGAAGGCTCCTTGAAGGCCTCATACCTCTGTCCAAAAATCTTCATTACCATTTCCATTTTATACTCAGAAAATTCTGCTAAATTCCAAGAGAAAGACTGCTGAAAAAACCATCATTTTCCCTTTTGTCCCCCACTCAAAACTAACCTTCATTTGCGTCCCTTTCTTCCATAAAAATTCCTCTATTTTTATGATTTTTCTTCTTACATTCATGAAAACCCCCTTTTTCCATAGTTAAAAACTCACTTTTTAACTATTTCGGAACCCCCATTTCCATTGAAAACTATGAAATTCATGAAAAACAAAGTTTATTTACTATGGACCTAAGCTCCTTGGGCTAAGCCCGAACCACTTCCCCTCACATGCCTACTCGTTAAAACCAAACGCCAAGGACCCCGAGTGCTAATCGCATTGGAGAGAATCAAATGTGCAAGTCTTTGCCATACTCCAAAGACTCTGATTGCGATTAGCCTTAATGTTTACGACTCTCGATCATATTATTTTCATATAGCCTTGGGCCCGCCATCGGCTCTTAAACCTTGTAAATATTTCATTCCCAAACCCAATTTTTCTTTGTAAAGACCCAAAACCCACCAACCCAAAGTTTTAACTTAAAACTTTAAGTCACATGTTGAAAATAATCTAATGGGTTGATCAAAGAGACCAATTGCACAATCGCAATCGGAGAATTCGCAATGAGTTAATCAGAGAGTCCAGTCCCGCAGCTCCGATTGCGATTGGCCTTTGATTTACTAAAGCCCCGGCCATATCACAGTTCATATACCCAATGGTCCCGCAGTCGGGCGCCTCGTCGCCTTATACATATTTTCCACCTATTCTTCTCAGAATGGATCTCCGCCGTTGATCTGACTCTCAGATCGAACGGCCATCGCTCCATCGCATCGACAATTTCCATTGCACCTTTTGTTTCTCCCCACCAATTGCGATCTCCCGATTAGATATGGACCGTCCACGTGTCCATATCCAACGGTTACGCTTTTTCCCCGCCATCTAAAGCAGTTTAAACCTAATTCCGCAGGATTTCTTAATTGTTTTTTGTGTTTTGCAGGTTTTTATAATGGTTTTTTTCGCTGTATTGAAGAGAAAGGCCGAAGGCCGGGAGAGACGTTTCCTGCGCCTTCGGACTTTTAAAAAGAATCATTTACGGGTCGGATTCAACGTTTTGTCAGTGTTCCATGGGCATTGATACCTTAAAAAGCCTCGTGCGACCTGCACATCGACAAGACACTGTTCTATTCATAACACAGTTAAAGAGTATCAATTTTTGAAGAAGGCGCAGCAGATGAATATTAAAGACAGTATTATGGGGATTACGACTAAGATGGTTATCAAAAGCCTAATCCCCGACTCAAAACACAGTTTAAATAAAATCTAAAAGTGTTTTATCGGACAGAAAGCCTCCACCGCCGCATCTGAGGAGAATTGATTCCTCAGCAACCCTAAAAGCCACATGTTGCCTCAAACCATTCAAACAAAGGCCGAAGTTATTGAAGAAAATCTGATATTCGCCTCCAGCACAGCCAGGGAGTTACTCCACACAGTGTACAGAGCCTCAAAGTCAAATAAAGCTCCCACCTAGCTTTGATATTTATTAAAAAAGTTAGTACAGTGATCCACCTGTAAAATTTCTCCCTCGAGCCCCTCAAAGGGCCGAGAAGTCTCGAACCTGTATTAATTATCCTAAGAGATCTTTTCTCAGATCACCTCCTCTTTCTTCTATAAATACCTCAGAAGAAGATGAGAAGTTGTTGGTTGCAGAACTTTGAAATACACTTGAGCTGGAGACTTCTATTTGTACATAGTGTTCGCTGGCCCTTGAAGCTCTGTTTATGCTAGAATAGTTAGGTTGAATAGTGAAGATGATTGCTGAACTGAAACATTGGACCTAAAGATTGTAACTGGTTTGACATCAATATAAAAGTTGTTTCTTGGGATCCTGGTCTTTATCACTGGTGAAGTGCTTCTTTCTTTGTTAATTGTTTTCCTTCTATGTATGCCATATTGTTCATTTTCCCTCTGTAAAGAATAGTTTAAACAGGGTTAGGATTTTCTGTATAGCAGTAACCTTCTCTGGCTGAGAAATCTTTATCTTAATGTTTTCTTCAGATTTGTTTATTTAAGAATGATTCAATACAGTTTAAACAGTTAGGAATGTTGGCGTTCCCTCGTCCTTCTGTTTGCTTAAACATTGTTCTCGAATGTTATTTCCATTATTTGCTATTAAAGTTAGACTAGAGAAGATATGGTTTGCCCTGATTCCTAGATTCTTTTCTCCAAAGGCAGATTCTGAAAGTTTCCCTTGGTGTTGATTGAAAGCAGACTAGGTTTAAAAGTACTTTATCTGATCTTAAGTCACACTTTGTTTCTCTTATGTGTTTTCATACTTTCTGAAGGTAATTATGTGGATTACTGGATTGTTTGTCAATTAAGCTGTTTGAATACAAACTTGCCCAAGAAGTCTATGGTTAGCTCTGTCCTTGGTTGGTTTTAAACAGTTACTTAAGAGGCTTTTCTTGTTTGGAATGACTATAAATCCTCTGTGAAATTATTATCAGTTTCCACCCCTTCAACACTTTATTGTTTCCATTCCATCATTTAAATCTCAATAATCTTGTGGTATAGATGACTTGCCCCTTGGATCACACTTGATGTTGTTGCTCAATTAAAGCCCAGATATGACTCCATATCCCAATGGATCAAAAACCAGCGTTATATCTATCTCTTAGCCATAACTGTTCTATCCACTTGCAACTTCTCACTTTTGAAGCTTTTTGCACTTAGAACTTTCCTCTCAAGTAACATTCCATGCTCAACCATCCAGAACAAAACAAAACCCTTGACCTCATAACTAGCCTAATATTAATACCTTAAGCTCTGAAAGACAATATCCATCTGCACATATTAGAGAGAGTCCCCTCTCCCATTTTTGAGGCCAGATCCAGAACTCAAAGCTGCTGAAACGATGTTGTTTCCGTAATTGGACTCGCCAATATTTCTCTAATAAATTACAGACCCAATGTACCATGAAATGAAATCTACCTAAGATAATGCCACTCCCTTTTTCTCTTCGAGCTAGCATAGATTACTTACGAAAAAGGAATACCCTAGCCTATCGCGACTAGGAGGTTTTCTTAGATTTTGTTTTCTACCTTTTCGGATTTGAGGAACTATTTACGAAAAGGGGCCTTTGGAGTTTACTTTTCCGTTGTCTTTTCAAACTCTCTAAACATGAGAAGACGCCGAGTTCTTCCTTTGTCAAACTCGTTAAACCCTGATGACATTGGATTCAGTCGTAATGACAGTATCCGAGTTCCTCCTTCCTAGGGCTCATTAAATGTACTAGGATGGGCTTATACAGCGAGCATATGGTATCCTCTTCAAGATTTTGTAAAAATAAAGAGGTACTCGCTAGAAATGGTGGGGAAAATGGAACCAAATCATTGTCGTGTCAGTAGTATGTCGCTCTTGAACATGGCACCTGTCTATGTTTGTTTCAAGTTGGGGACATCTCATCTCATTTTTTCACTTGCCTCCATGGGTTTGGGTGATCCCTTTTGACCTCTCATTCACTCTTTACCTCATCATCATGACCTCTGATCTATTGATGTCAAATACTACCCAACTCATTGTCGTGTCGTTTATATGTTCAAGAGAAGTTGACCTCTGCAAGTACCAACCTTCCTCTGATTCTCATATGATCGTGATTCACAAAAATATTATGTTCCTCTATCTCACATCGATGATGTGGGAAACACTATGGCCCACCTTTGATCAAGGTCACTTCCTGTCGACTTCAGCTCATTATCTAGGAAGCTAATCTAGAGACTCCCTTTTGGTACCTTGGAGCCTGCATGCCTCAATGGAAATTTTTTTGCATTCGACATGAGGTTTTCATCATTGGCCTCCAATCAAGTGATTCTACGGGTGTTCAATTCTAGCTCATTGATTCACATGCCATAGATTGTACCTATAGTACCTTGAGGGCCATTTTCATCATTGGTAGTACCTCTCGCATCTGTTAACAACTTTCATCACTCGTCGGTAATCGTATGATGTTCTTTGTCGTTCGACTTCGGGCCACTTATTCACACGCTTGAACTTGTACTTTTTTTGGGTCGAGATGGAGCGCAAGACCCTAGATTCCTATCTCGTTATAATCTAGGCTACGATTTTGTGGATTATTATGATTGGTTACATGACTCATTCACTGGATGGCTACGACCATACCTGAGTCTATTTATCGATCCTCACTGGATGGCTGCGTCCATGCCTCAGATCTGGATTATTACATACTCTGTTATGGATGGCTACGCCCATACCACATATATATCATGTATTTGAGATATCAGTTGTACTTCTCTACGCAAGTTTTCCGACAGCGGTGTTTTCAGTTGGACACATTCTCGTAAAGCATTTCACCCCTCTCTCTATTTCAGGCCTCATGCTTTAGGGGGCATCTGTTACACAACAATTTGTCACCGTCCCTGCAATTCCCCATCCCGCACAATTGGAGGGCTCATTCCGTGACCTGTGAGCAGTGACATGACTTGAAACCACTTTCATGACACCCCTCTGAACATGAGCTTTCATTGCCCTGAAGACAACTCCTTGTGAAAAACCCTAAAAACACCCCTTTTTGCATTGGCGTGGGAAGACAGTTCAGTACCCGCGCCAATGGGGGAAATCCTTCAAATAGGGCGCGCCAATTGGCGCTTTGTCTCAGAGTCGCACTCGCGCCAGCCATTTTAAGGAGTGTTTTTTAAAAATAAATGGCGGAAGTTTCGTCCTAACCAATTCATAAACTGGTATCTAATTTGAGTTGGGTGGTTTGGCTCCAAATCTCCATGTAGAGGAAGTGGTTTGCCACCTCTCATGGAAGCTTCCTTGAGGATAGGGCCAATCCCATGATTATAGGGATCCCAACTCCCCTTCCTCCATCTATAAAAGCTTGCTCATCTCCTTTGCAAGCTAGTTCCCAAGAGCCATCAGAGCCTTATGCTGCAAGAGCCTTGATTCATTCCATTAAGGCCAAATCCAAGTAGGGAGACTATTGTCGAGACATCCGAAGAGAGAGGCTTGTCCCATCCCTGATATGCTTTTTCGAGACGTGTTCCGCTGGCGACCCTCCGAAGGAGAATTCAGCGTCAGAGCCAGGTTGTATCCTCCTTTGATTGATTAATGATAAGCGACTATTGGTTATGGTTCCACTCTTTTTGTTGATTATGATAATGGGTTATGTCTTCTCTGACTGACATATAGTTGCATATACTGGATTTTACGCTTGTGTTTCTTTTGTTTCTTGTGTGTGCAGGTGTCTGATCATGGAGATCATGAGGATTGTGATCTGTCGGAGCTAAGGCATGGGAGCGCTACCTTCTCTATGAGCAACAGTTTTGGATTCCAGGTAAGCCTTCATCGCTAGTTGGTTTATTTGCAATTAGGAACTGCACTATAGCGTGTGACGATTGTTTCTAGACTCGGTCTGGGCTAGTAGGGATTGCCTCTATCCGCAGAGGGGATTTACCTCCACAACAGTGAGCATCTATCTTATGATGGGAGTTTGATATTTGATGATGTCACCAATGGAGGAGAAGTCTTGCAACACTCACCTTATCAGTTGCTTGAGGACAAGCAACATTTTTGAGGGGAGGACTGTAATATTCCCATTTAGCCCAAGCTGATGGGAATATCTTATTTTTCCTTATTTTATCTTGCATTTCATGTTGATGAATAAAATATGAAGGACATGTAAAACTCCTAAAAAACATGAATAAATAAATGCCTATGTAAACAGAGACATATCTGGGCCATATAAATAATCTCTTGTAGGTGTGAACGGGCTTAAATCACAAGACTGGGTCAACCTTGACCAAATCAACAGCGCAGTCTAGGTGAAATGAACCTCATGGATACACATCGCAGTTCTAGATGGAGGCTCCACATGTGAAAGGGGTTAACTCATTGAGGTGGTTTAGGGTTTGACAAGAATTTCATCCTATAAAATAAGGAGGAGGACAACAAGACAAGGTTTTTGCTGCTATTATTTTCTAAAGGTTTTTCTGTTGAGATACACCTCTTGGGGTTTTCTTGTTTAGGACCCCCACCTCCTTCCTTGAGCAGCTCTTGGAGGAGTCTTGTCTGTCTAGTCAACTATCCGGCATTTGGCCAAGCCTCATCTTGCATCTACAATGCAGTTCTGCTTAGGATTGGGTTGTCCATGTGAGCTGCAGTAAGTGGATCTCTATATCTGCAAATATCTAGCTTCTATTGGAACCTCTTCTCAGTGAGTGTGTCTTTTAACCTCCTGGAAGAGTGCATCCACATTTTGAGCTTCAAATCCATACATTGGCAATAGGACAAAGAATTTCCAGGGCCTACAACGTATTCCCTCTTCCATGATTGTGTTATTTGAAAAAGCAGAGTTGCAGGGTATCTTGGCATCAGTTTAGAGGAGTAAGATCTCTAGTGAAGGGTTTCTTCCTTTCACGGTGATGATAAGTGGATTGGCCAACCAATCCATGTTAGTTCAGATATTATATACTATATATGTTATTATTCATAATTTTCTGAATACTTCTGTAGATCTGTGACTTAGATCTCAGATCTACTCTTGTACCTTCATGTTTTGCTGAGATCCCCAAGGGGAGTGTATAAATGAGAATTTCTTGTTTACAGATCTGATATAGATATAAAATTTTATGTATAGATCTGCTGTAGATCTGAGTTTTAATCTATTTCATGCTTCATTAATGGAAATTACGTTTTCAAGCTCTTTCTGCATTTTCTTGTGTTGTAGTGTCTCATTCTGAAGCCTGGATCCATGTAAACTTTTGTCTTTCTCTGATATATTGCATAAATCATATCATAGGTCTGCTCTACTGATGTTTATACTTATTTTCATTTAATCCCTTCAGAAATTACGTTTCATATGCTTCAGTCACATTCTACATACTCTAGGTGATGGGAAATCAACAATTTTAAGCCTATTCGGGATTGGAGGAACTATCTAACATAGCTAGGATCATTTGTTTGAGCTGAAATTTTACATGTGAGTTTCATATGAACTAATCTAGAATATCAAACCATCATCCCTCCTTATTTTTATGCACATCCCTGAAATTACTCATTTTAGGGCATAAATCACTGCTTTTCGCCACCCTTTTGAGTCAAGAAGTGAACTAAAGTTGTTGCTTTTGTTTAGAATGAAGGATCTATCATCTATAATCAGTTAAATATGTTTTTTTTCTTCTCTCCAACTTTATAATACCTTATGGTATTCTCACTGTTGTAGAAAACCCCTATATTGTTTCATTTCCCCACTTGGGAAGGAGAATATAGGCCATATACTTGCTGAGGTTATTACATCTGCTGGTGAGATTTTTTTTACATCCAATGAGCTATTCTACATTTCCATGCTCATGATTTTCTAAAGCTCCACATTGATAATAACTCAAAGTATTCCCAATAGTGTAGCTATTTCCATTTTGCGATAATACATAAAGTAAGAGATGCTTTCTAAGAACATAAATAGAAACAAGAAAACACAAGACAAAACATGCTCAAATGGAGCAACAAAACAATACACAAAATGAAGAAATTTCCTTTTTTGGGTTGTTGGTGGTGATAATAATACAATTCTAAGACACTTGTAGTGATTCTCTTGAGCTATGGAGCTCAAACACTCTCTACAAGGAGGTCCCTTTCCCTGGTTTCCTTGCAAGCTCTTCTCCCCTCTCTCAAAAATATTGTGATCACTCACTAATGGTGGAGCTCTCTTCTTCTCTAGGATGTTGGATGGACAACAAGCTAGGTTCTTCAATCCTTCTGATTCAACACTCTTGAATGTTGGTTTGGTAGTAGAAATTTGGCCAACATAACAATGCGTCTCCATTTTCTCTTCCCATGCACAATTTATATAGAGATTTTTTTAACTCTCTTCCCTCTCTTGTCCCAAGACTAATAATGACCCAAGAGTAGGACAAGATATTGCTTTGTGGGCTGAATGCCTCCTCAAGGTGGCTCGAATTCGAATGTCCTTGAATGCAATTGACATAGAATCATCTTCACAAAGTGTGTCAATTGGTCCCGGATGGTGACTTTTCCCCATCCCCAGGACCGCGTGACTATTGAAGGATAAAGCACGCTATGCACAAAAATTATTTCCAACTGGTGCATTGTCCGCCAATTTCTGACTAAACCTTAGGAAATAAATAATTTTTTGTCCTTTATAATCTATTTCTCCTTGAAAATATTCATTTGTATTGTTTTCTTGACATTCTCTAATGTCTTTTGCTTGTATGATTTTTTGGTGTTAACATATATCATATAAGATAATACATATCATCAAATACTAATGAAGTGAAAACAGATAAGGATAACTAATTTAATCAAATAGCTGATTAAAACGCATCATGTAAAAGATCTCGTTTTTTCTCATATATCTTGAAATATTACAATCTCACACATCAATAGTGAACAAATGCTTGAATGTGAATAAAACACATATATAATGAAAAACAATTCAAAAATGACTATTTATCTCATTGAAGCATAGCAACAATATACAGATAGTAGTACTTGATAAATTAATACTTTGCTCATGAGAAAACAACTCTAGTTCAAATTTTCTATTCAGATTACTCAAGACTTACAATAGTGAAAAATTTTAAAGCTCTCTTTACAAAATTTCAGAACCCCCTCTTCATTGACATAAAGGGGATTTTATAGTTGAGACTTGAACTATAATAATAGTAAATAGATAAAATGTTGAGGTGGCTTAAACAAAAAAGCCTTAAAACAAAACTATAGGACAATAATAGAATATGTTTCAACAAGATATTTAAGAACGAGAAGCTAAATTTTCTCCCATTTGTTGTCGTGGTTCACATATATCCAACATTGACTTTAATTCAGGAGGATGGGTTGGCTGGATGTGCATATTTCCCATGAAAATTTCATCATAGAGCGTTGGAAGAATATTTATGGTAGTATTGGAAAGGCATTTTAACATGATCCATTGGCTATGAGGTTTAACCAAATATTTCCAATGACTTTCCAGATTTAATTTTGATAACTTTTTAATGTTTTTAGCTTTCTTATTGTACCAATCCTACCATGACTTCGTTAACACTTTGACATTTGGAAAGGCTTCTTCTAGGTATTCCTGAATTATATTAGCATGTAAAATATTTTCACTGACAGATTCAGTGAAGTCATTTGCAATATTCTTGGCAATAAATATGGCCATATCTGCTTATTTGAGCTTAAAATCCTAGTCTCTGAAAAGGATTTCCTTTTTTGATTATTCTATTATTGGGAGATTGAATGATCTCCCCTTTGCATTATCTTACCAAGAAATGTAATCAGAAAATTTTTCCTCATTTCATCATAGTATGTCCTTAGATCAGACAACTGATTCACAAATGAATTTCTTGATTGGAAAAAATCATTAATTATTTCCATCTTTTGGAACAAGATTACTTGTTTCTGAGCAAGGAGAGTATTGAGCTCTCCTGCTTCTTTCCTAAACTCTTCAATTTCTAGATTATCCTTTAATTGATTAATCTTGTGTTGTAGCTCATGTATCTGGGTGTCTTTCCTTCTCATGTCAGCTTCACGTTGAAGCTTCAAGTCATTAAAGCTCTTTTGCAGATCTCCTAGCTGGGACTTCCATTGTTGTTCAATGCTTTGTCTCTCATTTTGTAGCCCCTATTCCAAATGTAAGATTCTGTCATCCTTCTCTTTAATAAATTTTTGTACCTCTGAGGCTTTATCTATTGTAGTTGTGGCATATGCTCCTGCAAACTAAGATAGCCTTGTGAGGACTTCAGAGGGATTTTTTTGGGGATATTTCCAAACAAAATTAAGAGATACATTTCCAGGGATTAAATCCTAGGTCTGCTCTACCCTTCACCTTTTTCTTTGTCTGCTCATGAGAGCCTTGTGCCTAGGTCTGTAAAACACATCCAAAGGGGGTATCTCTTCAATTTTTAGAACAACTTCAGAGGTTGGGAATTCCAGGATGATTTCCAAAAAATTAGTATTGACTACTTTGTTAGAAGCCCTAGTAGTGAGAAAGGTCTTCCCACTAGTTTCAGGAGTATGAGAAATTCCTTTGTGAACTGGATTTTTTAACTCTTGGGATCATGTATTCTTAATGGCATGATCAAACTGATCCAAATTTTCATCTAGCTCGCTGCCCTCTTGTAAATATTTGGCTTGATCAATTGATGATGATGTTATTTCCTTATCCTGTTATGCATTGCTTCCCTTTGATGAAATAATCATGGGATTACCTTGTTGAGTATTTTGTTGAAGAATCCTTAACAATTCCAGAGGCAGGTTTTCTAACCTTTTATTTCGGTAATGTCTGAACATGTTTAATTATTCAGGAGAAATTTGGGTAGTTGATAACCTTTCCACTTGTGAATAAGTTTGGTATGATTCAAATAAATCATTAAATACGGCTAGTTCATGTGTGAATTGATGTATCTTGACCTATGCAATGAAACTGTTAGTTGTATCATTTGGATCAAATTGTCTGCTTGGGATAGTCAGTAAATTCAAGCATTGGATTTGGTCAATTTCAAGCACAACATGATTGAAGTTGTCTAGGTCATAAAATCCACATTGAATAGGAAAATATGGCCATATTTATTTCTTAGCATCTTTTACGGATTTGGTTAGGCCATTCCCAATAGTCTAGTAAGAAATTTCCTGGGCTAGAAGCTTATTGGGGACATATAGTAGAAGAACATGTGGGTTGGCTAGTAAACTATTGAAAAATTGATCATAGGTAAAAGACTCTTCTCTGAACCATTTTCCTATAGTTTTGAAATCATTTTTGGCTTCTTTGGAAATTTTGGGGGCTTTTTCATCAAAAGCATCTTGGAACACTAGTAGCATAACCCCATGGAAGATTTTATAGAAATGTAGTTGGAAATTGGACTCCCAAAGTATATCATGTTAAATATGATTAGGCTTAGGGTCTTCTAGGGTCCATTTATATCCCTTGGATAGGAAATCATAATTAAATCAAATAACATCCATAATGTAAGCACTCATGTAACAAGAGGGCACAATATTATTAGAAAAACTATGTTTTTCTCTGTAAGAAAGAATTTGGGAGGCTATGTTATTGGATAATATAGTTGCCTAGTCCATTATATATGCATCTGAAGAAACATCTATCAAAGGTACCAATTGAACATATAAATTTTGGGTATTTGGATACCCGTACGCCCTACACATCATGGAAACTATGTAACAATATGGGATAGTAAGAGAGGAAATAGTATGCATACCATTTTCCTCACCCCTTCTCCATTTCTTGATAGGTTCTGATTGATGTTCATTTTATTCAATGAAATTTTGGACGAACTATTTTTCATATTGCTTATGTGGTGGCGGCATATGATACATTTTCCTAAAATCCTTGCTAGTGACTGACCCAATTACAGTCTTCTTAGAATTAAGGAAGGTCCTTTCTACAATATTCAAATTGTCTATGACCCATTTGACCATGTCTGTGTATGGTAGAATCTTCTATCGTGCACCAATTCTGTGTAGATGAGAATTATAAAAATCGCTCCAGTATTTTCAGAAGTGGATGTGGAATCATTAGCTTTGGCATTTCTCTCCACTAATATAGGTTTCTCATCTTCAAAAAATCTATACATATCCTCCCATGAGGAGATTCCAGTGTCTGGTGTGCACATATTATCTGTGAACAACGGGAGCATTTCAATAACTTCCAAAGAAGGAGGAGGTGGTTGTTGTGTCATAGGATTCTTCTTTCCCTTAACATTCTTAGACATTTCATTTGTATTTTTCTTATCGAGACTATCCTGCAGGGAAGAAAATACAGAAATGAGCAGCAAACTTTTTTAACTAGAGAATAGCTAAATCAAATGACTCGTGTGATAACAATCTATGCCTGTATGAGTGAGATCAATCAATCATCAAACAACAACAACCAAATCATTTATGATTTCCAGATGAGTGAAATAGTTACACTTGTTCATTCATTGAAGAAGCATGGGTTCACATGGCTTTCCATCCAAGTTAGCAGCTATCGGAGGTTTCACATTAGAGGTTTCCTTTGGATACACATTCTAAAACATGCGATATCGAATTTCCCCGATAAGTGTTTTTAATATTGTAACGGTTATAACACATAGGCGGGAAACATTTATTGGATATTGTATATCAAGGTATTCTTAAAGTAACACTTGATGAAATGTGCGATATATAAAATTGTGATATGGAGAGTTTCGATATCGGGGAGGACATTCTCATCAGAGGTCGAAGGAATATGGATATCGGTGTATCAAAAGGAATTATATATCAGGGATTAGAGATATTTGGAGGATTTTCAATTGGAATCCTCCTATATGTGAAGTGGAATATGCAATGTGGCATTACTGTGGGGCCAACCATTACTTATTACATGCAGGGAAGCACTTATTCACATTATTTAAGGCATTTATGCCTATCTTGCATTTCTTAATTGGGGAATTGATATCGAGGTTTTCTCTTGGAGGCACGGTATATAAAAAAGTTGTGATCGTGATCATGAACAAAACCTTTTAAGTGTGTTTTTCTCTTAGTACCATTACTTCGACATTTAGTCCCGATAATGTATATTTCTTGTTAAAAAGTCAACTAAAACTAAAATTGTCCCATTTTATTCATAAAAAAGGATCTCATCTAAAATTTTAAAGGGTCCCCATTATTTATTAAAACTACTTATTAATCATAATGGGGGGGGTTGTTGGGTACTGCAAAAATTGGCAACTCATAGGAAGAAACAATTATCTCTCAGAAAAATTAATGAAATTTAAACTTTATCAAGGAAAATTTTGAAAAGAAAAACTATTTTGAAATTTGGATTGGTAAGATGACTTCTAAACAAAAGAACTCATTTCATTGTAAATCTTTTAGAACTTGTTATAGATGAAAATCTTAGATGTTTGATTCAGTCATTAATCAGTTATAAAGATAAAGCAGGGGTTTGTTGAAAATCAACATTTTAGATAAAATTCTATATCATAGGTAGAGATACTGCTGCTATCAGATCCATAGCCTCAACAATGTTACCATTTAACCATAAAATGAACCAGTATCCAATCCACTTATATTAGTATCGTTAGGGGTAATGATATTTTTAAATTTTTTATTTGTTAAATCTTACTTAAAATCCATTGTCCTGGTTTGGTTGTCATATGATGACAATGTCATTCACAGGTTATCATACGGTTGAAGAAGCCAACTCATGATGAGACTCATTGTCTTATAGTTATGTAACTACAGATCATTATCCCAGTGTAGTATCTAGTCATAATAATGTCAAAATTATTAGTTTCCAATGATCATGGTAAGGAGGCTCATGATGATACCTCTTATCCTTTAAGTTTCATATATTTTTGAATTACACTATAAAAAATGTAAAATTAGTGGGTGGGGAGGTACATTTACTCCTTAAGAGTAATGGATGAAAATTGAAGTTAAAAGATGTTGAGGTTTCAATATAGTCTTTACTTTTTACAGAAAACCTTTCATGACTGATCACAAGATAAAATACCTTTTAAAGTTTCAAGTCACAAGAGCCTACAAATTAATGGATAAAAATTTCAGAGTTTTATAATAGAGACAATACCAAATTTCAACTTTGTAATTGTTTTCTAAATCCTTACTTTTAAAACTCAAACTTCATAGAATGATTATAAATATCAATGAAAATCCAATAGTGTATTACCTAACATTATTTAGGCTAAAATACACCGATATGTACATATGAGGATTTACATATTTACAATAGAACAATTGTCTTTTCAAGAAAATTAGTTCTTGAGAATTAGTCCATTAAGGGGAAGAGTATCTCTCTTTCCTTGTAAATATTGTAAAATGAGGGTTGATGGACCTAATTTCTCAACAATATCGAATGGAACAAGACATAACTTTTTAAATTTAGTGTGTTTACCTTTTTCTTCATGTGCCTTGTCCCACTTCAAAACCAAATCCCCAATTTGAAAAAAATAGTTATTGGCTAAATTTGCATCAAAGTAAGACTTGACCAACTGCTGGTGATGGGCATGGACCTATTTAGCTTTGTCCCTTTCTTCTTCTAGTTTAAGTATTTGTGACATTCTCAATTGTAAATAAGAAGAGGGTTTTTCTTCAATAAATTGCACTAGGGCTATTGAGCAAAGGGCTAGATTAGGAGGAAGGATGGCCACTTTCCCATATAACAAATGAAAAGGAGGAGTACCTATAGAGGCCTTCTAAGTAATTCTATCAGCCCATAAAGTAAAAATTAAATATTTGTGCCAATTCTTTTGATTTTGATCGATAGTTCATTTGATGATTCTAATGAGGTTATTTGTGGATTCTGCTGGACCATTTCCTTGAGGATATTAGTTTGCATAATGTTTATTTTTAAATCCTCTTTTTAGAGAAAATTCAATTATATTGTTACCTGAAAAATAAGACACATTATCAAAAATAAGTGCATAGGGTAGACCAAACCTAGTAATGATGAATTGATCAATAAATTCAATAATATTTTCAGAGTTGGCTACCTTCAAAGGTATTGCTTCCACCCATTTCGTGAAATAGTTTGTAGCAGTCAAGATTAATCTATGTTGTTAGGAAGAGTGAGGAATGATATCACCTATTATATTCAATTCCCATTGCTCAAAAGGTTGTTCAATGTTGATTGATTATAGAGGCAAGGCTGGTTTCTTTTGTCTCCTTGAAGTAGTTTGGAAAAAAATATATTTCCTGACATAAGCATGAGTGCCTTTGAATAAAGTTGGCAGTAATGACCGACATGAATAATTATATGAGAAATGGTGTCACCACCAAAGTGTCCGCCTGCTAGTCCATCGTGTAGTTCCTGCAAAACCTTTTGTGCTTCAATTTTTTCCAAATATATCAATATAACATAATCATAGTTTTTTCTAAACAAGACATTATTTACAAGTTCATATCGATTAGCTTTCAGTCATAAAGCTAATTTTTTCTATAATTAAGTTCAAATGGAGCATAACCATTCTCTAAATAGAAGATTAAATCAACGTATTAAGATTTAATATCAGTGAGACATACCTCTGTGATTTATTACTTGATTCTTCATCTACTGATGTATCAAAAGCTCCAGTGAATAATAATAAACTATAACTAAATATAGAAAAATGCATGAAATTTCAGAGAAGACAATATCAAAACCATGAGACACAAATATTGGTCCAAGACTAGGGAAAAACCCCACTATGGGGAAACCCTTTCAAATATTCTTCTTATATAGATTGTCTTCAAAAGGTTTTAGCAGAGAGTACAATGAGACCAGTACATGTATACAATGGAAATAAATAGATCTGATCTATGGATCATCAGATCTACAATAGAAAAACACAAATCCAATGATCACCAATACCAAGTGATCTCAGCTACCCAGTTCTAGATCTAGATCTAGAATATTGTCAATGGCCATTCTGATGCAATTATGACTGCATGACAGATGGATGACGATGATGTGAAAGCATCTAACTCTAAATCAAATATGATATGCCCAGTAAATCTCTGAGTTACACGCTTAACTCACTCAGCCCGTGACTTTAGGACTCTGAACCACTACCTCAGCGTTCTGTACCCGCGGGTGAGGATCTGAATACCCTAGAACCCTACCCGTGCCCTGAATCCGTCCAACCAGTAACATTATGAGTTGAGCCAATACCTCAATAAGGTTATCCCATGGCTTTAACTTAGCACCGCTACCTCAGCCTTTCTTGCCTATGACTTTGCCTCAATAGATCCAAATCTGAAATGTGCCTCTATATGTGATCCTGATCCATTGCACGAGCCTCTCGTGATGTACCTGTGTGAGCCAGTAATAGAAAATATGACATAAAACCAAAACATCATGAAGAATATCTCATGAGTGAATGTGTGCAAATTAACTTGGGGTCGCTTCTATTTATAACTTTGTGAGGGGCTGCTTGGGTGATCAGGTGATCATGTTCTAAGTTGTGAAAATGCTCAAAATTGGTTGGAACTTGAGCAACCAGATAGGCCTCAGCGATACGATCCTAACATCGCGAACAACACTCAAATCCGACACTGTATGTGGAAAATATGAAGATTTGAAGTTTTTAGTAAACTGCAAAAAGCCCAATTTGACTCAATTTGAATTTGGATTAAAAAAATTATTAAAAAAAGGAATATTCCACAAAATATTTTAGGAATATTCCTCAGAATATTCCACAGAATATTTTGCAGAATATTCTGGGCGGACCAATGAGCGGGCACCACGTGGCCAGCCCGAAGGCCGCCACATGGCCCCAAGAATTCCAAGTTTTATTGTGTAAAAATTTGTGTGGGCTGACAGGATTCGACCGCGGGTCAGGTGGCCACCAGCCCATGGGCTCGACCAACCTGCTGTAACATGGTTTTTATAAAACATAGTCCTTCACGCATATATAAATTTTCAAATAAAATGTGGCGAGGCCGAAAGGGGGCCAGCCCCCTATCAATAAGACCTGGAGCAGAGACCAAGCCCTAAATTCCAAGCCGATGGATAATCACCGTTTGTTTACAAGTGTTCACATGACCGGTGAATATTGCGTTAAAGAATTAATGTTACGGTTTTATAACCGTCCACCCGACAGTTTCGGCACGTCCGCATGTGGCCACGTCCAACATCACAGTTAATGCTAACCTTAACTGCGCAGATATTTTGGTGGAGTCCATCTAGATATAGTGCCAATCCTTAAAATGGTGGAGCTATCTACAGTTCCACCACAATTGGTGGAGGTTTTCTAGCCCTAATTGGGAAAAATTTGTTTGGCTCATAACTTTGGCTAGGGGAGACCATTTGGAGCAAAAAATTTTTTGATTTTGGATAATTTGAGCATTACAGAGCCAATGGTGCAAGTTTCAGAGGCAATAGAGATCATATTTAGGTAATTTTTCAGCAGATAATCTTGGAGAGCCATTAGGGCCTAGGGAGTGTTAGAGTTGTATTGGGCTATGGTTAACCTTTGGAGGTGTAAAAAAATCCTATATTTACTATTTTCAATGTTTTTAACTCATTTCTACAGCTATTTTTTCCTGTTTATGCTTTCTTCACACTGTATAACTAATTTTGAGCATAAAAGGAGTAAGGACATGCCCATTTGGGGGCCTTGGACCTGGCAGATGTAGCCCAGGAGGGGTGAATGGCCTTATCATATGTTGTGTTATATTCTGTGATTTATTTGTTGTGTTTTTTTAGAGTTAAAGATCTTAAACAGTAAAAATAAATAAGTTCCTACACAAAAAAGACTCATAAATTCACCAAAAGCGTTTTTTTCCAATTGCAAAACATATTAAACAGTTTGCACACATAAGTTAATGGATAATGAATACCTTGCACCAACAAACAAGTAGTTTCATTTCCAGATCATTAGTGATTATTTCTATTATTTCTTTAGGCAGAGTCTATAAAGGGCCAGATAGCTTCTGGATCTCATCCTTTCTTTAAAGGTGACATATCCAGTAAATGCCCCTACAGTCCATCTCTGTATTAGAAATAAGAAGTTATCACATTTCAGATCAGATTGGTATCAGAGCAGGTTTGAGCTCAAATTTTGAGTTTTGTGAAAAGAAATATTTTACTATTTTGCAAATTTGATGCTTACTAGGCTTAAACATAAAAGAGGGGAAGGACAATTGTTAGAGCACAAGACAATCCTCAACCAAGGAGGGTCAGGGTGCCATTATCTCCACCTTCTATCTCACCCTCAATAGCCTTAGAAGTAGCTACAAGCATGTCTTCAAAAGAAGAAGAAGCTCATGAAGAAATGAATCCTAAGGAAGAAGAAAGGGTTTTACTTAAAGCTTTCTTGGATATGACAGAAATGGTAAGGATCATCTATCAAGAAAGAAATGATAGGATTGCTGGAGAGGGATCTAAAAACCAAAAAGAAGGAGAGGATTCTTCAGGAGGAAAGAAGGACAAGAATAAGTCAAAGAAAGGGAATGGAGGAAATGGTGATCCTTCATCTCCATCGTCATCCTCTTCCTCAACTTCATCCTCTTCAACTTCGGTAAATCAGTCACATAAGACAAAAACAACTGGTAAAAATCCTTTGTTAAAGCTTGATGTCAAATTTGAATTTCCAACGTTTAATGGTGATGTTAATGCAGAGAAATTAGATAATTGGATTAGACAACTGGAGGTCTATTTAAGGATTCAAAATCTGCATGATGACGAAACTAAAATTCAGCTAGCCTCACTGAGGATGGATGGAGGAGCATTGGTTTGGTGGGAAGCCAAAACCAGGGAGGAAATCAAGAAACATGGTAATATTTCCTTATCATGGACTGCGTTTATTTCTACAAACAAGAAGAAATTTTATCCTCTTGCTCATCTACAAAAGGCTATAATGAATTGGAAAAAATTTAGACAGCTTAAAGGGAAAAATGTTTAAGAATACACTCAAGAGTTTAGGAGAAGATCACTCTTGTTAGGAGTAGACTTACAAAGTCAAGATACTTTGTTGAAGTATATATGTGGTTTGCATAATTACCTTATACATACTATCCTTATGTTTAATCCTACTAGTCTAGAAGAAGTTTGTGTACAAGCTACGCATTTAGAGGCTAGAGGGAAAAACACTTTTGATGCACTTAATGAGGGTAGTGATTTTAAAGGAAAAGGAAGAAAAAGGATTGCAAACTCTAAAAAGGAAAATTATTTTGCAAAAACTGTTCAAAAACAAGCCACGATGAAGACCATTGTTGGAAGCTTCATCCTGAGCTGAAACTAGAGAAATATAAAAACAAAGACAAAACCAAAGAAAAGGGAAAAACTGTTGCAATGGTTGAACAGGACTTAGGGTCAGAATTAGGTGATGGGACAAAAAGTATCGCCATGGTATTAAAGAACATAAAGGGAAAAGAGGTTGTGCAAGAATCAAATCCCAGTTCTAGCTCAGTAAACTATCACAAAGAAAATCAAGATGAAAAGAGGAGGATAGAACTATTTCATGTGAGGATAATCTCAAAACACACAAAGATAGACACACTTTTTGATAGTGGGTCTCAAGCTAATCTCATTTCAGAAGACTTGGTCAAACAGCTAAAACTTGAGACAATTCCACATCCAAAACCTTATCCACTTGGGTGGATATGCAGGGATGCAAACTTACAAGTCTTGTTGGTGTCTTGTTTTTAAATAGTTTGGAAAATCAAAAGACAAGGCAACATCAAAACCAATCTTTAGAGTTCCAAGATCTAGTCCTCCTGTTCTCAGAGAGGGATCTCTCAAATGTTTGTTTGCAAAGGTTTATCTTGTGTGCTTTGAGTATTGGTTTTAGACTAGTTATTAAGTGCAGGTGTTTGTTTATTTGTTTGGTTGAATTGATACAGCAGAACATGAAAGGTCTAGGAAAGATATACAGAATGGAGAAACATATGGTTCATTGGGAAATGGAGTCAAGAAGAGGACATAAAATACTCATCGATGGATATGGGATATCAGAGGGAAAATCTAACTTGGCCACAGGATCCTTTGGTTTTTGGAATGAGATGGACACCAATGATTTGGAAAGAGAAGTTTAATTCTCAAACAAAGGGAATTTGAAAGCACAACTTGAAAAATAAAAGGCTATTTGGTAGACAGGTCTAACAATAAATTCTACAAATCACACCTTTAAGAAAATAATGATTTCAAAACAACTTTTGAAATGAAATCTAAGATTCAGGGAACACCCTATTTCCTCAAAGATTTTATTTCAAATGACTTAGAAAACATAAAATATTCACTAATAATTGCCTTCATAGAAGAGGGAACACCTAACACATCTATGATCACAACTATAAAGACCTTTAAGACAAATGTTTAAATAAGGAAAAAGGGCAAGATCAAAACAGACCTCCTTGGCTTATTGTAAACAGAAATACTACAAAGGGAGACTTCAATAACAACCTTTTAAGTGGCAGCAGACAAGTAGGGAGAACCATAAATCATGTTGAAACCAATTGTTTGAACTATTGAGGAAATAAACAAGCATGAGGACTAAAGAGAGAGATTAAAGATTCTAAAATACCTCAGCAAAAGAAAACATGAAATAGTGAAGGATGAACAGGTCTAAGGTGCTTCCAGGAGTCATTTCTTAGCCTAAAACTTTCAACCTACTATAGTAAGAAATTATGGAACATAATGAAAATAGAGAAAACATTAAACAGTTCAGAATACTTCACCAACAGCCAAGCTCATGGATCCAATGATAGAGCCTTCTTAGGAACAAGCATGCAACAACATCGTCAAGGCTTCCAACACTTCAATTTGTTCTTCAACTTCAACAGACTATGTATTATTTCAAAGAGTTTCAATATTACAACTAGTGATCAACCAACCCACTTCTCATCTTCTTCAGAAGTATTTATAGAAGAATGAGGAGGTGAGATCTGATAAAATATCTCTAAGTTCAATTAATACAGTGCACTGTCTCTCGGCCTTTGAGGGACTTAATAGAGAAGATTTTTGGTATTTCCCCTGTATTAATTGGTTTACATTAACTATTAGGCTAGCTGGAAAGAATTTGTTGACTTCAAGGCTCCTCGTTATCCTTGCAATAACTTCTGCTGATAGTTTACAATAAGTTCCTTCGGTTGAATTAATTGTTCAGCTGTATTGATGCAAAATATCTCCTGGTCTGGTAATAACTTCGGCCTTCTTTTGATTGATTTGAGACTATAGGTGGCTCTGTGGCAACTGGGGGATTCAATTAGCCCCTGATGTGGCAGCATAGGCTCTTTGGCTGAGAAAAAAATCATGATTTTCTTCAAACTATGTTTAGTTGGGAAGATTAGGCTTTTCATAATCAATTTTAGCCGTAATACCCCACAAATCTGTCTTCAATCTTCTATGTTGGTGCGTTTTTGTATCTTGGCACTAATATTCTTTAATTTTTGATTGACTTATTGTTTTTATTAGTGTGCAGGGCTGTGTAGGGGTGATATTGCATGAATGCCTCATGAAACACCAATGAAACGTGAATTTTAAACCCTGCGAATGATTTTCTTTGATGAATCAAAGGCGGGAGGATTGTCACCCTCTGCCTTTGAATTTTCTCCAGACATAGCGAAAAATCATTTGAACCCTACAAAATACGAAAAATATTAAGAAATCCTGCATGTATAGGTTAACTGCTTCAAAAGGCGCGTGGAGAGAGCATGGTCGTTGGATGGCGTCATCCTATGGTCGAGATAGATTTAGGAGGATTCAAAGGGAAGGCGGAAGAAAATTTAAATGGGTGACTAAACAATGTGAAGGGGTCACGTTATTTTAGAAAAATAAAATAAAAATGGGAAAAAAGGTTTAAAACCTTTGTTTTGGTGAAAAAATGATCAAAAATCATGTTCGGGGTTCGGGACGATCGTGGGTCGTCGGATGAGATCGGCCCACATGATCAACGGCGGAGAACAGGCGCCAATAAACCTTAGAAACATGCCCGGACATGAAACCTTTAATAAAATCCAGATGAATAAAACCCCCGGGTCCGGAAATGCTGACTGGATGAGGAATCAGGGCGATGAATTTTGGGCTGTTGATCTGCAGATCAGATCGACAGCGAAGATTCTTTTAATACCGCATCATACCCTGAGTTATCACACGGGCACCTTCGGAGAGCGATCATCGTCCGATGAGCAGCCTCAGATCGGACGGAGGACGTCAATATCGTGACGGGTCCATGTCCAAACTTTAACACGCAATGAGCGGTGGTTTTTGAACAATGCTCAAGGCCACGTGTCGGGAGGTGAATGGAATCGTTTCCGATCGAGAAAAAACCGCCCTCCGCTTGAAAGCGGTGCGATGGATTCCACCCGGTTTTTGCAATAGTGAGTGGTTGGTGGGGACCACCAGGGCAATGGATTGTATGTCGTCGATCTGCGGGTCAAATCGACGGTGGAGATATATTAGGACCTTTACACTGGTGGAAACTTTATTATATAATAAAACTGACAAATTAATATAAACAAAGGTTTATACTTTGGGTGGAAATATTTATTCAAAGCAGATAGGCACCCGACTGTGGGGTCGTGGGTTATATGGAAAATCATATGACCGGGGTTTATGGAGGAAGGGCTAATCGTGATCGGGCGATGCTATAAGCGCTTGGAAGGCTGGTGCTCGGTTCTAGCACCAAGACGCATGGAGGGGAAGGGTTAAAGACTTAGCCTAAGGGGGGCTTAAGTCTATAATATATAAAAAAATGTGATTTTTATAGATTTTCAATGATTTTCAAAGGAATTTGAGGGTTTCGATAAGGCAAGAAGGAGTCTTAAACCTTATCAAAGGGGTTTTGATGAAGGGAAAGAGGAAAAGCATGAAAATGATGGATTTTCATGGGAAATGGAGGGATAAAAATGAGGTTAGTTTTGCAAGAGGGGAGAGGGGAAAAATGGTGTTTGCAACAGAATTTCCTCAATGAAATTAACAGAATTTCAGAGTTTTTAAGATAGGAACAACAGTGGATATTTGGACAGAGGCATTAGTCCTTCAAGAGTCTTCAAGAGCCAACACTTTTTGTAATAAAATTTGTTCCTTGAAGGCTCAAAAAATGATTTAGCCACCTTTTGGTATAACAAATTTTTATAGGTGGCTAACAATGGCTCCACTTGGGGATGGTGCCTTCTTGAAGGCATCAAGAATTTCAGGCTTGTGTTCTCTGGGAGGTTGATCAGTTGCCGCATCCATTGGGTTGCCTTTCTTTCTGTGGATGATCTTCTTATGCTCTGAAACATATTAGCAGCCATACAAACAATGGATCTCTTATCAACAAGCTTTCTACCTACCCAATCCTACTGATCTAACATTTTTTTCTTCTTTAGAGTGCACTTGGATTGGCAAACTCTTTCACAACATTTTATTCTTTTGAAAGTAGGAAATATAATCTATTTCTACTTCTTATTTCTTCATGGACTTGGATTAAACAGTTGAGCCCATATGATTCTCTACCTAATCTACTGTGTGTTGGGATTAAACTATCCAACAGACTTTATTCTCTAAATTCTACAACAGAAATTTAAAAAGCAATCAAGTCAGGATTGAACAGTCTAACTTGATGCTGGTCTATGGCATAAAACAAGCTGCACATAGACATTATTTTGCACAAAATTTAAAACAAAAAGGAAGGTTTAGGATCTGAAATTTCAAAGCATTTCCTTCACCCTTTTTTACAGCTATATTTTTGAATTTGTTTTGAGCTGTTTTTCTTCTATCCACTGGCTCAGATTTTGAGCTGATTAGAACCAGTTTTACATCTTTTGTGACTCATGACTTAAAACATATTTGAGTCATTCTCTTTGCTTGGAAATTTAGGTTCGGATTTTGAGAATTTTTGAACCTTTAATTTCTATCCTAATCTATCTACTGATAAGCCAAGATTAAAAAGTTTGGCAAATCAAATTCACTATCCTATCAGTAGAAAATTTAAAGCTAATTAGTCAAGATTGGGTTGTTTGACTAACTAGAAGTGTGTTTTTCAGAAGTGGCATTTGAGCTTGCACACTTTCAGATTTGTTTCTCTTTTTTGGTATGGGGCTATACCTTTTTTGTTTTCACAATCTGCCCTCTTTTCTTTCTTTTCTTTGTTTTTGTATTTTTTATTTTCATAACTTTGAATGCAATGTTCAAACTATGATATTTACAATGAAAAAATATAATGCTTTGAAACTTATGATTCCTGGCAGAAGTAATGCTTGAGCATCCTACCATTGACAGGACCTCCATACAGATCTTCTCCATTCAATTCTTTCAAGAAAAATGAATTGTGACCCCTTTCAGCATCAACAATATATGGACTTTTCCACAAGTTCTCAAACTTGCCATGTTTTCCCTTCTCTTCTCTCCTTGAATCCCACTTAAGAACAACATTTCCAACTTGGAAATTGTTTGCCTTAGTCCTCTTATCAAATAATTTCTTTACATTTTCTTGGACTAACTGCATTCTTTCATAGACTTCTTCTCTGGTCTGTTGTAAATGGATGGTTTGATTGATTCTCCTCTGCATATAATTCTCTTCAATCTGCACTTCTTGAAGGAGTTTCATCACTGGAACTCCTAATGAGGTGGGAAAAACTACATCCATACCATAGATTAGCTGATAGGGGGACATATTTATTGATTTCTTTGTAGTTAACCTATCAGCCCACAAGGCATGAACCAGCTTACTGTGCCATGATTTTTTATTACGTTCCAACAATTTTTTAATGATATTGATGAGGCTCTTGTTGGAAGATTCAACTAATCCATTTCCTTGGGGATAGTAAGCAGTGGAATGGCCCAAGGTTATGTGGTATTTGTAACAGAAATCAACCATGTTTTTATATTTAAAAGAAGCAACATTGTTTGTTATGATTTTTCTGGGACAACAAAATCTGGATAGGATATTTGTTTCAAGGAACTTGATAATGATAGAGTCATTAGCATTTCTGGAAGGTATAGCTTCTATCCACTTGGTAAAGAAGTCAATGGCTGTGAGGATCCACTTATGTTGAGCTGAGGAGGATCGGTGAATTTCCCCAATGAAGTCTAAACCCCATTGTTGAAAAGGTGCCTCAAATCTAATGGGATGTAAGGGTAAGGAAAGGAGTTTTCTTTTTCCATCAAAGATTTGACACTTATGTTAAGACATGACCAACTTCTGAGTGTCTGGGAAAAGGGTAGGCCAATAGTAACTAGATCTAAGAATTTTGTTCGCTGTGGCCTTCCAGTAGAGGTGTCCTCCACATTCTTCGTCATGCAACTCATGCATCATTTTTCCTGAATCATCTTCAAGTAAAAATTTAAGCAAAATTCCAACAGCATTTTTCCAATATAATACCCCATCTAAGATGCAAAAACTCAAAGCTTTTTGTTTCAAAAATCTAGCTTTAGTTTTAGACAGAGAAGGAGGGGAATTTAAATATAAAAGCACATAAACAATGTCAGCATACCAAGGATAATTCAGAAATGTTTCTTCAATAAAAGGAGCAGTAGATTCTTCTATTTCTTCCAACACATCTACCATATTCATGTCTAGTGCTTGGAAGTTAGACTCAGCCATAAGTTTTGCTAATCCTTTCCCTTTAACTAGTTTGGTGGGCCTGATTTCTAAGTCATATTCAAGAATAGTTGCAATCCATTTTCCCCTTTTACCATCAGGGTCTTGACTTAGAATGTCCTTGACAATAGTATGTGGAAAAAAATCAATTATGTAAGAGTGTAAAATATAGACCCTAAAGTCTTTTAATGTTTTTACTAATGCTAAGGCTTGCTTCTCCATGATGTTATATTTGAGAGGAGCATATCTTAAGGCCCTATGAAAAAATGATATTGGTTGTTCTTGCCCTGAATCATTCTTTTGAAGTGAAACTGCAGCTATTGTATGTTCAGATGCAAAAGAAAAGATATAAAAGTATTTGGTGAAATTTGGACTAATCAGGACTAGTGTTTGAGTAAGATTTTGTTTGACCAGTTCGAATGATTGTTTAGCTGGTAAAGTCCATTTTACACTGACATATTTCTTAAGCATGTTTGTAATGTTTTTTAATAGCTCAACAAGATTAGGGATAAACCTCCTCAGAAAATTGATCTTTCCGATGAAAGATTGCAACTCTTTGAGGCTTCTTGGATCACTGATTTGTAATATGCCATCTATCCTTGTAGGGTATATTTTGATTCCCTCTTCTAAAATTATATGGCTAAGAAGTTTACCTCTTGGAGACCAAAGAGTGTCTTCTTGGGATTCAATGACAAGCCAAATTTCCTACACTTCTCAAAAAAATTTCTTAGGTGAATCAAATGTTCTTCATCAGTTTTTGAGAAAACAGTTATGTCATCAAGGTAAATGATTATGAAATAGCCAATATCTTTAGAAAAGGCTACGTCCATGGCCCTTTGGAAGGTGACCCCTACATTCATCAATTTGAAAGGCATTTTGACATACATAAAGGTGCCCCAAGGTGTGGTAAAAGCATTTTTTATTTGATCACTTGGGAGCACTAACACCTAGTTGTAACCTGAGAACCCATCTAAGAGGGGTATCCTTTTTGACCCAACCACCCTTTGAATTATATGTTCCATTTTGGGTAAGGGGTATTTTTCTTTTAAAAAGGCTCTTTTTAAATTTTTGAAGTCAATACAGAGCCTAATTTCCCCTGTCTTCTTTCTAATAGAAACTAAGTTTCATACCCACTCTGAATATCTAATTGGTACAATGATCTCAGCAGCATGCATCTTTTCAATATCTTCCTTAACTAAAGGTAATAAAACAGGGTTTATTTTCCTTAATTTTTGTTTAAAAGGCTTTTGATTTTCCTTCAAAGGGATTTTATGTTGGATGATGTTGGTATCATACGATTTTAGGTCCTTGTATCCCCAAGAAAAAACATCTTTAAACTCTTTGAACAACTCTTTGTACTGCATTTTTATGTGAGCTGGGAGAGTGCTGGATAGTTTGATCATCTTGGGTTCTGCTAGGCTGACTAGGTTATGCTCTTCTACATTCGTTTCCATAGGCTCCATTCTCGGTTCTTTGGCTACATCGTTAAAATCAAAAAGATGTTCTAAAGGTGTGAGACCTTTTGGAATTTTATAATTTTTGCATTGTAAAACTTCCAGGTCTTCTTGGTCTGCGTTGTCAATTATCTCTACTTCAAAAGGATTCTCATAATGATTTATATCATCAGTATATGTCATTTCAGCTTCTGGGATTTGTTCAATATACAAAAATTTTTCTTTATGGCTGGTTTTTTATATTGGTATGCTGAAATCATTTTCTGATTTCAAGAAATCATCTATGCGTTTGTCAGAATCAAACACTTGCCAGTGATCTTCGTTATCAAGCACAGCATGCCTGTGTTTTACCTTCACACTAAATTGTTCATTTATTTCAGGTATTTGGCAATTGTTGGCATTGAAAGCGAGTTCATTTTCTAGATGATTTAGTGCTCTTGGAATGAAAATAAGTTCATACTTTTTAAAGGTTTTCAACAGATCAAGGGCAACGTTCCGATATTCCCTAAGCCTTGGATTTCTAGCTGATTATTCTCCTTTGATTTGTCTTATCATAAGTTTAGAATCTCCTAAGATTGATATCCTATGGGCTTCTAATTGTTTAAGCAATTGTAAGCCTAGGAGAAGTGCTTCATACTCTACAATATTATTAGTGCATGGGAAATCTAATTTATATGAAAAACTCTGATTCTTATTTTGAATCCAAATTCCTACCCTTGCACTTGTTTTATTACAGGATCCATCAAAGTTTACAGTCCACATTAGGTTTTCCTTATTTCCATTTTCTTTTTGCTATTGATTTTCGATGTTTTCCATTTGATGCGAGGGAATATTTGATTGTTCTGGTGAACTGATTGGGTCGATGTTTTCCTTATCTTGTTGGGTGATTTCATCTTCATTACATAAGATAAAGGAATCTAAACTCGATTGAATAGAATATATTGGAGAGTTTTTTTGTTTGTCTATGTTGTTGACCATGTACTTCATGTGATATTCCCTGTATAGTATTCTGTTTTCTTTAAAAACAGGGATGGTGGCATAAGACATGTCCATTTGAAGGCTTCCCTGAAGTTTGGCTCCCCAATATCTTGACAAGAGCATGCCATACTTAGGGGTAATGTCACCTACAACTATGTCCATGACTAAACTCTTAGCAGGGATTTGGGATAAATTAACACACAAATCTTTGATTAAACCCAAAAATTTGACTCTGCTTGAGTCAAAGGAATACAAGTATTTGTATGGTTTAGTAATTTCTAAGCATAAGCTTTCCATCACTACCTTGGGCATTAGATTGTGTGAAGCTCTTGAGTTTAACATGGCATTGTGTAAAATTTTCTCATGTATGTTCAAGCTAACATAGAAGGGAGGGACAACCCCTTCTTGGTATTTTCCTTCAACTTCTGGACCAAACAACAACTCAGGTTTGTCATCTATCAAGTTTAAGGTGTCAGTATCACTTCCTAAGTTCAAAGCTTTCAAAACTTGGTTTTTGTACACTTCTTGGGTTACTAGTTCAGCTAGGGGAATGGTAATTTTTATCTTGGCGATCTCTCCCTCAAGGCTGAAAGGAACATTTGACTTGTTCATATTTACATTTGACTTTTCAATTGAATTCTTTTCAGCAATTTTGATTTGCTGAACCTTTTTTGGACTGGTAATTGGGACATTTTTATTAGGACCACTAGCTGAAGTGTTAGGGGTACTATGTTCAACATTTGACTGGACACTTTTGTCCTTGTTTATGTCTGGTTTCTTGGTCAAAATGTTGGTTTTTTCTGCTGTCTTTTTGGGCTGAGTTTCTGTGTTTTTCTTGACAATAGTATTAGTGTTCCTATCCTTTAAGTTGTCTACGTTCCCTTTGCTCCTAAGATTGTATTGTTTATGCACCTCCATGATTTCATTTTCAAACCCCAATCTATAGTCATCAGAATATTCATAGGTGTTTGTACTGTGATTAAAGAAAAACCTTTGTTCTTCTTCGGTGAGGAAAACATCATCCCCACTGTCTGATCCAATCAAGTTTACATGAGATTCTCCCAACCTTTCCATCTCTCTATCTTCCTCATATTGATCTACCTAGTTCTGTTGGAAGGGAGGTCTAATCTGTTGGTCACTTTCTTTTGGCTTATCTTGATTGTTTTCTCTTCTATAATTATGATTTCTATTTCTATTTTGGTTATTTTGAGGTTCTCTTGGTGGCACTCTATCATTTAAATTTATCTTCTTGAGCATCCTCTCCATCACCTTCACTAGGTTGTCAACTCTTGTGTTAGAAGTTGAGGTTGAGGATAGTAGGTCATCTTTATAGGTTACCCTCTTCTCTGATCTCAACCTATTTCTTTTCTCAATTATGTTTGCTTCTATGCTCACAACTCCTTTCTGCATGTCTTCTAAGGTTGAGTAATCCCTCTCCCTTAACTGATACATCATGTCAGCATCAAGGCCTTTGAGATATATTACTAAGGCCATGCCTTGAGGAGGTTTCATGTGAGGTGGAAGACCATTGTAAATGATATTGAACCTAGTGGAGTAATCATGAACACTCTCCCCTTGATTTCTCTTGAGGCTGCTATACTCTGCTAGTATTTGGAGAGGATTCTTTTTGAGTTCCCATTTGTTGATGAATGTTTGATGCAAGTCAGGGAGATAATTTATGTTGTTATGAGGTAAGTTTTTAAACCATTTTTTTACATCTCCTCCTAAAATTTGAGTGAAGATCCTCATCTTCACAGTTTCTTCTTCTATCTCCATGTAATCAAATGCATCTTCCATCCTATCTACATTATGTTGAGTTGTTGTATACTCTTTCCCAGTGAAGTGAGGGATTTTGGATTAGTAATCATTCGGTAGGGGAAGCAGAGGTTGTGGTAACACTAATGGGGCATACCATGTTGCCATGGCTAGAAATAGGGGTTTATTTACAAGAGGTGGATTTACAATAGTGAAAGTGGGCTGAACAAGAGTGTTTTTCACAGTGGTAGCATGAATTGGAGTGGAAGAAATACTTGGGCCAGCAAACTGATTTTGAGCAGACTTGTTACGGAAAAGACTAAAGTGATGAAGAAGCTGGGAGTCAGGAGGAGTGGAAGGTGAAACTTCCCTATTAAAGATTTGTTGCAAATCTGCAATGTCAAGATTAGTTTGGTTTAAATCACCTTGAGATCTAGTTCTAAAGATGTTCTTTGTATAATGTAAATCAAAGTGTGAATCCTCTAAGACAACAAGGTTTTCAGGGACATAATTTTTTCTTAAGAGGCTCCTATTAGCAGCTGATTCTCCAGAGTCAGAAGTCTGCCACATAATTCTTTTTGGATTGTCAACGATTAAAGGAGTATTTGGGTCTGGGTGGGATCTAGTGTTGATCCTATGTGAAGCTAGACTGTTTTTCAAAAATGAGAGAGGTTGAGGTTTTTAGGGATTGTTTTCGGGAATTTTTACCTCTCACAATGTCTTATCTAGTATGGGACTAGGCTTCTAAACTTCTTCCAGGCTAGTTAACACAGTCCTAAAGAGATATGGGAACCTAGATGAGTAATAGGGCTACTGGGGCTAGTGGAGTCGCCAGGTGGAAACTATTTAGCTTGTATGAAGGTAAAAATTGGATGGTTCCACCACCATGTTTATTATGAAGCCAAACTGAAATGTTTTGGGCTTTTTTGAGTTATTTTTCTCTTACAGGTTAAGAGAGTGTCCTAAATATGATTTAACATTTAGATAAGGTGTTTAATCATACAAATTTCACTCTTATGGCTTGGTAACTGGTTCCTTCAAGGTTTGATAAGGTTTGATAAGGTTTGATGAGAATCCTAAGGGTTACTTAGTTTGTCACTAATTCAAAAAGTCCTATCATGATTACCACTATGTTGGGTAGTGCTTGAAGAAGGTTACTTATGTTATACTGGACAGTGATTGTTTAATTTTGAAGATTTTACTCAGGGTCCCACCATGATCGCCATTATGTTGGTGGCGATGAGGTGGCTGATAATAACTGTATAGTCTATGAAAATAAGGGATTTCTGGAGTTCTAAGGGGTACTTATATTGTCACTAACTCAGAAGTGTCCCATTGTGATCGCCATTATGTTGGTGTCCCATTTTTTGATAGTTTGGCAAATCAAAAGACAAGGCAACATCAGAACCAATCTTTAGAGTTCCAGGATCTAGTCCTCCTGTTCTCAGAGAGGGATCGTGTCCCATTGTGATCGCCATTATGTTGGTGTCCCATTTTTTGATAGTTTGGCAAATCAAAAGACAAGGCAACATCAGAACCAATCTTTAGAGTTCCAGGATCTAGTCCTCCTGTTCTCAGAGAGGGATCTCTCAAATGTTTTTTTGCAAAGGTTTATCTTGTGTGCTTTGAGTATTGCTTTTAGACTAGTTATTAAGTGCAGGTGTTTGTTTATTTTTTTGGTTGAATTGATACAGTAGAACACGAAAGGTCTAGGAAAGATATACAGAATGGAGAAACATCTGGTTCATTGGGCAATGGAGTCAAGAAGAGGTCATAACATACTCATCAATGGATATGGGATATCAGAGGGAAAATCTAACTTGACCACAGGATCCTTTGGTTTTTGGAATGAGATGGACATCAATGATTTGGAAAGAGAAGTTTAATTCTCAAACAAAGGGAATTTGAAAGCACAACTTGAACAATAAAGGGATATTTGGTAGACAGGGCTAACCATAAATTCTACAAGTCACACCTTTAAGCAAATAATGATTTCAAAACAACTTTTGAAATGAAATCTAAGATTCGGGGAACACCCTATTTCCTCAAAGATTTTATTTCAAATGACTTAGAAAACATAAAATATTCATTGATAATTGCAATCATAGAAGAGGGAACACCTAACACATCTATGATCACAACTATAAAGACATTTAAGACAACTGTTTAAGTAAGGACAAAGGGAAAGATCAAAACAGACCTCCTTGGCTTACTGTAAACAGAAATACTACAAAGGGAGACTTTAATAACAGCCTTTTAAGTGGCAGCAGACAAGCAGGGAGAACCATAAATCATGCTGAAACCAATTGTTCGAACTATTAAGGAAATAAACAAGCATGAGGACTAAAGAGAGAGATTAAAGACTCTAAAATACCTCAGCAGAAGAAAACATGGAACAGTGAAGGATGAACAGGTCTAAGGTGCTTCCAGGAGTTATTTCTTAGCCTAAAACTTTCAACCTACTGTAGTAAGAAATTATGGAACATAATGAAAACAGGAGAAAACATTAAACAGTTCAGAATACTTCACCAACAGCCAAGCTCACGGATCCAATGATAGAGCCTTCTCAAGAACAAGCATGCAACAACATTGTCAAGGCTTCCAAGACTTCAATTTGTTCTTCAACTTCAATAGACTATGTATTATTTCAAAGAGTTTCAATATTACAACTAGTGATCAACCAACCCACTTCTCATCTTCTTCAGAAGTATTTATAGAAGAATGAGGAGGTGAGATCTGATAAAATATCTCTAAGTTAAATTAATATAGTGCACTGTCTCTCGGCCTTTGAGGGACTTAATAGAGAAGATTTTTGGTATTTCCCCTATATTAATTGGTTTACATTAACTATTAGGCTTGCTGGAAAGAATTTGTTGACTTCAAGGCTCCTCGTTATTCTTGCAATAACTTCTGTTGACAGTTTACAATAAGTTCCTTCAGTTGAATTAACTGTTCAGTTGTATTGATGCAAAATATCTCCTCATCTGGTAATAACTTCGGCCTTCTTTTGATTGATTTGAGGCTATAGGTGGCTCTGTGGCAGCTGGGGGATTCAATTAGCTCTTGATGTGGCAGCGTAGGCTCTCTTTCTGAGAAAACACTCATGATTTTCTTCAAACTGTGTTTAGTTGGGAGGATTAGGCTTTTGATAATCAATTTTAGCCATAATCCCCCACAAATCTGTCTTCAATCTTCCGTGCTAGTGCGTTTTTGTCTCTCAACAATAATATTCTTTGGTTTGTGATTGACTTGTTGTGTTTATTGGTGTGCAGGGCTGTGCAGGGGTGATATGGCATCAAAGCTTCATGAAACACCTATGAAACATGAATTTTAAACCCTGCGAATGATTTTCTTTGATGAATCGAAGGCGAGAGGATCGTCACCCTCTACCTTTGAATTTTCTCCAGACATAGCGAAAAATCATTTTAACCCTACAAAATATGAAAAATATTAAGAAATCCTGCATGTATAGGTTAACTACTTCAGAAGGTGCATGGAGAGAGCATGGTCGTTGGATGGCGTCATCCTATGGTCGAGATTGATTTAGGAGGAGTCAAAGGGAAGGTGGAAGAAAATTTAAATCGGAACCGTTGATTGCGCAGGGATAAACGGTCGGGAGCGAGGGTGACTAAACAACGTGAAGGGGTCACGTTATTTTAGAAAAATAAAATAAAATTGGGAAAAAAGGTTTAAAACCTTTGTTTTGGAAAAAAAATGATCAAAAATCATGTTCGGGGTTCGAGACGATCGTGGGTCGTTGGATGAGATTGGCCCACACGATCAACAACAGAGAACAGGCGCCAATAAACCTTAGAAACATGCTCGAACATCAAACCTTTAATAAAATCTAGATGAATAAAACCCCCGGGTCCAGAAATGCTGACTGGACGAGGAACCAGAGCGATGAATTTTGGGCCGTCGATCTGCAGATAAGATCGACGGCGGAGATGCTTTTAATATCATGTCGTACCCTGAGTTATCGCATGGGCACCTTCGGAGAGCGATCACCGTCCAATGAGCGGCCTCAGATCGGATGGAGGATGTCAATATCGCATTGGCTCCATGTCCTAACTTTAACGCATGATGAGCGGTGATTTTTTAATAGTGCTCAAGGCCACGCATCGGGAGGTGAATGGAATCGTTGCCGATTGGGAAAAAACCGCACTCTGCTTGAAAGCGGTGTGATGGATTTCGCCCGGTTTTTTCAATAGTGAGTGGTTGGCGGGGACCACTGGGGCGATGGATTGCACGTCGTTGATTTGCAGGTCAGATCGACGGTGGAGAGCGATTAGGACCTTTACACCGGCGGAAAATTTATTATATAATAAAACTGACAAATTAATATAAACAAAGGTTTATACTTTGGGCGGAAATATTTATTCGAAGCGGATAGGCGCCCGACTGTGGCGCCATGCGTTATATGGAAAATCATATGACCGGGGTTTATGGAGGAAGGGCTAATCGTGATTGGGCGATGCGATAAGCACTTGGAAGGCTGGCGCTCGGTTCTAGCACCAAGATGCATGGAGGGGAAGGGTTAAAGACTTAGCCCAAGGGGGCTTAAATCTATAATATATAAAAAATGTGATTTTTATAGAGTTTCAATGATTTTCAAAGGAATTTGAGGGTTTCGATAAGGCAAGAAGGAGTCTTAAATCTTATCAAAGGGGTTTTGATGAAGGGAAAGGGGAAAAGCATGAAAATGAGGGATTTTCATGGGAAATGGAGGGATAAAAATGAGGTTATTTTTGGAAGAGGGGAGAGGGAAAAAATGGTGTTTGCAGCAGCATTTCCTCAATGAAATTAGCATAATTTCAGAGTTTTTAAGATAGGAATAGTAGTGGAGATTTGGACAGAGGCATGAGGCCTTCAAGAGTCTTCAAGAGCCAACACTTTTTGTAATAAATTTTTTTCCTTGAAGGCTCAAAAAATGATTTAGACACCTTTTGGTATAACAAATTTTTATAGGTGGCTAACAAGTCTCAAGAAAGTGCATCTTGCACTTCGCCATAACAGCTCAGTATGTTGATTGGGTTGAACTGGATGTAGTACTGCTTGGCATAACAGGTGTTGTGTTGGGTAGTCCATACTTATATGACATAAATGCAATCTTCTATCGCCATGAGAATAAGTATCACTTGTTCAAGGATGGAAAAGAGTACATTGTGAGAGCACATAAGAAGAAGCTAGAATCTTCTTTAGTCCATGCAGGTCAATTGAAAAGGCTAGTTAATGCAAGTCAAAATATGACTTTGTTGATGTTGAAACGACAATATTTTGTACATTTACCTTTTCATGATATTTCTAATGATATGTCTCAGTCTGATAATAGTTCGTCTTTGAAAGAAGATGACATTATGTTGCACAAGGTACCTTTGGTGTCGATTGGTGTAGAGGACGAAGTGTCAGTGCTAAGCAGTGTAAGAGTCCATGAGATGGAAATGCATGCCAGAAAAGAGGGCACACAGTTCAGCATGGGTCAATGTTGGTTTTAGAATGGTAGATTGGGATGGCGAGAAAACTTGGTCGGGATTCGGCACAAGTGCATGGCTCATTCAACAAAAATTCACCATGTGAACAGTTGGCAAGGTGAATCTTATTTTAAGTCTTCTTTGAAGTTTGACCATGGTAGAAATAGTATGCTTTCTACAAATTATAGTTGTTGTTTTGCAAATTTTAAGAATTTGCATCATGACTCAGTTAGTTTTAGCAATGGTTGATCAGTGAATTCAAGGGAAAATTTATCATTTTATGAAAAGCTCAAATTGATGAATTCAGGAAGATTTTAGTGGTTCAAAGTTGGAAGAGTGGAGAATCAGTCTCCTCATCTTCATTTTATGTAATCAAAGAGCTTTTTTGGGTCCAAAAGCTTCCCATTTGGGAGGTGTGATCAGGTGATCATGTTCTAAGTTGTAAAAATGCTCAAAATTGGTTGGAACTTGAGCGACCGGATAGGCCTCGGCGATATGGTCCTAATGCCGTGAACGACACTCAAATCCGACATTGTATGTGGAATTTATGAAGCTTTGAAGTTTTCAGTAAACTGAAAAAAGCCCAATTTGACTCAGTTTGACTTTGGATAAAAAAATTTATTAAAAAAGGAATATTCCACAAAATATTCTGGGAATATTCCTCAAAATATTCCATAGAATATTCTACAGAATATTCTGAGTGGACCAATGAGCAGGCATCACGTGGCCAGCTCGGAGGCCGCCACGTGGCCCCAAGAATTCCAAGTTTTATTGTGTAAAAAATTGTATGGGCTGATAGGATTCGACCGCGGGTCGGGTGGCCACCAGCCCACAGGCCCGACCAACCCACTGCAACATGGTTCTTATAAAACATAGTCCTTCATGCATATATAAAGTTTCAAATAAAATGTGGCGGGGCCGAAAGGGGGCCAACCCCCCTATCAATGAGACCTGGAGCAGAGACCAAGCCCTAAAGTCCAAGCCGACAGATAACCACAGTTTGTTTACAAGTTTTCACATGACCGGCGGATATTGCGTTAAAGAATTAATGTTACGGTTTTATAACCGTCCACCCGATGATTTTGGCACATCCGCATGTGGCCACGTCCAACATCACAGTTAATGCTAACCTTAACCGTGCGGATATTTTGGCAGATTCCATCCAGATATAGTGTCGATCCCTAAAATGGTGGAGCTATCTGCAATTCCACCACAATTGGTGGAGGTTTTCTAGCCCTAATTGGGCAAAAGTTGTTTGGCTCACAAATTTGGCTAGGGAAGACCATTTGGAGCGATTTTTTTTTTTGGGGTAATTTAAGCATTCTAGAGCCAATGGTGTAGGTTTCAGAGGCAACAGAGATCATCTTCAGGTACTTTTTCAGCAGAGAAGCTTGGAGAGCCATTAGGGCCTAGGGAGTGTTGGAGCTATATTGGGTTATGGTTAACCTTTGGAGGTGAAAAAAAATCATATCTTTACTATTTTCAGTGTTCTGAACTCATTTCTATAGCTATTGTTTCCTGTTTAGGCTTTCTTCACACTGTATAACTAATTTTGAGCATAAAAAGAGCATGGACATGCCCATTTAGGGGCATTGGACCCGGTAGATGTAGCCCAGGAGGGGTGAACTACCTTATCATATGTTGTGTTATATTTTGTGATTTATTTGTTGTGTTTTATCAAAGTTAAAGATGTTAAACAGTAAAAAGAAATAAGCCTCCTACACACAAAAGACTCATAAATTCACCAAAAGTATTTTGTTCCAATTGCAAAACATATTAAACATTTTGCACACATAAGTTAATGGATAATGAATACCTTGCACCAGCAAACAAGTAGTTTCATTTCCAAATCATTAGTGATTACTTATATTATTTCTTTAGGCAGAGTCTGTAAAGGGCCAGATAGCTTCTAGATCTCATCCTCTCTTTAAAGGTGACATATCCAGTAAATGCCCCTACAGTCCATCTCTCTATTAGAAATAATAAGTTCTCACATTTCAGATCATTGGGGCTTTGACCAAATCAACATGCGGTTAGGCCGATCCATAAAATAATAAAATAATTCATAAATTAACTTTCTCTTAACCGATAGGGACAATATATAGGTCGATTTTGATCCTCTCGAAAAAAGGAATATAATCTTAATCATCTAATCTAATTTTATTAATCATCTAAGATTTCCAATGTGGAATTTGACCCTAGTTGAAAAAATTAACACTCCCTCTCAAGTAGAAATAATTCCACTTTGAAATCTATTCTTGTATATCTCTACATCAAGGTGTCATGACGACTAAAATCCATCTGCTAAAACTTTATTGACTCTAGAAGAAGAAGAATCGGGGAGTAATATCTTTCACTCGCATCTAGAAACAGGATAACTCATCTCATAGGGGAGCACATATCCAACCCTGGAATCTCATCAAGGAGCTCAGTCTCGACTCGGAATCATAAAAGGGAAGAAAATATCAACCCAATCTCATCGCCTACTAATCTTCCCATCAATGACTCTTATCATTCAAGTGGTATAATATCTGCATCATAATCCACTTCAGTTTTACACCCCAAGCATGCTCTCAACTCGTTGTCCAAACGAGGAGCATTATTCCCGACAAGCCCTACTTGTTGGTATAATATGCATAGACGAGATAGGGGAGAAACATTCTCCGACCCTATGAAGATAGGGGAGCAACATTCTTAACATTGAGTAACAGATAGGCAAGTGCCATATTTTCCAGAAATCCCTCAACCCCATGAGCCCTTCATATCGATTCCTCACCTCGAGAGCTTAAGCAGGGTATGAAGAGCTTTCTCAATGTCCTCTATCAACACTGCCCCTTATATGGAGGGGCTACATCTATTAGTCTAAGTTTTTCTCTGGAAACCAGGAACTTACCTTTTTGTAATTCCTTGATGAGAATATATGATTTCTGATCATCAATCACAATGTGTTGGAGTCTTATAGCTCCTCTCTACACCATTTCATGGATGAAGTGATATAAAATCTTGATATGCTTGAACTTGTCATGAAATACATGATTCTCTGCCAAACGAATCATGTTATTTTTATCACAGTATATCACTGTGGTGTCTAACTCCTAACCAAGGAGCTCACCAAAGATCTTCCTTAAACACACAGCTTCACAACTTGTTGTGCTAGCAGCAATGTAATCTGCTTCCGCGGTGCTTAGTGCTACCAAATTTTGTTTCTTTCTCATCCATGATATCATGACAAAATGAAGACTGAAGAAACATCCAGATGTACTCTTTCTATCAGTGACATTACCTGCCCATTTAGCATCAGTGTATCCATGAAGTTGGATATCTCCAACAAAGTATCTCAAACCAAGTGTGATTTATCCATGTAAGTATCTCAGTACATGTTTGGCTGCTATCCAATGTGCATGAAGGGGCTCAATCATGAACAAAATCAATGTGTTTATTACATAACATATATCTGGAAGGGTGTTCATAAGTAACATCGAAGCCCCAATCAATTTCCTATCCTCGGATATGCCAGGGATATTCTTGAGCTCAACATCAGAGCTCATAGAGGATATGCTAGGGATATTCTAGAGCTCAACATCCGCTAATAGAGGGGAAACGACCATCTTGTAGGTTGGGTTGTGATGAATTGGAGATAATAGAGAGTTATTAGTAGTATTTCAAATGGATATTAAAGTAAAATCTTCTGTAGGAACCAACCTAGTCTCTTTATGTGCGCCCAATAGAGACATCCCATTTCCATGATGTTGAGCCGACAAGGGGGAGGAATGTATGGGAATTTCCCCAATAGAGTCATGCATAATGTTTGGGAATTGAGATCAAGAATGAGTCCCTCTACCCATCCATCTTCTACCAACGCCCCCAAGAAATATGTTATCACACGTGCTTCTCCACTCTTTTTGCATGCATCCACCATTAAACCGCAGAGGACATCCAACAATTAAATGTCTAATTTTACAACATCCAAGGCAACGAAATGGGACTCCCAAAAAATACACTTGTTTCCTGATGGAAGATTTTCCCCAGAATATGTTTATTGCTTCAAGAAGTCCATTCGAGAGGTCAAGTTCCATTAGGAACCACACTGCCCTTTTGTCTAATAGTCATGTGCACCCTTCATCCACGTAGAAATTTTTTCTAATCTTGTTAGCTATCTACATGATTGTTTTATTTGACCACACTTCGATAGAAAGGCCACGAAGTTTTGGCCCAAACAATTTTTCTTTTTGGAGCCTCCATTATAGGGTCAAAGCCACCTTCCATTTTTGTAGGACCAGGAAACCACATCCATTCACCCATGGAAATTCTAAAATATTATTGACGTCTTCATCGATTAAAAAGTGAAATTCAAACCAACCATTTACCAAGACACTAACCTTGGGTTTGTATCCTAGCTGTGAGGACCGATTCTTTTGAATCCAACCAATCATCTATATGTTACTAAAGGATGCAAATTCCCACCTTCTGACCAAGACTCTCTCCTTCAATATCAAGACAATTTGCCAAAATTCGTCGACTCCCAAAATCAATTTTCGAATCTTCTCCTATGCCTTGATTGGTTTCTTGTTCCTATTTTTTGGCACAATTACACTGCCCTCTAAGTGCCTCAGAGTACTCAAGAATAAAATAATATCGACACACTTCCCTCTAAGTTCCTCAGAGTACTCAAGAATAAAATAATATCAACACACTGCCCTCTAAGCGCATGAGAGTACTCAAGAACAATGGACAAATAGAGAAATAAATTATGAGGGTTGAGATTAGTTCTTTAACTAAGATAACAACAATGATTATATGGAAAAAAGAGAAGAATATGCACGCTAAGTGTAAACAAAATTCAAATTAAGTGCATAGCAATGAAGAAAAATACCCTTGCAACATGATTACACATGTAACTGTAAGATAACCACTCAAAATCAAAGAGCTAGAAACAAAGCGTAATCTAATCCATTGCAAAGAATTAAAACCATAGGTATCAATACATCATGGGCTCCTTAGCAATGAAAGATATTGTCAAGTATGAATGGAAGAGGGAATATGGTGCATGGCTCTGGTAACCTATATGAAAAGACTCCAACTTCGTGAACCACTAAGGTTTTCTCTTGCAAGTGTATACTTTCTAAATTATAGATAAATTTTGAAAAGACTCCAACTTCATGAACCACTGAGATTTTCACTTGCAAGTGTAAACTTTCTAAATTATAGATAAAAATAGAAACATAATATTAAGTCCACGAATATAAATATCTTAGAAACCCATTAGAAGATATTTATAGGTATACATATCAAGCATATTTATATTTATATATTTACGCTGAAAGGAGTTTTCTTTATGAGATTTGGTTACCAAACACAGTTTTCTCCACCCATTCAAAACACTTCCTTTTCTTCCTTCCAACAAATTTTATTTTGACACGTTTCAGAAACTCATCGCCTCCTCAGCATTAGATCATCAACTCCTCCGACAGTCTCATCCAGCCTCCGCCAGCTGCTTGTCGAGAATTATTTGGTAATAACAATGCGACCTCCACCCAGCTACTACCTAGATATCAGTTTTTCCAAGAATCCAAAATCCACCAACATATCCAGAGGAATTATAAATTCAAGACACGGGAATTGAAATTGCAGGGATGAGAAATGATGAAAAAACGAGCGTCAGGGAGTTTATCCACCCTTCTCATATTCTTCACTACACTAAAAATACTTTGTTTGGGATTGATGAATACTGTGCACTTCCCACTCTATGATTTTCATTCCACTTCTAGTCACTCCATTTGTGGTTACTCTGTGCAGTTTAAACTGAAAAAAATGGTGGAGAAATCATAAGAGTGGATCCACTTTAGAGCCCTGCAGACTCGAAATGTCATGTAGACAATGCAGCAACAAATCAATGGTCTACAAGGGAAGTTAGAGGACACTAGATCGATGTTGGGTGCAATGGAGAAGAGACTCAATTCCCTGGAAAATGCATGGGATTTCATGAGAAGGTACATTGGCCAAAAGGTTGACTTTTGTCTATGGATGGACATGGGAATACCATCACAGCTTGCCACAAATGGAATTCATAGATTTATTTCTTCGATTAGAGGAAAAGGTATGGCATTGATAGGGCTTGAATTCTTTGATTTTCCCTCTAATTTTTTAGATGGAAGGGTCATTTGTATTAAGGGAAACAATACCTCCAATGGCATTGTTAATCAATATGCTTTCGCTTTTCCTGAGGCACTTCCACCCAATGCTCTGAGAGGAAACACACCTGTATCTGAAAATATCTAGGATTTCATCAATCTGTGGCATTATTTCATGAATTTTCTTCCCTTTTTTTACTGTAAAATTGAGATTCAATGATCCATTGCCAGCAGCATCCTGCTTTTTCAATTCGGGAGTCTGCAATTGGGCATGAGCGACTGAAACAGAAGAATTTTGGAGGCAACTAATTTGAGCCCAGAGATCAAAAATCTAAGCTATGATGGAGGATGTGTTTGCTTTGAAAAATATGATGTGAATTGCATGGGACTACACAGAATCCACACAGAGGTCATGTTCAAAATTCTTCAGGATATTCGTTGCAAAACTCGACGTATGTGTAATGTGTTAAAGCTAGTAGAAATTGATGAACGAAAGAAATTCACGGTGACTCTGGTCATGAGAAGCCATGAAAAAGCTTTCATAAATGTGTCTACATGATGTGATGTTGTGAAATCACAATGTGAAGCCCTGCAAGATTACAAGTGGGTTTTCATATATCCAACCAATCTCACCATATGTGAACATGCAAGTAATTAACCAGAACTCAACTCCAATTTTATTCATTTTAATGGTTGAATTTAATTAGATTGTAGATTTGGAGAATATTTTGAAATTTGACATGGTTAAATTGAACTGGATGGTAGAATTTAAGAATAATGTTCAATTTTAGAATATTTAGAAATTTAAGGGAAACTATGAAACCATTCTTGTTCTTGAAATCTTACGTTTGGAGCTGCCTCTTCAGTATCTTCTTCCATTGATCAAGAAGACAAAATTGAAGATAATATTTCTGATGCTATTGAATCTAAGGTTTCATTCATTTACTTTGATCAATTGTGTACCTTTGAATTTCAGGACTGTGGGCAAAGATACTAATACTACTCCTTGTTGGCCGCATAAACCCAACACTACTTCTCTAATTTAGACCATTGACTCAATAGTTTAAGCCATTTAAACATTCTTTGATCCAGTGCCAACCAATATATTCGGTTGACTCAGCAGCAGCTACGCCAAGAGCCACCATGATAGCAGAAGCAAAGATGGGGATAATGATATAAAAAATATAGAGTATCTGTATTAGGCTTAGGCATCGCTCTCGAGACTATGGTTCATTGGAGCTCATGGTTAAGTGAATCAACCGTGCTTTTCGATAGGGCAGCTACCTAAGATACGAGATATATGCGAGTATAATATTAGCTCTATCCTCCTTTCTCTAACCTTTACATGGGTGTCCTCTGCACTCTAGCATTGTATTGTCACAATAAACCTAATCCTACCACAACATATTCTCCTCCTCCTACTTTCCCTTTATGTCACAGTAGCATAGCACAACTACTGGTTTTCCCTCCCAAAGATAGCTGCACTCACACTGATTCTTTAAAGACTAACAAACCATGACAATGTAAGAGTTTCAGTGAGGGGAGAAGCAGTTTCAAAGGAATCTCAGCCAATGGATATTTTGGGAAGATAAAGGGAAAGGCTCTAGAAAAATTGTGGATAACAGTGATTGGATGGAACAAAAATCTTGATTTGTGATGCCAAATATACTATTTGAAACTTCAACCTATGCTATGGCATTACCAGCCAGTCCTTGCACTCCCATCCTTATAGATATTTCTATTAGGAAGAAACATAAATCTTTCCAAAATGGATTTGGAAGCATATAATTCTACGTTTATTCATTCAAGAATAAAATCTTGTTTGATTGAAAATTGAGCAAATGGTCATAGTTTCTTGCCTGGCCCGAGTATATTTTGTTTCTATGGCTTGAAGGCTGCTCGATGTATGAAAGGGTTGTTTAGTAGTTGTTACCAAGGTATACATATTTACCATGTAGATGAATTGAATCTAAGGGAAGTTTTTTAGGATACTGAGTTCAAACAACAAATATGCAGGCAATATTTCAATGATGACCCTTATTTGTATTATTTTTTGTTGTTAAATGATGACCCTCATGGAGGCCAATCAGGCAAGGGAGAAAAATTTTCTATTTGGAGCTGCCTCTTCAGTGTCTTCTTCCACTCATCAAGAAGACAACATTGAAGATAATATTTCTGATGCTAGTGAATCTGAGGTTTGTTGCATTTTCTTTGATAAATTGTGTACCATTAAAGTTCAGGACTGTGGGCATCAAATGTGTGCCCTCTATACTCTGTTGAGTTAGCCCCCCATAAATTTTTTGACAAGAAATAGGGGGCTAAATTTTTTTGAGCCTTCAAGGAATGCATTTCCCCTGAAAACACATCATCCTTGAAGCCTCTTTATGCCTTTTATCCTTTGATAGAATCCCCTCTTCTAATTTCCATTATAAGGCCTCTCTGCTGGTGAAGAAATGCCCAAAAGGCCTCTTTTTCCCCCTTATTTCACCCTCAGTTAGCCTCTTTTCTATTCCCCCTTGTCTCCCCTTCTATTTCCCTTTTTACCCTCTTAATCCTCCCAAAATCCCCTTAAAATTATACCCTTACCCTTTGTTTAGACATTTTCCCCTTTCCCTCTCTATCGTTCCCTTCTTTGGCCTTCAAATTCCATTAAAACGGGCCAAAACCCACTTTTGAACCATATAATAGGCATAAGCCCTTTTCCCGGGAGCCCCTTTTAACCACTTCCCCACATGTACCCTTAGCGCTAAGACGAAGCGCTTAGTGCCTGGGCGCCAATCGCATCGGAAAACCAGAGTGAAACGTTAAATTCCTTTGTAAGATTTAAAAGCTCCGATGCGATTGCTTTTGGTCTGTAAGACCCATGATGTATTCTCCACCATCAATCTCCCTGCCAGATCGAATGGTCCAGCGCTAATCGCACTCCCCGCCCAATCGAAATCGAAACTTCCAATCACTGCCACCTCCTACCCTTTGCGATTGTGATCCTCGATCAATCGCAAGCCTTTCCCTCTGATCCCTAATCAATCGCAAGCCTTTCCCTCCAATCTCCGATTGATCACAAGTCTTTTCTTCCAATTCCCGATCCCGATGTCTCCCAATTCAATCCCATCCATCCATTTGATCCATGATCCGACGGTCATCGCTCCCTCTGCCCAATCGCAATCGGAAGTTTCAATGTGTGTCACCTCTGTCCCCCCTTCGATTTCGATTGCTCGATTCAATCACATCCATTCATCCATATTTGAAATCGATGGCCCAGATTATCATCGCACACCCCAATCGCAACCCTTTCCCAATCGCAATCGAAAATATGTTAATGTGTCACCCTTTCCCTTCCCGATTGCGATGCTTCGAAGTAAATCTGAACGTCCGTTGGATTTGAGATCTGATGGCTTAGATCTAATCGCCCTCCGCCATGACCGGGTCCCACATCTGTGGCTCCACTTCATTGTTTTTCTCTGTTCTCCTTTGTAATTCGCTCAAGTGTTTATCTGTGGGCCTTTACACTATAACCATTTCTTCTGCCTCCTCCATTATTTCCACCATCGCTCCCACGGGCCTCCGAAACATTGTCTCCGCCACTACTGCCCGGGTTTGTAACAGGTTTATTTCATTGTGCAAATATCACAGAGAGGCCAATTTAGCGGCCAAACGAGACAGCAGAGACAAATTTTGGAAGGGTTTTCGCGCATAATTGGAGATTAACAATTATAGTCCCATTTTCAAGGACTCAAGGCTCAGTTTGGAACTAATGAGTGTACCAGCAAGTCATAACTACGCTACCTAATAGCAGAGCATGTTTTCTCCAGAGGTACACCTTCCCACAGCAGTTTCTGTGCCGCCTCAATGCCAGAAGCAGTTAATCGCCCTGACAGAAGCCCCTTAAAGACTGTTAGGACCACCATTATGAAGCATGGAGACCCTGCGGCCTTTCCACCAGTGCATTTATTCCAGAAGGCTAGCGCAGAGGGCCTTACAGCCAGAAAGGACTCCAAAATAAATATTGGAGGTCAATCTTGGCCTGACAGGTTTCCCAAGCAGTCTACATAGTACATACAGAGCTGCATTGCCATTAAGCAGTATGGCTGTGAAACACCTCTGCCATTCTGTCTTGATGAAGAAAATTTAATGTTCATCTACCCATGTTATTCCCTTTCTCATATAAGAATTCCCAAGAATGAATTGAAAAGTTGTTGTTCGGCTGCTGCCATTGTAGTTAGAGGGATTATGTTCTGACTGTTAGAACAGTTTGGGAGAGAGTAGCAGAGTAGTTGTTATGTAGTAGGCTGGGAGGGGAATTCTGGACTATATTAGCCATTGAGCTTAGTGTACATGACTGGTTTTGCATCAATTAATCAAAGCACATTTCACAGGATCCTGGTCTATTACTATTGGTGATGTTTTTCTTACTCTGTTTATTACATTTTCATGTTGTTTCATTTTCTACTGGCTCGCATCAGAATATTGGCATAGGATTCACCCTTGTTAGGTGCCCTATGTTTCTTCTCTCCTTGCCTTCAATGTTTTCTGCTATATGTGTATCTGAGGATTGATTTCAGTCAATTTAACCAGTGTAGTGGATGTTATTGCCTGCTCTCTGATGTATGAATTGAATGGATTAATTCTTAGATGGTCTTGTTGGGTTCATGCTGGAAGATTTGGGAACACTGGGGATTAGAGTTAGCCCTGTCCACTAGGATCCTTGTGCAACCAGCTGGCCTTTCTAAGATCCCTTTGTTAAACTTATCTCTGTTTTTCCCTTGGAGCATGCTAAAGCTGACCTGGAGTTAAATGACCTCTGGTCTGATCTATAAGCTGCCCCTTTGTCCCTTCTTTGAGAGCTGCCTTTGAGTATGTCTAAGCAGGTCTGGAGTTAAATGACCTCTGACCTGATATATAGACAAAAAATAGATTGCTTTCCTTCTTTCACCTTCTTTCCTTGATGTTTCCATCCCACCATCTAATCTAAAGGATCCTTTAGTATTAGATGACTTGCCCTCTGAAAGCCTTGGCTAGTTGTTGCATGTAATTACCTTTCATGACTCCATAGCCCAATGGATGACACTCTCTTGACCTATCCTCTTAGCTGAAACATCCTGTTGTTTTGTCCCTTTCCTCCCATTATCTTTCTCAGTCTATGATCTCCTGACCAACTCAGCAACCAACCAACCAAATCATTTTAAACCCCCCTTTTGTGCTTCATACCTAGCCTAATACCTCATTTTGAGCTTTCAAAGATATATCATTCTTTGTTCTATGGAGATATCCCTCTCCGAGTCCAGGAGGGCTAGATCCTAGGGCCCCAAAGCAGTTTTGATGTTGTCTCATCTTTTGGTCTTGCCAATCTGGCCAAAACATGGGAACCCCCAACATAATGGTGACTCCACTGGGGAACAAGACCACTTTTCTTTTAGATTGGCTTTTAATCGCTGATGGTGGACAACATCCTACTTCAAGAATTCATACACATCCACCTGGCGACTCCACACTCCATAATCCTCAAAGACTCCACTGGAGGAAGAACCTGAAAAAATGGCTAGGCCTCATAGAAGGATAGAACACACGGGTTGGATTTGGTTTAAGGAATTCATTATTTTTGTCTACCACTATGTTCTGTCCTACTTCAAGCCTAATCAAGTGTACAAAGATGAGACCCACAATGATTATGGGAAAGATCTCAAGCCTCAATCTTCAGACCACAAGCAGACCTGTACTCCTGTGAATAACCTGGTGGAACAAGAAGCTCATGTTGTATCTCCCACCCTTAAAGAAGCTTCAAGCAGCCATGAGCCCATTGTTACACCACCTACACCTACAAAGGTCATAGAAAGATATAAGCCTTTGGTTTTACCTCTTATCTTCCAACCCCTTCCTTCAGAACTTATAAACCAACTGCCTCATTTTGATGGAGAAAATAAAGGGGCCACTGCTGAAGAACATGTTCAAAAACTTGAGGATTTACTTGAGTTGTATGAAATAGAAGAAGATGATGTGTGCATCCGAATGTTTGCCTTGTCATTACAAGGAAATGTTAAGAGTTGGTTCAAAGGCCTTCCAGTGGCAAGCATTTTCAACTTTCATCAATTTTCTCAAGTTTTCCTTGATAGGTGGACAGCCCTGAAGAATGCTCTCCTCATCCTAAAAGAATATCAGAATTTGAGAAGGCAGCCAGGAGAGACAGTGTAGAATTTTTCAGCCAGGTTTAATAAGGTATATGATATACAATACCTTCAGATATAAAACCACCCTTGGGATGGGCTTTATTTTACTATCCAAGTTCTTTTTACCCCGAGGTGGAATTCCATATAAGAGAAAGAGAACCTTCGAGCCTAGAGGAAATGAAAAATGTAGCAATCACTGTCAAATACAACATAAAGTGCAGGGAGGAAAGCTTAAAAGCAGCAAGGAAGGACCGAACAGAGCAAATAGCACAGATCTCTTTAGAGAACAAGCTAGAAAGACTGATGGAGACTACCAACTCCTTGCTAAACATAGAAGAGGAAGAATATGAGGCCGAAACCAGAAATGATGATTGGAAAAGACCTTCTCCTTTTCCTCAAGAAAGACAAACTAGATCACTGCAAGAAAGAAGGCACATGCAAAACACGCATGATGAACTAGAGCTTGAATCAGGAAATGAACTTGCAGACTATTTTGAAGAAAGACTCGCTGAGATTCCTGAAGACTTGGTGGGTGACAATGCTTATAATTATGATTATGATTTCTCTGATGTTGATCTGTCTGATGATAATTTTTCCAAGGGGAAACTGAGCGTGCAGGGCCATCATCAGTAGATTCATGGGAGGAGGATCATGACCATCAACTTCAAGAAAATTATGAGCCAATGCTGGCCATCTATGATACTGATGGAGAAGACGTTGAAAGCATAATGGCAGACAAAGATTCATTGAGTCTTCTCCTCGCTTTATATCCGAACATCAGTTATACTCGCCAAGAGGATGGAGGCCAGTAGCTCTTCAGCACAGAGGACAAGGAGGAAAGAGATGAAGAAAACCTTGAGAGGAATGAATATCCAGAGCCTTCTCCCAAAGGGATTGAGGTAATCAAAGAAGCCCCCGCTCAAGAATATATTTATTTTTTCACAGAGTTCATTTCGTCATAGCAGAACTGGCCAGGGTCAGAGGAAGACAGCCCTACCATATATGATGAACCCTCTAGTTCAGGCTGCAATGAAAATGAGGGAGATCTTCTTTCCCCCAGACATCTTTGTCTTGATCCAGTGGAAGAAGAGGTATTCCTGGTTGATGCCCATATGCCAAATACTCCCAAACAGGAAGAGGAGGAGTGTGATTGCAAAGGCCTTAGTGCAGATGCAATGATTCAAACTTCCCAGGATGTAGACAGCCTACCAGTCATGGGAGGTTTTGAGGAAAAAGTTTTACATCATGTTTTTGTTGATCCTGTGGTAGAATATATGGAGGCCCTGATTGGCTCATTTCCTCAAGCATTGATCTTCTACAAGAGCCATATATATCAAAAGTGGTCACGACTGATGGTGACCTCAGTTTTGAAGAACCACATGCAGATCACCCTGTGGTTATCTCTGACAAGCAGTCAGTGCTCATATCCTTTTTTGTTACTGCTTGACTGGCTGCATTGGCATTATTGTATCACCTAGAACATCAGAGATTTCCAGTTAGAGTAGGATAGGTAGGAAAAGCTCAATAAATCTTAGTCTATGAGCATGTATTTAGTTGTTTTAATTTCTGCAAAGTCCAGCAAGTTAGACAGTTTAATCTTGGCTTGACTGTTTTTCAATTTTTGCCTTAGAATGTAGAGAAGAAATCTACTAGATAGTTTAATCCTAGCAGATATTAGATTAGGTAGAGAAACTATGAGGCCAACAGTCTAATCTGGTCTCATGGAGTAATAAGGGTAGAAGTAGAATAGGTTTATTTTTCTGTGTGTAAAGATTGATAATGTAAAGGGTTTGCTAGTCCAAATGCACCCAGAAGAAAAAATGTTAGGACTGTAGTCTGGGCAGGTAGTTGTTTGGGAGAATGTTTACTGCTGATATGATGTCTTCATGATTTGTGGTAGCTGATTTAAAGAAAGAAAGGGATGGCTCAAGCAGCAGGCATATGGCCTACACCAAAGATCATTCTCTGAATTCTTGACTCCTTCAAGAAGAAGCTATCCCCATGTGGAGCCATTGTTAGCCCCCCATAAATTTTTTGACAAGCAATAGGGGGATAAATGTTTTTGAGCCTTCAAGGAATGCATTTCCCCTAAAAACACATCATCCTTGAAGCCTCTTTATGCCTTTTATCCTTTGATAGAATCCCCTCTGCTGATTTCCATTATAAAGCCTCTCTGCTGGTGAAGAAATGCCCAAAAGGCCTCTTTTTCCCCCTTATTTCACCCTCACTTAGCCTCTTTTTTATTCCCCCTTGTCTCCCCTTCTATTTCCATTTTTACCCTCTTAATCCTCCCAAAATCCCCTTAAAATTCTACCCTTACCCTTTGTTTATCCATTTTCCCCTTTCCTTCTCTATCATACCCTTCTTTGGCCTTCAAATTCCATTAAAATGGGCCAAAACCCACTTTTGAACCATATAATAGGCCTAAGCCCTTTTCTCGGCAGCCCCTTTTAACCACTTCCCCACATGTACCCTTAGCGCTAAGACCAAGCGCTTAGTGCCTGGGTGCCAATCGCATCGGAAAACCAGAGCGGAACGTTAAATCCTTTGTAAGACTTAAAAGCTCCGATGCGATTGCTTTTGGTCTGTAAGACCCGCGATGTATTCTCCGCCATCGATCTCCCCGCCGAATCGAACGGTCCAGCGCTAATCGCACTCCCCGCCCAATCGCAATCGGAACTTCCAATCACTACCACCTCCTACCCTTTGCGATTGCAATCCCCAATCAATCGCAAGCCTTTCCCTCCGATCCCCGATCAATCGCAAGCCTTTCCCTCCGATCTTCGATTGATCGCAAGTCTCGTCTTCTGATTCCCGATCCCGATGTCTCCCAATTCAATTCCGTCCGTCCGTTTGACCCATGATCCGACGGTCATCGCTCCCTTCGCCCAATTTCAATCGAAAGTTTCAATGTGTGTCACCTCTGTCCCCCCTCCGATTGCGATTGCCCGATTCAATCATAGTCGTTCGTCCATATTTGAAATCGACGGCCTAGATTATCATCGCACACCCCAATCGCAACCCTTTCCCAATCGCAATCGGAAATATGTTAATGTGTCACCCCTGCCCTTCCCGATTGTGATGCTTCGAAGTAAATCTGACCGTCCGTTGGATTTGAGATCTGACGGCTCAGATCTAATCACCCTCCACCATGACCGGGTCCCACATCCGTGGCTCCGCTTCATTGTTTTTCTCTGTTCTCCTTTGTAATTCGCTCAAGTGTTTATCTGCGGGCCTTTACACTATAACCATTTCTTCCGCCTCCTCCATTATTTCCACCACCACACCCACGGGCCTCCGAAACATTGTCTCCGCCACCACTGCCCGGGTTCGTAACAGGTTTATTTCATTGTGCAGATATCACAGAGAGGCCAATTTAGCAGCCAAACGAGACAGTAGAGGCGGATTTTGGAAGGTTTTTCACACATAATTGGCGATTAACAATTATAATCCCGTTTTCAAGGACTCAAGGCTCAGTTTGGAACTAATGAGCGCACCAGCAAGTCATAACTATTCTACCTAACAGCAGAGCGTGTTTTCTCCAGAGGTACACCTTCCTACAGCAGTTTTCGTGCCGCCTCAATGCCAGAAGCAGTTAATCGCCCTGACAGAAGCCCCTTAAAGACTGTCAGGACCACCATTATGAAGCATGGAGACCCTGTGGCCTTTCCACCGGTGCATTTATTCTAGAAGGCTAGCGTAGAGGGCCTTGCAGCCATAAAGGACTCCAAAAGAAATATCGGAGGTCAATCTTGGCCTGACAGGTTTCCCAAGCAGTCTACAGAGTACATACAGAGTTGCATTGCCATTAAGCAGTATGGGTGTGAAACACCTCCGCAATTCTATCTTGATGAATCAAATTTAATGTTCATCTACCCCTGTTATTCCCTTTCTCATATAAGAATTCCCAAGAACAAATTTAAAAGGTTGTTGTTCGGCTGCTATCGTTGTAGTTAGAGGGATTCTGTTTTGACTATTAGAACAGTTTAGGAGAGAGTAGCAGAGTAGTTGTTATGTATTAGGCTGGGAGGGGAAGTCTGGATTGTATTATCCATTGAGCTCAGTGTACATGATTGGTTTTGCATCAATTAATCAAAGCACATTTCACAGGATCCTAGTATATTACTATTGGTGATGTTTTTCTTACTCTGTTTATTACATTTTCATGCTGTTTCATTTTCTACTGGCTCGCATCAGAATATTGGCATAGGATTCACCCTTGTTAGGTGCCCTATGTTTCTTCTCTCCTTGCCTTAAATGTTTTCTGCTATATGTGTATCTGAGGATTGATTTCAGTCAATTTAACTAGTGTAGTGGATGTTATTGCCTGCTCTCTGATGTATGAATTGAATGGATTAATTCTTAGATGGTCTTGTTGGGTTCATGCTAGAATATTTGGGAACACTGGGGATTAGAGTCAACCCTGTCCACTAGGATCCTTGTGCAACCAGCTGGCCTTTCTAAGATCCCTTTGTTAAACTTATCTCTGTTTTTCCCTTGGACCATGCTAAAGCTAACCTGGAGTTAAATGACCTCTGGTCTGATCTATAAGCTGCCCCTTTGTCCCTTCTTTGAGAGTTTCCTTTGAGTATGTCCAAGCAAGTCTGGAGTTAAATGACCTCTGACCTGATCTATAGACAGAAAATAGGTTGCTTTCCTTCTTTCACCTTCTTTCCTTGATGTTTCCATCCCACCATCTAATCTAAAGGATCCTTTAGTATTAGATGACTTTCCCTCTGAAAGCCTTGGCTAGTTGTTGCATGTAATTCCCTTTCATGAATCCATAGCCCAATGGATGACACTCTCTTGAACTATCCTCTTAGCTGAAACATCCTGTTGTTTTGTCCCTTTCCTCCCATTATCTTTCTCAGTCTATGATCTCTTGACCAAATCAGCAACCAACCAACCAAATCATTTTAAACCCCCCTTTTGCGCTTCATACCTAGCCTAATAGCTCATTTTGAGCTTTCAAAGATATATCATTCTTTTTTCTATGGAGAGATCCCTCTCCGGGTCCAGGAGGTCTAGATCTTAGGGCCCCAAAGCGGTTTTGATGTTGTCTCATCTTTTGGTCTTGCCAATCTGGCCAAAACATGGGAACCCCCAACATGTTGTCACAATAAACCTAATCCTACCACAACTTATTCTCCTTCTCTAGATTTCCCTTTCTGTCGCAATAGCATAGCACAACTAGTTGGTTGTCCCTCCCAAAGAGAGTTGCACTCACACTAATTCTTCAAAGACTAATAAACCATTGTGTTGTCACTATAAACCAAATCCTACCACAACATATTCTCCTTCTCCAGCTTGCCCTTTATGTCACAATAGCATAGCACAACTAGTGGTTGTCCCTCCCAAAGGGAGCTGCACTCACACTTATTCTTCAAAGACTAATATACCACGACAATATAATATTTTCAGTGAGGGGAGCAACAGTTTCAAAGGAATCAATCTCAGGCAAGGGATATTTTGGGAAGATAAGTGTAAAATGGTTTGGAAAAATTGCGGACAACAGTGATTGGATGGAATAGAAACCTTGATTTGTGATGCCAAATATACTAGTTGAAATTTCAACCTATGCTATGGCATTACTAGCCAGTCCTTGTGCTCTTATCCTTATAGATATTGCTTCCAGGATGAAACATAAATATTTCCAAAATGGATTTGGAAGCCTATAATGCTACGTTTATTCATTAAAGAATTAGAGGGAATTTCTCAAGTATATAACTTGTAGTTTGCAATAGTTCAGGAATGTGAAGGAATCACATTGGAGCTTATCCATTCCAGAACTAATATATCTATTTTTTCTCTTAGTGTATTTTAGTAGAGGACTGTTTATATATTTTCTTCTTCAATTGGGCATTTCTAAGTTGAAAATTTGTTTGTAATGGCATCGTTCAAAAATAGTAGGTTGTCCCATGTGTTTCAGATATCAAAACCTTATATTGCCATGATATCCCTAAAATTTGGGTATGAGGGTATGAATATTATGACTAAGGTTTCTCTAAATGGAGGAATGAGTCACTATGTTCTAGTGGCTTATAGACATTCCATTGCTACGATTTCCATGGTTCATGTTGCCTTTTTTTGTTGAAAGGTATGATAAAGTATTGTTTAATATTTTCATTTTTTTTAATGGAAAGTATATATTGATGTTAACCTTGAAGGGAATACAAAATCCCAGGTCTAAAATTCTATATTTATAAAATTTTAAGATCTGTATTTTGTTTCTTTCATCTTCTCACATTGAGGTTTGTACTTTGTTTCCTTCTCGTTCTTTTCCTTGAAAATTTATGTGCTAAAAATAGATTTACAATGCGTTATGGTTGTCACATTGTGGTAATAATGTAATTACAGTATAATGACATTAATATTTTATTTAGGTTTTTTATATTTACAGTTTATATTTTCTAATAATTTTTGAATTTGAATCACAGGAGAAAAATGAAATGTTTGACTTAATTTATTAAATTCAAACAATATTCTAAAATCCAGAATCCAAATAAGAATCACTAACTTTCACTAGCTTTTCTAAATTGTAATTCTACTTTTCAGTATAGGATGTACTTTCATCTTAGAATTGCATTGCATTGCAAGGATGTGTGACCCAAACTCACTTTTTTGACTTTCTGCCTCATATTCACGTTGGCCTTATTAGGGTGGGTACTTTTAATATTGTGTACATCTCATTGCAACTAGATATCTATTGTAGTGAAAACTAAAATTTGAATCTTTATGTATGCATATATGCATGTAATTGATCAAAATATCTATTATGATGGTCTGAAACTCACCAGTCCCACCTTTTCGTATGCATTAAGTAATACACTCCCTGCCATGACTTTTCTAATGGAAATTGTTTTTAGATAACTGCATTTTTCTAACTATATTTCTTTATTATCTTTTTCTCATAGGAATGTTGTGAAACACTATTACAAATTTAAGTGATTATGTAACAAAAATCAACTCTCACAATAGAAACTATTTAAATTAACCCTAAACATGAGCTAACCATAATCAACAATCCACTAGTCTCACCTACCTATACCATAAAATCACTTTGAACACGGGTTCAACTAGAGGTTTGATTAGACAAAACGCCCTCACCGTTACAGGAATCCATCAATACTCTTTTGTTATTACAGGAATTACCTATCTAGAGTCCACATAACTCAACATTAGCCATAAGCCACAAAGGATCAAACCTCAACAAATACCAAAAACAAGGTCATATCCCTCTTAGATCATTAAAGCAACCAATTGCAATTACCAAACTATATAGAACTATCCAACCAATCTATTCCTACTGAAGGAAATACATAAAATAGAATAGAAAGTAGAGAATTCCCTAAGTTACTAGATACAGAAACCTCCCACTTCACCTAACAAAATGAAATGATCAACCCAGCTACAGCCTCTTACCCTTCAAATAACCAGCAGCAGGACAACCATTTGGCTTTTTACCAACATAATCCCACTATCTCGACTTGTACTTCACTTATCATCCCGTCATAAAAATCAAGCTCTTATTTCATAAAAAGATACCAATGTTTTATAAGAAGTAAGCTTATTCCTCTTCTTAAGCTCAAGAAACCTTTTTAGAATAAAGGAATTACATTTCTTTATATTAATTCAATCTCTTAATCAGATAAGAAGGAAGAGCAAGGAAATAGACACCATACCTAATCAACACAGACATAATTCCTCATTAACCAAGCCCCCTAAAAGAAAAAACAACCAGAACAAGGGTGAGGTACAAACCTCCACAAAGACAAAGGTTAAATTATGATAAATCATAAATTCAAATTTGTTATAGATTCATGGACTAAAAAATTATATTTTAATACAATATTTTTAAAAAATACACTTTTGAAGAAAAAACATCAAATTTTATCCATATAATTTTTTCTTCAAATAATTTTAGGGATCCTGTATTCTATTATAATTACTTATATATTTGTATGTTACAGTCTACAAAATGGAAATCTTGAGTATGAAACAAGTACATAGCCCAGCAAAGATAGCAGGAACAATACTGTTAGTTGGTGGAACAATGCTGATGACATTGCACACATGTCCTATTGTTCAAATTTTTTGGTCTCTGTTATAGGTCAATTTGGGCATCATCCCCCAAGACCTGGTCAAAATGGAAATCATCCCCAGGACCAATGAAATAGGGTCTACCATCCCCTTATATTTCAATTTCTATATGCCCTAAGTGAAGACATTTCATTCATGGCTTCTATTGTGAGATTTCCAAGGTTTGAATTATATGTTATATGACCTATTAACTCACCAATTCTCATCTGCAAGGGACTATATTCATTGCAGTGCCACATCCTCCATGCAAGGGTGCACTGCAGTGCACTTTCCGACACTCAAGGGTGTGTTGGTCACTTGGGAGCGGAATTATCATTGTTCTATGAATCTCCACATGGCCAGTGCTTTCTAGAAGATTCCATATGTGTCAAACTTTGAGTCCAAGTGTCCATATAACACCTCTGAATTTGGAAACATGTATTGTCTATTATTAGAAATTCATTCATTGAGAAAATACCATCAGTTTTTCTATAAGTTGAGTACTCATCCTAGTGCTAGGAATGAAGAATTGTGTGCAAAGTTATGTTGTTGGATTCTCATTTTATAAGAGAGTGAAAATACTGATATGTTGCTAGAATAATGGTTGTGATGAGGCTAGAATAAAGTTGGAGCAAGTTGACAACAAATTGATCCATTGGTTGTAATCTTCCCCTTCTACTCTTTAATAAATATTGTTGTTCATTTTCCCATACATATCTCTCTATTTCTTGTGCAATGTATTCTTGAATTATGTATTTATTTCAGATCTAATCGGTTTGATTGAGTAAGATAATTAGATATCTGTATATTGCATGTTTTTTTTTGTTCTCTGTTTGTATTTGCAAGAATCGATCTAGCAACTTGAGTTGGATTGAGAGTGACGAAAACACTGACAGAAGGAGAAGGAGAAGTGAAAGAATCACAAGTAGGCTTCTTTCCCATTATGTATATTTTCTTGTTTTAGAGAAAATAACATTTATTCTTTCTTCTATTGTTCTAAGTGATAAACACCACACTTAGGGAATTTGGTTTATCCGTAGATCACAATTTTGTATATCAAATTGGCGACTCCACTAGGGAGTATCCTATCATTACTTTTGTTTTTTCCTCTGTTTATCTTCATCAGTAGCTTAAAATTTATGTTATCGGTCATGCTATCACTCAGAAAAAGTGAAACATCATTTGACATAGTCTTAGGGGTTCATTTTTCAAAGGTATGGTCATAGAGTTCATTTGTCATTAGTTGGTAAACGAAAAAATTAATTTTTTTTTAATTAGCCTATCCGAAGGTCCAAAACCACCCCCATTCAAGCCTTTTCATGTCACAGTAGTCATTATTTCCTGACATATTCCATTTCCCTAGCCTATAAATCTGAAAAGGTCATTATAGAAAGATTTCCTGTTTTCGTAGCGAATTGCACAGTAAAAATGCAATTTTCGCTACGAAATTGTTGATACTTTCGTAGCAAAACTACAAGGAAATACACCAAGTACGCTACGAAAAGAGGTAATCCTGTTTGTATTTTCAAATCAGGTGCTAGGTGTTAGTTAATGATTAGAATTGTTAAGGTGAATGGCATTCAAGTCAGTTAGTGTTAAATCAAATTATAATGGTCATGTCTGAGGTCATCACTTCTATTTTTAGCATGTATGAGTCATGATGAAGGCATGGGTTGTCATCAAAACTTTAAAATATTTCAAAATTGAGTCTTTTTCATTCCCCGATTCACCTTTGCATGCTATTGAGCTCTGGAGAGCTATTTCACCAAGCCAAGCTGGTTGCTGGAATTTTCAAGCAATTGCAGGTGTCATTGATCAAGCGAGGCAGAGAAGGTATAAAAGCACCATGGCTGCAAAGAGGAAGACCAAAAAAGGAGGCCACTGTCTCAGAAATGAGCCATCAGACATGAATTTTTTGAATGACAACCCACTACCTTAGAAGTTTTTAGAAGAACAGGGTGTTTGCAATTTTTCCAAAGATTGCAAGGATTCCATGTGTAGGTTTCTAAGGATTTTTCCATCAGTTTCAATGAGACAACTTCAATGGTGGGTATGTTGAACCTCACTATAACACCAGAGACTATTGCAACTGCAACAAGAATTCCTAGGGGAGGAGAACAATGGTTCAAAGGTTTCAAGTTCACCATTCAGGAATGCAAATAATTTATCAAGCTAGAACATAGTGAGATTGATCTCACAAATGCCATCCCAAGGAGCTACATGAAAGACAACTTCTCAAAGCTACGACTAATGATTCGGAAATACTTCACTTGTGAAGAGAGGTACCACATGGTTTACTCATACCATTTCAGGCTTCTGCTACATTTTTTTGGTAAGAGGTCTCTTGATTTACATTTTTACTTATACAGAAGCTTAGCTAAAATGTTAGATAAAGTTCAAGATAAATCTGAAGGAAATGAAACCTCACCCTTTCATCATGTTTGAATCAAGTTGTTGGCTTTAGAAGAGTTAAAAAGATTAGGCAGAGACTGGTCATCTTTTCTATTTTTCAATGGTTTTGAAGTGGATTCCATCACCCCTAAAAGAACTCTTAAACCTAGAGTTATACCATCACCTTCAGTGGAAAAACAAAGTGAGCCTTTAGTGGCAGAGCAAAGTGAGCCAGTAATCATGGAGACAGAGCCATTGCAGAAAGTTGATATACCTATTGTTACACCTACAAAACAAAATCCAACAGTGAGAAAACATGGCAATAAGAGGGTTACAAGAAGCCAAACAGTGGATAAGGGAAATTTAGAATACATTCTGCATGCTATTGATATTGAAGAAACTGCCATAGTCCAAGCTGAGGATATAGATGAGGGAGGAAAGAAGCTCAAGTAATCCAAATCAGCTAAGAAGTTAGAGTTTGAGGGTGAAGATGCAGGATTCATTTTTCAGGCTAGGAAACCAATGACAAGACATACCAGAAAGGTCTTGGAAAGCAGTAAAGAAGCTCATAAGGTCACTGAAACTTTCCAACCACCACCAAGCATCATTGACCTTTCCTCACCTACAAAAGAAGAATCAGTTATTAAACAAAGGAAAGGAAAAGAGAAAATTATTGAAAAAACAGAGATTGAGGTCCTTAAGGAGAATTTGAAGTTGTAAAATGATGAAATATCAGTCTTGAAGAAAGAGGCAAGGAAGCACAAGGTTCAGAAGGTACATTTTGAGAAAATTAAAGAAATTTGGGAAGAGCAGGTTAATACTATGTCAAATACCTTAGATAACACATAGAAATTGATCAAATGGACTCAGCCATTGACAGGAGAGGTGAAGCATACTAGAAACATGAACCTGCACTTGAAATCTAAGAACATGACACTAAAATTCCAAGTAAAATACCTCCAAGAACAATTACAATTAATTCATGAAGAGCCGGAGAAGAAGGGCTTAAAGATGACTGTAGTTGAAGAGCCCATAGCTCAACTTATCATTAATGAAGAAGAAACACCACAGGGGTCCTAAGATGAGATTTATTATGTTTCAAAAGGTTCATGGCATGATGAAGACAAATTTTTTGTAGTTGGAGGGCAATTTTTTTGAGAAAATCTTGAAATCTGGAAATTTTGCAGTTTTTCACAGTTTTGTAGCGTTTCCTAGGCTTAAAGCCAGGAAAATGCTACGAAAATTTTTGTAGCTGCCTTTTTTCCTTTAAAATCATTTTTTGCAACTTGCAAGGAGGGATAATTGTGGTGATGATGTGTCATGTTTTGGTTAACACCCTGGAACAACCAAAGAACAAAATTTATAGGTGCAAAAGCTATTTTTGGACATTACGAAAGCTCGCTACGAAACTGTCCTGTTTTTGTAGCAAGCTATTTTTGAAGGTATTGAAGCATCCCAGTGATAGTTTTGGATAGGTGGACACGTCCAATAGGTCAAGGGATGTTACCATCAAACATTTATGACTTGAAAATAGTTTTGTGGTGACAGCTCATCAACTAAAGCTTTCGTTGAAGATAAGGGTCCTGCTTTCCTGAAAAATAGGGTTTGGTTCCATATGTTTAGGAAGGTATTTAATATGTCAAGTAGTGATGAACTATGTCATAGCCTATTTGGGCATGTGATGCTTAGTTGTAATTGACAAGTAACTGTTTCAAAGATAAGGTAGAATGATGCAATAAATAGGAGCTTGAGTCCTATTAGGAAATGTCATCTTTAGGGTGTAGCTCTCATTTTCCTATTAAAAGACATGTTTTTTTCTGTTATATGAGGTGTCATAAGAAGGGTTCAATGAATCTATCCAAGAGGCAGATCATCCCTGCTGTAAGAATGTCTATTTAAAGGAAAATTATTGAAGTTGTAAAGGGTTGGAGATTTTTTCGACCATACTGCTGCTTTATGTAATTTGACTTATATCAGTAATACAGAGGACTTCTTCTTGACAGAGCTAAGATTATCATGGAGTTTTTAATGTCTTTTTAATCTATATCTTTATTTTTATCACTTGCAGTAGACTTCATCTTTATTACTCATAATTCATATGGTTATGCTCTGACTTCATTTATTGATGAAATGATTGTGTTTCCCTATGTTATATATGTGATTTACCTTTGTTAAAAACTCTTATATGCCTTAGCTTCCATGTCAAGAAACCTTGCCACTAAATTTACTGATTTGTTGACCCCATAAGCCCAATGGTGGAAAGCCTGCATTATTTTCAACCTACATACACAAAAATCAAGTTACTTTTGAAATAGAGTTAGCCATCTAGTACTATCATTATCTAATATCATAAACCCCTTTGAGAGAGCCCTCTCAGATTGAAGAGGCTAAGCTTCAGTCAAAAGCTAGTTTTAAACAGTTACATAGAGTTTTCTGATCAGTAGCCAATCAAGTACAATTTTGTGATAACATTTTGGTGCATCTGCCGAGAGCCTGAAGATATACTTTTCCCAAAATTTTCAAGCTGGACTCTTGAAGGTAGAAGGAGCTCAGAAGTTGTTCGAGGTTGTATCTACCTTGATGACTCCATTCAAAATTCTCATGTTTAAAGGTGGCTTCGAAAAGAATATATATGCAGAGTAATCCTGACCTAGGTCCACCTACAATTATGGATAATCCAAACACAATTTCCAGAGGCATTCAAGGCAGTTCTGCAGTCTCAGGTACTCCATTACATAAAAAAGCCTTGTCCTCTGAAGGTTTAAGAAGTCCTAAAGATAAAAGGTTTGATGATAAAATTCAGGAAGTCTTGTTTAGGTCTGAAAATGAAAAATAATTGACTGAAATTGTCTTAGACCTACATAGAAGAGGTATTGATACCTCACCCTTAGTGAATCAAAAAGATAAAGAAGAGTTTTGGGAAGCAGTCACATCTTAGTTATTGTTAAAAAGGGAATCTTTGGATAGGTTGAAGGAATTCAACCCATTTGAAATATCGTTAAGAAGTAAATATGGTGTTCCTCTACCTGATTGGAGTTCAATTGTGACTAGACAAAAAATACCAACCAGCCCTCCTCTTAACAATTCCTCTTCCTCTATTGTTGTTGTCCCAAAAAATACCACAATTCCAGTCATCATGGCAGGAAATGTACCATCTCCACCTACTGCTGCACCTTCTAGGTATGCCCCTCTTGTTCTTCCAATTGTACTTAATGCCCTTTCTAGAAAATACTTTGCTAGCATCAAAACTTGGGGAAGTGATGAAGAGATTACAGTTGAAGAGCATGTAGACCAGTTCAGTGGCTTCATAGATAGGGAGAAGGTTGACCATGAGGATGTCAAGATGAGATTGTTTTCTCAGAGCTTTACTAGTGAGGTCAAGAAGTGGTTCAAAGCCCTTACACCAAGAAGCCTACGTAATCGGAATGAATTTGAATATAGATTCTTGAGAAAGTGGGGAAATAGAATCAACCCTATGCAAGCTCTCACTGAGTATAATAATTTGAAAAGATCTGTTGATGAAACTATCCAAAATTTATCCAAGAGATTTAAAAAAAATTATGACTCCATCCCTGCCCATCTAAAGCCTCCTCCAGGAGCAGCTCAACTAAGATATGCTGAGGCTTTTGATTATGAATTTTCTATCCTTCTTAGAGAAATAGAATCCCCTTCATTAGCTGAAATGAAAAATGGTGCAGTGAAGGTGGAGGTCAATATGATAGTAGCTAAAAATTCCAAGATGGGAAAGACAAAATTGAAAGAAGAAGATAAGCCTTCCACCTTTGATGATAAATTTGAATCCATGATGAAGACAATGGAAAAACTGATGGATAGGCTTTCCCTTGGGAATGCCTCTGCTCCTCCTACACAACATTAACCTTAGTTTAGAAATCCTCAGTTCATAAGACCTCAAAACTAGAAGAGACCAAGGGAAAACATAAATCAGCCTAACCCTCAAGTAAGGCCTTCTTTTCGGCAAAAATTAGTTGATGAAGAAGATCATCCTGAAATACAAGAAGACTCAATTCATTTCTTAGATGAAAACATGTCAGGGATGTTTTTGACTAAGGAGGAAAATGATGAGTCATATCTTGATGTAAACAAGGCTGAGGAACCATCTGATTATCTTAAAGGATATCAACATGCAATATTTGAGATGTAGAAACAATACAACCTTAGAAACAAAAATGTTCCAATTACTACAAACAAAACATAGCCCAAGAAGGATGCCCCTAAATATGCTGAGATTAGGAAAGACCCACCACCTCCTCCTCCTGTCAAAGAGACTAAAAAATATACTTCTATTTTTAGTTTGGAGAATGAGATCTTTAAGATCAAAATCCAGGTACCTTTTGGAGAAATTATTAAGGTGAATGAATACAGAAGTAATATTTTAAAAATGTTGAATTCCCAACCAGGAGCTGCTGATATCCTTATTGTTCAAGAAGATCATCCAACCATATACTTGGGACCAAGATTGGAAGATGAGCAGAATGAAGAGGTTCCTCCTTTCTATGTCAGCCTTAGCATTCATGACATGACATTACACAATTCCATGTTAGATTCAGGGGCCTCTCGTAATCTCATGCCTAAAGTAATCATGGAAAGAATGGGATTGGAAATTACTAGGCCATATAAGGATTTGTTTTCCTTTGATTCAAAAATAGTTTAGTGCATTGGTTTAATAAAAGATGTTTTTTTTGGTCTTACACAAGTCCCTGAAAAAACAGTGGTAATGGACATTGTGATAGCATACATTCCACATAATTTTGGCATGTTTTTATCAAGTTCATGGGCAAAAAAGATACAAGGAACCATGCAAATGGAACTAACTTATGCTACCATTCCTATTTTTGGTGAGAAAAGAAGACTATACAGAGAAACAAGGATGGCTTATATGGTAAGTAGTAAGGAAAAACCTTAGAATTTTCCAATATATGATGTTGATACTGAATTAGGTTCTGCTATACTTTTCAATGAATTGACTGATGAAGAAGAAGATGAAAAGAAATCAGAAAATCAGCAAACATAAATTTAGGAAACAAAAAATCAGCAAATCAGTGAAGAGAAGGCAGAAGGTTGGTGGTTGTTACACTTTGATGGATCAGTAGGAAGACAGGCAACTGGAGCAAGAATTTGGATTACAACTCCAGAGGATGAAAGTAAGTTCTTTTCTTACAAACTGAACTTTGATTGCACAAATAACATGGTTGAGTATGAATCTCTATTTTTGGGTTTAGAAATTTTGAAAAGAATGGGTGCCCAAAATATTTTTGTTTGTGGAGATTCTAAATTAGTTATTAAAAAATTTGAGGGTGTATATCAAACTAAGGATGTGAGAATGAGGTCATACAAAAATTTGATCATGGAGATGTTAGAGAATTTTCAAGAATATTCATTTATTGTGAAGACTAGGGACCAAAACTCAGTAGCTGACTCCCTAGTTGTCTCTGCAAGGTTTTTTATTATCCCTGCACATTCCACTGAAATATATGAGGTTGAAATTTGTCATAGGCCTGCTATCCCTAACAACATAATTCATTAGCAAGTTTTTGAGGATGATCAACAAGTCAAAAACTTTATAGAATTGAAAGAGGAGTTTGAAAGCACACAAATGGACCAGCAAAACATGCTTGCTGAAACAAAGGGGGATTCTGAAGTGTTACAGCTGAAGAATAATTCTATACCCAAAGGACTAATCCCACTTGAAAAGCTTTTTGACCAGAATAATGTGTTTAAATCTCCTAGGATACAAGCTGATGAGGAAGAGGTAGAGAGTTGTAACCTTGGTATAGTAGCAATGCAAAAAATGATAAAGCTTTCAAATTTTCTTTCAGTTGACATGAAATAGAAATATATTGAGATGATGAAAAGGTTCATAGATGTTTTTGCATGGAGTTATGCTGATTTGAAGAAGTATGATCCTACTATCATTCAACATACCATTCCTATTAAAGAAAATGAAAAGCCTTTTAAACAAAGACTGAGAAGGCTTAATCCACTTCTCATGCCTTTGATTGAGAAGGAAATCAAGAAGCTCTTTGATGCCAAAAGTATTGTTCCAATCAAATTCTCAAAGTGGCTTGAAAAATTGGTTCCAATTAGGAAAAAGAGTGGAGAAATCAAAATCTGCATTGACTTCAGAAACTTGAACAAAGCCTCTCTGGAGGACAATTACCCTCTCCCAAAGGTGCACCAAATTCTGTAGAACATTGTTGGTGATCCAGGTGGATATTGGTGGCCACCCGCCTATTCCACTTGGGGCCCCACCATTGCCTCTTTCAGTTTTTTCAGTTTTGGCACAACTTACTATTTTTAGCAGTTTTTCAGGTCCTAAACTTCCGGAGCCGTTTTGAGGCCTTAAACGACGTTTTTTGGGCATCGCGCCTCCCGCTAATATCATTTTGTTTTTGAATGGATATTCATAGTGAAAGTTGTAGTCCTCGGATAGATATTTCTAATGATGTATCATGTGTGTCAAACGAAGATAGTATGCCAAAGTTACGTCCCTAGGAAGTTGAAACACCAATTTACCCAAACGGGGCCCATAGTTTTGGCACTTCATCTCCTAGGGTTAGGTTTCTGGATGTTCAAAGTTCTCCATTGTTTCTCAATAATAAATAGGCCCTTGAGCCTCATTGTAACTCAGTTCAAAGGCCTGTAGTTGCCACATCTCTTCTCAGAGATAGCTACCAGTGCCCTAGCTAGTTTTATTTCCATTCTGTCTGTAAGCAAATTTCAGTTCTTTGATATTAATGAAATGAAGTGTTATCTCCATTGCATCTCTGTATTTATGGTTATGTGTTTATTCTGTTTCATTCCTGCATAAATCCGAATTAGTGGTATTAGAGTGGTTTTCTTTTTCTCGATCCTTCTTTGCATGTCCCCAACGAGGTCGGGGTATAAGGAGTTAGGGCTCGATCTAGTGGAACCTTTGCAAGATCAGCCTCGCAAACCCCGAAGGATGCCCATGGGGGACGAAAAGAAATATGAGGGAGCAGGAGATCCTATCAAAATATTGCTCGAAGAGGCCCTAAAAAAAAAAGGAACGCGATGACGGATAACTTTGCCCAGATCCTTCAACGGCTGCCCACCAACGGCGCATCTGCATCCAGTAGCCACTCTAGAGGTGCGACTCATTTTAAGCTACAAGTAAATTTTGACATTCCCATATTTGAGGGTCAAATAGATTCAAATGCCGTAGATAGATGGTTAAATCTATTAGAAGGATATTTCTCGGCTCATGACTTTTCCGACAGGGAGAAGATTATTTTTTCATTCCTCAAAGCTGCCCCCCATGTCAAGCACTAGTGGGAAACCCACTGTGAGAAAAAGGACGAGACAGAACCCTCTCTGTTCTCGGCCATACTCACTTGGAATTATTTCCAAGACGCGGTCAAGGAACAATACTATCCCATGGGGAGCTATGAGGACAAGTACATACAATGGACCACGCTGCGGCAAAAAAGGGATCAAGATGTGCATGAGTTGATGAATCTGTTCCATACCCTGCGCACCAAGTTGGGTATCAAAGATTCAGAGAAACATCTAGTGCTAAAGTATCGCATTTGTCTACACAGATACATTCAGGAGGAAATAGAGTTCCTCGACATCTCCTCGCTTGGTACGACATATCGGTATGCTGCCAAGATTGAGCAGAAATTCAAACAGAAGAAGCGAGAATTTGGATCTGCAAATCAAAAGCAAGGGAAAGGTGCTCCCAAACTACAGAACAAAGGACAGAGCCAAGGCATGGCGACTCAAGATAGCCTGTCAAAGCCACAAGAAAATAAAAACATTGCAAAGCCAAAGAAGGACACGGGAAAGTGGTGTGAGTTCCATAAGAGCTCCACTCACAACACAAGTGAGTGTCGGGCCAAGCAGTCGCTAGTGGCCGAGATGTGGGCTTCTAAGTTAGATGCATGCTCTGACTCTGAATCAAAACCTGACAAGGGGAATGACAAAGGGAAACATATTATTGATGCGGAGCCCAATGCCACTATTGCCACTATGAAGATCCAGAAGGAGGAACCGAAAGATCTGGAGGAGGAGGAACCTCTCTTCCATTCCCAGATGTGGGTAAAGGGCTCCCTGGTACGGTTCATTGTCGACAATGGGAGCCAAAAGAACCTCATTTTGGCAGATGTCATGAAGTGGTTGGGCTTGCCTACCACATCTCACCCACATCCATACACCATCGAGTGGCTTCACCAAGGACGAGATCTCCACGTCAGCCAGCAGTGCCGCCTTCCCTATAGCATCAAGCCCTTCACGGATGAGGCATTATGTGATGTTGCTCCTATTGATGTTTCTGATGTATTATTAGGACAAACATACTTGTGGAAGCGTCATGCTATGTATGAGTCTCAGCCTCACGCTGTTATTGTTACTTTGGGAAATAAGTTGTACAGGATACTAGAGGTACCACCTCCTGCCGCTATCTCTTTGGTTACTGCAAAATAATGCAGTAAGCTCATTTCCCAAACCAGGAAATTCATTTTCCTGATGATCCGCCCCCAGGACAAGAAGAATATTGTGGCCACGACCTCCAAACAAGGCTCCTCTGCACGCCAACAACAAATGGATAAGGTCGTGGAGGAGTACAGGGAAATCTTCACCTCACCCACAAGGGTTCCTCTACACTGTCAGGTCAAGCACTCAATTGATCTAACCCCAGGTGCGCCGCTACCCAATGGACTGATCTATCGTCACTCTGTTCTGGAGAACGATGAAATCAAGAGGTAGATTCAAGAGCTGCTGCAGAAAGGTCACATCCGACCAAGTTCATCGCCCTGTGGGAGCCCAATCGTGTTGGTACAGAAGAAGGATGGGACATGGAGACTATGTATTGACTATCAGGCACTGAAAAAGATCACTGTCCGGAATAGGTACCCGATCCCACGGATTGATGACCTTCTGGACCAACTCAAAGGTGAAAAATATTTCAGCAAGATTGACTTGAAGTTGGGGTATCACCAGGTACCGATTGAAACCTCTGATGTGTGGAAGACTGCCTTCAAAGCCAAGGAAGGCCTTTTCAAATGGTTGGTCATGCATTTTGGGTTGACGAATGCTCCCGCAACCTTCATGAGGATGATGGACGACATCTTGCAGCCATTCACCAACATATTTGTAGTGGTGTACTTGGATGACATTCTAATCTTCAGCCAAACTTGGGAAGAGCACCTTCACCACATCCGACAAGTCCTCCAAACACTGTGGCAACACAAGTTGTGTGCCAATCTGGAGAAGTGCACTTTTGGCATGATCCAAGTTCAATATCTAGGATACATTATTGATGAAAGGGGGGTGCATGTGGATCCAGCCAAGATCCAAGTCATTCAGGATTGGCCAGCCCCAACTACTATAACAGAACTTCGCAACTTTTTGGGTCTTGCTAATTTCTACCGGAGGTTCATGTTGGGATTATCTCATATCACTTGGCCCTTGAGTTAAGTCACCAAGGGAGGAGCGAGAGAAAAATTATTTTGGTCGGAACCTCAACAGAAGGCATTCACAGAATTGAAAAATCTCCTTTGTTCTGCCCCAGTGCTCACTTTACCAGACTTGCAACAACCATTTGAGATCGAGACAGATGCCTCTGACTATGCTATTGGGGCAGTTCTTACTCAACAGGGACATCCAGTGGCATATCACAGTGAGGCATTGTTTGACACAGTTTGCAAGTATCCCACTTATGACAAAGAAATGTATTCCATTGTGCAAGCTTGTCGACAATGGAAGCATTACATTTTGGGGAAGGAAACAATCATCCACATAGACCACCAGCCCCTGCAGTTCATACAGAGACAAGGGAAGTTGCAGAATGATCGCCATCAGAAGTGGTCCACATATCTGCAACTGTTTCATTTGAACATCAAGTACAAGAAGGGTACCACCAATAATGTTGCAGACTGCCTCAGCTGACCACCGATCGTGGCGCTCACCACCGTGCTCAACTCTTGTGGGCATGAGACTTCTGATTGGCCACTTCTCTATGAGAGTGACCCATAATTCGTCCACACTTACAAGGCACTCTTGGGGGGTACGCAAGTTCCAAATTTTCACCTCCAAGATGCACTTTTATGTCACCTGGGACACCTTTGTGTTCCTTCAAGTGAGTGTGCCAAGATGATATGGGAAGCACACTACAGTCGATTCGTTGGGCATTTCGGGGTCAAGAAAATAGTAGCAATCCTGCAGAAGTATTTCTACTGGCTGAACCTTCGAAAGGATGTCGAGAAGCACATCAGATCCTGCACTTCTTGTGCCATTTCCAAACCGACCATCAAGAAGCAAGGCCTATATAATCTGCTACCTACCCCTAGTCGACCTTGGGAATCCATCTCCATGGATTACATGTTGGGCCTTCCTTCTACTAAGCAGGGAAATGACTGTGTTTTCGTGGTCGTTGAAAGATTCTCAAAGATGGCCATCATGGCAGCCTGCAAGAAGAATATCATAGTAGAAGTCACTGCTAAACTCTTCTTTGAATGAGTGTGGGTGACCTTTGGGATCCCACAGTCTATCATATCAGATCAAGATAGCAGGTTCCTTAGAAAATTTTGGTCCAGCCTCTGGTCAATGTTGGATACCAAGCTCACCAAGTCCACAGCTTTCCATCCCCAAACAGATGGCCAAACATAGGTCGTCAACAGAATGCTTGTACACATTCTGCTCATGTACAATTCAAAGCATCCACGCACATGGGACGAGAGCCTCCCATATGTACAACATAGTTATAATCGGGCTCTCCACAGTTCAATCGGCCATAACCCCTTTCAGGTGGGCTTCGGATTCCAGCCACTATGTCCTATTGACGTAGCCATACCATTTGCAGATGCTCAGGCCGATTCAGCTCTTGTCTAGTCTGAAGTTGACAAAGCAAGTAGCTTCATCGAGCACATTCAACACATCCGCCAATAGGTTCACGATATATTGGACAGAGCCAATGCTAAGTACAAGCAATGCCATGATCAACACCGGGTGCCACACAACTTCCAGGTGGGCGACAAACTATGGCTACATTTGCAGAAGGAACGCCTCACTGGACCCCACCGCAAGCTTCGCCTGCTCTGATACAGGCCGTACACCATCACCAAGGATGTAGGGAACAATGCCTTTGAGCTCATTATTCTACCATTCCTTGGTCTACACCCAGTCTTCAATGTGGATCACCTTCATCCTTACTTCCCACCTCTACTGGACACCTCAAACATTGCAGAACAACTCACACCAACAGAATTAAACCCAGACTACATGGAACAGACCACCACAGATTGTATTAGGGACATGAAAATAAAGAGCACTCGCCAACAGAACATCCAACTGTATCGGGTTGTCAAAGCTGGCCAACTCCTGCACCAAGGCAAGTGGTTCACTAGGGACCAAGTTTAGCAGAAGTTTCCTCATCTCATGGAAGAACTCAACGCAATGGGGACCATGGCTTCCTAAGGGAGCAGGAATGATCCAGGTGGATATTGGTGGCCACCCACCTATTACACTTGGGGCCCCACCATTGCCTCTTTTAGTTTCTCAGTTTCGGCACAACTTATATATTTTTAGCAGTTTTTCAGGTCCTAGATTTAGTTGAGGCGTCATTCCAGCAGTGGGGGCTAGATTTATTGGTGAGATTCATCCATCATCTTCAGGTCAGCATCGCTGGATTCTGATAGCAACTGATTATTTCACCAAGTGGATTGAAGCAATCCCAACTAGGCAAGAAAATGATTCAGTTATCATTTCATTTTTGGAAAATAATATATTGTCTAGGTTTGGCTGCCCTATGAAGATCATCACTGACAATGCACATGCATTCAAATCCAAGAAGCTGATCAGTTTTTTTCATAAATATCACATTACACTTGGTAATTCTACTGCATATTATCCACAAGGTAATGGTGTTGATGAATCTTCTAACAAGAGTATTGTGAAGATTATTAAGAAGGTGCTGCAGGAAAATAAGAAGTCATGGCATTTGAAGGTGAAGTATGCTCTGTGTGCTGATAGAGTCTGCACAAAGAGATCAATTGGAACTTCACCTTATGATTTGGTGTATGGGGCTAAAGCCATTTTTCCTACATCCTTTGGAGTGCTTGTCATGAATCTGCTGCAAGGATTAGAGGAGGAGCCAAATACAATTCAGAGGAGAATAAATCATTTGATAGCCTTTCAGGAGAAAAATGAGGAAGTCTATAACAGCAATCAGCGATCTCAAAACATAATTAAGAAGAAAATTGACAAGAAGGTCAAGGAGGAAAACTTTAAAATCCAAGATGTGGTTTTGAAGTTGGAGGCTAGGATTGAAGAAAAGGGGAAACATGGTAATTTTGAGAATATCTGGAAAGTTCCATTCAAATTGGTTGCATTTCATGGAAACAACACTTACATACTCCAAGAGATGGATGGAAAACCTTGTGTTGGAGGGCCTGTCAATGGAAGATTATTTAAGCATTATTCCTCTTAAGTTCTACTAATTTCTCATTCCATTGTATATATTCCATTTTTATATTTTTTTTGCTAATAAGGACAAGCTAAATATCAAGCTTGAGCCTGAGGTGAAGGCCATTAGAGTTTGAAGGAAATCTTGGAAAATTTTAGAGTTTTTGTTTTCAAAGAAGATGGATAGCGAACACAATGATCTTGGACACTAAGGTGGCCATCTAGTGGATATAAAGGGAAAACAATAACCTAATAAGTTGATGAGTAGAATGTCTAGATATAAAGAGAAAACAATAACCTAATAAGTTGAGAAGTAGAATGTGTTGAGGAAGCTCTATTTTCTTTCCACTTGTAAAATGCTAAGTCATATCCACCGGATTGAAACAGACATACCTTCATATTTTTTTTATTTTTAATGGTACAATTCCAATGAGGTCTCGCGCAGTTGGATAATCAATGTATACATGTAATTATTGTATAATTTTTAATAATAAAATTTATTATAATTCAATTCTGAATTTTATTGAGCTAGTTATTTTTAAATGTATATTAATTATTTATTTATATTTAAGGAAAATTAAATTATTTTAAATAATTTGTTGGAATTAAATGAATATATTTTGATTTATGTCATGAAAAAAAAGGCTTTGGGAAATTAATATTTTGTTGTAGGTTTAAACAATATAAATTTTTAATTAACTAGAATCAATTTTAAATATTTTTTATACAACAAAAACAAAGGTTATAAGGTATTTTTTATATAACGAGGAAAAAGGTTTTGAGATAGAGAGTTCAAAATCTCCACAATCTTCATTTTTGTCTCTACTTTTAGGAGTCTTGTTCTAGACTCGAAATGTAGACAGAAAAATGAGGAAGGTAGAGATTCTAAATTCTCTACCTCAAAATATACAGCACATAAACCTTCAAACTATCAAGGAAATAGGTTATTATTGATCATTATAAAAATGTTAATACTTTACAATTTTGAAAATAGTGCATGGTAAAAAGAAATTCAAAACCAAAAAAAGAATTGAAGCTCAAGATTTCAAGAAATTTTTATGTGAAATTTGATTTAGAAAAATCGTTGGTAAAATGAAAAAACCTCTAACAATTAAATTACTACTTAATCTACCAAATATATAATTGAATCATGATTCCTAATCATTTATGTGAGGAAATGGGCCTTATCTGAAACCATTCCCCTAAAATAATTGTTTATCAAGATCTTAAAGAAATATTAGAGCTTTATTTATTTCTAAAAAGGCCCAAAGAATTCAAAATTTGTCTACTTTATTTAGTGTTGATGTTTGATAATGACATGGTTTAACTATCTGAAGTTTTTTCTTGAAATTTAACAATAATTATTGACATTTTTTGTTAGTAGAAATTGCAGAGTGTTTTAATTCTCTGGATATGGCATTTTGTTACCCCTATACTCCCCTACACTTCTAAATCCCTTAGCTTGTACACAAAATAGCCTTCACTATTATTTGCTCATTCTAGATATGTTTTAAACTCAATTTCTAGATGTTCCAAGTGCTAGCTTTGAATGCAACCTATTGATAATAAAAGAGTGTCAAATCTTGTATATGAATTTTTGGACTTCTTAGCAATTAGTTGGATGATTGGCCAACTTGATATTATGTAGAACTTTAATGATGGTAATTGGTTACAAACACATGAACTATGTGCAAACTACTTTTTGTACCTTTCATTACTCTGTAAATATTAATGTGCCCCGTCCTCCCCCCTCTATATATAGTCATTCGCCATACCTTAATTTCAAAGGAACTTCACATAGTAGTCAAATTTGGCTATAGATGCTTGTGAGGCTAGTGTTATATTCAAATGAGCATATCTTTCTCAAGTGTCCTTTTTTCCACGTTTCTTTCCCTTCTCATTATTGGCAAGGAGCTTGATGATTTTTTTATTTTATGTAGTGTATGAGAGAGTTCATTAATGCATTTTCTATGCTTCTTGGGTGCAACGGGTTTCCTTTCCTTCATTTTCTCTCTTCATATTTGCCATTGATTGATTCCTATCCCACCTTGATACTTCCTCCCTTTCTCAAATGTCATATAGTAAAGTGTGGGATGTGGAGGGAGGAGGAAGGGGAATGATACCATCATTACTATGCCATTGTTATAGGACATTTATGTTAATGTAACTTTTTTCTTAAATTTAATCTTATGGTACTATAAAAAATAAAATTTTGATTGTATTTAATTGTCCATATATTTAGCTTGATTATTTCCTTCCACATTTCCCTACTCCTACTTTCTATGTTCTACTCCTACTTTCCACGTTCTACTCCTACTTTCCTTTGCACCCCTAAGTGCAATTGCTAGTTATATATACTACCATATGTTACTTCTTAACGGGTTTTTTGAATTTATCCTTGATGTTATAGTGATTTGATCTTTAAAATGTTATTAATTTACCATATATTTGATAATTATATAATTATTTATTTTTAAATTATAACTTTTTATATATTATCTATTTTTTTATTCTACATTTTTTATTTTATTATTAAAGTAACATTTATTTTTATTAAGTGTAATTATAACTTTTACAAAATAAATTTATTAGTAAATTATATGTGTTACATCCTTTACCTTATGTAATATTCATGCTGTTATAACCCATAATGATATATAATTAGGCTGATGGGCCTTCTCTTATGAAAGAGATCACTTTTTTTATCGTCAACATATTCATTCTACAGAAGACACCTCTTACTCAACACTTCTTATCTAGGCACAACACCTGTTACTCATTTAAAAAATGACACCTGTTACTCATTTAAAACTAGTTCCAGCTAACTCTACTCTGTTCACCGTTCTATTCCCGTTATTCGCTCCGCCGATTGTGTATGTTCATGCTCAACAACCCACTTTGTCTCTAGCTTCTTCTACAGTCGAGAACACATTTGCCTCTTCGCCGGAACGTTTTTCTTGTTCCCGTCACCACGCGGCCTTAAGTTAGCAGTAGATTGATACATGGAGCATTGGGCAGACCCCTTTTGGTCTGTTCTCTGAGAGTATGTCATTGTCATTTGTGCAAAGAGATGCAGCGCCGAGGAATGTTCTGTTAACTAGCTTGAATGTGATGGTTTCAAGGGCCATGCATGTCCTTGTGTCTGTTGTCGACCACGGATGGGAGAAGAAGCTTCTTGGGCAGAAAAGGCATGTTGAGTTTACACAGAGGTGGAATCTATTCCGATAAGCTGGACAAAGCTGTGTCTACAATTTCCCACTTTGAATATAATGAGGCTCTGTATTACATAAAGTCATCGGATTACGATTTGTTTGCTATTCATACCCTTTTTTACCAGGCTGCTTCAGAATTAGAGGCATCTCTTGTTTGTTTCAAGGATCCACCCTTTCCATGGGGTTCGGCACTTACCGTGAGTATAATCGAACTTTGGCTTGCTTCTTCTCGCATATACCATGGTTTGTTTCTCAAATGAAATTCCAAACACCAAATTGATTTTAGATTAGATCTCTATATTGTATATAGTTGAAATATTTTTCTGTTTTTTCTTATTTCTTGCTAATCATTTGTCCAAGTATGTTCTGCTTATGTTGATTTTACAGTTGCTCATATCCTATATAGTATTTACAGTCTTTTTTAATTCTAATAATATATAAGCCACAAATAAAGTGATATTTCGATGCCATTAAAGTGGAAAGTTGCTATATCAGTTCATTCCTCGGTGCTTCGAGTTCTTCCCATCGTCATCATCGACAGTTTTTTACTCAATGTACAACCAACCCAACAATTCCAAGGTTCAATTCAATTCCATTGTTCTCTTGTTGCTGCATTTGAATTGGTGTTCGTCTATACTGACAGTGTTCGATGAAGTATGATCATCGTTGGTTATTGTGCAAAATGCGCCAGTTTCAGAGCTCCATTTTTTATCGATGAAAATTACGGGGAGAAATAATTTCCCTCCTCAGTTTTAGATCCCCAATTTAACTCGGTGACCTATTTTTGATATAATTCTTTATTGGATCACAATTTTTAGTGTGAATTTCTTAGCCAGCAATCAGTTGTGCAATCCGGGAAACCCTAGATCTTCTCCCTTCCCAAGACCACATAGACACATGTCTCTGTAGCGATGTCTGTGTAGCGTGAGTAGGAAATCAAACATATTTCTCTAATAGAATTGTTGGGTATTTTTTATTTTGTTCCCTTGGTGTCTACTTAGTATTTGAGTTAGAGTGTTGTGTGTTATGGGAATTCCAATGTATACTTCAATTACTTAAGCTAATATGTTAATGGTACTTCCTGAATAATGATTGAGAATTACTGTATAACTTATTTTTCACACATGTATATATTTATTTGCGACACAATGCATATGACAAAGATGATAGTGAGCAGTCGATGTTGCTACCATTTGGGGTTCCATGGAGTTAGTTTCTTATATTTCTTAGCAGTTGTTATACAATTCAATCATACTTATACTTTGGAGTTCGACTTCTCTACTGTATGTGGCAAATTCAATGTTTCTATGGGGTATTTGGGGGAATATAGTACCTTTCATTTAGCCTTGTTATCATGGCCTATACGAAGTTGCTTGTGAAGGTGAAGGATAGTTTCATATTGTAGACCAAACAAGTGAGTAAATTTTCCAAAGACAACAATATTTTCCCAAATGATTAATTGCTACATTCGTCCTTTTTCTTTGGCCTTGGCAAGCAACAGTTCTATAGCTGTGTAATTAGCTTCAAGAAGCTAGAGTTGTACTTGTTTCACAATGTCCTTTAAGATCCTTCTTTTTTGGTTTCAAATGGATACATATGCTTGCAATTTTTTTATCCATGGCATTATAGTATTTGCAGTGTCTGTCAATTTAAGTGCTTACCTCCAATTGGCAATCAGTTTCATGTCATCTCCTTCTACATAAGTTTTTATATACTACTTAGAGTTTACTATGGCATTCTCCTCTCTAATGTTTGCTTCATGGCATTAAATCAATTTTGTTGGCTTTTTTTTCATAATTATTATATTGTATCGAAAGCCAAAAAATATGTTTAATCTGGTGGGTTGTTACTTAGTTTCACTGCCACATTACAAGTTTTGTTTGTTTATGTTATGCAGGAGTTTTACTTGGGTGTAGTAGATTACTGATATCAGTGTTTGGGTGAAGTTAACTACAATGATGATCATCTAATTTCGTAAATGAGAAACTCACCAAGGAAGACATGGGTAGTTTATTTACAATAGTTTGGTTCCTGTGGGAATTTCACCAATTAACACTTGAAAGCGGAAAGGCGTTAGAAATACATCAAAAACAATTTGACCTAGGGTTGCACAAGGTTGAATGATCTTCAGATTTCAATTTCCGTAATCTATTTCATTGTTGATGCCTTTGATGTCGTATAATATATCAACTTGATACGAAGCATACATGAGGAATGCTATTATTTACTTCCAATATGTATCAGATCACTGTCTTAGAAATTTCCATAGAAACTATGCATGTAAGAATGACTGCAAATGGGATGGATTTAGAGTGGGAGAGGCCATGGTGAGATTTGTTTGATTTTCTCAGAGGTTTTACAATTTCAAGGCATTTTGACAAAGTTGAACTAGTGTGTTAGACATATCAAACTAAAATTTCTCTTCTTTATCCTCATGAATATTGATGCATCTAGTGTGGAAGTATGGCCATCTTCATTGGGAAGTTTCACTGGGGGCTTCTCTTTCTCGGCCTGCTTGTTCTTACCTCAGGGAGCCATTTCAACAAGACCTTCAAACTGGAAGAAGTAGTTTTAGAGAATTTTGCTGCCCTGGAAGGTTACTCCCATGCAGTGAGTCCAAATGGAAAGAGTTGTTCTCTTAGTATTGAAAATTCACTTAGTATTTTTCCATCTGGGGACAACTCTCCCTCATGTGAAGGAGATCTGATTATTTTTTATATAATTCTTTACTGTATCTCAATTTTTAGTGTGAATTTCTTAGCCAGCAATCAGTTGTGCAATCCGGGAAACCCTAGAACTTCTCCCTTTCCAAGACCACATAGACACATGTCTCTGTAGCGATGTCTGTGTAGCGTGAGTAGGAAATCAAACATATCACTCTAATAGAATTGTTGGGTATTTTTTATTTTGTTCCCTTGGCGTCTACTTAGTATTTGAGTTAGAGTGTTGTGTGTTCTGGGAATTCCAATGTATACTTCAATTACTTAAGCTAATATGTTAATGGTACTTCCTGAATAATGATTGAGAATTATTGTATAACTTATTTTGCACACATGTATATATTTATTTGCGACACAATGCATATGACAAAGATGATAGTGAGCAGTCGATGTTGCTACCATTTGGGGTTCCATGGAGTTAGTTTCTTATATTTCTTAGCAGTTGTTATACAATTCAATCATACTTATACTTTGGAGTTCGGTTCCTCTACTGTATGTGGCAAATTCAATGTTTCTGTGGGGTATTTGGGGAATATAGTACCTTTGATTTAGCCTTGTTATCATGGCCTATACGAAGTTGCTTGTGAAGGTGAAGGATAGTTTCATATTGTGGACCAAACAAGTGAGTAAATTTTCCAAAGACAACAATATTTTCCCAAATGGTTAATCCCTACATTCGTCCTTTTTCTTTGGCCTTGGCAAGCAACAGTTCTATAGCTATGTAATTAGCTTCAAGAAGCTAGAGTTGTACTTGTTTCGCAATGTCCTTTAGGATCCTTCTTTTTTGGTTTCAAATGGATACATATGTTTGCAATTTTTTTATCCATGGCATAATAGTATTTGCAGTGTCTATCAATTTAAGTGCTTACCTCCAATTGGCAATCAGTTTCATGTCATCTCCTTCTATAGAAGTTTTTATATACTACTTGGAGTTTACTGTGGCATTTTCCTCTCTAATGTTTGCTTCATGGCATTAAATCAATATTGTTGGCTTTTTTTCATAATTATTATATTGTATCGAAAGCCAAAAAAATATGTTTAATCTGGTGGGTTGTTACTTAGTTTCACTGCCACATTACAGGTTTTGTTTGTTTCTGTTATGCAGGAGTTTTACTTGGGTGTAGTAGATTACTGATATCAGTGTTTGGGCGAAGTTAACTACAATGCTGATCATCTAATTTCGTAAATGAGAAACTCACCAAGGAAGATATGGCAGTTTATTTACAGTAGTTTGGTTCCTGTGGGAATTTCACCAATTGACACTTGAAAGCGGAAAGGCTTTAGCAATACATCAAAAACAATTTGACCTGGTGTTGCACAAGGTTGAATGATCTTCAGATTTCAATTCCCGTAATCTATTTCATTGTTGATGCCTTTGATGTAGTATACTATATCTACTTGATACGGAGCATCAAGTAGATATTCCCGTAATTTATTCTGCATTTTTAATTCTGTTATTCAAGTAACATTTATTTTTATTAAGTGGTATTATAACTTTTACAAAATAAATTTATTAGTAAATTATATGCGTTACATCCTTTACCTTATGTAATATTCATGCTGTTATAACCCATAATGAGATATAATTTATTACGTTGCACAGTGCGTATTTTATTACATTACATTTTGCATATGTTGCACAATCCGGGTCGCAATGTGAGTCACGTAGATAAATTACAACACCGAATTGACCACACCGTACTTATGATCTTGGAAGCTTAATGCTGGATCCGCCCACATGACAGCAACCGGGCTCCGAACCGTATAGAGGCCAGACGACCACGTGATTGAACCATAACCTCCAGAGGCAGAAGCGTTCTCACCAGCAAAGGTTACACTATACAGATGCCTTTCATTCTTCTTCGTGAACACCAAAGTTTTCGGCTTCACAGTATTCTGGCAGCTATGCAGGTATTCTGGCAGCTAATTCGTGGGATAATCTATTCAGCGAAGAGTTTGTCGATAAGCTGGGAGTGCTCATTGTAAAACTTCACAGGAAAAGGGCCGAATACAAGAGTCAGATAGAGAAGCAATCTGTCCCATAGGCTATTTTTAGCCTCGTGGACATTAAAAATTCTTTCTTTCTTTCTTTCTTTCAGTCACCTGCACTCCAAACGGCTCCACAACTTCGACAGAGTAAGTTGAATTCTGAGGCCCCACATTGGTGACCTTTCTTGTGAAGGTAGCAGAGGCTTTGTCAGACGAATAAAAGACCACAGAAAAAGAAGGATAATTCAGATCACCCGGCTTCGGAATTTGTTTTGGACAGGACACCGGTGTCTTTGTCAGTACAGCAATCTCAGAAGACGAATAATTCAAGCTGCAAAGATAGTTAACGTAATCTTCAATGTCAATATCGTAGACAAGCCCGGGCTCTCGTGCTTTTTCAGGATTTACGTGGCCAGAACCGATGTCGAATGGAGTTGCAGGGGAGCCTGCTAGCGAGGCGTCCTCTATAGGCTTCCCCTTGTTATCGGTAACCTCAGCCGTCGTCATGAGAGCAGACTTGACGGCAGCCGGGCTCCAATCTGGATGCGCAGCTTTCAGCAGAGCAGCCAATCCAGTAACATGAGGACACGACATGGAAGTGCCAGACAGTATATTGAATTTTGTTCTCCGTTTATCAGAGGGTAGCCCCGAAGGACTCAGGTTCAGGGGCCACGCTGCTAGAATGTTGAGCCCCGGGGCGATTACATCGGGCTTCAGAATCTCTGGGCTTACGGAATTCGGGCCACGGGACGAAAAGGAGGTCAAAATTGGCGCCTCTTCTCTGTGGTAAGTGGTGCCATAGAAAATAATTGTTCCCGATGGGCTAATAGTTTTGTTTGAATTCAAGTAATCTCGTATTGCCTTCGCGGCCTTGGCACCCACAAACGTAACGGGCAAAACGTGCGCGTCGGCTATGAGATCTTCTCCCCTCCCTTCGGGGGTGAGTTCTATCACCCCAATTCCTCCGGCCATGGCCACCACTTGCTCTTTTTCGATTCTATCTGTGATTCCTAGTTCGCAGACCACGATTTTCCCTCGGACCTTCTCCGGTTCCAGAGAGCCATCCAAGCAGAAATCTCCGTATACGAGTGCCAAATCGGGCTTCGTTCCGAGAGGCTTTCCTCTGTAGAGCGATACTCCGCGGTAGACTCGACCGTTTCCCAACACGACAATCGCGGGAAAATTTCGGTCCACGGAACTTGCCCCGACAGTCATTATCCATGGCGCCTCGTTGGACAACGAGAAGGCAATGGGCCCATCATTCCCCGCAGAGCAAGAAACGAAAACCCCTTTGGCCACCGCACCGAACGCCGCCACCGCCAGGCTGTCGGCATAAAACGGAACGCCATCCGACATAAGACATCCACTCCATCCGACACCGCTGTGTCCATTCCCGCCATGATGTCGGAGTCGGAGCAACCTTGAGACCAGCAGACCTTATACACCGCCACTCGTGCTCCCGGTGCGATGCCCGTGGCCGTACCCTTGGCGTAACCCAGAACGTCGGCGCCCGGAATAACGTTGCCTGCCGCTGTGGACGCAGTGTGGGTCCCATGCCCATCCGAGTCCCGCGGAGATTTATATTCCACCGTTTCATTCATCCGACCATTGTAGGATTCGTATCCTTCGTGGAAGTACCGGGCGCCGATGAGTTTCTTGTTGCAGTTCGAAGCATTGAATTCTTTACCAACCTCGCAACGGCCCTTCCACTTGGAGGGCACCGGCGACTGAGTTTTATGCTCCGCAAAGCTGGGGTGCTCAGGCCAAACTCCGGTATCGAGAACGCCTATTATTACATTCGTAGCGTAGCCCGTGGACTCAGACCAGAGGCCTTGCCCTCTTTTCAAGCCCAGGAAATGGGGCGTATACGTTGTGTGGAGCTTCAGAAGTTTGTCTCGATAAACGCCCATGCAGCTCTCCATTGCTTTGATTGCGGCTACCTGATTGCCGCTCAATTTGGCTGCGAATCCAGTGAGAACAGTATTGTATGTGTACAGTATACTCGATTCTCTAAATTCTTCGTCATTTAATGCTCCGGCTTTTACAAGTGCATCACGAATGAAAGATGCATACCAGGTTGCGGGATTTATAGAATCGGCAATTCGAATCTTCGTTGGGTTCATGTGAACAATGTACGTCTGGAGTTCTTTGGGATAAATTGCATTAACGTTTCTGGCTGTTGCAACGATGAAGGCTACGAAGAGCAGGATTCTTCCCGTGTCGTCCATTATTTTTGCATTTAATCACATTACGCGTTCTTGAATATGCATGATCAAACCTGGCAAGAAAGTATTTTATTAGTTTCTAACGACGATATGTATAGGTTCAATTGTGTATACCATCAACCGTGCAAACTTATACTGCGCAAATTTCAACCATCTTTACCCTCCATTTCGAATTGAATTTGGATTGGATTTGATTTGATACAGGAAAAGTTTTTTAAAATTCAATATAAAAAAAAATAATCCCTGAATATACATCTTACTCATTTTCAAAAAAAAATCTCCAAATATACATTTTATACATTTATAGGAAATTTATTAATATTATAGAAAAAATATATCTATATAAATCTAGATAATATTAAAGTATCTATTAATATTATCAATATAGATGTACAAATCTAATATAAGTCGGGAGGGATTAATTTTCTTCATATGCAAATTTCTTTAGGGATTAATTTTCTTCATATGTACATCTAATATAAGTTGAGAGGGATTAATTTTTTTCATATGCAAATTTTTTTAGGAATTAATTTTCTTCATATACAAACTTCTTTAAAATGCAAAATACAATGTGTTATTTTTCTTTGTTTAAACTGCTTTTTTAAGGTAAATAAAGTATATATAGAATCAAATAATAGTTTTAACCAAAAAATCTTGTTTTTTTCCCAATATATACATAATTGTTTTAAAATGATACAAAATTAACATTAAAATATCTTTTATTATTATTAATATAATATTAAATATATGTCAATATTAATTAGTATTAAAATATTTTATTGATAACTCACATTGAATATTTTTTTATATACAACATTAAAATAATTTTTTTTAACAATTTTTTTTTCTATATATAAAATTGATACGACATAAATTTGCTAATATAAATTTTCAAATAATTCATAATATTTTTGAAAAGTATAAGATTTAAACATTTTGTTTTATTTTTACTTATAATTACTTTACAACATATTCATTTTTTACTTACAATTGCTTTACAATATATTTATTTTTTTATATTATAACCAATATCAAATTTCTATTTAAAACATAATTTTTATTTTTTATTGTAAAGAATAACAGACAAACTTAAAACTGTAATATAAGCCTAAAAAACTATCCAATAATTAGATTTAAATGTATTGAAGAATAATAAATTTAGAATCAACAAATTAACTAATTTTTATTATGATCCTAATCAAATCTTATATCACACTCACTGTAAAATAATAACTAACTTCTATATATAAAATGGAACTGGTTAATCAAATCACTCTTTTCCACAAAACAAGGGAAAAAAAAAAAGAGGCAGAGGAATTTTAGACTATAATTTTTAGCAAATTTCCCCTTTTTAGTCAATGTTCTCGTACCAAATTAAAATTGAAACTGGTTTATTAATTCGTCAATGTTCTCGTGCCAAACTGAAACTGGTTTATTAATCCGTAAACCAAAGAAAATTCTTATTTTTTGTTTTCATTCAACCAAATTTGGTAATTATGATTTCAACTAGATATTTCTGACCATTCAGAAGAAAAGAATTGGAGAGAGCTGCTCGATAAAATTAGGTATGGAAAAGAATTGTAATTCAATCTATGTAACCATGTTTACAAATATTTCTGAATTGTAAAACAAATTTCGAACAAATTGTAAAACAAATGTCACACAAATTGTAAAACAAATTTGTGTGACATAGTACCTTTCGAACGGCTGCGCTGCGTGGTGAAATAAGCAGAGATGGTACGATGCTCCCCAGAAAGAGAAAGAGAAAGGCGTGGCGTGGGCAGGCATGAAGAGTTGATGGCAGCGATGAATCTTTATACAGAGATGGGGTTGGCAAAATCGTAAATCGTGATTGTTACTTCATGAGTGCGAAATATTAAACAAATTGTTTATTGAAACGTGACGATAGAACCTACTTTGACTTGCCTTTAAACAAATATTTGACTTAGAACAGAGATTTGGTTCTTGATTTGACATAAGCTTCCACTTTAAAATAACAAACTTAGAAAGGAAACAAATAAAGGGCCCGTGAATATAAGGAAACAACTCCATGAAAGACCTGCACGCAACCAGTTCACCATCGTGGTGATGTCGATTCAAATGCAATTACAGCTATTCCCTTCTATGGTAGAAGGCTTTAGGTACGAGAGGAAACATTGCCAAATACAAACATGGATGAAGGTTGATTCGCACATTATATATTCAAGTTGATTAAATTTAAATATTTATAAGAATTAATTAAAAATAGTATAGTTGATAAATGTTTTTTTTTGCATTAATCATATTATTAGGATTTGGTTAAGACAAAGATGAACCATATTAGTTGGTTCAAAACTTTGACCAAATTTTAATGATGTGATTAATCTGAAAGATATTTATTTACATTATAGATCACAAAAATCTTAGATCTAACAAAATAAAAATCATTAGAATCAACTAAAATGTAACTTTATTTAAATAATAATAACTATTATTAATAATTAAAAATTAATATATAATATATATGTAGAAAAAAAATAAAAATAAATAAATATATATATATATATATATATATATATATATATATTGAAATTCACTCTTAGAGATTTTTAATATGTAAATAGCTTTTGTTACAATACCTTGGCTTATGCACATTCTAATTTTATTTGGAACATGATTCTTAACTTTGAAGATTTAGTCTTACTTCACAATGGAGATTCGTATTCTCTCAATATGCTTTAGCACAATACCATGGGCCAATATAATTAGTTATCATCCCCAGATGCCCAAAAAACCATAACTCATTTCATTTGACGCTTTGTTCATATGACATTTTTTTAATTCATGAATTTAATTAAAAGGAAAAAAAACCATAACAGCATATATCATGAATTAAGCATTTTGATATTATGATGAATTGATACTTATTAGCATCAAACAACTATTTAATTTATATGACTATGCTACTTTTTACTTTTAAATATAACAATATAGAACTATTAAACCATCCATGTGTTTTGCTTTGTTTATTTATTATTTATTTTATTTTTTTAACCATAATAATATATTGAATGAATTTAGTACATATGTTAAAAATGATTATAATAATATATTCGAATTGTGAAACTGATGTATATCAAACATAAAATTTTAAATGATTTTAAATTTATTATACATTTAAAAAATTAGGTAGCTCTTCCAACCAATTACTTGCTAATATTAAGCTCATTTTTTAACTTGATATTAAATTATAAATTAAATCTATCTTGATCCCTGCTCTTATGAGTTACATCTTTGTAACAAGACTTAACCAAAATGAAGCTATTGGAACTAAGGACATCCCAAATTGGAAAAAGGGCATTTATTTGAGCAATGTTATCTCTGTCATCTAAAATGACAAGATATTTTATACTTTTGGAAGATGAGATATGCTTTTTAAGTCTATGTATACCTTGCTCAACAATATCTATTTGCTCAATCGATTGAGTCAGATCCTTGAGAAGTTTCCTCAGTAATGAAACATGAGAGTTTTCTTTGACATTAGATACAAAGCATGATCCACTGTATTCTGATTCATTTTTTTTAAGGATTCCTTGGCCAACTTTGTCTTTCCTATTCCGCCTGCACCCAAAATCCCCACAAACTCTGGGTTGCAACTATGCATTGCCTCTCTGACCCTACCTTGATTGCAAATCTGAATGATACCAGGGCCCACCCTCAAAGTCAACTGTTGACTTTGCAGTTGGGCCACCTGACCCTGTGTTTATGCCTTGGGATGAAGGATGTCCCACACTATCATCTCAAATTCCTTTCAAGAACATATTGCAATCACATTTTCTCACGTATATCCAACACGTGTTCCACAACCTTACCCAATAACTCTTCCTTTCTGCTAAATGGTAGAGAGCAAAACAACCAGTGAGAAACAACCAATGCTTAGCAATCAATCTAAGAGTTGAACTTATGTGGATATACTTTTGAAATATCTCAGAATATGACCATGACTCTCAGGAGAGGTTATACAATGGACCTTTATGGGTTGTCATAATCTCAAATATTCTTGAAATATGAATATCTCAGAATATAACTCTGACTCTGAGGAGAGGTTATACAGTTGATCTCTCCAGACTCTCAGATTCCCAGATTTTCTTGAAAAAGAGTCATAAGAAGGATGCAATGTCACCAAGTAAAAGATAATATAATTGGTATTCCATGTTATCGCTCAAATTGAACCTCCGGTTGAAAGAGGCAATTCTGAGGTAACTTCAAACCACGCTTAGCCAAGTAGCTAGCCCTACTAGGCCAGGAGAGGGCTCTCTGCATATAGATCATAGTCAAGATGACTGAGGAAAGAGAAGATTTTAAGCTAGCTAAGGAATATAGGGGGTTTTGATTTTGATTTTAGGGTTGGGCTCACTGAACAGGGATTTAGGTCAAGGGGACAAATCAAGGCGGCCAAGAGGATGAAATTGCAGTCTGTTTGATGTGGCAAGGCAGGTAAAAGATTTAACATTCAAAGGAGGATCAAATGAGATGAAAAGACTGGTGATGAGCTAGGGAAAGAATCTGTAATGTATTTTCCCTAAACTAAGGAGAATGAACACATTATACTAAATTTCCCGAAACAGAGCATAAATAAATATGGATTCTATCTTTCAACTTGAATCAAGTATATTATAGATATGAAATGGATTATGAATTAACAATACATTCAAACAAATTGATAACAGAGAGGAAACTGTCTAAAACTCATACCACATGGATCCCAAGAAAATAGCTGCAATTTTCCTTTAATGTCCAAGCCAAGATGATACTTGATCAATATAATCTCTCAAACTGATGCCAACGATTACAATGACTAAAAAACTACACCTTATAGACCTCAAGACCACTTCCTCTCATCCTCAGGAGTCAAATCCATGAGGTGAGGGAGTTGTTACATCAAAAGCTTAACTGAAAGCTAGAGTCTAGGACGAGGAAAGTGACTCATTCATATCTTTAAGAACTGATACATTTCACTTCAACTAATGACTTACTTGATGTATCTACCTTAGGTAAAAGTAAAATATGACATTTACATTGGTAACTTCTTCATTTACCCAAGTAAAAAGTGAAACATAAGTGAAACTTACAAATTTGATAAAATTGGTGAAAATGTAAATTTCCTGGCATTAGCGCATTGCCATGACATAAAACTTGACTTGTTTTGTAAGACACTTTTGGAGGCCTTCCCCTTGTCCAAATCATCTCCATGATAGCTTATTGGAAAGTTCTTTTAGTCTAGTTTCCAAATATCCTTTCACTTTCCAAATTGTGTCCATCTGCCCTGTTAAAAGTAAGTTATCCCAAAATTGGTATTGGTGTAGCCCTAAGGTGAAAAAGGAGGCAGAAACATAAAAATTAGGAGGTTTTTTTTACTTTTGAGGGACCATTTCTGTTCCAGATCTCCTGAAACTTGATGAGGTTTGATGTACTCATCATTATGAACGTGAGGATGCTCACCATTTTTCATTTGGATGCTCCAAGAAAAAGCGCAGTGATAAGGGCGCTGCATTTTTAGCCAAATTTTTATGTCAAATTGCTCAAAAAACCAAAATTTGCACTAAAGTGCCAAATGTGCCAAAATTTGTCAAAAATGTGATGTCACTTGCTGATTAAGGGTTTGAGGGATGAAGAGACACCTCAGCAAGTATATCTAACTTCTCCTTCTCCTTTTGTTCGGTCAAAGCCTGAATTTTTGCATGGTCACATTTGAGCTTAGCCCTTGCAATCTTGTTTCTCATGGCATAATTATTTTCCATATTCCTCTGATTTCATTATCCTTTGTGGCCTTCTTCAGTAGATTCTCTAGATGTAAATTGGCTCTATCAAGCCATGATTCTCTATCATTAGTGATATTAAGGGCAAGCAACTCACTTGGAGTGAGTTTCCCTGCCAACTTAGCCTCTCTTTGTCTCTCACGGGCTAGAGCTCTCCTAAGCCCTATTGTCTTTGGTCTCTGTCTCAGAGGCTGATCCTCCTCACCATCAAACTAACCAAATTTTTCCGAAGTCTCCTCCAACAAAGCCTTAGCCTTCCCTGCCTCTTTTTGAGCTTTGATGGTCCTCACCTCACTGATGATCTGCTTGGCCTTCAGCTGCTGATTTTCCTGCTCAAGGAAGTCAATCACATACTGTGCTCTGTCAAGATTAGCTTGAAGCTCACTAATATTTGTCTCTTTGCTTTTGATACATGCATTGGTGATTCTAACCTCATCCTCATCATCAAGGTCAATCAAATGAAACTCCTGCTCAGCTTCATGTTTGTCCTCCTGCTCAACAACGTTAGGCTCTGTAGCCTTTTCTTTTCTTGCCCACGTAGGCTTACGCAGTTCCAGCGTAGGCAATCATGCAGGGGCAGTGAGGGCTTCACTAGCACTGTTAGAGCGACTGGAGACTTGCAGAGTGAGGTATATCTCACATTTTTCATCAGATTTTCTAGATTTCTCTGAAGGATTCGCTGGATGTTGGCACCCTATTTGTACTCAGGATTCTACTGCTTAATAATACAAACCCTCAAATCTGCTGCACTGGTTTTCCCAAGTTGGGTTTTTCCAGGGACTTAGTCCAAAAACAACTGTGTCAAATGTAGATGTTTTTCATTGTATTTTGTTAAGATTGTTTCAGCACTTAGATTTATTCCACAACATTATTTGTGTATATTGCCTTAGAAATTACTTTGATATTTCACTGTAATGAAATAATTATGAAACATAATAGAATAAGTAATTTAGATTTATTGCAGTAGGAATCCGGATCTAGGATTTTTCACACATCATTACCCTAAAACACAAGATTCTATCATGATCATAGCATACATGTAACTCCACCCGAAGAGGATATTGCAGTCAAATTGCGCATCTAAGACGTCAATTTATATGAGGACTGTTTTTTGGCCAGGTGTACTGGTACATTCTGGAATATACCTACGAGTGTTGATGGGCGCCCATCATATGCTCTGAGCATAATGTTGGATGGTTTCAGTTTGGGCGATCCAAGCTTCTGCCAAACTGTTTTGGACATGATGCAAGTGGATGCTCCTTCATCCACGATGCAACAGTGAATGGTGATGTTTTGAACTGAAACTGATATTTGGAAAGCGACTAGAGAAGGAAGCCTGGGGCCTGCCTTGTCTAGATCAAAAACCATTAGGCGAGAATTTGCAAGGTCAATCATGCCTAAAGAGTAAATTAAGGCTTTCCACTGTGTTGGGCATGATTGCAAGATTCCCAATGCTGACATGGTTGCTGGAGACTGAGCTAGGTCGTGCACTATACTATAGCTATGAGCAGCTTTGGAATGATGCCCTGCACGCCTTTTCAATCCTTTATTTTTTTCGACATGGACTCAGTTATGACTTTGGAAATGGTTAATGGCATAGAAAGTGCACTCATAATTGTGCCTTAAGGGTTGGTTTCTGAGGGTGTGATGTAGTTCCTATTCTGTGTTTGGAAGAACAATTCCTCTTCAGCCATGTAGATATTGTGGTAATGCATAAGGATTCATTAGTATCTATGAAATTTTCTCTCTTTTCAATAAAAAAATAGGTTCATCCTAATATTAATATATAAAATATGGTTCATTAATATGCATGGTTCATTTTTTTTTTTTTTGATGATCCTATTTCTCTAAAGGATATCTATTTTTTGAATTTTTTTTGGTATAAGATATGGTGATACCTTTAAATATGAGGTAATTTTGGGTAAAATTAGAAGTGGTACAAAAGGTTGTGGTTTGAATTTCCTTCGTAGTAGTAGGCTACATGCAATTTCTATCGAAAGGTTCTGTTGTGGCCCAACATGGAATAATATTTGGATGAAAATGTTTGCTATGGGTGGTATGTTTTTTAGCTCTTCAACTCATTGGATTCTTTGTCTATTCATGGTATTTTTTGTTCTCAACTTAGAATCCTTGAATCACCCTAAAAGGTCATGACAATATAACTTTTGGAGGCATTGATGGAAAACCCCCGCCCCCCAAAAAAAATTCATTAGAATAAAACTTTTGGAAGCTTTTGTTAAATTATCACCTCCATATGTTCAATTCTCATGAATTTTGGGGGAGGGGGATCTTTTGGTGTATTGAACAGTGCAAGGGGACATAAGGGTATCATGGATGGGTAGAAGTGAGAGATTAGTGCATGGTATATTGAGATCTATAATACTAATATTAGAGAATGAGAAGGAGCCTTAGGGCCTTATGCCACAAGGGCTAGGGGACCTATAAGTAAGGCAATGAGAGAAATTGATAGGGGAACCTCCAATAGTTGTGATAAGGGGATTAGGGGACACATTATCCCAACCCATAAGAACTTAACCCATAAACACTAAAGCATGCATCCCTTTAACCCCAAAGCCACAATCCCTTAACCCGTACACTTGTAACTCATAAACAATTAACCCATTGATCCCTTAAACCCCAAGCCACTAACCCCTTAACCCCTAACCCCTAACATGGAATCCTTGAAATCCATAAACCCTAATCCCATATCCTCTTAAAACTTGACCCTTAACCCTACAAGATTCTATCCTCTACCTATTCTGTTTGAAACATTTCTATTGGCTATTAAAATCCCCATCAATCCTTAGTTAAAGTCTCATGCTTTGAAGCATTGATCTTAAAATAATGTTTTATATTAGGGTATTATACATCCTCGGGGTCTCTAATCTTTCGTTTTCTTTCGACAACCCAACCCTCCTTGAAGAATCGATGCTGAATACTTTGATCCACAACAAGAATGATGTCGTAATAAATTTGTAGAGATATATAGATGAAATTACCCCCTAGCCACCACTATATTATACACATTGATTCAATGGATAGGGGTTTGTAGTTATCAGTCAATGGAATCACTTCTAACCAGTATCGATCTCTATTTCTCTTCTGGCTTGTTCTTGACTTAATGGCCACCTTCTTCAATGTCGTTCCTTTGAAAGTTCGAATAGAGATTTTATTGTTTGAAAGTAAAGAGGTTGAGGGTATCCCTTATCACTCTGATTTTGAGGTGATGGGCGAGGATTTGAAATGGATACAAGACCCTAGAAAACCTCAGAAGAAACAAATTTTCTATCACAATTTGTTGGCCTTACACCAACAGTTGGCTACTTTGTTTCACTAGTACTTAAAGATAAACAAGTTGAGACCTATAATCTATTTTTTTCCCTTGAAGATGTCAAAATAATGCTTCACAACCTATGGTGATGTGTTGATAGGGTGGACTCCTAATTGGCTCGCGTTGAAGGTTTTCTGGTTAGTGACTTTGCCTCCAGGGACCTTACTGATCCTCCAGTTGATCATGTACAAACTCTTATTATTATTTCCTTAAGCATGGAAATTATGTTTTATTGTCACCTGTACAAGATTGTATGAATATTTATGGTCTTGTTGATGGTGGAGAGAGTATCTAGAGTGGATCTTCATTTGGTCTCGTTGTACATGCTCTGGAAGTGGAGGATTCCCATTGTTGTTGTCAATATTATGCTTACTTGGTCTTTTGTTGACGGTTTATGTTTATGTTTTCATGATCATTGGGATTTGGTGCTAGAATCAAAATATACTCTATTTCCTCTCATTTTATGGGCACTTGCAACTTGGATTTTGGCAATTGAAGATTGTTTTAACATATGCTTTCAACTTGGCTTGTTTTGGGATGGATGAGTATGTTCGCATCTGAGAAAGTGGCTAATATTTTCATGCTAGATGGAAGATGTGGTTCTGTGTAGAGGATCCTTAGGAAGACTATGATTTACTAATGTTTCCCTCTATCAAAGAACACTCTTTTCTAGGTTTAGAGCTCTATTTTCTTCTTGTTTTCAAGGCAACTATCACTGAAGCACATTCATTTTCAGTTTATGTGCACTATTTGTCTAGAATTGTCTCATTTTATGAGGGGCATAAACTCTTGATGCAAATCTTTAGTTGTTGTTGAAATGAGAGTTGTTATTATTGTAATAGTGTTTTTGTGGTTCTGCGATCTTGTGATCATTGGAGAAGCTAGTGCTTTTAGAAGTATATAAATTTTATGTTTAATCTATCAATGTAAATCTCCTATTATAAATCTCTTATTTTTATATGAATATGAAGCATTTTAATTTACAAAAAATTATGGAGCAAAGAACAATAACTTCATCTTAGCCAGGGATAAAACTTCTAACTAATCACACTATTTAGCATGTTTATAAATTTTAAAACAATAAGCAATTTATTTTGAAAGAAAATAGTTGAAAGTTTAATTGTCTTTGTTTGTGCACGAGCCAAGCCATGCAATGATACATTCTTTATTTTTGATATGAAGTGCTTAGATAACTTAGGGAAAAATATAGTTAAAGTTAAGGCCATCTTATAATGTTTGTTGAAATAAACTAAGAGAACTTTCATTTTTGAAAAATACCATATCGACATATATTTTAATTTATTTTGTAATATTGAATACAAAATTTATTATTGATATTAATTTTCAAATATAAAATTAAAAAACAAAATAAATAAACAATTATTTTAATATTTTTATTTTTATTTTTATAATAAAATTAAAATAATTTATAATTTGAATAACTTGATAAATTATAAAAACTAAAATTAACAACACTAAAAATATTTTAAAATAATTTGATATCCCTTTTATTATTGTAAAAATGACAAATTAATTAATTGTAATGTTTTAATATTTTTCAAAATCCTACTCATATACTTTCAACAATCCTTTCTACACATTTCCAAAATATAATATACTTTCCAACCATCTTTCTACACATTTCCAAAATACTCAAATACAAAATAAATATTAATTAAAATATACAATACATGATACCATTCGCTAATTTCATTTGTCAATTTCCAAAATACACTTGTAAGGAATTGTCTGATCGCAGGTTTGTTATCATATACTTTCCAACCATCTTTCTACACGTTTCTAAAATACTCAAATACAAAATAAATATTAATTAAAATATACAATACATGATACCATTCACTAATTTCATTCGTCAATTTCCAAAATACACTCGTAATGAATTTTCCGAGTGCGGGTTTGCTAATGAAATCACGAGCTAATCCATTTAAATTAGGTACCCTTTTTAGCTCCTTATCAAATTATGTTTGTGTTCTATGAGCTTGCAAGTCGCTTAAACTCTGTTGTGTGCTTATTCTATTTGTGTTCTAAACTCTTTGGTCGTGAGTCGTGATAAGCGCTCGAGATCAAATGCCATACAATCGTTGCGCTACAATCGATTCCCATGTGATATCCCGCTGGAACGCTCGTGCTTTGTATTTCAATGAAAGAAGAGGAAAAATACCCAAAAAAATCACACGAATACATATTTCAAAAATCGGGAAGATCAGTAATTAAGAAGCCCTCGAACCGATGGTCCTCGAACTTGCAAGAGCAAGGAAATAGCGAACTTACAAGCGCAGGGGAATAGATTGCAGGGATGTTATGCAAGTGAGCAAGCTGACCCTAGCTGAGGCAACCCACCCATCACAGGTGAAGGTGTGGTTATATCCTAACTCATAATCCCTATCCCTGGCCTTGATGCTTTCAGATTCATCACCTTCTGTATTCTTTGAAGTCTCCGTCTTCTACAACAACCCAAATCCTGGCTCCCACATCAGAGGCATGTTTTTTGCACCTCATAAAGCCCTGGCCGACCAACAGGCCAAAAAAGGCTGCGGGAACCGTCGTTTTTATATCTGCAATGCCCAATCACATTGGATCCCACACGGTTTTGAGGGCTTGATTGGTACGATAGAGCTCCACTTCAAATCGAAGTTCGAGTTTGGGTTTTAGCTGTGCGGTATCGAGGTGAGGGCTTCCAAAGGCTCCGAGGGTTCGATAAAACTTGGGATTGTGGAAATGGTACACGGATTTTCGGTGAAGATCGCGGTGTCTCAACTTCTAAAGGGAAAATATGGGTCATGGCTGCCAAGCTCAAGGACGAGCAAGGGACTTCGAAATTGAAGGGCGAGGGTTTTGAACCTAGGAATCTAGTATGTATTAGTTTGATTAAGTGTTGTGTCATTTATTGCAATGTTTTCATTTATTCAATTAAGCTTTTGCTTCAACATATGTTGTTGGGGCAGGGCAACGGGGTTAGGGTTTAACCACTTCAACATATGTTGTTGGGGCAGGACAATGGGGCCAGGATTTTTCTAGCTTCTATTGCTTGTTTGGCATCTCCAAAAACCTACGTTGGGGCATGACAATGGGGTCAGGGTTTGGCCATATTCTATTGCTTTTCTGGCATCTCCAAAAAGCCTTGAAGATTTCTTGGTAGTATTTATATACTCGACCATCTTCTATTGCTTGTCTAGCATATCCAAAAGCCTTGAGATCCATGCCAATTACTAAATTGGCTGGGGTTTAACCACCATGAGCTATAGTAATGTAAGATATTTGTGGCTAGGGTTTCACTACCGCCTCTATGAATTCCTTAATCGGCCCATATCCTTGTCCAATCCCACTACCCCTAACCCCCTAACCCATTTAACCCCCTAAACCCTAACCCCATTAACCCCTAACCCCAAAAATCTTTAACTAATAAATCCCCTAACCCCATATACCTCTAAAACCCTAACCCATTTAACGCCCTAAACCCTAAACCTCTAAACCCTTAACCCCTCACCCCTTAAACCCTAATTCCCAACCCTTAACCAATTTAACCCCCTAAACCCCTAAAACACTAACCCATTTAACCCCCTAAACCCTAACCCCATTAACCCCTAACACTAATCCTTAAATTCTAAATCCCCTAACCCCCTAAACCTCTAAACCGACCCTAACCCATTTAACCCCCTAACCCTTAACCCTTAACCCATAACCCCTTAAACCCTAATTCCCAACCTCTAACCCATTTAACCCCATATACCCCTAAACCCTAATCCATTTAACCCCCTAAACCCTAAATCTCTAAACCCTTAACCCCTAACCCCTTAAACCCTAATTCCCAACCCCTAACCCATTTAACCCCCTAAACCCCTAAAACCTTAACCCATTTAACCCCCTAAACCCTAAACCTCTAAACCCTTAAACCCATAAACCACTAACACCTAAACCCCTAACCCCTTAACCCCTAAACCCCTAAATCGTTAACGCTTAATCCATAACCCATTAACCCCTAAAATCCTTAATTGTTAAATCCCCTAACTCCTAAGCCCCTAATCCCTAATCCCTTAACCACTAACTCATTATTCACCTAACCCCTAATAGCACCTAAATCCCTTAACCCCTAAGCCCCCAATCCCTAATCCCTTAACCATTATCTAATTATTCCTCTAACCCCTAAATGCGCCTAAATCCCCTAACCCCTAACCCCTTAACCACTAACTCATTATTCCCCTAACCCATAAACCCTAAACCTCTAACCCCTAAGCCCCTAATCCCTAATCCCTTAACCACTAACTCATTATTCCCTAACCCTTATAGAAATCCTTAAAACTCATTGGGATTAGCCATTCCAAATGAAAGTTGGTCTAGTTGGGACCTACAATCAAGTTAATTCCCCCTTGTTGGCAAGGTGTAATTTTTTCCATGTCAACAACCCTATAGTCCTTAATCCCTCTAACATATAACCCTATAGTCCTTATTAATTCATATGAACTTTAATCCTAAGCCCTAATTCCTCTAAAAATTATAAGACCCAATCCTTATAACCCTTGCCACACTTAATACCTAAAGATTACAACCCTTATCCTCTAAAAGAATTTACCTCTCTAACATGTAATACATATAATCATTGACACCTGACCACTATACTCCTTAACACATATAAACCATAACCACAATACTATAACCATTATATCTCTTTACATTTTACCATCATAAACCCTAAATTTTATAACCTTTAATCCCTATCTCTTTTTAAACCCTAAAATCCATAATATAACCTTATAACCCATATTTCTAATAATCCCTAATATTTACAAACTTAGTCCTTATAATCCTTGCATTAAAACCCCTAACCTTATAATCCATATTTCCAACAATGCTTAGCCTTCACAACCATTGGTCCTTATAATCCTTGCATTATAATACCAAAACCTTATCCTTGTAACTACAACCATCACTTAGTGACTATAAGCACCTTATCTTAAGCACAATGCACAAACTTGATCACCACTTTCATAGGAATTATCTTATTCCAAGTTGACCATTGACATTGGCATGGACCTGTAATTCCCCTAGTCATACTTGATTGGTGATCATTGTAGTACAATGGGTTTATTAAACCACAGATGAGATGACCACATAGGGAACTCAACATTGGTGTAGGATTATCCGTTGTTGATGTAGGTGTTGGAACTTCGTCGCTAGTGCAAAAATGATTACATGGTGACACAAAACTAATGCAATTGCATTGGAGTATGTATCAACATGCCATGCCATGCACAATGCCTGATTAAGTAAACACTTAGGTGCATAGTAAATATCTCAATCATAACTATGTGTTTATTGAACACCCATGTTCACTTTGTGAATATGGAGGTTAGGGGTGATATTATAGAGCCATTTAATACACCAGTAAACTTCCCTATAGTGAGAAAAATTTGACGACACAGATAGTCATGATTCTCATTCATCCAAAACCACAATGAAATTTTGACAATACAGATTGACCTAGAACTTGGCAAAACTTGTAAAAGCATTGTTCCGCTATGAATGAGCTTTGGATCATAGTAGAACTCTGCCCGTGCCTAAAATTTCTACCAAATCATTACCAAACGATTAACTTATTTTGTGACACTAGATAAATTTTAAAGAACTACCTAATCTTATAGAAAACTTCTTTCCAATTGTTGATATATGATGATAAAAAGAGCTAAAATTCTTATTGATTTACAACTTTACTTGTTTTTTTTTTACTATTTAAGTTAATCATGAACAAAAAAAAAAATTTAAAAGATATTGTTTCACCACGAATAAGCCATAAATTGTAGTAGACTCTACTTATATCTAAATTTTCTACCAAATTATTACCATATTTATTAGTGGAAAGAAAATCTATATACTTCAAAAACATGAGTTATTTTAATAATTACGTCGAAGGCGTTCCCTTTGCTGGCTTTGGGTAAGCACACTGTTCACTCCAGCCAATGAGAAGCTTTGCCTATCGCCCTTCCAACCAATTAAAATTTTACATTTGGTTATTCCTCCAACCAATAAAAATTGTTCATCTGTCCAATTAAGTCCTTACACATCTTTGTTTCATATTAATGAATTCGTAGTTCTCCACCACCCATGAATAGGTGACCAACACTTTTGTTTTGGGGAGAGACAGTTGTCGACACAATTTCTTCTCTTGTAAATTCACAGGAGGATCATTTCTTCGGGTAGATTCGAAGGCGGGTGCATACTAGCGTAGCCATGAACAGCACCAGCAGAAGCAGTGGGTTATTTTTCTATTTGTGAGTATCTTCATCTGTTTTCTTGTAGATCTGCTTGTTAGATTTTAGAGGATAGTGTTTTCATTCGCTAGTATTCAAGCTTTCACGAAACATGGTTAAACAATTTTTCATCCTCCTGGAAAATGAAAAATGGTTGTGTGTGTGTAGGTCTAGCCAACGATGGTATTTACTGGGAAAGATTTTGGTATCGTAAGTACAAATGAAGGGGAGAACGTCCCTTTCTTAGTTGGGACATAACCCTCCACCTTTGGTTCACACAGTAGTCGATCTGCCTCTTCCATTATAAAACCCAAAGAAGAGGGCTCCCAGACTGGCTCACCACCATGGCGCAGTGACAACCAATTCGCCCAAGGGTGAACAGATTATTGGCGGCACGCAGCCCGTGAGTCTAAATGCCCCCCACATTGGCGAAAGCTTCACAGTGTGGGGCAGTCTCTTCTAGGCTTTCGATTTCTCGATGGTGTACGTCAGGAAAAAGGAGGACCCATGGAATTCTATAATCATAGGGACCCAGGGCCACTACCAGGTCTGCTATATTCGGTGGTGTTTTGCTTGCTTTGATAGAGGGTGTCAAGATTATGCTAAATAGGGTTTTGAGTGCGCAACAACAGTTTCCACCCATGGTTGAAGATGTGCCTAATATTCAAGGTCCTATTCCAGGGTTTCAAGGCTATGGACCCATCCCTGCCAATATTGGGGGTCCTGGGGCTGAGCCAGCTCAAGCCCCCGCGCAGAGTAGCTCCTGGTTTGGAGGATTCAAGGGGTTTTTTGAGGACAAGAAAGAAGAATCACAGCATAGTAGTGGTAGTGGCAACGCTGAGGTTTTGGAGAGTTTTGATTAGCCCAACACTCCGGTGCCCACTTTTAAGTTCAAATGATTCGGGAGATTTTGGTCTTTGTTGGCATCAACTACCAGGTAAGGGCTTGAATTTATTCTGCTTTAAAATCAAACCAAAACCCATAGGCAAAAATGGGCTTTTGAAGTGTATGATTCACTGAGATAAATTTCACAGAATGCAATACTTTGGTCTAGAAATTATTTAACATTTTTTAGCTCATTATTTGAATAGGATTGAACTTCTTGGTTATTTCTTGAATTGCTTCACGTTGCGTGAAAAAGGGACATGCGATATCAAAGAATAAATCAATTTTCCCTAATAACCCACAGTCTCCTCAAATAGTTTACCCCAAGCTTTCCGAGGAAGATGAGGGGTAGGGAAACTTTTCAAAGCAAGTCACTTTTGGCTATTTTATTTTATAGGCAGAAATCTCATTATATTTTAGAGTGGAGAAGTCTACGAAATTGTAGGACAATGATCTTTATTTTTAGAAGAACGTTGGTCATATTTTTTTTCAGAAATTGTAGGGAAGTGATTACATTTGGTGTGTTTATAGTTGATTCTACAATTCTTATGGACATGTCTCTATTGTAATTTCTGTATTTATTTTGAAATAATTCCTTCCTAAGATTGTCTCAGACAAGATTTATCTAACATACAGATAATGTATCCTTAATGGCTGGAATTTCTAGTGCCTTGATAGAGCTGCTTGAGTTGTGGAGCTAGAAATTTTTTTATCATTAATCTCTTCATTGGCAGCAACTATGTCACCTCTTGATTCCAATACAGCATAAAATTTTCTATACCCAAATACACGAAACTAGGTTATTTCCTAGGTATTTGTTTCACTTACCAATTTGTGGATGCCAATTTTTTATCGCATACCGTGATCATTCAGACAAATATTTACAGTCACTAGTTTTAAAGCAACCTTAAATGGTCCATTACTATAAAATTTCCCTATCATTTAAATAGATACAAAATTAAAATAAATGTAGAAAGCCAAAAATAGAAAAAATTCCTCACTGTGTTTTTAAGTGCCTGAACTGAGCCAATACTCTTCACAAGATTTGCTAACTTTCTCTTAAAATATAACATAATCAGCTTTAAGCTAAGCTACTTTTAAAGAGGAAAAAAGGTAGATTCAGAATTTTATTTTCCATGTAACAAATAATTTCACTATCTGCAAGAGTAAAATATCTTCAAGGTTTAAAGTTATTTAACAAAAGAGTAAAATATCTTCAAGGTTCAAAGTTGTATAAAAAAAGAGTCAAATATCGTCAAGGTTTAAATTTATATAACAATAAGGCTTGAAGCTATTATAACAATATACTCAATATGAGCTTAATATGTCTTTTGTGAAAATTGAACACTCAAAGTAAACCTCGGTGAGAAACGCAACTGGATTTACCCCCTTTCAATTGGTGTATGGTCTGGGAGCTATCTTACCTATCCAATGTGAAATACTATCGTTACACTAGTATATTTGGCCCAATTTCCGATGGCCACTTCTTCGCTATTCTGACACATATGCGTCACAAGAGCAACAGTTTAAGGCCAGGCAAAACGTGCTTAGCCATTATGTCGCAATTCTGACACTTCAATAAAGTGTCAGAATAGTGACACTATTTCTGAAGTTTTCCAAACCGTCGCTCTTTCGACGTTTACAAAACCGTCGCTCTTCCAACGTTTTCCAAATCGTCTCTCTTCTGACATTTCCCAAACCATCGCTCTTCCGACGTTTTCCAAGCCGTTTCTCTTTTGACGTTTTTCAAAAGCGTCGCTCTTCCGACGTTTATCAATTTTCACACAACTATTGCAATTCCGACGATACGTCTTTCGATGTTTACAACGTCACTCTTTCGATGCTAATGTAACATCACTTTTCCGACGAAAAAGTAAAAAAAAAAAAAAAAAAGAGACGTCACTCTTCCAACGCTTATGTAATGTCCCTTTTCCAATGAAAAAGTAAAAAATTAAAAAAAAGCAATGTCGCTCTTCCGACATGTATGTATCATCGTTGTTTCGATGAAAAAGAAAAAATATTTTGAAAAAATAAACATCGTGTTTCCAACTTTAAGGCGTTGGTCTTCCGACGCTTGGATAAAAATATTTTTAAAAAAAATTCCGCCAAATGTACTAGTAATGTTTATAATATATAAACATTTGGTCAATTATCTGGCATGAATAATCCAACGCTTATATACAGCTTGATGAATAATGGTCTTCCGATGAATAATCCAACGCTTATATATAGCTTGATGAATAATGGTCATTTATCTGGCATGATGTTCTATGCGCATTTTAGAATCATGATTCAAATTTCTTCCAAATGCATTAGAGTTGTATATTTATCCGCCCCTTGCTGCAATTGTAGTGTTTGTTCAAGCAAATACAAGTTTTGACTGCAAAACTTATAGAATACAAATTTTTATAAGTGCAATGGTGAAAATTTGAAGACCATTTTAGACTGTATGTGTTATTAGGTAAATAAATACTTCATAAATCAACCATGGAGAAACACCCTCCTGAATATATCCGGGACCAATTTTAGGAATAAGTAATGACAACTTTGACTGAACCGTAAATAGGAAGATAGCCGTGGGAATCAAAATGTTCAACCATGCTCATTGGAAAATGATGAAATACACACCGACTCAGGCTTACAACAAAGAGAAAGCACTGTGTGCAAGCATCAACATAACAAATTGGCATTACAAAATGGCATTCATTCACTTACCGAATAAAGTTGTTTGTAACGTGTTTTGTAGAATCGCGTGCACCCAGAGAATAGTATGATCTTCATCCTTTGGAAACAGGCCTGGTTTGATATAGGGTCTTAGATAATATGTCCACCGAAAATGACATCTCTTCAGCAGCATGAATATATACAAATTTACATAGGTACACAGAAATCATATATCTTTTATTGTTTAATGGAAAAGGTTGTCGTTTACATTGGACAAATATCTGAGATCCATATCTCTATATATCTTCATAGTGTCAACATAGTAATAATGTTGGTTAAGAACAATCTACTCAATAGTAAGATTGGAGACTTCATTGAGCTTGTATGCCTCTTGGCATAGTAAAATACCCATTGTAAACTCCCACCCATAACCCTTTTCTTCTCAAATATTTTTTAATTTATTATCTAATCAAAAATAAATCTTACATAAACACATACATTTAAATTTAATTAATAATATATATACTTTTTACTGAAAGCATATACATATTGACTATATTTAGATAGTTTAGTTGCTCAAGTTATTATTATTAAAACATCTCTGGTCTAGAATGAATCTGCCTAGGCAAACATCTCTGGTCTAGATATATTGCAAACATATATGTTCTAGATATATTGATAAAAATATTTAAAAAAAAAAATCCGCCAAATGTATTAGTTTGAATGTATATCCTCTGCCTCATCTATATCACTATAAAATGATATAGCTTGATGAATAATGGTCAATTATCTGGCATGATGTACTATTCGCCTTTTAGAAGCATGATTCAACTTTCTTCCTGTTAGTCATCAGTATTTTTCACCTGTTGTTGATGACTAAATTCTAGCTGAGTTTTCTAGAAGTTGATCTCCATATGTCAATTTGTCATCTAGAAAACCCCCATAAATTTTTTTGCCTTCCTACCTTTTCAGTCCGCCCATGACGAGATGAAACCTCATTATCAAATCCTACTTAACCTCAACCATACTAGTCTGACCACCAGTTCTAAAGAAACAATCCAAATCTGTTCAAACAACCTCCCCTAAGTTAGGAAGTGGCGCTTTAAGACATTTCACCCTTGGCAAACTATCCAAGAGCCAAAAAGCCTCCATCTGCTATAGACCAGTCATAACAGACCTCCCGCTCTGTTAATAAAGTTGGTCACAACCCTAAGTCACGCCACTAATACACCCTTAAGTCTCAGCAATACATAGACCATAATCTCAAACTGATTTTAGGTGTTTTACAGTGTTTGATGGATCTTTCAAGGATAAAAACATACCAGCATCTCAGAAGACAATTTTTGGCTCCACATAAGAAGACAGCTGCTTCTCAATGTGATCTTGAGTCTGGGATGCAACTACAGAACAAAGAGTTTTTCATCAAACTCTTGCGACCACATTCGAAGCTTGAAAGAACAGTGAAAGAAAAACAACATTGTCAAGAGGCTGTTGATATGACATGACAAAGAACCTCCTTCATTTATAAGCAGAGGGTTTGAAGACCAAAGAAACCTCCTTCATCTATAAGCAGAGGGTTTGAAGACCAAAGAAACCTCCTTCATCTATAAGCAGAGGGTTTTGAAAGCGCCTCCTTCATCTACAAGTAGAGGGCAAGGGGCCATGACTTCTTCACCAAAGCTAGAATGCCAAGCAACAAAGGAGGAAAACCAAGAAAAGCTCAAAACTGCCCAAAAAGGGCGTCCGACGCTAAAAGTGAAGAAAGACACATTAGGATTTGGAATTTTTGCCCGAGCTTCTAGACATGTTTCTAAAAAGCCTTGAGAGACTTGCTCACCAAAATTGAGAAAATTTTGACATGTTTTTGTTTTTCGACATTTTTGGGCCTAATTGCATAAAATCATGGGCGCTGCCATTTCAGTTTGGAGCATCCTCAACTCTTGAGAGTGGTACCATTGGATGTATTAAATTCAGGAGCATCTAATAAGAAATTTTCAGAGCATTTGAAGTTGTTTTGGTCCCCCAAAGATACAAAAAACACTCACTTTTTCAACATGCTGCCCCGTCTACCAGCAAGGTTTATTTTCTGGTTTTTTACACACAGTCCTATTTTTGGAGGACTTCCAGGCATCATATTGGGAAAATTTTAGTTGTTATAGAAATTAGACACTTAGATATTTCCAACGAGCTATCATGAGCCTCGTTTTGACATCGGGAAGGCTGCTAAATGTTGCCAGCAAGTCGGGGGACCTTTTGCTGATGTAAATTTTGAATATTTTTGTAAAATTTGAACCTTTAAAAATTGCTTTTTCCAAATCTGCGTTTAGCTATTTTTGCACATGGAAAATGATGCAAAGTCAATTATTTTTCCTTTTTTAGCATTTTCTAGATATTTTATGAGATATTTTGTGCCTTGGGCTTTGTAAAGCCTCAAGGACAAGTTTAGATATTTTGATTAGGCCAATGGGAGAGCAAGTTGAACCATGAGGTTTTCCTCACTTTGGCCTATATATTCCAAAGGCTTTCATTGTAAAAAAGAGGCTGAACTTGAGAAGAGAAGCAATATATGGTCATATAAGCTTTGGAAGAAATACTTGTCTTATGCTTTTGGATTGCCTCTTGGATGCTCTTGGATGAATGAAGAAGGATTGTTGTTGGATTCCATGACTTGGTAGAATGGTATAGTGTCTCTTGCTTTGTTGTTGTCTTCTAGTTTTCATTCATGAATACATGTTTCTTACTTGCTATAGATCAGTAGAGAACAAATTTGAGATATGCCCATGGAGGCACCTCAAATTTCCTGAATCTTCATAGCTTTCATGTTTTCTTCTTCCTTAGTTGCATTAAAAAATTCTTAACTGCTCTTTAACAACTTGAGGATATTGTTGCTTGTTTCATTCATAGTTCTATACATGCTAAGTATGACTTACGGTATGCCCTGCTTACCTATGGCTATCTATAGTTCCATCCATGAAATTTCTCTTTGACTAATTAAATTATCATTTTGTTTGAACCAAGGAGGCCTAGTTTCGATCTAGCCCTTTGCCTAAAACTATGCAAATCTTGTTGTTCAAAGTGCCCAATAACTTGAAGTGCTGTGTTTAGGCGTTTCGGCATAGTAAGTTAAGTTGCTTGTCTTTCTTAAGTGTTTTCCCCAAAGTCTGATAGCCATTTCCCAAAGTTAGAGGGTCTTATACTTCTATGCATGGCTTGAATGTTTATTTCTATGTATTGATTAGCTTATAGTTACATTTTGCATGATTAATGGTTTGCACTACCGTGTTTATGTTATCTATTGAACTAGCTATGCTTAAAACTCTTTGTTGTTCACAAACTTGATGTCCATTTACTCCATTTTGCCCAAAGATCCTTTCTACCTTGAATCAAATCGGCCCTTCAACAGCCTTATATCGTCATCTAATAGCTTTCTTGACCTTTTGAACCCATAGCCCAGTTAATCTAACATCTTGTTATCTATTTTATATCTTTGATCAGTTTCATCCCTCACAACCTAAAAAACTAAAACCAAAAAAACTTACTTCATAACTAGCCTAAAATCATAACACCATAAGCAAACACACAGATATCCCTCACACATATAGAGAGAGCCCTCTCTGAGTCCAGGAAGGCTAGGTCCTTGGGCTCCAAAGCTTGGTTTGATGTTACACTGTCATTTGTCTTGCCAATCAGCCAAATCACGGAAACCTAACATAATGGCGATCACGGTGGGACTTTTCTGAGTTCATTTTAATCTGAATATCTTGCAAGACTCTTGGAAAGCCCCTTTTTGAACTAAGCATACCTACCATTGAGCCACCTCATCGCCACCTAACATAATGGCGATCACGGTGGGACACTGAGTAATAAACAACTTAGATTCCCTAGACCTTAGCAACCTTAAGAATACTATCTGATTGACTTATCCCACCGCTCACTAACATAATGGCGATCACGGTGGGACCTTCTGAGTTAGTGACAATCTAAGTACTCCTTAGTAACTCTCGAAGTCTCATTCAAACTTAGAAAACTTAAGTGTTGTCCGAAGAGTAGAAAATAGCTCCTTCACCATCCTAGCAAAATGATGAGTCAGTTATAGGAAACTCTTCCAAACCTTAGAAATACATAAAACTTAAAAAACCCCAAAAAACTCCCTTAGATTGGTTTTTGACAGTATTGGTGGTGGACCATACACATATACCTCAAAACAATTAAAAATCCCCTTGGTGACTCCACTAGCCTCCAGTAGGCCTTACTATTTTACCGAACTCTAGGTTACTATCCGATCAACCTATCCCATCACTCACTAACATAGAGGGAGATGGTGGGACACTGAGTACATGACAGTCTAGCAAACTCTTATAGACTCTTTAGTCCTTTAGATACTTAAACAAGCAAGAAGTCCATAAAATCATTTTGAGTAAACTCTTTTTGTTCTCGCCACCCTAGCAAAGTGTCTGTTAAGTCCCTATATTAATAGTGTAGCCCCTTATTATGTTAGTGTAGCCCCCCTTATTGTTATTATTGTACCGCTGTAACCCCCATATTGTTATTATTGTGCCCTTACATTATTATTGTTAGGTCGGCTAGGATTACATTGTGGCCCACTAGGATTACATTATGGCCCCATGGACTCCTATATATAGAAGGAGTTTTTGTTCATTTGTATCATCCAAGAATTGTTCATTTATGTAATGTATTGGAGGTTGCCCCCTCGAAGTGGCTCATTTCTAAGGCGTTTATATCTCTTTTCTTCTCTTTTTGAGTTGGTTACACAACATTTGGTATCAGAGCTTTTGGATTCTAGGGTTTCACTGCTCCAAACAGGTCATCGTGGCATTTTCGCTATAACTTTTTTTATACGAAGCTTCAGAAGCTGAAATTTTTAGGGTGCGAAGCTGAAATCTTGAGGAAGGTTTTCTAAAAATTTCAGATCTTGGTTCGCAATATTTGAGGAGATATCATCTGTGGAAGTTAGGTATTTTTTCAGGCTCATAAACAAGTCATCGTGGAATTTGCGCTATAAATTTGTTTTTACGAAGGGTCAGAGTCTGAAATTCATATGGTGCGAAGCTGAAATCCCAAGGAAATTCGTCAAAAAATTTCAGAACTTGGTTCGCAATATTTTTGGATATATGATCTGTGGAAGGTAGTGCTTTTTCAGGCTCCTGAATTTCATCTCAAAGAGGTGATCGTGGGAAAAGTTCAATAACTCTCTCTCTGAAGATTGGATTGGAGTGCCGTCAAAAGTGGTCACAAGTAAACAGCCTGTAGTTTCTTCACTATCAATTTCAGAGACAAAGGACAAAACAGTGACACGTGGCAAGTCGTACAAGTTTGCTCTACTGAACCAGTCCAGAATTAGGTCATTGTGGGAGATTGGACACAACTTTGTCTTGGAGCATCAAAATCAGGTCAGACCTGTGGCATTTGAAAGAAGCTTCAGAGGGCTACTACAGGGCTGAATTTCAGATATCGAAGATTTTCAATTACATAGATAATTCAATTTCAATATCGAGCTCCTTAAAGCAAGTAAAAGGTGTGTAATTGTTTTTCCGAATTGCATAAGTATTGTTTGAAGAATCAAGTGGAATTGATTCCAAGGGCATATTGAAGAATTTTTATCAGTAATGGGTTCTATTATGCATCCAAAAAATAATTCCATACCCATTAAGCCCTCAGAAAGCTATACTATGATGCATGAAGAGGAAGAATTGCAGTATGAGATATCAAAATTACGGTACCAAGTGCAACAAATTTCGATCTTACGAAGAGCAATTGAAGATGAAATAGATGGTTTAAAAGAAGAAATGGAGGCTAAGTTGGATGGTTTGAAGGATCAAATAATAGAAAATATGGATGATAAATTAATGGAAGATCACATCAAGCATCAACAACAAGTTCTCCAACTCTCAAAGGATAACCCAACTTTGGTGCAGAATCTAATGAAACAACAGGAAGATCAACATCACATCGAAAGAATTTATGAAGTAGTCACAGAAACAAGAACTCAACAAGTACGATCATTTTCAGAGTATCTCAGCAAGTGGAAGAACTTTCCTATAGAATATTTCACATGGGAGGATGAGAATTTTATACAGAAGCATAAAGAAATAATCAAGCGTTGAGGACAACACTTGTTGAAGGAGAGGGGCATGTTAAGTCCCTATATTAATAGTGTAGCCCCTTATTATGTTAGTGTAGCCCCCCTTATTGTTATTATTGTACCCCTGTAACCCCCATATTGTTATTATTATGCCCTTACATTATTATTGTTAGGTCGGCTAGGATTACATTGTGGCCCACTAGGATTATATTGTGGCCTCATGGACTCCTATATATAGAAGGAGGTTTTGTTCATTTGTATCATCCAAGAATTGTTCATTTATGTAATGTATTGGAGGTTGCCCCCTCGAAGTGGCTCATTTCTAAGGCGTTTATATCTCTTTTCTTCTCTCTTTGGAGCTAGTTACACAACAGTGTCGAAACAAGTTTAGAATACTTTAGAAAAACCATAGGCTGCACATAAGAAACTCAGGAAAATCTTAAAAACATTTCTAGATTAGTTACTGGTGGTGGACCATAGCTATATCTCTTAAAAAACAACCAAGTTCCACCTGGCGACTCCACTAGCCTCCAGTAGGCCTATTTCCCCACTAGTCCTTATAAAGTCTCCTAAGAATGCATTAAGCAATCCCAATCATGCTGATGGAGGACAACATAGTTCAAATCCTCCACCTAAGGACACAAAAGAGATATGCTCCGATGAGCAGAGAACATATCCCTGGATTCCCACATAAAATGTCTACAGACGTAGATTGGGCTAAAAACCTACCTCTCTTTCAAGATGAAAATGTTGATGACCCATTTTTACACCTCATAAATTTTCATATACATGTATGGAAGTTAAAGGTTGAATGGCATGAGGACTGCCTCATGAAAATGTTCATGGGTACATTAGAAGGAATTGAAAGAGAATGGTATGAAGGCCTAGAACCTGGCACCTTGTTTTCTTTGAAGGATTTCCACAAAGTATTTTGTAAACGCTATATAGGGCATTTTCCATCTCTATAATTGGCTGAAAATTGCTGTGATCACTTTGAAAACCTCATACAACACCTTGTAAGCATTGAAGAAAACTTAGGAAATTGGCATCCTGAGGATTTTTTAGAGGAGGTCCATAATTTTCTTACCCAAGCTAACAATCAAGATGACCAAGAAGATTTGATCCTAGATGAAATCCATCAAGAAATAAGAGAATATCCACAAGAGCTCTGTGAAAAGGTTGAAACCAATAACAGTCCATCTGCCCTTCCCTGCAAAATGCAAGAGGACATTCAGCCACAAGATCAAATTCCACAAAAAATGGAAAGAAATTGTTGCCCACTTCAAAGAAAACAGAAAATAACTTCTCCTTTAACTGAAGAGGAAATAGTTCAAATTATAAACATGCAGACATCCTCTGAAACTTCATATAACCAAAACTTCTCTAAACTTTCTCCTGTTAATCCTGCATATCATAAGTCAGAAAATAGATTTATAAATCAAGTTGAAGAAAAGCAATCTGATAGTCCAATATACATGGCTGGTGACATTATTTATGTTAATGATTCTCCAATTTTTGATCAATATGTTGATGATTATGATTTCCAAACAGAAGCTAACTTTGCAGAAGACTCAGTTTTTGATTTTCGGGAGAAAGCTCAGTTTCATAAACTTGAGAAAAGTGAGCAGCCATTACAGGTCATCTATGACACTGATGAGAAGAGCCTTGAGAATTTAGAAGTAAGTGAAGAGTCTCGGACTCTTTTCTCTACTTCACTTCAGTCCGTCAAGGATAACATTCACATAATTGGAAATCAACAGATTTTCAGCTTTGATGATGAGGTTGAGGAGGATGATGAAATTCTCGAGCATGTTGTAAATGAGAAGCCTTTTCCTGAAATGGTTAAGGAAATCATTTTAGACATGGAGTATTCCTTTACTCCAGATTTGCAGCCACCAAGTTCCATTGAGTTACAAATTGCAGATGAAGAAAGAGAGGTTGATAAACACATGGGAGTTGTCACACTATCCTTTCAAGATAATTTACTGTCAAAGTGTATCCCTACCCATCATCCTGATGACCTTCACACAGTTTTCAGCCCGCTCTATCAAAACACATTAGCTTGGAAAGGAAACTATGCTGCAATATATGATAAGCCTGATAGTTCAAGTGATCATGAGCAAGGGGAAGAGTTGCCTTACCAGGAGAGTCCTAGATATAGCCAAGTGGAAGAAAGAGTAGTCCTGAATGAAGCCTATATCTCAAATCCTCTAGATCAGGTATTATTCCAAGATCCATTTGTTGTTTTCCTTGATAAATCTGAAGGAGTAGTGGGTTCTATCATGAACAAGTTGCTACCAAGAATGAGAAAAAACTTAAGCACTACTGTCCAGAAACAAACCAAATGGGAGTGGCCTTTTCATTATTTCTGCATCATGAAAGAAGTAAACCAGAATCACCCATGTAATCATCTACTTGACTGGTTACATTGGAAAGAAGAGTTCACCAAATGTGTATGATGTGTATAGTTTAGGCTAGGATAGGTAGATAGTTAAAGCTCAGCCTTGCGAGCATCTTTCCAGTTTTAGGTTGTTAGAAGAAAAAGTGAAAAAGAAGAAAATACAAAAAAAGTAAAAAGTAGAAAAGAGGGCAGTTTGTAAAAAGCAATGGTAAAGCCCCATGTTCCAAAAAATAGTCCTTCGGAAAGTGCGCAAGTCTAAATGCTGCTACTAGTACTCAAGTGTCTTGTTCAGCTATCTAGCCTAATCATAGCTGAACATGTTTAAATTTAATTGCTGATAAGTTAGTGAGTGAAAAATATGGTCAACATTGTGTAAGATTGACTTATCAAAGAGAGTAGATTAGCAAAAGATACTGGTTTCACACACCCAAAATAGAACCAAAGAGGGAAGCAGGGATGAAAAACAAATTGTGCATCTTAGCCCTGTTTTTCTAGATTTCCCTTTGCAAAATAATATTTTTGTGCAGCTTGTCTTTTATGCCACAAATGCGTGACAAATCAGACTGTCTAATCCTGATTTGATCATCTTTTAAATTTCCAGTTTTAGATTGTTTGAAGAAAAAGTGAAAAAGCAGAAAATACAAAAAACAGTAAAAAGTAGAAAAGAGGGCAGTTTCTAAAAAGCAATGGTAAAGCCCCATGTTCCAAAAAATAGTCCTTCAGAAAGCGTGCAAGTCTAAATGCCACTACTAGTACTCAAGTGTCCTGTTTAGCTATCTAGCCTAATCATAGATGAACATGTTTAAATTTAATTGCTGATAAGTTAGTGAGTGAAAAAGATGGTCAACATTGTGTAAGATTGACTTATCAAAGAGAGTAGATTAGGAAAAGATACTGGTTCCACACGCCCAAAACAGAACCAAAGAGGGAAGCGGGGATGAAAAACAAATTGTGCATCTTAGCCCTGTTTTTCTAGATTTCCCTTTTGCAAAATAATATTTGTGTGCAGCTTGTCTTTTATGCCGCAAATGCGTGACAAATCAGACTGTCTAATCCTGATTTGATCATCTTTTAAATTTCATGTTTTAGATTAGAGAACAAAATCCTGTCAAACAGCTTAATCTTGACAGTTGATCTAGCATAGGTAGAGTAATGAAGGAGTTCATCAGTTTAATCTGAACTCCCGGCAGATATAAGTGTAGAATTAGATAGGTTCATTTTGCAAAAATAAAAATATATATTCAAAAGGCTGCTAGTTCAAATGCGCCAAAAGGAAGAAAAAATGTTAGGAACGATAGTGGGGTAGGTAGAAATATCATTGATGCTAATCATGCTGTCACTTTTCAGAAGCAACATCAAAGAAAGTTGAAATTTTCCCCAATGGGTAAGGCACTGGTCTTCATAAGCCAAAGATCTGAGATTCTAGACACCTCCTAAAAAGGAGCTTCCCTCCCCAAATGGAGCCACTGTTAGTCATCAGTATTTTTCACCTGTTGTTGATGACTAAATTCTAGCTAAGTTTTCTAGAAGCTGATCTCCATATGTCAATTTGTCATCTAGAAAAACCCCATAAAATTTTTGCCTTCCTACCTTTTCAGTCCGCCCATGACGAGATGAAACCTCATTATCAAATCCTACTTAACCTAAACCATACTAGTCTGACCATTAGTTCTAAAGAAACAATCCAAATCTGTTCAAACAACCTCCCCTAAGTTATGAAGTGGCGCTTTAAGACATTTCACCCTTGGCAAACTATCCAAGAGCCAAAAAACCTCCATCTGCTATAGACCAGTCATAACAGACCTCCCACTCTGCTAATAAAGTTGGTCACAGCCCTAAGTCGCGCCACTGATACACCCTTAAGTCTCAGCAATACATAGACCATAATCTCAAGCTGATTTTAGGTGTTTTACAATGTTTGATGGATCTTTCAAGGACAGGAAACATACCAGCATCTCAGAAGACAATTTTTGGCACCACATGAGAAGATAGCTGCTTCTCAATGTGATCTTGAGCCTGGGATGTAGCTACAGTGCAAAGAGTTTTTCCTCAAGCTCTTGCGACCACATTCGAAGCCTAAAATAACAGTGAAAGAAAAACAACACTGTCAAGAGGCTATTGATATGACATGACTAAGAACCTCCTTCATTTATAAGCAGAGGGTTTGAAGAACAAAGAAACCTCCTTCATTTATAAGCAGAGGGTTTGAAGACCAAAGAAACCTCCTTCATCTATAAGCAGAGGGTTTGAAGACCAAAGAAACCTCCTTCATCTATAAGCAGAGGGTTTTGAAAGCGCCTCCTTCATCTACAAGCAGAGGGCAAGGGGCCATGACTTCTTCACCAAAGCTAGAATGCCAAGCAACAAAGGAGGAAAACCAAGAAAAGCTTAAAATTGCCCAAAAAGGGCACCCGATGCTAAAAGTGAAGAAAGACACATCAGGACTTGGAATTTTGGCCTGAGCTTCTAGACATGTTTCTAAAAATCCTTGAGAGACTTGCTCACCAAAATTGAGAAAATTTTGACATGTTTTTGTTTTTCGACATTTTTGGGCCTAATTGCATAAAATCATGGGCGCCGCCATTTTAGTTTGGAGCATCCTAAAATCTTGAGAGTGGTACCATTGGATGTATTAAATTCAGGAGCATCTACTAAGAAATTTTCGAAGCATTTGAAGTTGTTTTGGTCCCCCAAAGATACAAAAAACACTCACTTTTTCAACATGCTGCCCCGTCTATCAACAAGGTTTATTTTCTAGTTTTTTACACACAGTCCTATTTTTGGAGGACTTCCGCGCATTATATTGGGAAAATTTTAGTTGTTATAGAAATTTGACACTTAGATCTTTCCAACTAGCTATCATGAGCCTCGTTTCGACATCGGGAAGGCTGCCAAATGTTGCCGGCAAGTCAGGGGACCTTTTGCTGATGTAAATTTTGAATATTTTTGTAAAATTTGAACCTTTAAAAATTGCTTTCTCCAAATGTGCGTTTAGCTATTTTTGCACATGGAAAATGATGCAAAGTCAATTATTTTTCCATTTTTAGCATTTTCTAGATATTTTATGAGATATTTTGTGCCTTGGGCTTTGCAAAGCCTCAAGGACAAGTTTAGATATTTTGACTAGGCCAATGGGAGAGCAGGTTGAACCATGAGGTTTTCCTCACTTGAGCCTATATATTCCAAAGGCTTTCATTGTAAAAGAAGGCTGAACTTGAGAAGAGAAGCAATATATGGTCATATAAGCTTTGGAAGAAATACTTGTCTTATGCTTTGGATTGCCTCTTGGATGCTCTTGGATGAATGATGAAGGATTGTTGATGGATTCCATGACTTAGCAGAATGTTATAGTGTCTCTTGCTTTGTTGTTGTCTTCTAGTTTTCATTCATGAATACATGTTTCTTACTTGCTATAGATCAGTAGAGAACAAATTTGAGATATGCCCATGGAGGCACCTCAAATTTCCTGAATCTTCATAGCTTTCATGTTTTCTTCTACCTTAGTTGCATTAAAGAATTCTTAACTGCTCTTTAACAACTTGAGGATATTGTTGCTTGTTTCATTCATAGTTCTATACATGCTAAGTATGACTTATGGTACGCCCTGCTTACCTATGGCTAGCTATAGTTCCATCCATGAAATTTCTCTTTGACTGATTAGATTATCATTTTGTTTGATCCAAGGAGGCCTAGTTTCGATCTAGCCCTTTGCCTAAAACTATGCAAATCTTGTTGTTCAAAGTGCCCAATAACTTGAACTGCTGTGTTTAGGCGTTCCGACATAGTAAGTTAAGTTGTTTGTCTTTCTTAAGTGTTTTCCCCAAAGTCTGATAGCCATTTCCCAAAGTTAGAGGGTCTTATACTTCTATGCATGGCTTGAATGTTTATTTCTATGTATTGATTAGCTTATAGTTACATTTTGCATGATTAATGGTTTTCCCTACCGTGTTTATGTTATCTATTGAACTAGCTATGCTTGAAACTCTTTGTTGTTCACAAACTTGATGTCCATTTACTCCATTTTGCCCAAATATCCTTTCTACCTTGAATCAAATCGGCCCTTCAACAGCCTTGTATCGTCATCTAATAGCTTTCTTGACCTTTTGACCCCATAGCCCAGTTAATCTAACATCTTGTTATCTATTTTATATCTTTGATCAGTTTCATCCCTCACAACCTAAAAAACTAAAACCAAAAAAACTTACTTCATAACTAGCCTAAAATCATAACACCATAAGCAAACACACAGATATCCCTCACACATATAGAAAGAGCTCTCTCTGAGTCCAGGAAGGCTAGGTCCTTGGGCTCCAAAGCTTGGTTTGATGTTACACTGTCATTTGGCTTGCCAGTCAGCCAAATCACGGGAACCTAACACTTCCAAACACATTAGAGTTGTATATTTATCCGCCCCTTGCTGCAATTGTAGCGTTTGTTCAAGAAAATACAAGTTTTGACTGCAGAACTTATAGAATACAATTTTTTATAAGTGAAATGGTGAAAATTTGAAGACCATTTTAGACTTTATTTGTTACCGACTGTATGTGTTATTAGGTAAAGGAATACTTCATAAATCAACCATGGAGAAACACCGTCCTAAATATATCAGCCACATTGAAAAGTAAGTCTGCAAAGAGGCCCATTTTTTCAAGACAACACTTAACCTATCATTGAAAGTCACTGTTATCTTAAAACTATTATAAAAGTCTAAATCAAAATCAATGGGTTGAAGATCTTCAAAATTAGAGAAATTTAAAGCATAAATTGTAAATAAAAAAACAAAAGGAGAGAGCCATCATGGCATCAATTTGCCCCTTCTGCAAGCCTGCTTTCTCTCCTTATCTTGTAATATAGGTATAGATATTGTTTACAAAGGGAAAATTTAGACAAGAATATCTTGCTCACATAAACTTCAATTCATAGGCTATCTTACCCAATTATGCAAATATGGATATTGCCCCAAGTCTAACTTTGATGGAAAATCCAAGGATAGCCCTGCTCTAGCATGGGAAGGAATCATCCTAGAAACCAAAACACCCACATTGTAGCATTGACCTTCAAAGTTTTAGACATAAGGCCAAATAAAAAAGAAAAACTCAAGGCCGCAAAGAAAACAGGGTGCTTGAGGCAAATAATGTCTCTGGTAAGATGTTGGAGAAAGGCTTAGCTCCCTCCCTGGTGACTTATACCACGCTTGTTGATGGACTATGTAGAGCCGGTGCAATTGATCTTACATATAAATTATTCGACAAAATGGTAAAGCAGGGCTGTTCTCCAAATGTCTACACTTACATTGCACTAATCTATGGACTTTGCAGGGAAGCCAAACTGGAAGAGGCTGAAATGTTGATTGATAAAATGAAGGAGAAAGGCTTATAGCCTAACCAAGTAACATACACATCATTGATTGATGGCAACGTCAAATCAGACAGGGTGGATCATGCTTTTGATCTATTAAGTAAGATGATAAATGAAGGATACCAACCTAATTATCGAACTTATTGTAAGCTTATGAATGGTATAGTTCAAGAAAACGAGATACAAAAAGAACACTTGATTCCTGATGAGGATGCAGTAGGTAGTTCAGATACTGATAACTTGGATGAAATTCATGACTTGGATGGAATGCCACTTGAAATAAACAATGTTCTTGCAGTTAAGATTTTTGAGAAAATGATGGAGAAGCATTGTGAGCCTACTGTAGATACTTATAGTGCCTTAATTGCAAGATTATGCAAATCAGGCAAACTCCTTGAGGCAGACCAGCTGATAAAAAATATGTTAGAGAGAGGCCTCTATCCCAATGAAGCAATTTATACAGCTCTTAATAATGGGAACTGTAAATAGGGAAACTGCATCTATTTTTTGGAGCTTTTGGATAGAATGATTGAAAATGGTTATGAACCAAAAATATCTTGTTAATGGGCACTGTAAACAAGGAAACTACGTCTATTGTCTGGAGCTTGTTTCTTTCGACTAGATCATGGACACACATATCAATAGAATGTCAGTTATGGGTTTTTCCCCAAAATAATCACTTCCCTGTATCCATCATGAATGCATTGAAAATAAACAAAACAAAACCTTAAAGTAGACCATTTTTCCAAAAAATGTTTCAACAACTCAGATATCATGTCCCACATGAATCAAGATAAACTTCAAAACTAAATACAAAAAAAATCCCATGAATCTGAAATTGATATGTAGTGTTTCCTACTATTTGGATTATAACAAACATAAAACAAACATTCAAAACCAACTTATTGAGATGTTCAATATCACAAGGCAAAAAATTTTATACGATACATTTGACATATTAACAGAAAATCTAATTGGTGATAAAAATACGAAATCTAGGTAATCAGACATCTTCAAAAATCCTCCTTTTAGCTCACTTTTAACCCTATAGAAATAAAATGAGACCAAGATATTTCAAACATGGACCTTTAAGTATAAAAATAAAATTTCCTACTGAGTAGAATTAGACTATCAGCGAGACTATCTGGGACCAAGTTTAGGAATAAGTAATGACAACTTTGACTGAACTGTAAATTGGAAGATAGCCATGGGAATAAAAATGTTCAACTACGCTCATGGAAAATGATGAAATACACACCGACTTAGGCTTACAACAAAGAGAAAGCACTATGTGCAAGCATCAATAGAATTGGCATTACAAAATGGCATTCATTCACTTACCGAATAAAATTGTTTGTAACGTGTTTCGTACTATCGCGTGCACCCAGAGAATATTATGATCTTCATCCTTTGGAAACAGGCCTAGTTTGATATAGGGTCTCAGATAATATGTCCACCAAAAATGGCAGCTCTTCAGTACCATGAATATATAAACATTTACATAGGTACACAGAAATCATATATCTGTTGTTGTTTAATGGAAAAGGTTTCCGTTTACGTTGGAAAAATATCTGAGATCCATATCTCTATATATCTTCACATTGTCAACACAGTAATAACGTTGGTTAAGACCTATCTGCTGCTCAATAGTAAGATTGGAGACTTCATTGAAACCCTGTACACAACAAAAACCCACATCATTTTAGCAAATGAAATCCTACATTTCAAAAACACAAGGTCAAGGTTTCGAATCTGAAAAAGACACATACCTTGTAGGCAATCAGAGTTCTCAGCCTCCTTCCTAATGGCATCAAGCACATAATCAATGAGCTCGGCTCCTTCCATGTAATGCCCCTTGGCCTAGTTGTTTCCAGCCCCGGATGGGAAAAAAACGAAGTTATCAGGTGTGAAGACCTGTCCATAAGGCCCGGTCCTCACACTGTCCATGGTGCTAGGTTCCAAATCCATGAGCACGACTCGGGGCACAAATATCCCACAACTCACCTCATTGTATTAAATATTAACCCTTTCAAGCTATAGATCTAAAGTGCCCTGATATCTCCCAGTAGGATCGATCCCGTGTTCTTCACAAACCACTTCCCAGAACTTGGAGCCGATCTGGTTGCCACATTGGTCCCCCTGAATGTGAAGGATATCTCACATTTTTTCTATCGACCCAACTCAGATTTGGATCATATCTAAACTTCCCCTCTATCACTGCTCAATACATTAAGAATTGTTGCAGAAGATCCCTCAGTGATTAAGGTAAGAAAAGCATCATTAGGTTGCTTCCTATTTCAATAGATCTGTGTGTAACTCCTCTAGGATGCAATCAATGAATCTGATGATCACTTATTGTGTTTTTTATGCGGGACATATGGCTTCAGTTCAACGTTCCATTCTTTTTATTACATACATATTTCCTCACAAATATAATGCTAGTCTCCAAGATTATGGATGTGATGTGACTATTATAATTGAAGTGCCAAAGATATAGGTGTGATGCCTGTAGATGTAATGATGTTGCATGCGATGCCTCACACTTCAGAACCTGCAAGAAAACTCAACAAAACCCACATAAACCAAACCAAAAGAACAAAGAAACCCCAATATCAAAGATGGCTCAGAAACCATTTTGCAACTTTCACTTATTTGAAAACCTTTGGCCGCAGAGCTAATAGATAGAGAAACTTTGTTTTAACCCTGAACTGCCCCTCCAAACAGGATTTTCCGCATCCTCCCTCCTTCCCTAGACAAACCATGCAACCAGAGGGAAATGTACAAGGGAAATTAAAACTTTTGATATTTGAAAATTTTTGACATTTTGAAATGAAATGTGTGTGCTTTTTTAAGGCCACTCAAATTCCATTAAATAAAATGTGTGAGAATTTTCTTGGGGTTAATAAGGGGTTTGGGTAAATAAGTGGTATCGTTGATTATAAATAATTATTAATGAGATTAGATCTAAGACATTTAATTAAATTATTAATTATATAAAATTGTTGAATTTTTATTTCATAAACTAGGGATTTTGGTTGATTTTCTAATCTAATTATGTGATACTAAAGATGAACTATGGTAACTTAAAAATAAGTTTTATGTGGTTAAAAGAGAAGTAGTAATGTTATGGCATGAATGATTATTTTCAATGAATTTTTTTTTTTAGCAAGGATAATCAGGCGCACGATGCCACAGGGGAGCAAACGGGCCTCCCAAACGTGCACAAGGCACCTGGGCAGTCACAACTTAGAAAAATTGATACAGGTGCCCTCGAATGAAATGGCCCGACCCGAATGCCCCTGGTCAGGCAACCTCACATGACATGACACTGCGCGCCCGACCGAATGATTCCATAAGGGAGAAAATGACAAATAGGCCGCCTGAACATGCACAAGGCTCCCGGGCAGTCACAACTTAGCAAAACTGATACGAGTGCCCTCGAACAAAACGGCCCAACCCAAACACGCCCGGTCGGGCGACCTCACATGACTCACTCGACCAATCGATGCCACAAGGGAGCAAACGGAAAACGGGACGCCCAAACGTGCACAAGGCACCCGGGTGGTCACAACTTAGCAAAACTGATACGGGTGCCCTCGAACGAAATAGCCTCGCCCAAATGTGCTTGGTCGGGCGACCTCACATGGAGTGACACAACAAATGATGCCACAGGGGGGAAAATAGAAAACGAGCTGCTTGAATTTTCACAAGGCACTCGGGTAGTCACAACTTAGCAAAACTGATACGGGCACCCTCGAACGAAACGACCTGACCCGAACGCGCCTGGTTAGGCAACCTCACACGACGCGACATGGCGTGCTCGACCGAATGATGCCACAAGGGATAAAATGGTAAATGGGCCACCTGAAAGTGCACAAGGCACCCGGGCAGTCACAACTTAGCAAAACTAATACGAGTGCCCTTGGACGAAATGGCACGACCCGAATGCGCCCGGTCGGGCAACCTCACACGGCACGACAAGGTGCGCCTGACTAAAGGATGCCACAAGGGAGAAAATGATGAACGGACCGCTTGAACATACATAAAGCACTTCGGTGGTCACAACTTAGCAAAACTGATATGGGCACCGTCGAACGAAACGGCCTGACCCAAATGCGCCCGGTCGGGCGACCTCACACGGCGCGCCCGACCGAACGATGCCACAAGGGAGCAGACGGCAAACGGGTTGCTCAAATGTGCACAAGGCACCTGAGCGGTCACAACTTAGCAAAACTGATACGAGCGCCCTTGAACGAAATGGCTCGACCTGAATGCGCCCGGTCGAGCGACCTCGCACGACGCACCCGACCGAACAATGCCACAAGGGAGAAAACGACAAACGGGCCACCCGAACATGCACAAAGCACCTAGGTGGTCATAATTTAGCAAAACTGAAACGGGTGCCCTCGAACAAAATGGCCTGAACCGAATGCACCTGGTCGGGCGACCTCCCACGGTGCGACACGGCGCGCCTGACCGGACGATGCCACAAGGGAGAAAATGGAAAACGGGCTGCTCAAATGTGCACAAGGCACTTTGGCGATCACAGCTTAGAAAAACTGATACAGGCGCCCTCAAACGAAATGGTATGACCTGAACGCGCCCAGTCGGGCGACCTCACATGATGCGACATGGTGCGCTCGACTGAACAATACCACAAGGGAGAAAACGACAAACGAGCTGCCCAAATGTGCACAAGGCACTCGGACAGTCACAACTTAGAAAAACTGATACGGGCGCCCTTGAACGAAACAGCTAGACCCAAATGCGCCCGATCGGGCGACCTCGCACGTCGCGCCCGACTGAACGATGCCACAAGGGAGCAAACAACAAACGGGCTGCCCAAAGGGCTTTTGAAGGGGTTCCCCCACCATATGAATGGAAGAAGAGAATGGTCATTCCAGATGCTCTGAAAGTGTTGAGGCTTCAGCCAGGTCACAAGTATTGTCTGCTAGCTAGGAAGTCTTTCCAAAAAAGTTGGTTGGCATCACTATGACACTATTACGGAATTAGAAGGGAAGAGAAAGGCAAAGACTCAGGTATCATATGAGAGAAGAAAGAAATTGGAAAAATTGAGATCAAAAGCAGTGGAGTTAGCTGAAAAGCATCTTGCCCCAGAGATGGATAAGATAAAAATTGACAACGTATTGGTCAATTTCCTTGACCCTTTATTGGTTATTCAGAAGGAGTATGAATACACCACCGTTAATATCAAAGTAACCGACCCCTATCAAATCAAGGGCTACAAGTTGTATTTTTCGTCTGAACATCAACATAACACAACCATGCTTACAACCAGGATATGTTTTTTGAGGAGGAGAAATCTTGTCAAGATCAACATCAAGAATCCATTGCAAAAAAAAAGTACAACTTGTGGTGATTCTAGATGAGCATAGATGAATAGCTACAATAGATGCCGAATGCGGAAATTATGGTGGAAAAAGATGAAATTCATATTCCTTTTGCATTCGAGTGAGAGGAAAATCAATCATCAATGAAAATTCAAAATTTTCAAGCTGGTCAGCAAGATCAACCAAATTGGGGGAAGAGTTTGGGGAACCTTCATAAGTGAATGGGGCCTATGTGATATGGCTATGAGTTATCTACCCCCACGCAATCCAATATGAAAACAATAAAAATTGTAGGCATAGGGTTAATTAACCCCACACATAGTGGAGTTAGCGCTCGAAAAGCAGCTTGCCCCAAAGATGGAGCTCTTAGCTTCAATAAAGTATTAGATAAGCTACATGTTGTGCTCAATGAAGTAGTCAATTTTGAAAATGACAAGAAATTATTTCTAAAGATGAGGTTTTTGACTAGAAAGATATAACTACATAGAAATAATTACACTGTTGATACAATAATAATATAATCTCTAAACAACCTTCTCACATTCATGACCTGAGTATATAGTGAATTAGACAGAAGTAAGAAAACAATTACTTCTTCAAAGCTAATTCAAATTTGGAGGGCTTATGGGATTGGGGGTTAGGGGTTAGGGGTTAGGGGCTAAGGTTTAGGGGGTTAAATGGGTTGGGGGTTAGGAATTAGTGTTTAAGGGGTTAGGGGTTAAGGGTTAGAGGTTTAGGGTTTAGGGGGTTAAATGGGTTAGGCATTTAGAGGTTTAAGGGCTTAGGGGTTTTAGCAGTTAAGGATTTTAGCTAGGGGTTAGGGGTTAAGGGGTTAATGGGTTAGGGGTTTAGAGGTTAGGGGTTAGTTGGGTTAGGGGCCAAGAATTAGGGTTTAAGGGTTTAGGGTTAAGGGTTTAATGGTTTAGGGTTTAAGGGGTTAGGGGTTAAGGATTTATAGGTTTAGGGTTTAGGGGGTTAAATGGGTTAAGGGTTTACTAGGGGTTTAGGGGGTTAAACGGGTTAGGGGTTAAGGGTTTAGGGGTTAGGGGTTAAGGGTTTAGAGGTTTATGGTTTAGGGGTTAAATGGGTTAGGGGTTTAGAGGTTTAGGGGGTTAAATGGGTTAGGGGTTGGGAATTAGTGTTTAAGGGGTTAGGGGTTAAGATGATAGTTTCATTGGTCTCTGTTTGTGCACATTAGTTGCTTATTATTTGCGTCTCAATGTAACAATTTTGTAAGTATTGTTTCTTGTTGTCATGTCTTCTTTATTTATTAAGAGATAGGACTTAAGAGAGAGGAACCAGTATCATAGAAGAAATAATATGTGACCAAATTACTCTATATGGAGATGGGAGATAGGGGCACCCTGCCTACCTACTAAATGTCTAAACCAAATGTGGTGTAAACGTCTGTAATGGTGGTCGGTTATACGAGGAGAGGATTTTATGAGGAGGCATTGGATTTTAAGGAGGTCACAATTTAGCATTTTTTATACGACCACCCTCACACGACCCAACCCAACCTGACTCGACCTGCCTGAACATGTTTCCTTGGGCGGCCTCATGACACGAAACGATCTAACCAGACTATTGGACGAATAAGTCGTTCTTGCAGACAAGACAGACCTCCCAAGTGTCCTACGGATAGCTAGCAACAAACGGACAAATAAAACTATCTTTCTCTAGATATATTGCGATTCATAATTAAATTCTATAAAGGCTTAATGATCTTACCTTTGATCCAACGCTTGTTTGTAGTAGTAGTCCTTTAGTCACCCGAAAGAGTTGCCTTCAAAGATCTACAATCACAAACAAACAAACATCAAATAGCACCTGCATAGCATATATTCATAAATCATATCTATTATGGTGATCAAGGAATCCATAAAATAAACCAATCAATTGACAGCTTATTGAGAAAAACAGATTTATTTGTATTAACTTAAATAAGAAGGGCCTTACAACCGTGTCCACCTTGATGTTGTACAGGCCTTCTTGGGGTCTAGAACAGACGTTTCCTCTACTCTGACCAGCCTTGCACTCTTCCAACCAAGATACATACAAGTATGTAATATTTCCCACATGAAATCTCAGCTAAAAGAGTCTAAGTTTCAACAGCACTTCGCCTCCAATAATACTAAAACTTCAACTCATCAATTGTCTTGTAACCCTTTGAGGCTGCCCTATGCCTATTTTTATAGTGAAAGAGAGGAGGTTACAGCTCCAAACAAGAAGGGATAGAATCCTCCTTCAAAGGGATTAGCTCCTTACATCAAGGGGTTAGCTTCTTAATGGATGGGATGCATGAACCTGAAGAGAGCGATCTTTCCACCACAGGAATGTTTCTAGAAGCTTCCAAAAATGACTCAAACTTAGCTTCTAAATTTTACTTGTGCCTTTTTTATCTTTTACAAGGGTCTGCACCTTTAATGAATAAACAGAGTGTTTGGCTCTGCAGTTTTCCTTTACAAAAGGTGCGGTACCACAGGTAAAGCTAAGAGGATGTGTGGTACAAGTGTTTTAAGGACTTTTATGAGCTTTTCTCTTAATTTCAAGGCTTGAATTTGGGAACTTTGATATTGTAGACCTTTAGGGAGTACTAAAATGTCATGGTGACAAATTTTAGTGTAACATAGACTGGACCCGACTCGACCTGCCCGAACATGTTTCCTTGGGTGCCCTCAAAATATGGCACGACCTGAACTGACCTGACTCGAACGCGTTTCCCTGGGCGACATCAGTACACGACTTGAACTGACCCACCCGAACGTGTAATTTCGACCCTAGGTGCCCTCATGACATGGCCCGACACGACCCGACCCAGTCGGACATGTTCCTTGGGTGCCCTCACATTACCCAACCTAATCCGACCCTCTCGAACATGTTTCCTTGGGCACCCTCATAGTACAACACGACCCGACCCAACCTGACCCGAACGCATTTCCTTAGGCGACATCACATGACCCAACCCAACCCAACCCGCCTGAATGTCGAAGGCATGAGGAAGAAAATGACAAATGGGTTGCATGAACATGTGCAAGGTACATGGGCAGTCACAAATTAGCATTTTTTATATGACCTCCCTCACATGATTTGACCTGAACGAGTTTCCTATGGCACGCCCCTCACACAGCATGACCTGACCCGCCCGAACAAAAGGCACACGAGAGAGGAAATGGAAAAGGGATTGCACAAACGTGCACAAGAAACATGGGTGGTCACAACTTAGAATTTTTGATACGACCACCCTCATATGACCCAACCCGACTTGACTCGACCTACCCGAGCGCATTTCCTTGGGCGACCTCACACGACATGACCCGACCAGACCCAACTCGACCCGACCTATATGAACGTGTTTCCTTAGATGCCCTTAATTACAATACGACATGAACCGACCTGACCTAACCTGACCTGACTCGACCCACCCAAATGTGTTTCCTTAGGCAGCCTCACACGACATGACTCTACTAGACCCAACTCAACCCGACCTGTACAAACGCGTTTCCTTGGGCACCCTTAATTACAATATGGCACGAACCGACCTGACCTAACCCAAACTCATTTCCATCTAATTGGGCGCCATCACATGACTCGACCCAACTCATATGAATGTGTTTCCTTGGGTGGCCTCACACGACAAGACCCGATCACTAGACCTAACCCGACCCACTCGAACGTGTTTCCTTGAGCGCCATTAGTACATGACTCGACCTGACCGTACGAACATGTTTCCTTGGGCGACCTCACATGACATGACTCGACCAGACCTAACTCGACCTGAACAGACCCAACTCGAAACGCCCGAATGCATTTCCTTGGGCAACCTCACACGACACGACCTGACCCGACCCAAAAGGGATAGTTGAACGACTAAACGATGCCACAAGGGAGAAAATGGAAAACGGGCCACCCGAACATGCACAAGGCCGCACTCGGGCGATCACAACTTTCCAAAACTGATATGGGCGCCCTCGAACGAAACGGCCTGACCTGAACACTCCCGGTCGGGCGACCTCACATGGTGCGCCCGACCAAACGATACCACAAGGGAGCAAACAGAAAACGGGTTGCCCAAACGTGCACAAGGCACTCGGGCAGGCACAACTTATCAGAACTGATACGGGCGCCCTCGAATGAAATGAACCAACCCAACCCGAACGGGCCTGATCGGACAACCTCACATGGCATGACACGGCGCACCCAAACGAATGATGCCACAAGGGAGAAAATGGAAAATGGGCCGCTCGAATGTGCACAAGGCACCCAGGAGATGACAACTTAGAAAAACTGATACGGGCACCCTCGAACAAAATGGCCTAACTCGACCCGAACGCGCCTGGTCAAGCGACCTCACACGGCGCTCCCGACCTAACGATGCCATAAGGGAGAAAATGACAAACGGGCCACTCGAACGTGCACAAGGCACTCGGGTGGTCACATCTTAGCAAAACTGATACGGGTGCCCTTGAACGAAATGGCCCGACCCGAACGTGCCTAGTCACGCAACCTCACACGATGTGACACAGCATGCCTGACCGAACGATGCCATAAGGGAGAAAACGGAAAATGGGCCGCCCGAATGTGCACAAGGCACCTGGGCAGTCACAACTTAGCAAAACTGATACGGGCGCCCTCAAACAAAATGGCCCGACCCGAATGCGCTCGGTCGGGCAACCTCACACGGTGCACCTGACCGACCGACGCCACAAGGGAGAAAATGGCAAACGGGCCACCTAAACGTGCACAAGGCACCTGGGCAGTCACAACTTAGCAAAACTGATACGAGCGCCCTCGAACGAAATGGCCCAGCCGAAACGTGCCCGGTTGGGTGACCTCACATGGCATGACACAGAAAATGATGCCACTGGGGAGCAAATGGAAAGTGGGCCGCCCGAACGTGCACAAGGCTTCCAGGTGGTCACAACTTAGCAAAACTGATATGGGTGCCCTCGAACGAAACGACCTGACCCGAATGCGCCCAGTCGGGTGACCTCACACGGTGTGACATGGCGCACCCAACTGGACGATGCCACAAGGGATAAAATGGCAAACGGGCCACCAGAACGTGAACAAGGCACCCAGGCGGTCACAACTTAGCAAAACTGATATGAGCGCCCTCGAACGAAACGGCCTGGCCCGAATGTGCTCTGTCGAGCGACCTCAAACGACGCCACACGGTGAACGATGCCACAAGGGAGAAAATGGCAAGTGGGCCACCCGAACGTGCACAAGGCATCCGGGTGGTCACAACTTAGCAAAACTAATACGGGTGCCCTTTAATGAAACGACCCGACCCGAATGCACCCAGTCAAGCAACCTCACACAATGCGACATGGCACACCCAACCGAACGATGCCACAAGGGAGAAAATGGAAAACGGGCCGCCCAAACGTGCACAAGGCACCCGAGTGGTCACAACTTAGCAAAACTGATACGGGTGCCCTCGAACAAAATGGCCCGACCTGAACGCGTCCAGTCGGGTGACCTCACATAGCACGCCCGAACGATTAACGACACCACAAGGGAGTAAACAGAAAATGGGCCACCGGAACTTGCACAAGGCACTTGGGTGGTCACAACTTAGAAAAATGTTGATATTGCAACAAGATTATGAGCTTAGTGAAAAGAGTCACCTTCACTAAGTGGGCCCACAGGCTATTTTTGGCGCAAGTCTATTTTTAGACTATGTGTACTTTTAGACATGTCGATCATATTCTATGAGTTGCAGGATGCTATTTGTGGATGGTTGGTCAAGTTGGAAAAAATAGATGGACTTCTATTTTTATACATATTGGGCAGAATCTATTTTTAGATTGCAAGTCTAAAAATGGATATGTCAAATATTATTAGCTCTTAATAATATTTGGACTCTAAACATTATCTTATTCTCTTGGAGCACTTCAGTTAAGTGCACAGATGTGGCACAGGAGCTGACAGAAGGAATTAAGCTATTCCTAAGGGTTAAGTGGAGTTATTTCATGGAGACTTTAGTTAGAACTCATGTGACAGAGTTTGGTGGAGTTGGAGAAGTAGTTGGTGGAGTTGTGTTTAGTTTAACTCAGTTAAACACAGTTGAGCTAGTTGTATCTAGTCTAACTGATTGATACACTAGTGAGAGTGGTGTGAAATAATTAATAATTAATTCACTAAATATTAACTAATTAATCAACTAAAGAATACATCAGTTAACTACAATGCATGGACAGTTTCAGTGGAGACCAGTGAAGAGGTAGGTGAAAGAGCAGGTTGACTATCAGTTGTGACTATAGTGTTGCATGATTTGCAACACCCAGTGATTGGAGATGCCAATGAGGATTGCGTGAGCAAGGCTGGACCAATTCAATTTCATTCAGAGCCATTCTTCAACAGTGATTGTGCAGTAGAGGTAGGCTAGCAGGTGGCAAAGATCATTGCATGGATTTGCAAGATCAAGCCAGATTAGTGTGTAGAGATTTTATTGTACTGAGAGCTTGATATGATCAGCTTTGTATGAGGATTGTTACATGTTATATATGACATATATTATATACATATAGTTGGGGTTTTCAGCTTTAATCTTTCCCATTAAAATGCTGTGTTCATATGTGTGAATTTTAATGGTTTAAATGTGTGCATGCAATTGATTTAATTTCCGCATGTGATGATCAATGGTAGAAGAGATTCTGTATTGTGCATGAAGTTAAAAAAGTGTGTGATCAGGAGAATATTGGATGTATAATGCATTATTTATTTAATTTATACATGGTATCAGAGCTATATTGATCATTGGAGCAATTGCAGAACATTGAAGTGGTTGAGTTTTGTGCTAGTGGAGTTCGAATTTGCAGCAGTGTTTTCTTGGTGTCAAAGTTGAGATGTCTTTCAACGGATTGCGATTGGAGTATGCCCTTCAGGGCAGCTCGAATTATATTACATGGAAAGACAGGATGGAGATGGTGCTAGAGGATAATGGGTTGAAGGAGTTCATATATGCATAAATTCCAAAACTTGCTTCTAGCGATGCTTCCGCACTTGAGGCATGGCAAAAGAAGACAACAAAATGTCGAAGGATTCTGTTGGAAGGTGTGAAGGATCACATAGTGTCCATCCTTCATGGTAAAGCTTCTCCATTCTTGATGTGGAAAGCTTTGACAAAATTTTTCCAAAGCAAGAGCGACCAAAGAAAGTTGGTGCTCAAGGATAAACTTAGGAAGATAAAAATGGAGAAAGGAGACAGTATACCCAAGTACCTCATGAAGTTTTTCCAGTACAGGGATGAGCTGGGAAGTGTGGGGGTTACTGTAGATGAATAGGACTTGGTGAGCTTGGCTCTCCTTGGGCTTCTGAAGAGTTGGCATTCCTATGAGGACTTTGTCAATGGTCGGGAGAAACTGCCATGATGGAAGTGACTTTGGTCGGATCTTGTGTAGGAGGAGATAAGGCGGAGTACCAGGGATGGATCTTCATCAAGGAATGAATATGAAGAAAATTTTGCTTTGGCTACCAAAGAAAGGAAGGGGAAGGGAAAGAAAAATACTTCTCAATTCGATGCGAAAGGCAAGAAGTAGGACATGTCCAAGCTGAAGTGTTTTCACTTTCACCAACATAGACATTACACCACTAATTGTTCATAGAAGAAGAAAAATAAGGAGGCTGTTGGATTTGCAAATGGAGAGGCCTTAGCCTCGCATTTTGAGCTGGATTTTTCACTGATTTCATGCTTGGTATCAAGTGTGATGGGATCAGTGTGGTTTCTTGACAGTGGTGCATCTTTCCACATGACCGGAGACAAATATTTGTTTACTGATTAGGATGAGAAAGATCTTGGAGTGCACATCGAGATGGGCGATGATGGTAAATATAGTGCGACCGGTATCATGACCATTTCCTTTGAGAGGAATTCTGGTAAACCCTTCGTATTGAAGGAAGTCATGCATGTTCCAGGATTGAAGAAGAATCTTATCTCTGTGGCGATGTTGGAAGACAAGGGATACGATGTTCTCTTTAGTGAGGGAAAGGCTTTCTTGCACAGTAAGGCAACTGGTGAAACCTGGAGGATAGGGGTTTGAGTTAAGAACCTTTATCAATTGCAGGTAGATGGCTGCACAACAATGATAGGCAAGGCAGAAGAAGTGGTGAGCCGGGATGAGGGCGAGCTGTGGCACAGGATATTGGGCCACCTTCACCATGGAGCTTTGAAAATTTTGCAGCAGATTTCTACTGAGCTTCCTAAGGGTACACTTGCGCAGTCAGATCAATACAAGGGATGTACCTTGGGAAAATTTTTGAAAGCCACCTTTCATGAGAAGGGTAGTCGCACCATGATGATCCTTGAGAGAATTCACACAGACGTGTGTGGACCTTTCTCAGTAGCTTCGATAGCAAAGCATAGGTATTATGTGATCTTTGTTGATGACTTTTCTCGGAAGTGTTGGATCTTATTCATGTAGAAGAAGAGCAAGATATTCTCAAAGTTCTGTGAGTTCAAGGCACTGGTGGAGAAATATTCGGGGAAGCAGGTGAAGGCTCTTAGGAGCGAAAATGGTGGTGAATTCATCTCTGGTGAATGCAAAGACTTTTGCAGCACAGAAGGAATTCAAAGAGAGCTCATAGTGTCTCATAACCCACAGCAGAATGGGGTCGCAGATCGAAAGAACAGAACGATCGTGGGTGCTGCACGGGCGATGTTGCATGATTAGGGCCTTCCCATACACTTATGGACCGAGGCATGAAATACTACAGTATATGTGCAAAACCATTGTCCTCATAGGATACTTGGCATGAGTACACCCGAGTAGGCATTATCTGGTAAGAGGACTGATATTTCTCATTTGAAGATTTGTGGCTCACCTGTTTACATTCATGTGAAGAAGGATGCCAGGAAGAAGCTGGAGTTGACCACAAAGGTTGGGATATTTGTGGGGTACACAGAAACACCCCACAACTATCGTGTGTATTTTCCAGACAGTCGGAAGACTGTTGTGTGATGGGATATAAAATTTCATGAGGAGAAAGCCATGAAGTGTTCGCTTGAGAGGGAGCCACACTTGCATGCAGATGAGGAGCTATTAGTTCCTAAGGATGAGCCTCAGGATGTGGATCATCCACAAGAGAAGGTTCATGGAGTGGAAGAAACCACTCATGCAGTGCTAACCATCAGAGGGCGGAAGCGCACTACAGAAGCTGAGCGACTGAATCAAGATGTAGTGTAGAATGTAGGAGTCCCTACATCATAGCGCAGACAGAGATAGTCACCTGACTGATATACTGGATACATGGCTCTGATGAGCAAGTGTATCGTGACAGAACCATATTCTTTTGAGGAAGTTGTGGAGGACCCTGCATGGGTAGATGCCATGGTGGAAGAGTATGATTCAATTGTCAGAAATAGTGCATGGGAGATTGTCCCAAGGGCGGAAGGGAAATCAGTGGTAGGTTCAAGATGGATCTACAAAGTGAAGCAAGCAGCTGACGGGAGTGTGGATAAGTACAAGGAAAGATTTGTTGCCCGGGGCTTCTCACAGATTGAGGGGATCGACTATGAGGAAACCTTTGCACTTGTCGCAAGGTATTATTCCATACAGATTATTCTTGCTCTCTTAGCGTAGATGGGGTGGCACATTCATCATATGGATGTGAAGACTACGTTCCTCAATGAAGTCATTGAGGAGGAGGTGTACATAGAGCAGCCTGAAGGTTTCGAGATCTTTAGCATCAAGTCGCATGTGTGCGGGCTCAAAAGAGCGTTGTATGGGTTTAAACAAGCACCTCGTGCTTGGTACACATGGATAGACAGTTATTTCACCGGACTTGGATTCTCCAAGAGTGAGGTGGATCCGAACCTATACCAGATTGTGGTGGAGGGTAAATTTTTGATCATTGTACTTTATGTAGATGATTTTATTTTGACGGGTGATTAACTGTTGATACACTCATGCAAGGCTGATTTTGCAAAGGAGTTTGAGATGAAGGACTTGGGCCTCCTTCATTATTTCCTGGGATTGGAAATTTGGCAGCGCATTGATGGATTGTTTGTGTCTCAAGGCAAGTATGCCCAGGAGATACTAGAGAAGTTCAACATGCAAGGCTGAAAGCCTATCGACACTCCTCTTCCTGGTGGTTGGTGGAAAGAGGATGCTACATCGGCAGAGGTAGTGGATGCCACTATTTATCGACAGTTGGTTGGTTCACTCATGTATCTAGTCAATACATGACCGGACATATGCTATGCTGTTAACCAGCTTTCACAAGCTATGGTTAAGCCTACCAAACTCTTTTGGAGGCAGGGAAGCATGTATTGAGATATCTTAGAGGCACATTGGGATATCGATTATGGTACAAACAGTCAGATGAGGTGAAGCTGCATGGCTTCACAGATGCAGATTGGGAAGGGAGCCCAATGGAAAGAAAGAGCACATCTGGAGGGATTTTCAGTATCGGGTCTACAACAGTTTCTTGGTATAGCAGGAAACAGAGATCCGTGGCACTCAGTTCAGTGGAGACTGAGTACATGGTAGCAAGTTTGGCTACATGCGAGGCTATATGAATGAGGAAGATCTTGGTCAGGTTGTTCGGTTCACACTTAGATCCTACTGAGATATATTTTGATAATCAGAGTTGCATCACACTATCGGTTAATCCAGTATTTAATGATAGATCTAAACACATTGACATCTGGTACCATCATATCATATATTGTGTGCAGTGGAAGATCATGTTACTTTCTTACATTCCTATGGAGGATCAGGATGCTAATATCTTGACAAAGGCGCTCACCAGGAGCAAATTCAAATACCACAGAGGCAGGATTGGGGTGGAAAATAATCCCTATCTTGTTGAGAGGGAGTGTTGAGATTGCAACAAGATGATGAGCTTAGTGAAAAGAGTCGCCTTCACTAAGAGTCGCCTGGAATGAAACTGCCCGACCTAAACGGGCCCAGTCAGGAGACCTCACACGGTGCGACACGGTGCGCCTGAATGAACGATGCCACAAGGGAGAAAATGGAAAATGGGCCACCTGAACGTGCATAAGGCACCTGGGCAATCACGACTTAGCAAAACTGATACAGGTGCCCTCGAACAAAACGATCCGACTCAAACGCGTCTTGTTGGGCGACCTCACACGGCGCGACATGGCGTGCCCGACTGAATGATGCCACAAGGGAGAAAATGGAAAACAAGCCACCCGAACATGCACAAGGCACCCGGGCGGTCACAAATTAGAAAAATTGATACGAGCGCCCTCGAACGAAACGACTCGACCTGAACGCGCCCGATCGGGCGACCTCAAATGGAGTGACATGGCGTGCCCGAACGAATGATGCCACAAGGGTGAAAATGGAAAACAAGCCACCCGAATGTGCATGAGGCATCCGAGTGGTCACAACTTAGCAAAACTGATACTGGCGCCCTTGAACGAAACGGCCTGACATGGACACACCCGGTCAAGCGACCTCACACGGCGCGACATGATGCCCCTGACCAAATGATGCCACAAGGGAGAAGATGGAAAATGGGCTGCCTAAATGTTCACAAGGCACCCGGGTGGTCACAACTTAGCAAAACTAATATGGGCACCCTCGAACGAAATGGCCCGACCCAAACGCGCCCGGTCGAGTGACCTCACACGGTGTGATAGGGCGAGCTGGACCAAACGATGCCATAAGGGAGAAAATGGTAAACCGGCCACCCAAACGTGCACAAGGCACCCAGGCAGTCACAACTTAGCAAAACTTATACGGGCACCCTCGAACAAAACGACCCGACCCGAACGCGCCCGGTCGGGCGACCTCACACGGCCAATTTCCTCCTAAACGTGGCAATACCGACACTTGACACAACTTTTGCAATATCGACCCTTCTTCTAACTGTCACAATACAGACAGTAATCTCTATAACATCGCAATACCGACACTTAGCTCTCTGTAACGTTACCGACGCTTTGCCCCCATGCATCGCAATAGCGACACTTTGCCCCCAAACCGTTGCAATAGCAAAACTTAGCTCTCTGTAACGTTGCAATAGCAACAATTAGCTATTTGTAACATCACAATAGCAACACTTAGCTTCTGTTACATTGCAATACCGATGCCTTACCCCCATGCATCGCAATAGCGACACTTTGCCCCCAAACCGTCGCAATAGTGACACTTGGTTCTCTGTAACATTGCAATAGCGACACTTAGCTCTCTGTAATGTCACAATAGTGACACTTAGCTTCTATTATGTCGCAATACCGATGCTCTTCCCCCAAACAACGGGCCGCCTGAACATGCACAAGGCACCCGGGTGGTCACAACTTAGCAAAACTGATACGGGCGCCCTCGAACGAAATGACCCGACCCGAACGCGCTCGGTCGGCCGACCTCACACGGTGCGACACGGCACACCTGACCAAATGATGCTTAAAGGGAGCAAATGGAAAACGGGTCACCCGAACATGCACAAGTCACCTGGGCAGTCACAACTTAGCAAAACTGATAAGGGCACCCTCGAACAAAACGGCTCGGCCCGAACACGCCCACTCGGACAACCTCACACGATGTGACATGGTGAATGATGCCACAGGGGAGAAAATGGCAAGTGGGTGGCCTGAACATGCAAAAGGCACCCGGGCGGTTACAACTTAGTAAAACTGATACAGGCGCCCTTGAACCAAACGGCCCCACCCGAACATGCCCAGTCGAGCGACCTCACACGGTGCGACACGGCGCACCCAACCGAACGATGCCACAAGGGAGAAAATGGAAAACAAGCCATTCGAACATGCATAAGGCACCCAGGCAGTCACAACTTAGAAAAGCTGATACGGGCGCCCTCGAACAAAATGGACTGACCCGAATGCGCCTGGTCGGGCGACCTGACACGACACGTCCGAACGATTAACGATGCCAAAAGGGAGAAATTGGAAAATGGGCCACCTGAACGTGCACAAGGCACCTGGGTAGTCACAACTTAGAAAAACTAATATGGGCACCCTCAAATGAAACGATCCGACCCAAACGCGCCCGGTCGGGCGACCTCACACGGCACGACATGGCGCGCTCGACCGAACGATGCCACATGGGAGAAAACAACAAACGGGCCGCCCAAACGTGCATAAGGCACTCGAGTAGTCACAACTTAGAAAAACTGATACGAGCGCCCTCGAACGAAATGGCCCAACCCGAACGCGCCCAGTCGGGCAACCTCACACGGCGCGACACAGTGTGCCCAAACGATTAACAATGCCACAAGGGAGCAAATGACAAACGGGCCACTCAAATGTGCATAAGGAACCTGAGCAGTCACAACTTAGCAAAACTGATATGAGCGCCCTCGAATGAAATGGCCTGACCTGAATGCGCCCGGTCGGGCAACCTCACATGGCACGCTCGACCAAACAATGCCACATGGGAGAAAACGGAAAACGGGCCGCCCGAACATGCATAAGGCACCCGGGTGGTCACAACTTAGCAAAACTGATACGGGTGCCCTCGAACGAAACAGATTGACCCGAACGCGCCCATTCGGGCGACCTCACACGGTGCGACATGGCACGCCTGTACGAACGATGCCATGAGGGAGAAAATGGCAAACGGGCCACTCGAACATGCACAAGGCACCCGGGCAGTCATAACTTAGCAAAACTGATACGGGCACCCTCGAACGAAACGACCTGACCCGAACAAGCTTGGTCTGGTGACCTCACATGGAACGACACGGTGTGCCCGACCGAACGATGCCACAAGGGAGTAAATGGAAAACGGGCCACCCGAATGTGCACAAGGCACCCGGGTGATCACAACTTAGCAAAACTGATACGAGTGCCCTCGAACGAAACGACTCGACTTGAACGCGCCTGGTCGGGTGACCTCACACGACGCACCCAAACGATTAACAATGCCAGAAGGGAGAAAATGGAAAATGGGCCATCCGAATGTACACAAGGCACCCGGGTGATCACAACTTAGCAAAATTGATATGGGCACCCTCGAACAAAACGACCCGACCCGAATGGGCCCAGTCGAGAGACCTCACACGGCGCGACATGGCGCGCTCGACTGAATGATGCCACAAGGGAGAAAGTGGCAAATGGGCCGCCGAAATGTGCACAAGGCACCCGGGCAGTCACAACTTAGCAAAACTGATACGGGCGCCCTCGAACTAAATGGCCCGACCCGAACGCACTCGGTCAGACGACCTCACACGGCACAACATGACACACCTGAATGATTAATGATGCCACATGGTAGCAAATGAAAAACATGCCACCCAAACATGCACAAGGCACCCGCGCTATCACAACTTAGCAAAACTGATACAGGCGCCCTCGAAAGAAACGGCCCAACCCGAACGTGCCCAGTCAGGTGACCTCACACGGCGCGACACGACGTGCCTGACCTAACGATGCCACAAGGGAGAAAACGACAAACAAGCCACCCAAACATGCACAAGGCACCCGGGCAGTCACAACTTAGCAAAACTGATATGGGCACCCTCGAACGAAATGGCCCGACCCGAACGCGCTCGGTCAGGCGACCTCACACGGCGCGCCTGACTGAACGATGCCACTCAAACATGCACAAGGCACCTAGGTAGTCACACCTTAGCAAAACTGATACGGACACCCTCGAATGAAACGGCCCAACCCGAACGAGCCCGGTCCGGCGACCTCAGACGGCGCGCCCGACCGAACGATGACACAAGGGAGCAAATGGTAAATGGGCCGCTCGAACGCGCACAAGGCACCCAGGTGGTCACAACTTAGCAAAACTGATACGGGCACCCTCGAATGAAACGACTTGACCCGAACGTGCTCGGTCGGGTGACCTCGCACGACGTGACACAATGCGCCCGACCAAACGATGCCACAAGGGAGAAAATGGCAAACGGGCCACCCAAACGTGTACAAGGCACCCGAACGGTCACAACTTAGCAAGACTTATACGTGCGCCCTCGAACGAAACGACCCAACTCGAATGTGCCCGATTGAGTGACCTTACATGACACGACATGGCACGCACGAACGAACGATGCCACAATGGAGAAAATGACAAACGAGCCACCCAAACGTGCACAAGGCACCTGGGTGGTCACAACTTAGAAAAACTTATACGTGTGCCCTCGAACAAAACGGCCCAACCCAAACACGTCCGGTTGAGCGACCTCACATGGTGCGACACGACGCGCCCGATCGAACGATGCCACAAGGGAGAAAATGGCAAATGGGTTGCTCGAACATGCACAAGGCACCCAAGAAGTCACAACTTAGCAAAACTAATACAGGCACCCTCGAATGAAATGACCCACCCCGAATGCGCCCGGTCGAGCGACCTCAGACGGCGCAACACGGCGCACCCGACCAAATGATGCCACAAGGGAGAAAACAACAAATGGGTTGCTCAAACGTGCATAAGGCACCCGGGTGCTCACAACTTAGCAAAACTGATATGGGCGCCCTTGAACGAAATGGCTCGACCCAAACACGCCCAGTCGAGCGACCTCACAGGGCGCGACACAGCGCGCCTGACCGAATGATGCCACAAGGGAGCAAACTACAAACGGGCCGCTCGAACATGCACAAGGCACCCAAGCAGTCACAAATTAGTAAAACTGATACAGGCACCCTTGAACAAAATGGCCCGACTCGAACGCGCCTTGTCGGGCGACCTCACACAGCCACTTGCCTCCTAAACGTGGAAATACCGACACTTGACACAACTTTCACAATATCGACAGTAATATTTGTAACATCTCAATACCGACACTTAGCTCTCTGTAATGTCGCAATACCGACGCTTTGCCCCCATGCATCGCAATAGCGACACTTTGCCCCCAAACCATCACAATAGTGACACTTAGCTCTCTGTAATGTCGCAATAGTGACACTTAGCTCTCTGTAATGTCACAATAGCGACACTTAGCTTTTGTTACGTCGCAATACCAATGCCTTGACCCCATGTGTCGCAATAATGAAACTTTTCCCCCAAACCATCGCAATAGCGACACTTAGCTTCCGTTACATCTCAATACCAACACTTTTCCCTCAAGCGTTGCAATAGCGACACTTTGCCCTAAACCGTCGCAATAGTGACACTTAGCTCTATGTAACATCTCAATAGCGACACTTAGCTCTCTGTAACGTCGCAATAGCAACATTTAGCTTCTGTAACGTCGCAATACCGATGCTTTGCCCCCATGCATTACAATAGCGACACTTAGTTTGTAGTTTCACAAGATCAACATATTTCTCCAATCCATCGCAATTCCGACGCTTTTCTACAAACGTCGCAAGACCGACACTTACCTCTATGTGTCGCAATACCGACACTTTTCTCCAAATTTTGGTAAAGCGACAGTTGTGGGCGGGATTTGAAAAATTGATAAAATTTGGGGAAATTCCCGACATTTGGTCAAAAGTGTCGGAACTAAAGTGTTGGAATTTCCGCCAAATGTATTAGTGTTAAAACTCGTCTTTGAATTTTTTCCTGACACCTCTACTAAATAAGTGCGTCTTTTTAGCCTCGTCCATCTTGATGAAATGCATTGTGAGGCTGCATTGGCCAACGAAGCACATAAGAGACGAATCAAGGCGCAATATGACCAACATGTCAAGCCTCGCATCTTCTCGAAGGGTGACTTGGCCTTACTTTATGATCAGGAATCTAATGTAATAGGTACAGGGAAATTTGAGCCATTATAGAATGGACTCTATATTGTCAAAAGAGTTCTTGCTAAGGGTGCCTACAAGTCGGTAGATTATGATGGAATTCCATTGGCGCAGCCCCGAAATTGGTTGTATCTGAAATGTTACTATGCTTAAAAATGAGCATAGTAAACTTTTGTATTGTATTATATATATGCATTTTATTTGCATTTAATTTCTTAGTTTGGTTTTATAGATTTTTCTTGAAGATAGTAATCCTCTTTACATTTCATCGCAGATGTCTGAATCTTTGGAACCATTTGCTCGATACGCTGATGGTGCTAGTCGTAGTACGCAGAATCTACCCTCTGCAACATGGGCCGTTTTCGCTCCCAGCGGCGAGTTAGTGAGTTTTCAAGGGATTTGCATCGGTCAATCTACAAGCAATATCATTGAGTATAGTGCATTGATCGAAATTCTCTTTGATTCCATTTCATTTGGTATTAACTGCATCATCATTATGTTAGACTCACAACTTGTTATACTACAACTTACTAGTGTTTATACTGTCAAAAATCCAACACTGCATCATATGTTCCTAAGAGTTTGAATTTTGGAAAGACATTTTGATTTCATTCAATATCAACACATTTCCATAAATTTGAACACATTAATTTATTCTTTAGCGAATTATGTTATAAACAGACATTTGCAACACATGTAAAGATATATTTTCAATTCACATCACATAATTGAATAGGGTTGCGCAATAAACATAGGAAAACACTGAAAATAAATACATAGATAGTTATAGGTTTCTACAAAATTTGTGCCCAAGACACATTGGTCATCTAACCTCAAAATGTATGAAAAATTTCAAAGTAAAATAGTGATGCTCGTGATAAAAAACTATTGATCTAGCTATCCTATGTAATAACCACATCCAACGGTTAGGAACACCAATAGTATAGCGCTACAGTCTCATGGGTAACTCTTTGATCTGGCAATCCGGAATCCCGAGAGTCAATCCCTCCACATGTTGTTGTAGCTTAGCAAGAGTCTTGGTCATATATACATCAAAAATTTAGTTTAGTCTTGGGAAACATCAAAATACAAAAACATGTATAAACCTTAGAAAAAATAAAAAAAAACATGGTCAAAACATTCTTACCAATTCCACCCCATTGAGCACCGTCTAGTAGAATCAAGTCTAGATCTCCTCAGAATTCTATGTTTGCATATGCATAATCATCGATGTCAATCATCTGTCATCTAAACTAGGTGAATAATTCAGTAGAGAATACGATGGTCGATTTACCAACATGTCTATCCATCAATTATACCCATCTCCACATCTGTGGATCTCTAAGGCCAGATATACCTAGTGGAACATGTTGGGGTTACATCAATGGAATCCACTCTAAGGTGAAGGAGATCAGGATCAAGACATAGTTGAAATTCTTCTTCCTTCCTCCCTTTACCTTGTTCAGTTTTTCTTTCATCTGAAAGATGAAAGTTTCAACCCAGTTAAAAACCGTTGGTTCTGAACACTCTAGTGCATACTGCATGTATGATATGTTTGCCACATGTAGTGTAGTGGAACCGGTAACCTTTTTGAATAGTGAATAGGATGGTCCTCAAAGGAAAATCACATACATCGCGGATTTTTATTTTTCCATCCTTACTTGGTTCAGTCCCTGGATGGCAGTGCTGCAATATGTAATCTCTCACTGTCTCTCCTCCAAGAGCAGATCTTGAAAGAGAATTGGGAGAACCTCTCCTTGATAACACTATGAGAAATAAATGTCCTCCACTAATATTGGGATCACTTTGTCCCCAATGTGAAAAGCATGCATTACTAGATCCCATGAATGAACAAGGGACTCTAATAGTTCCATTTGCTACCTCATACCCAAAAATCTAAAGTACTTTAGCAACCCGCAATCTCTAAGGGCTCTCACTGTACCTAGATCGTTTAGGGAAATCATGTTTTGTTCTTCGTGTTCTTTTTCCCTCCATGTAATCATCATTTTGATATGATGAATACCTAAAACAAAATCATAAGCTTCATTAGGATCCATGTCATGCAAAAAACTTGGGAAATTTTGGGCACACATCAAAAAACAAGAATGGGAATCACGCCCAACACACCCCAGGTCAAGGGATAGAGCATTGCAATGCATCTAGCCTTCAATTTCAGTGCACTATAATGCACCTTTCAACATTTAAGGGTGTGTTTCCCTCTAAGTGTAGTAGATTTACCCTAAGGGGCTCAAAGTCCTAAAAATTTACCATGAAATGCAATGAAAATGATATTAAAAGAAAGAGAAGGTTTATAGCACCAACCTAGATCAAATGACAAGGAAAATCATCCACAAAATCTGTCGTAATCAACTGCTCAATTTCGGGGGCAAAAACTGGTTCAGAGCTCTTATTTTTCAAATGGTAACTTTGGAATGGTAAAAATGAACGGTAAAAACTCTTTTAATTAGTCCATTTGATTATTTCAATCATATTTAATGTTGTGACTATGGTTTTTATTCATTTTTTCTATGAAACATGTATTTTTAATCCGTTTGATGATTTGTTTTACAACTGATATAGCAGATTAAGTGATGCACACATATTCAAGAATGATTTGACCACAAAGCATACTTTTATCCTTATTTTTCAAGCTTTGATAAAAATGAAAAAGGACTTGAAGCATACTTTTATCTCTTTTTCGAGCTTCGATAATGGCGGAAAGGGAACCCTTGGAGTCTTCTTTTACCTCTTTTCAGACTCCAATAATGTGAAAATATTTTCAAGCACTTGTCTCTTCGAGCTCGTAAAAGTAAATGAAACGACATCTACAAAGTATAAGTTTAACCATTTTCCCAACTGAGATAGGTTATTTACGAAAAAGGAAAACCTTATTCGAACATGGCTAAGATGTTTTCTCGGGTATCATTTTACCCTTTTTCGGACCTGAGTGACAAATTTACGAAAAAGTACTCATGGATTTTTCTTTTGTCCTCTTTTTAAAACTCTCTAAATATGAAAAGGGACTGATTTGTCACTATCGTTAGGCTCGATAAAACATAAAATAGAGACGAACTTGTCGATCATGGAAAAAATCGAGTTTCATTTATCGCTAGACTCGTTAAATTATTAAATAGCGATGGATTCGCCCAAAGAGTTGAATTATAGATCAAGCATATGTTACCCTCCTCAAGCTTGTTAAAAAATAAAGAGGTGTTGGTCGACAAATGATTGGGTAATATTTGAGAAAAAGAACAAAGCACTTTATGGTAGTAGGTCGCTCGTGAACATGACACTTTCACTCCATCATTGTGACTTTTGGGTTCGGTAATCTTCTTGGTGGTTCATCCATACCTATGGTTCATCATACCTTCACTTCAGTTTTGGGTCAATGCTGCCAACTCATCTTAGTGTCGCTAACATGTTCAAGAGAAGTCATCCAGTAAAATCTGAATCCTTCTGCAATACTCATAAACCTTGATTTTCATGACATTCATCTCTAAACATTGCTATATAAAGTCACATTTTTTCTCTGAAATCAGTAACTCCCATTTCGCGATAAATTGGTTCTTGTCGACATCAGCTCATCATCCAGGAATTTTACTTAGAAACATCTTCCAGTACCCCGAGGCTTGTTACATCATCGAAAATTTTCTCGCTTCTGGACATTTTACCGAAAGATTTTGTTTGTCATTCGACATAAAATCATCTATTCACGCCTTGAAAATTGTAATGTAGTACCTTGAGAGCCATTAACATCAATGGTGGTTCTCTCATGTTTGTTAACAACTCACATCATTGGCTGGTAATCAAACGATGTCTTACCATGTTCGACTTCAAATCATATATTCGCATGTTTATACTTATACCTGAATGATCGAGTGAAAGAGATAAGAAGACCCTAGATCTAATTTTATTCATCCGAGCTGCGATTTCAGGATTTTTGTACACATCATTTGTACAATTACTTTACATATAGATCGTCATCCGAACATGGGAATATATCTGTAAGCATGTCTATATTTGGAAAAATTCCAATGTAGATGAATGTCTGAATTATGTACATGTTTTTAGATATTTATGTGCTGAGCATGGGAATGCCTCCCTCGGCAATTCATGATTAGATTAAGTATATCATGATTTAATGTATTGCAAGATTGATGCAGGTCACTATCCGCTTCAGTTCCTACTCATCACATCGTAAAGCATCTCATCCAAATACTATTATTATTTTGACTTCATGCTTTAGGGGGCATCTGTTATAGGCCAATTTGGGCATCATCCCCAAAGACCTAGTCAAACTGGACAACATCCCCACGACTAATGAAATAGGGTCTATCATCGCCTTATATTCAGTTGCTATATGCCCTAAGTGAAGAAATTTAATCCATGGATTCTATTGTGAGATTTCCAACAATTGAATTATATGTTATATGACCTAATGACTCACCAATGCTCATCTTCAAGGGACTAATTACGTTGCAGTGCCAAATCCTTGATGCAAGGGTGCACTACAGTGCACTTCCTGACACTCAAGGGTGCGTTGGTCACCTGGGAGCGAAATTTTCATTGTTCCATGAATCTCCACATGGCCACTACCTTATAGAAGAGTCCATATGTGTCAAACTTCAAATCCAAGTGTCCATCTAACACCTATGAACTTGGTAACATGTATTGCCTATTATTATAAAGTAATTCATTGAGAAAATACCATCAGTTTCCCTATAAATTGAGCACTCTTCCTAGTGCTAAGAACGAAGAATTTTGTGCAAATTTATGTTGTTGGATTCTCATTTGATAAGAGAGTGAAAGTATTGATATGCTTCTAGGATAATGCTGGATGTGATGAGGCTAGAATGAAGTTGAAGAAGGTTAACAACAAATCAATCCATTGGTTATAATATTGCCCTTCTACTCTTTGATAAAGATTGATGTTCATTTTACCATACATATGTCTCTATTTCTTGTGCAATGTATTCTTGAATGATGTATGTATTTCAGATATAATCGGTTTGATTTGAGTAAGATAAGTAGATATCTGTATATTGCATGTTGTTTGTTGTTCTCTATTTGTATTTGCAGCAATCGATCTAGTGACTTGAGTTGGATTGAGAGTGACGACAACAATGACAGAAGGAGAAGGAGAAGCAAAAGAATCACAAGTAGGCTCCTTTCCCATTCTGTATATCTCTTTGTTTTTGAGAAAATAATAGTTATTCTTTCTTCTGTTGTTCTAAGTGACAAACACCACACTTAGGGAATTTGGTTTATCCGTAGATCATAATTCTGTATAACAGTCTCCACATCCACACCACCTTCAACATGAAAAATATGTAAACTTTGGCTCAGATGTCCCTTGTAAAGACTGGGTGAAGGGCTCTCTCTTGATAATTTCCTCATGCCTTGCTTGGGCAGGATTTTTCATTTCCAAGTGGTTACCATGTTCATGCACATTTGAAACTGTGTTCATGCATAGTTGAAACTGTTTCCATGTTTCTATTAAGATGTAGTAAATTTTCATTCTCAAGCGGTTACCATGTTCATGCACGGTTCAAACTATTTCCATGTTTCTACTAAGATGTAGTAAATCAAATAAACATGTACACTCAATTTATAATTTTTCAAAAAAATATTTATTTGTCATAGTTTGTGAAGATTGTTGTGCTGAAGGTGGATGAGATCTATTTTATGGTGATAGTTCAGAGCTTTTAAATTTTCCAATTAGAAAGATATTCCAAAGAAGAAACTTAACCCTAGCATTTTACTGATTCACATGTGCAGGATTTTGTTGCAAAGAAATATTCAGCTCAACTTTCTCTTACTACCTTAATCTGCTTCCTGGGAACCTTGCAGTCAACTACATTGACTCTGGTTGTTGAACTCAAGCCTTCTGTATGGGATATAGGATGGGACATTAAAATTCTAAATACAGTTTACTCTGTATGTCTTCCAGCCGCATGTGAACTAAGTAGTTTCATGATTTGATTTATAGACAAATGCAAGATTTCTGGAATACTGATAATTTGATTGCAAATTTACCATAAGAAGGGAGTTGTCACTTCTGTAAATGCATATTATGTAAAAGTTTTGTTCATGGAATTAAAAGGACATGTATTTTCCACAAGATTTAGTCCACTGATGATGATAATATTAGTATTCATGGGCTCCATTATTCTTGCTGAGACCATCTATTTGGGAAGGTGAAGTGCCACACTGATAATTAGAGTATAGACTCAGGAGACTGAATTTTTTTTATTCATGAATATAGAGACATGCAAGTAATATTTATTTATAACCTTCTTATGCAATGTGGTGGTAGCAGTTCTGATTATAGTGGGTTTGTATGCTGTGCTGTGGGGCAAAGTCAAGGATCACAAAATACCAACTGGGAAAAATAGTCTGAAAGTGCTTCCTATAGTAGATGTTGTAGAAATTATACAATATGCATGTATAATACTAGACTCCCCCAATTTAACAATTAAATCCATTTTTAAATACACAATCTTTCTACTCAATTCTTTGCGGAAATTAAATTGTCAATTGCAAACATATGAAGAAAAATCATTCGCACATAACAAGATGTTTTATTGGGAAAGCTTAAAGCTAAAAACCCCAACTATCATATATTATGTATATCATGGAATCATGAAACAATCTCATACAAAGCTTAGCTCATAGAGCTCTCAGTACAATATACAATCGTCTCACACTATCATACAAAAATTGGTTCACACATGCGCCAATTTACTGCCTCCTAACAGCCCGCATCCACTGCGCAATCCCTGATGAAGAATATCCCTAAATGAATTCGATCTTGCCTTGCCTTGACTACTCAATCCTCATTGGAAACTCCAATGTGTGTCTAGATGCATTGAATGCATCGCTATAGTCACAAATGATAGTCAAACACACCCTTTCAACTATCTCTCCACTGGGTCTCCACTGGATCTGACATGCAAGTAATTAACTGTTGTATTTATTCAGTTGCAAGTAAGACACTACTTGTGAATTAATTAAATAATTAATTCACTCATCTTTCACTAGTGTATCTTTAGTTACAACTAGCACAACTGATTTTAACTCACTTAACTGAGTTAAACTAAATAACAACTCACATAACTACTCTTCCAACTCTATTACAAATGTGTTACACTCAGTTACAACAAATTCCATCATGCATGAGTCACCAATCAACCTTGGAACTCGTTATTCCTTCAGCTAACTGGTTTTCCACATCAATTAACTGAAATCAAGTGCTTCAAGAGAATAAGTTATTATTTATTGTTCGATTACCATTAAGGGCTAATAATAATCGACATGCATTCTATTTTTAGATATGCGATCTATAAGTAGACTTCACCCATGATCTAAAAATAGAAACTCATCTAAAGATACAATTTCTCAACCATCTAGAATCAGCATCCTGCTAATTTTAGAGTATGCTCACCATTCTAAAAATAGACATACACCTAAAAATAGCCTGCGGACCCCATCTAGTGAAGGTGCTTAATTTTCACTAGGATCATCATCTTGTTGAATATCAATAGATGTCAAGGCCAATGATGACACTGAAGCCACTTATAACAAAATGACAAAAGTTATAAAAGGTTGTGAGGAGAATGAAGAGATTGGGTACCAAAATTTAGGATCTCAGGAATTCCATGTATAGAACAAAGCAGATAATGTCATAATATCAATATGTTGACATGGAAGAAACCACTTACAAAACATTTGCATGAGACAATCAAAGCATCTGGCAAGGCATTTACTTAATCGTCAATTCTTCAGCATAAATATGGTCTTAGTATGATGGTTGTTCTTCATCAGTATAATCGATGAGGTATAGATCTCTCGAAGGGCACATCCTCATGTGCAAATACTTGTAGAATTAATTTCTACTTTTATCCTGAAATCCTAATCAAGGATTGATGCATTTCACTTCAATGTCTAGGCTCTTCATAAATAATGGATTTCGTTGTGATTTAATTTTAATTTCTATAAGATTTGAGTTTTTTTATCTTTTTATAAACATAAAACCATACTAATTTTAAATTAAAAGATATTTTTTATATAATAAAGAGATAGGTTATAAGCTATTTTTATATAACAAGGAAATAGGTTATTATATTATCATTATAAAAAGGTTATTACTTTATAATCTATAATTTTGAAAATAATGGGTGGTAAAAAAAATTCCAAAAAAAAATATATTTTTATTTTATTTTAATTCAAAATATTTATAATGTCATTTTTTTTTGGATGAAAAGTTTACATGATACCAAAAAGACATAAACTGATAGTTAAAATGTCATAACAAGATTTCATATTTAATGATAGTATAATTTACTTTTTTTAACTTTCACATAGTGAACACAATGATCTTGGACACTAAGGTGGCCATTTATAAGTTAACTTTCACATAGCGAACACAATGATCTTGGACACTAAGGTGGCCATCTAGTGGATATAAAGGGAAAACAATAACCTAATAAGTTGATGAGTAGAATGTCTAGATATAAAGAGAAAACGATAACCTAATAAGTTGAGAAGTAGAATGTGTTGAGGAAGCTCTATTTTCTTTCCATTTGTAAAACGCTAAGTCATATCTACCAGATTGAAATAGACACACCTTCATATTCACCCCTATCAATTTATATTTGTGATTATTTTTTATTTTTAATGGTACAATTCCAATGTGGTTTCACGCAATTGGATAATCAATTTATACATGTAATTATTGTATAATTTTTAATAATAAAATTTATTATAATTCAATTCTGAATTTTATTGAGATAGTTATTTTTAAATGTATATTAATTATTTATTTATATTTAAGGAAAATTAAATTATTTTAAATAATTTGTTGGAATTAAATGAATATATTTTGATTTATGTCATGAAAGAAAAAGGCTTTGGGAAATTAATATTTTGTTGTAGGTTTAAACAATATATATTTTTAATTAACTAGAATCAATTTTAAATATTTTTTATACAAGAAAGACAAAGGTTATAAGGTATTTTTTATATAACGAGGAAAAAGGTTTTGAGATAGAGAGTTAAAAATCTCCACAATCTTCACTTTTCTATCTACTTTTAGGAGTCTTGTTCTAGACTCAAAATGTAGACAGAAAAATGAAGAAGGTAGAGATTCTAAACTCTCTATCTCAAAATATACATCACATAAACCTTCAAACTATCTAGGAAATAGGTTATTATGTGATCATTATAAAAATGTTAATATTTTACAATTTTGAAAATAGTGCATGGTAAAAAGAAATTCAAAACCAAAAAAGAATTGAAGCTCAAGATTTCAAGAAATTTTTATGTGAAATTTGATTTAGAAAAATTGTTGGTAAAAGGAAAAAACCTCTAACAATTAAACTACTACTTAATCTACCAAAATATATAATTGAATCATGATTCCTAATTATTTATGTGTGGAAATGGGGCTTATCTGAAACCATTTACCTAAAATAATTGTTTATCAAGATCTTAAAGAAATGTTAGAGCTTTATTTATTTTGAAAAAGGCCCAAAGAATTCAAAATTTGCCTACTTTATTTAGTGTTGATGTTTGATAATCACATGGTTTAACTATCTGAAGTTTTTTCTTGAAATTTAACAATAATTATTGACATTTTTTTTAGCAGAAATTGCAGAGTGTTGGAATTCTGATCTAGATATGGCATTTTGTTCCTACTATACTCCCCTACACTTCTAAATCCCTTAGCTTGTACACAAACTAGCCTTCACTGTTATTTACTCATTCTAGAGATGTTTTAAACTCAATTTCTAGATGTTCCAAGTGCTAGCTTTGAATGCAACCTATTGATAATAAAAGAGTGTCAAATCTTGTATATGAATTTTTGGACTTCTTAACAATTAGTTGGATGATTGGCCAACTTGATATTATGTAGAACTTTAATGATGGTAATTGGTTACAAACACCTGAACTATGTGCAAACTACTTTTTGTACCTTTTCATTACTACGTAAATATTAATGCGCCCTGTCCTCCCCCCCTCTATATATATAGTCATTTTCCATACCTTAATTTCAAAGGAACTTCACATAGTAGCCAAACTTTGCTATAGATGCTTGTGAGCCTATTGTTATATTCAAATGAGCATATCTTTCTCAAGTGTCTCTTTTTTCTACTTTTATTTCCCTTCTCATTATTGGTGCAAGGAGCTTGATGATTTTTTTATTTTATGTAGTGTATGAGGGAGTTCATTAATGCATTTTATATGCTTCTTGGGTGCAAAGAGTTTCCTTTCCTTCATTTTCTCTCTTCATATTTGCCATTGATTGATTCATATCCCACCTTGATACCATCATTACTATACCATTCATATCCATTTCTCAAATGTCATATAGTAAAGTGTGGGATGTGGAGGGAGCAGGAAGGAGAATGATACCATCATTACTATACCATTGTAATAGGACATTTATATTAATGTACCTTTTTTCTTAAATTTAATCTTATGATACTATAAAAACTCAAATTTTGATTGTATTTAATTGTCCATATATTTTGCTTGATTATTTCCTTCCACATTTCCCTACTCCTACTTTTTGCCTTCCTTAATCACTATAACACCAAAAATAAATTCAAAAAACATAATAAAAGTATCATATGGTAGTATATATAACTAGAAATTGCACCTCTAGGTGTAATTTCTAGTTATATATACTACCCTATGCTATTTCTTATCCCATTTTTTTAATTACGCCAGAGGCATTTTCTTTGCGGGCTTGGGGTGAGCAAACACTATTCACCCCAGCCAATGAGAAACATTTCTCATCGCCCTTGTAGCCAGTGAAAACTTTACATGTGGCAGCTCCTCACAGCCATCGAAATCTTGACATGTGGCAGCTCCTCAGCAAATTTTTCTGAAATTGAATACGCTTTAAATTCTTATTGAATGAGTGAAATTTACACGGCACTAGAGTTTGGTTTTGTTGAATGACTGAAATTTACATGGCAGATTGAAATTGATTACGTTTGAAATTCTTCAATCACTGAAATTTACATAGATCTAAAATTGAATGTGATTGACATATTTGATCGTTGGTGGATAAGAACTGTTTGCTGGTGGATAAGAAGTGACGACACCTTCGCTCCCTACAATTGTTTGTGTATTTTCATGGCATCCGATATTAATTCTCCAGCCACCAACAATTTAATACATAGAAAACAAGAAATGCAACCATTTAATCCATTTAATGCATTGAAGATTACAATATTGCCGACTTCCAGCTTGCAGCCGACTTCGCAGCTTGCATCCGAATTCGATGTGCTTAAATGCACTTCGATCTGACTAAACAGAGTAGTGCCAACTTCCAGCTCCGCTTCCAGCCTGAAGAATTCTAGCCTAAAGACTAGTTTCACCTTGAAGAACTTCGGATTTACAAATTGCTGGTAAGCTTCTGTTACCTGCAATTAGAAAGAATATCAGTGCATTACGAATTTAAGAACAATATAAATGAGATTTTTTTTAATGTTTTCATCGCACAGTGAAAAGGGTTACAATATTAGATGAGGTCAAACTAAAAATAATACAACTCTATGAACAAACTGTTTGATTCAAACCCTTCGCTGATTTTTTCTGGCTTCATCACCATGAATGGATTCAAGAAGCTAGAAATGTTGATCACAGGAGCAAGTCTTTAACGCCATTTGGATTTATTCTCTCCACTGTAGAGCCTATTGATCACAAATTTAATTATTACAGATTTTGTGGTTCAATCTCTTGGCAAGATTATATAAGTCCAACTACGAGTTTTAAATATATTATCCAAAAACAAAAATTTAATTTAATTTTTAGAAGTTTTTTTGTTTCATCTCAAGAAAAACTATATAAACTTAGAAGTTTTGTTGTTCAATCGAGAGCAAAACTATATAAACTTAAAAAAATTTGTGGTTCAATTTAAAGCAAAACTATAGAAACTTAGAATTGCTCCAAGTGAGATTTTTTCAGTTAGAAAAAAATATTAAAACAAAAACCATTACCAATCATAAACAGTAGCACTCTGTGGGTCTGCTTTGTCGAATTTTTGAGACCCAATTGTCTTGGTATTGAAGTACAAGGCATTTGCCAAGACGAACCTCGTATATTCATTCATAGAATCAGCTAGAAGCAGTTCATGTATTTTCCCCTTTGTTTCATGTGTAGCCCAGCTATTCACCTCCATTCTAACTTCACTTGACTGATTATTTTTTGTTGACAAAAATGACAACAGAAATCAGAATATGTAGGTTTCTTTGACAACAGAAAACATAATATGTTTTTTTTAGGTTGCTTTGACAAAATAAATCAGAATATGTTTTTTTTTTGGTTGCTTTGAAAGACAAATTGTTAGCAATAGGGATAAAGTTCAAATGGAATAGAAACACAAACATAAATAAATAGAATGAAGAATAGCAAATATGATGGACCTTATTCAGAAAATCCATCAGTCGAGCTTCAGTGTTGTAATGCTTCTTCACAATATCCCCAAAACTGGGCTTCAATGGCATGGACTTATCCACCCAGACTCCGTTAAAAAACGATAAGTGAGGGCCTCCATTAGAACTTCCATCCATCAAAACCCCATTAAGAAGCCGAGAAGAGAATTCATGGAATTAGGAACCGTCCTGCAGCTTGAAACAAGTGAGAAACTGTTGTTCGCCACTTTCAATTTCAAATCCCCTCCCACGCAAGTCGGCCTGTTGCAGAGAGCTCGAAGTCTTCCACCCCCATCCAATCAAGCGATGTTAAGGAAATTTGTTTTCCGGGACAAGCAGATTACCATTCCTTGCAGCCCATAAATTTTCCAAGGAAAAAATGGTTTCCACTAAACGATTCACTATTACCCAAAACAATTAAAGAAAAGAACGGTTTCCAGTAAAATTTTTGAGGAAGCATCACCTATGTTTTCGTTTAACCCTCAATATCTGAGATGTTGACTTCTGTACAAATTTTTTTGTGTCTCACAGCTCCCCTCTGCCTTTTTCCTGTTGTACGCTGCACATTCTCTACCCTTTGCTTTTTCTTGTTGTTTACTGCATTGGCATGCCATGTTTTGTTGTGTGAAAAACCTGGAAACAAAAAATACAGGAAAACCCTTCAACATCTCCTCCATCTGCTTTCACATCATCGTCTTGTAGGAAACAGAGCTCTTTCATGTAAAATCCAACATGTGAAACCAACACGAGCAGCATTACCATTTTTATTTTGCCAGAAGGAAGATGGTGAATCGAAATATTCACAACTCGAAATACCGAAATAAGCAAGGATGCCAATAAATTTAAATATTTTATCAGAAAAAAATTATAGAATGTTGAAGAGTCGAATAGAATATATTCTCCCGATATGGCCCATGGGAATGTGTTAAGCTACAATCCCACCGCCTCTGGTTTGCCCACCACTGCACGTAATGAGAAAGCCTCTGGCTCCATCTCAGAGGAGGTTCTCCAACTTTAGCCCTCATTTGGTTATGTGGAGCCAGGAACTGGGCAACCATATTCCGTTCACTGTAGCTCATCATCTTCAACTGAAGCTACAAGGAGAAAGTAATCTCGAGAATACTCAAGGAGCATTACAGTTTGCAAAGAAGTGAAATGGTGTTGAAGAGTTCGTTGTTGACGTGTTTAGTGTTCGGTTAAGAGAGCCAGAGGCACGTGGGCCTCATGAAAAGTCGAACCATGCATGAAGTCCAACGCAGCCATTCCTACTATCAATTTATCCCAAAAATATTTAATTTATTAATATGTGCATATCTCTTGAGGACAACTAGCATTCAAAAAGCATGTTTCTCTAATGAGGTGTCTCCAAAATTCGATCCATAATTTCTTCGTTGGTTGAAGAGGTCTACCCAATGGATTTTAAGTGTTTCTATGGGTGTTGTGGTTTAATAAAAGTGATTCCTACGCGCTGCAAAATGTTGCCATAACCTCTTATGGCAGAATCATAGTTGCCATATGTCTGTGTTGATATGTATATGCCTATGAAAAAGTTCAGTATAATATAGAAAAAATTATGTTGGGTACATTGCAGCCGTATATCTGCATTGATATGCATATGTATATAAAACAATTCAATATAATATAGAAAAAAATATTGAAAAATGCAGAGATATAGCTGCAATTTACCCAACATAATTGTCAAGATACGGTTATCATACTTTAACCTTTTTTGGGTATAAATTGTTGAATATGGCTCTGTTTTTATGCATAGGCTATGTATCTGTTGCACGTTTGTGTTAAAAAGGTTGTATATCTGTATTAAGAAGGTTGTTAACTATGGGTAGAATCACACACAACAAAAAACTGTTGTACATCTGTATATGATAACTACGGGCAGAATCCGACAATAAAAGACAATTCAATAGACTTGGAAAGATGTTGGATAAATCATTTTTTTGATGTCGATTGACATGAATATTCTTCCCTCTCTACCTGTGTTATTAATATTTAGTTTGTTTCCCTACTACTATTTCATAACGGATCAGTAATCTGATCCTGATGCATCATTAATAATGGTTTGAACAATCAGAGTATATAGATGGTTAAGGTCAGTAACTCTTGCTACAACTAATTTTGTATTGTTCTAACTCTAGATTCAAACCTTTATTAGGCAGCCACCATGTTCAACTTTCCAGTATCCACTGTCATCTCTATTGATGATAATGTGGACTTATTACAGTTTGTTAATGTTTATAGTCACTAGTATACATTATAAAATTTGACATTTAATTGCAGGTTCATGCTTAGCACTGGGATACCATACTCTTGTTGACAATTCGCTACATTGTTATATCCTAGAGTCCAGGTTAAGATTGTTCGGCAGATTAAGAGGAATAAGGATTACTATGTCATTTTGGAGTTAGAGAAGAATTGTTCCGTAGAGGATATTAGGCCTATAGGAATTTAGAATCCATGGCCAAACAACTATATTAAATTTTTTTATTCCGTCAACACATTTTGAGGCGTTTTTTTAAACAACCATAAGCTTTTTTTAAAGAGTCGTCAACAACTATATATATATATATATATATATATATATATATATATATATATATATATATATATATATATATATATATATATATATATATATATATATATATATATATAGATATATATATTTTAAGAGCCGTCAACAAATATATATATATATATATATATATATATATAGATTGAGCAATCAACAAATACATTAAACCTAATTTTTCAAGAGCGGTCAACACATCCTAAGGTGTTTTTTTTTATACAATCAATGCATTTTTTTTAATAGTTTGTTAGTGCTTTTTTTTAATTACATTTTCGGAAGTCAATGGTATGAAAGGCTTTCTAGAAATTTGCCGATATTTTATAATTGTAATGGTCAATAATATTAGGTCACATGGGATAGGTTGTGGTATTCGAACTCACGTTGTTGGATTTGAAGTTAGAAGGCCTGATTCTCGTCTGAGAAATTGGAATCAAACACAACTACATTGTTAGAAACCACAGAGTCAACCAGTCGAAATAATAAGCACCTGGTAAGTCAAATTTGTTTATTATTTAAAGTTCAAATTAAATAAAGTTAAAATTTAATGTGAGGAAATCTTTTACTCATTATAATAATATTCAAAGAATAAAGTCTACTTTTACTAAATCATAAATTATTATTTCAAAAAATATATATTAAAATAATTTAATATAATATACACTAAAATTGTTATTTCAAAATATATATATTAAAATAATTTAATATAATATACATTAAAATTGTCAAATTAAACTTTTCGGTGACATCATCCCATGAAGCTATAATCTGAAGTAGAAACTTTACATTTGTCCAACTTCAAAATGTTAAACTTTTTAAACTTTGCATTTGTTCAACTTCAAATTGTTCCTATTTTTAAGATATTTTCTTCCATACTCTTGAAATGGGAGAAAATATTAAACACAAATCAAGATAATTGGTTCAGAAAAATAAAAACTAAATTATTAACAATGGAGGCATATTGAAAATTTATCTAAAATCAACATGATTAGTTCATAAAACTAAATTATTAACAATGGAGATATATTCACAATTTCTCTTGATAAATATTATTTGAAAATAATGTTAATGTTGTACAAATTTATTTAACCTAATTAGTTTCAATACATCTTAGAATATTTAGACCCCATAATCTATGATTTATTATCTTCAACTATATCATTGAACTATTTAGTTAAATTTCAATTAAGAAACACAAATATTAATTTTCAACCACCAGCCACTAATTTTGAACATGAATTTTGCATTATTTGTATTTTAGACAACTTTTCTTCTTTTATAGAAATCAAATTTGTGATCATTAAGACATGAAAGGTATTAAATTCTTGTTATTTATAGAAGGCATACAAATTTTAATAATTCCAAGAACTATGAATTTATCATTGTATAAGATTTTTCGTTATATTGGGGCATTCAAGGCACAATGGATTTATGCTTTAAGGTTAGCACCTAAAAAATTTAATAGAAATTTTTTATGAATCTTGTCAATTCTTGTTTATTTCCTTCAACTCTCTTAAATTGAAAACTTAAAAGTTTTCGTTCCTTTATGTACACATCCTCTTCTTCAGTTTCTTTACCTTCATATTTATATTCGCTAGCAGCACCTTGTTTTATGAAACCAGCTGCATCGCCATGGAAACATCCTTGACCTGCAATGGGCTCTCGTCGCTCCTTGCTAGTGCTATCGACCTACAACCAACCCTATAGATCATTGCACTTGAACAGATAAATTATGCTCGAGCTACAACGCCTCGCTACCGCATATCATTGTCTGATGGTGCTCACAAGCACACCGTTCTACTTCCTTCTTCACATACAGAGTTTGCGCAAAATGAGGAGTTGCGAATAGGCTCGATAATTCATCTCAAAAAAAGCTCGTGCACGTATGCACATCATTCCATGTAAGCTATGCACATGCCACCTCCCCGCTTCCTCCCCTTTAATGATTCTCCTCTTACGTCCCTTCTTTATCTCAATTCTCATTCCTAACATTTTACTTCCCGTCTTTGCTAATAAATATCTCATTCTTGCAGGTCACTTTGTCTCATCGATCTTGACATACTACAGCGTGATGCACCATTGGTTGGTGACCCAGCCCCTATTATTCTCTCCACTGAACAGATGATCCAAGCCACCTCGTCCTCCTCTTCTTCGTCTGCCTTTTCACCACCACCCTCCCTTGACATTCACTCCTTGTCCTCCCAAAATTCCACCCTATCATCTACAACTATTCTCCCTTTTAAAGCACTCTCCCCTACCCGAAAATCTTGGTCCATCCATGGCAGAGTCCTTTCAAAGACACCCCTTCGTGAATTTAGTAATGCACGAGGCACTGGAAAATCACTGGGGTTTGACCTTGTTGATCGCGACAGCGATCAAATCCATGTCTCTGCCTTCAATGAGTTGGCAGAATCCCTGCATGCTCTCATTAAAATTGGCCACATTTACAATGTTGCAAATGGGACCATAAAGATCCCCAACCCTTCATATAACCATCTCAAACGGCCATTTGAAATCCTCCTCTTCTCTTCATCAACAGTGTCACAAGTCTTCACTGATGACCTTACAATTCCTTCCCATACCTATCAATTTGTGCCTATAATTTCCCTCAAACATTCACCTCCTAATTCAATCGTTGATGTCATAGGTATTGTCACCTCCCTCTCTCCTGTGTCTATCATTCGCAAACGAGATGGCTCTGAGACTCCCAAGAAAACTATAACTCTTCGTGATATGTCCGAGAGCAGCATTGATGTCACTTTGTGGGGCGAACACTACCATGTTGAAGGTCGTGCACTCTCCGAAATGCGCATGGCTCGTGAAATTTCTGTGCTTGCAATTAAAGGGGGCAGGATCGTCGAGTTCAATGGCCAAATTATCAGCACAATCCCAACGACTTCACTACTTATAAATCCAGATGTCACTGAAGCAAAAAAATTGGAAGAATGGTGTGACGGAGAAGGAAATAAAGCACCCTCACCGTCGCTCAGCTGCAAATACAAAAGTACAAGCAAGAGACCTTTGATTTTGAAAACAATTGCTGAAATTTTTTCAATGCAACCTGACGAAAATATCCCATGGATTTCGCTCCGTGCTACTACTACCTCTATTAACATGGATGATTTCTTCTTCCTCGCATGTCCCCTTATCATTGATGGGATCCAATGCATGAGAAATGCTTTACGACAAGATGAAAACACCTACCGATGCTCGAAATGTGAAGGCTCGTTCAATGAGTGCGACTATCGCTACATTCTTCGACTTCATTTGCAAGACCACATTGGCCACCTCGAAAATGTTGTTGCTTTCGACGAAGCCGCAACTGCCCTTCTTGGCGTCTCCGCAAAGGACCTCTACCTTCTCTCAACCAATCCTGAAAGTGTTTTCGACATATACAACAAAATCAAAGGACACCATTTCCTCTTCACACTATCTTTAAAGAGGGATAGATTCAACGGTGTTGAACGACTACGCCCAACTCTTATGCACGCAGAAGAACTTGCGTACGATGAGGCATCAACTACCCTCCTAGAGGCCCTGCAATTAGGTCCTCCCTTCGCCAACCCTTTCTAACACAAACTCTAACTGTTTGTTTCTTGCTCTCACTCATCTCTCCCCCACCTCTCATTCAATACATACTTTCTCCATAATAGCTTCCTGCTAAGATGCCCACCCTCCGCCACACATTTTCAATTCCTTCCCATCGTTCCCCTTTCAATCTTCTTAATCCTTGATTGCCATTCCTCACCTATTTTTCAGACATGTTTTGTAATCGTAACTATATATTTTCATTGCCCTTCTACTTTCTACTACTTCTCCTAAACGCTTCATCGCCCACTCCTTCCTTCATGACGTTTTGTATATATGTCATTCCACTATGATTTAATGGATCTTTCTAATATATGAACATTTAGTCACATAGTTTTTCCTTTCCTCCTTCATTGTTTGATCTTATTTACAACACACACATTTTCTAAATGTACATATGAATATGCTATGCTTACTATAAAAAATAATACATAAATTGTTACTTCTCTTTTTGTAAAATACAAAATATGTCTTCACTTTACTCTAGCCAATACATGCAACATGTGGTTGATTTCAAAATAAATGTTTTCCAATTTGACATATCCAACACACATTTCTAAGAAACCCATACTAAATACATTTTCGCTTTAATAATCACTCGCAATATACTTCATGCATTTGACATACCTTTCCTTACTTGCAACAGCTATGCCAACCCCACCAGAAAACAATGTGGAAAGGGAACAACAACGACGCCACTACGCACTTAATAAAGACATCATCAATGCACGTCGTCACCTCCTCTATTCAAATCATCGAACAAACCTTCACTCTCAAACCAACAATACTCCCATTCCTTCACAAAATTTCGTCCTCCCCATACATCCCACCCAAACTTTCCAACTTCCCCTTCCATCTCCACTTCCTAACTGACCCTTTCCAAATGCTTCAACTCCTTCAAATCTTGCCTACCCTTTACATATGCCACCCCATGTTCCTCCCTTTCCACCTGCCCAACAATTTCTCCCCATCCTTCTCCAACATGCACATTTTCGCTTTCATCAAAGGATCGATGCACTTTGTCGCATCCAATTTTGCTCAATTTTTCATGAAGCTTACCCATCCATGAAAACAAAAACAAGTCATGGAATAATTTGTTGTACCCGTTGTGCTGCCGAACGATCAACGCATCGTTTCTCCTCTACAAATAACATGGACCCAGGTATCCAACCACATTTCCTATCCTGCCTAACTCAAGTTGAAGAGATGCTCATTGCTCGTGTCAATCTCGTTCTTCAAGTCACCCATGCACGTGGTGGCCAATTGAAATATTCTGGCCATACTATTAGCTTTCCACAAGATATCACAAATATTGTCACCTCTCTTCCTCGCATGTTGTCAGAACTAGACATCCTTGTTGTAAACAAAACTAGCTATGATGAAAAAAACTATGCATTTTTTGTTAGTCGAGCACATGTCCATGCAGCTTTGCAATTCAAACTACAAAACGACCCATACTACAAAGATGTTCATATTAACCAACTTTCCCTCTCTGCTTTGCCTATTTCACCTACCAACATTTCCAACATGCTACACCATATCAACACAGCTTCCATTGCACTCCATGAAGCCATTCCAGAAATTCCTAATTTTGAACTTCCCCACTCATGCCCGTCTGACCTCCACCCATCCTCCTTTGTTTCAACTCTACCAAACTGTCATTTTGAACTTGATGAAATACTTGCCTACATAGATTCGTCCAATTCAACAACCACCCATTCACTTCAATGGCCAACCATTGGCCTCTCCCCAATCAATGAATACAACATAGAGGGCCTATTCTCCATGGCCTTCCCCACCCTCTTCCCCACAGGATCTCCCATGATTAACCAACCAAGAATTGCAAAAGTGGATATGCAAGAATACGCTTTGCATCTAATGCGCTACAATGACAATCATTTTGCACAGCATCCTCCCTTCCAATATTACTTGCACAACCTTATCATGCGCCATCGCAGCCAAACAACTGCCTCTGTGTTCATTAAAAGGGACCTTTCAAACACCCTTCCAGCAACAGTCGCTGACCTTCGCCACCAACTCCAGCAAATGCCACCTCAAGCAGCATTCCATACCAAATTATGTGTTTTGGGTCATCCTTGCGTGGAAGCCGTTCTTTTTGGACCAGGGCTAGAGGGGAAATTACGGACATGATAACTCAAATTGGTACCCCTACCATATTCTTCACACTAACTGCAGCTGATACAAAATGGCCTGACTTGCATAATTTGATGCCTTCCAACCCTCCGTCCAATTCAAATGAGCACACTCGATGGAGCATCCAAAACATTGTTAGAAACCCGCATCGTGCATCTCAATATATCCATTGCAGATTCACAATATTCTTGGAAGAGGTGCTACTTAAAGGATTCCTTGTAAAGGATTACTGGTGCAGGTATGCATACTATTCCTTCCTTCTCTTATCTTTCATTCCTTTCACTTCCACGCATCCAATCTTACTATCTGTCCCCTTCCTTTATAAGGTATGAATGGCAACATCGCAGCTCCGCACATATCCATGGGTTTTTGTGGCTTCCAAATGCACCTGCTATGGACAATCTCGATTGGACCAACCCCACAGATGTCTGCACGGCTACAGAATATTTTGATAAGTACTGCACTGCTTGGAATCCTCGCCCGCTTCATAGTCGAGCTCCTGGAATAAATCATTCATCTCTACAAGATCCATGCCTCTTTAGCACACATGAAATATTTACAAGTAACGAGTTACAAGACTATGAAAAAGTCCTCAATTCCGTTCAAAGACACACAAATTGCCACTCTTCTACACGTTTACGCAAAAGAAATAACACATCAACTTGTCACTATGGAGCCCCATGGGAGGTTTGCAACACGTCATCTCTTCACATTGATGGTTCTAGCAAAAAAGTGTATTCCCCTGCTAGAAATGATGACAAACTCAACGTGCACAATGCTCAACTACTTGCAATATGGAGGGCCAACATTGATTTTCAACCAGTTCTCTCACACCATGTTGTGTTGAACTACAGTTCAAAGTATGCAGCAAAATCAGAGGCAAAGTCTGAAAGCTACTACCAAATGCTCTCATGCCTCTCACAATGCTCCCCCCAAGATGCTCCTACTATCATTATCGTCCACAAAGTCCTCACCAAAATTGTTGTTGATCGAGACATTGGTGCACAAGAAACATGCCACATGCTACAAAAACTCCCACTAACAAAGTGTAGTCGTTCTTTTGTCTCCCTTAATGTAAAAAAACAAGTCTTCAAACGTGTATCGCATGAATTAGATGGTCATCCTCCATCAACACCTTTCATTGCCTCCTACATGCAAAGATCACCTGCACTTGAAAGTTTGTCTCTTATTGAAGTTGCACGGTCCTGGTCCTTCTCCACCTGCCGAAAAACATCACCATGGAAACAAATGTTCCCTCCCATGGTTGTCCGCGTTCTTCCTCGTTACACCTCCATTCCATTGAAAGAATCACCATCCTATGTAGACTTTTGCTGGAGCGAACTCCTTCTATACTTCCCTTTCCGTAGACTCCATAATGATATTGGCATATCCGATGTAGGAATTGTTGCACATTGGGAAGAAATTAGACACACATATCAACCTTGGCATGTCCACCGCAAACCATCCACCTCAGACCTTTCCGACTCTATCTGTTTATCCCCAGACAACCCTCCCCATGCCCCCACACTTGACATGCATGAATGGCAATTTCTCTCTCAACTCCACCCAGGTAACAACCTCCTCCTCGATGAGCTTGAAATTCTTGGCCATCATGAGTTTGACACAAACCATAATTGGGGCCACTCTACAATCCCTCCACACTTACAAGAAACAACCATCCACTTCATCGACTCCACCCGCTCCTCCACAAGATCCCACCAACTCTTAACTCCATGTGCACATTCCCTTTCCTCCTTGTCCCCAAGCCAAACCATTGCATTCAATATCATTTTCTTGCACTTCCACAATAACATTGCCAAAAAAACACTCAAAATGATAATCCAAGGCACTGTTGGTACCAGCAAGTCGTTCCTAATTGATTTCTTAAAAAATGCATTCCTTGAAAGCTCCACCATCGAAAATACCCCCTGCTACTACTTACTCCTACTGGTGTTGCAGCATTCCACATTAATGCTTTGACGATCCACTCTGCTCTTCGCATCCCGATATCCTCTATGGAGCCTTTAGAGGGTCAATCCCTCCTAAACCTTCAAGAACAACTTCAACATATCAATTACATTCTAATTGACGAAATGAGCTTCATTAGTCCTAAATTGCTTTCTCAAATTGATGATCACTTGGGCAAGGCATTCCCATCAAATAGAAACAACCCATTTGGTGGACGTTCTATAATCCTTGTGGGTGACCTTGGCCAACTACCACCTGTAAAAGACACGCCAATGTATGTAGGAACTTCTTGTGGCACTGCACTTTGGCAAAGCTTCGATACTGTGGTTACACTTGCAATAGTGTTTCGGCAACAAGGAACAAGTCCTGCACAAATTTCCTTCAGCGAAATCCTCTCCAACCTTCGCAATGCAACCCCCACTGTTGCTGATTGGAATCTTCTTATGGCACATTCAAAAACAAATCTTCCTGAAGCTGAAGTCCAATCATTCTCCAATTCAATGCATCTTTATTCAACAAATGACGTTGTTGACCCACACAATAAATCAATGTTGAAATTATTAAATCAACCAGTCGCACGTTGTTTTGCTGCTGAAAAGAGGCAACTCGAAACTACACAAGCAAAAAATGATCAATTATCAAAGAAAATACTCCTCTGCATTGACCAACGTGTTATTCTTAAAAGAAATTTGTGGGTTGGCACTAGTCTTGTTAACGGTTCCTTCGGCACCGTTCGCGCAGTCGTATATGCACCAGGTTGTACACCACCAGAACTACCATCCTTTGTTGTAGTTGCCTTCCCTCACTACAATGGTCCACCATGGGATCCTTCGAATCCTACATTTGTGCCAATCCCCCCCATCACAAGGGGTTCGCGCACACAGATGCCTCTCGCCATGGCATGGGGCTTAACAATCCATAAATCGCAAGGCATGACACTAGATAAGGCAACAATTGACATCGGCAACATTAACTGGCAAGGGCTCACTTTCACAGCTATTTCAAGAGTTCTCTCGCTGAATGATCTCTGCATCTCCCCTGCCTTCTCCTTCTCACGCTATTCACGTATGCAAGAGAACCCTTACGTCATGCGCAGGAAACAAGAAGAGGCACACCTTGCATCCAAATCTATTACTCACACTCCTTGAAGAACTCCTACTATTGGTACCTTCTCTTCGCTTACATTCCACTTGTACTTCTTTCTTCTTCTTCCTCATAATAAGACCTTACAAATTTCCTGCTTCATTTACATTTTCACTTTCCAATATCATTTCAACTCATATTTGTTCCTACTATTAGTTTCTTATTATGCTTTCCATTATTGGTGTAAAATTTTTACATGTTCACTTATATGCTTTTCCTTTCCTTGCAGCAACTATGGATCGCAGCTACCTTTCTCAACTCAACAACTTCTACGAAGAAATCACTGAACAGGAGAATGCACTCCTCATTGTACAACAACGCTTCTTAGTTCCACCTACTCTACCACTATACCGTTTGCGCCCAACATTGCAACTACTCCAGAAGATCAAAATATTCATCCATCTCCTCATTCATGTACATGAAAGAGATGTACACAGGCATCTTCAATCATACTATCTTAGTCGCGTCCCAACTTTGGACGTGAATTGGTGTTGTCGCTGTCGGGCAACCCCTTGTATTTACGACTAGGAATACCACCTACTTGCAACCAAACACCTTGCATGCATGATCAGTCTACTATGCTATCACTTGTTCCTCCTTTTTGTTCCAAATCGATTTTCTTCTATATTTAACAATATCACTCTTACTCTTTTTGCTTGTACCATGATGTAAAACTGCCTACTACTGCGAGTTTTAATAACATGTAAAACCTTTTTACCATTACATTACTTCAATACAAGTCAATGATGCCTTCACAAAAATCTATATGATATACAAGAGATCTATGGTCTACTATATTGTATACTATCTATTTTCGTCATATCAGTTATGCCTACATATCTAAATCTCACAAATTATTTCCTTTATACGCTCTCATTTTATACGATTATAAATCGATTCACAAGTGAAGCTATTGTTTATTTTCAAATAGTTTGCTTCTAATTTAAATTACATTCATGAAAATTTGAGTCAATTACTTCTACTATTATTAAGACATGATGATTTAAGATAATAACCACAAAGTTATAAAATTAAAGTTAATTAATCAATCAATGGCAGATTTTACCCCTCATAAATTCACATTCATCATGTTCCCTAACATGTACCACAAAATGATTCATGTCTCCTCCTTCCGACGTTCCCTTGCACCCCCGATGCAATTGCTAGTTTATTCTTGGTGTTATAGTAGTTTGATCTTAGCCTCACTCACATTACTTTAAAATGTTATTAATTTACTATATATTTAATAATTATATAATTATATATTTTTAAATAATAACTTTTTATATATTATCTATTTTTTTATTCTCCATTTTTTATTATTCAATTAACATTTATTTATATTAAGTGGTACTTTTACCAAATAAATTTATTAGTAAATTATATGTGTTACATCATTTACCTTATGTAAGATTCACGCTGTTATAGCCCATATAGATATATAATTTTTTACGTTACAATTTGCATACGTTGCACAGTACGTATTTTATTACATTACATTTTGCATATGTTGCACAGTCCGGGTCGCAATGTGAGTCACGTAGATAAATTACAACACCGAATTGACCACACCGTACTTATGATCTTGGAAGCTTAATGATCCCGGCCACATGACAACAACGGGGCTCCGAACCGTATAGAGGCTAGACGACCAAGTGATTGAACCATAACCTCCAGAGGCAGAAGCGTTCTCACCACCAAAGGTTACACTATACAGATGCCTTTCATTCTTCTTCGTGAACACCAATGTTTTCGGCTTCACAGTCACCTGCACTCCAAACGGCTCCACAACTTCGACAGAGTAAGTTGAATTCTCAGGCCCCACATTGGTGACCTTTCTTGTGAAGGTAGCAGAGACTTTGTCAGACGAATAAAAGACCACAGAAAAAGAAGGATAATTCAGATCACCCGGCTTCGGAATTTGTTTTGGACAGGACACTGGTGTCTTTGTCAGCACAGCAATCTCAGAAGACGAATAATTCAAGCTGCAAAGATAGTTAACGTAATCTTCAATGTCAATATCGTAGACAAGCCCGGGCTCTCGTGCTTTTTCAGGATTTACGTGGCCAGCACCCATGTCGAATGGAGTTGCAGGGGAGCCTGCTAGCGAGGCGTCCTCTATAGGCTTCCCCTTGTTATCGGTAACCTCAGCCGTGGTCATGAGAGCAGACTTGACGGCAGCCGGGCTCCAATCTGGATGCGCAGCCTTCAGCAGAGCAGCCAATCCAGTAACATGGGGACACGACATGGAAGTGCCAGACAGTATGTTGAATTTTGTTCTCCGTTTATCAGAGGGTAGCCTCGAAGGACTCAGGTTCAGGGGCCACGCTGCTAGAATGTTGAGCCCCGGGGCGATTACATCGGGCTTCAGAATCTCTGGGCTTACAGAATTCGGACCACGGGACGAAAAGGAGCTTAAAATTGGCGCCTCTTCTCTGTGGTAAGTGGTGCCATAGAAAAGAATTGTTCCCGATGGGCTAACACTTTTATTTGAATTCAAGTAATCTCTTATTGCCTTCGCGGCCTTGGCACCCACAAACGTAGCGGGCAAAACGTGCGCGTCGGCTATGAGATCTTCTCCGCCCCCTTCGGGGGTGAGTTCTATCACCCCAATTCCTCCGGCCATGGCCACCACTTGCCCTTTTTCGATTCTAGCTGTGATTCCTAGTTCGCAGACCACGATTTTCCCTTGGACGTTCACCTGCTCCAGAGAGCCATCCGAGCAGAAATCTCCGTATACGAGTGCCAAATCAGGCTTCGTTCCGAGAGGCTTTCCTCTGTAGAGCGATACGCCGCGGTAGACCAGACCGTTTCCCAACACGACAATCGCGGGAAAACTTCGGTCCACGGAACTTGCGCCAACAGTCATTATCCATGGCGCCTCGTTTGACAACGATAAGGCACTGGGCCCCATATTCCCCGCAGAGCAAGAAACGAAAACCCCTTTGGCCACCGCACCGAACGCCGCCACCGCCCGGCTGTCTTTATAAAATGGATCGCCGTTCGAGTCTCCTCCAATGGATAGAGATAAGACATCGACTCCATCCGACACCGCTGTGTCCATTCCCGCCATGATGTCGGAGTCGTAGCAACCTTGAGACCAGCAGACCTTATACACCGCCACTCGTGCTCCCGGTGCCATGCCCGTGGCCGTGCCCTTGGCGTAACCCAGAACGTTGGCGCCCGGAATAACGTTGCCTGCCGCTGTGGACGCAGTGTGGGTCCCATGCCCATCCGAGTCCCGCGGGGATTTATATTCCACCGTTTCATTTATCCGACCATTGTAGGATTCATATCCTTTGTAGAAGTACCGGGCGCCGATGAGTTTCTTGTTGCAGTTGGAAGCATTGAATGCTTTACCGGCCTCGCAACGGCCCTTCCACTTGGAGGGCACCGGCGACTGAGTTTTATGATCCGCAAAGCTGGGGTGCTCAGGCCAGACTCCGGTGTCGAGAACGCCTATTATTACATTCGTAGCGTAGCCCGTGGACTCAGACCAGAGGCCTTGCCCTCTTTTCAAGCCCAGGAAATTGGGCGTATACGTTGTGTGGAGCTTCAGAAGTTTGTCTCGATAAACGCCCATGCAGCTCTCCATTGCTTTGATTGCGGCTACCTGATTGCCGCTCAATTTGGCTGCGAATCCAGTGAGAACAGTATTGTATGTGTACAGCATACTCGATTCTCCAAATTCTTCGTCGTTTAATGCTCCGGCTTTTACAAGTGCATCACGAATGAAAGATGCATACCAGGTTGCGGGATTTATAGAATCGGTAATTCGAATCTTCGTTGGGTTCATGTGAACTATGTACGTCTGGAGTTCTTTGGGATAAATTGCATTAACGTTTCTGGCTGTTGCAACGATGAAGGCTACGAAGAGCAGGATTCTTCCCGTGTCGTCCATTATTTTTGCATTTAATCACATTACGCGTTCTTGAATATGCGTGATCAAACCTGGCAAGAAAGTATTTTATTAGTTTCTAACCACGATATGTATAGGATCAATTGTGTATACCATCAACCGTGCAAACTTATACTGCGCAAATTTCAACCATCTTTACCCTCCATTTCGATTTGAATTTGGATTCCATTCGATTTGATACAGGAAAAGTTTTTTAAAATTCAATATAAAAAAAATAATCCCTGAATATACATCTTACTCATTTTCAAAAAAAAATCTCCAAATATACGGAAATTTATTAATATTATAGAATAAATATATCTATATAAATCTAGATAATATTAAAGTTATCTATTAATATTATCAATATAGATGTACAAATCTAATATAAGTTGAGAGGGATTAATTTTCTCCATATGCAAATTTCTTTAGGAATTAATTTTCTTCATATGTACATCTAATATAAGTTGAGAGGGATTAATTTTTTTCATATGCAAATTTTTTTAGAGATTAATTTTTTTCATATGCAAATATTTTTAGGGATTAATTTTCTTCATGTGCAAACTTCTTTAAAATGCAAAATACAATGTGTTATTTTTCATTGTTTAAACTGCTTTTTAAAAGTAAATAAAGTATATATAGAATCAAATAATAGTTTTAACCACAAAATATTGTTTTTTTCCTGATATATACATAATTGTTTTAAAATGATACAAAATTAACATTAAAATATATTTTATTATTAATAATATAATATTAAGTATATGTCAAAATTAATTAGTATTAAAATATTTTATTGATAACTCACATTAAATACTTTTTTATATACAACATTAAAATATTTTATTTTAACAATTTTTTTTTCTATATATAAAGTTGATATGACATAAATTTGCTAATATAAATTTTCAAATAATTCATAATATTTTTGAAAAGTATAAGATTTAAACATTTTGTTTTATTTTTACTTATAATTACTTTACAACATATTCATTTTTTACTTATAATTGCTTTATAATATATTCATTTTTTTATATTATAACCAATATCAAATTTCTATTTAGAACATAATTTTTATTTTTTACTGTAAAGAATAACAGACAAACTTAAAACTGTAAAATAAACCTCACAAACTATCGAATGATTAGATTTAAATGTATTGAAAAATAATAAATTTAGAATCAACAAATTAACTAATTTTTATTATGATCCTAACCAAATCTTACATCACACTCACTGTCAAATAATAACTAACTTTTATATATAAAATGGAACTGGTAATCAAATCACTCTCTTCCACAAAACAAGGTAAAAAGAAAAGAAGAAAGTTACCCCTTTTTCCGACAGTAAAAGACAAAATACTGGGTCAAGTCAATGTTCTCGTACCAAATTGACATTGAAACTGATTTATTAATCCGTAAACCAAAGAAAATTCATATATATATATATTTTTTCCATTCAACCAAATTTGGTAATTATGATTTCAACTATATATTTCTGACCATTCAGAAGAAAATAGCTAGTGATTTGGAGAGAGCTGCTCGATAAAATTAGGTATGGAAAAAATTTGTAAAACAAATTTCGAACAAATTGGAGAGAGCTGCTCGGTAAAACAAATTTGTGTGACATGGTACCTTTCGAACGGCTGCGCTGCGTGGTGAAATAAGCAGAGATGGTACGATGCTCCCCATAAAGAGAAAGAGAAAGGCATGAAGAGTTGATGGCAACGATGAATCTTTTATATACAGAGATGGGGTTGGCAAAATGGGCCTAAATTCCCTATCGTAAATCGTGATTGTTACTTCATGAGTCCGAAATATTAAACAAATTGTTTATTGAAACGTGACGATAAAACCTACTTTGACTTGCCTTTAAACAAATATTTGACTTACAACAGAGATTTGGTTCTTGATTTGACATAAGCTTACACTTTAAAATACCAAACTTAAAAGGAAACAAATAAAGGGCCCCATAAATATAAGGAAACAACTCCATGAAAGACCTGCACGCAACCAGTTCACCATCGTGGTAATGTCGATTCAAGTGCAATTACAGCTATTCCCTTCTATGGTAGAAGGCTTTAGGTACGAGAGGAAACATTGCCAAATACAAACATGGATGAAGGTTGATTCGCACATTATATATCCAAGTTGATTAAATTTAAAAATTTATAAGAATTAATTAAAAATAAATTTATAAGAATTAATTAAAAATAGTATAGTTGATGTAATATCTCAAGGATCAAAATTTTAAATAAAACAACACATCTAGGTATTTCATATAAAAACACAGAACACAACACATATAAGAAATTGAAGCCCAATTGTGAATCCTGAATGGATCCACCACATAAACATTACCGCGGGGTTTTCGTCCCGGGATCAATAAAAGAACTGGCCAAGCTAGGTTCTCAACCCAAACATAATAAAATAGATAATCCAGAATGCCCCAAATGCCTAGCTTCTCTCCCCTTTTATAGGCTTGATGGGTCAATACCAACAAGAGATACCATGGGTCAATACCATGGGAAAATACCATCAAGAAATGCCATGGGTCAATACCATGGGTTAATACCATGGGTCAATTCTATCCACTTTGACGGGATCAAGAAAGGAGATATTACAAATCCTCCCGCCCAAAGATTGCTTGTCCTCAAGCGATCCACTTCTATCCATAACAGAAGCATTTGTACATGGATACCAGGATCCCATACAATTTGATGTGCCCTCATTTTTGAATGGTCCTAAATGGATCCTTCAATACCTGGATCCCAAACAATCCTTTGACCAATCCTTCCCGGAATAGATTTACCTGGATCCCAAACAATCCTTTGGCCAATCATTTCCCCAATGGATTCTCCTGGATCCCAATGCCACCTAAATCCTGGGACCTGTGGGTTATGGTACCATTTTAACCCTCCATCGTTGTCTGCACCAAAGGGCCCAAGCTGCAATATGCCCTCGGCTGTGAGTATCCTCCAAAGAATCAACCTATCGATAGAATACCAACTCATAATCTCTCGCCAATCCATACTTGGGGAGGGATGAATATCTGCAAATCTACTATGTTGATGTTGTTTGATGCTCAATTCATGCTTCTCTACTTGGTTACCCAACATGATGCAGTTGGAGAACTCTTCCCTTCTCTTCCCAATGTATAAAGGTGGGTTGTTGGTAGTGTTGCAAGACTTATCTATGTACTCCTGTAGAGGGCTGCTTTGGAACTCCCAATCGTACTCCTCTTGCTGCCTTATGAGGGATTTGAGTCGTTCTTCAACACTAGACAACTTGGTCTTTGATTCGGCACATACCCCTATGAGTTCCTCAATTTTTCTGTTCTCCTGTAAGGCAATATCTCGGACTGTCCAGACTTTCTGCTTCAACAACATAAGATCTGTCTTGAAATGCTTGATCCTTTCTCGAAAGTCTTCTACAGGAAATTCTAGTGCCATGCTGACTGTCTCTGTATCTGATTGCACTGGATGCCCCACGACCACTGCTTCAACTTGAATATTTGATTGGCCCTTTAGAAATGAATCATCTTGCATACTATCTTTGTCTTGCTGGCCTGCATGATCATGCTCATCATATCGGTTCATTAATATTGGCTCCTCATTTGATTCTCCTTGGGTGTATTCATCCTGGACCTCTTCACATGTGAGGATCAGTTGTCCATCCTCTCTGGTTGTCAAACATGGATGTACTGGTGGACTGTTGTCTATACCTGATTGCCCATACTCTTTATGGATGTCCTCCATTGTATTTATAGATTCAACTACCACATCATCAGGAGGAATTGCATCTTTCCTTTCGTCATGTACTTTGTCAAGTTGACTAATCAACTTTTCCTGCAAGTTTCTCTGAAGAGCATGGTGTTGTTGTTCACCATTTGTACTTGATTGCTCAGATCCTTCATAGGTCCTCTCATGAAAACCATCGAACCCATCAATGGATGAATCCCCATGATCTGGAGAAGTCTCTAATTTTGCTATCCTTGTTGCCTCCTTATTGTCTGGACATGAATGGTCAAGTGCCCAAACTCCCTTGCATACAAAGCATAAGCCTTTCCTCCTTAGTTCATTCTTACTGTCTCCACAAATCTTTGTTAGTTCCTCCTTGGTTAACTTCTTTCTAAGTAGTTTGATGCTCTGTTTGATCAACCCCTCAACTAGTTCATAAGCAGCAGGTGATGCAATTAGCTCCTTCCTCCAAATGGCCAACAATTTGGATCTCAATTGTTCGCAGATGACCCTATCTTCTCCTAAGATCGGAGACATGATCTTTTGCATGTATGTTTTGATGTAGTTTGGATGAGACGTTGTAATTCCATTGCAGAAGTATTGGAGCATCTGAAGGATTAAATCATCACACTCTAGATCCAGCATAAGCATACCAAATCTGAATTTCTCCATGCGTTCCAAAATTTTGCGCTTCTGGTAAAAAGTAAGAATGGTGGTGTTGTCCAACCCTTGGAGTGCTTCTACCATTACCTGAAAAGTCCTCCTCATGATGTCATCATTGTAGGGAAATAGCAGTGTTGTTAAGGCTATGATTTTACTGAGACAAGAGGCGACCATGAGTCTAACCTTTTCACAAGAATGCTCCAAGAACCTAGGTTGTATCAAAGCAAGCATGGATGGCTTCAAGGCCCAACTTGACCCTTCCCATTTTGATTTATCTATCAAATTCAAAGCTGCATATAATGTGTCTAGCTGTAGGAGAACATATTTTGACTTTGTACCCTGCAATTTGGATCCAAGTTCGAAGAGATACTTGCTTGTTACATCTTCCTTCTTGATATATTTTGACTGCTGAAGGATAACATGGACCTTTCGAGAGAAAGGCCTGTTGTTGTGCTCTTGCTTTTGATTTGTATGTTGTTGCCATCTTTGATCCACAGAAGTATTGTAGCTCAGAGAATCGACTGATATATCATTATGTTGATTCTTGTGGCGTTTCCAAAAATAAAATGACGACATTGACATCAATGGATCTCAATACTTAGCTAATGAGAAACCTGAGAATGATCCCTGTCTAGCAATAACTTTCCAGCCTTTCAACAATGACCATATTTGCAAGAAAGATATGAATCTTCCATACACATGAATAAATATCATGGGTACATTTATAATATTCCATACAAATGAATAAATATCATGGGTACATTTATTCATAAGAGGCCATATACAAGCTATAAATGATTTTGTCAATCATGCCTTCAAATATTTTCACAAATTTAACCCACAGATTTATAAATGATTTTCCATTCACTTATGTCTCCCAATAATTTAACAAAAAATAAAATTCCAACTAGGGTGATAAATATCACCGAAGTGAGAAATGCTAGCTAGGGTGAAAAATAAATTTCACAGAAGTTCCTTGCATAAAACTTTCAGGCTGGCAGGATGCACAGCTCTGATGCCACTGTAATATCCCAAGGATCAAAATTTTAAATAGAACAACACATCTAGGTATTTCATATAAAAACACAGAACACAACACATATAAGAAATTGAAGCCCAATGTGAATCCTAAATGGATCCACCACATAAACATTACCGCGGGGTTTTCGTCCCGGGATCAATAAAAGAACTGGCCAGGCCAGGTTCTCAACCCAAACATAATAAAATAGATAATCCAGAATGCCCCAAATGCCTAGTTTCTCTCCCCTTTTATAGGCTTGATGGGTCAATACCAACAAGAGATACCATGGGTCAATACCATGGGTCAATACCATGGGAAAATACCATCAAGAAATGCCATGGGTCAATACCATGGGTTAATACCATGGGTCAATTCTATCCACTTTGACGGGATCAAGAAAGGGGATATTACAGTTGATCAATGTTTTTTTTTATTAATCATATTATTAGAATTTGGTTAAGACAAAGATGAACTATATTAGTTGGTTCAAAACTTTGACCAAATCTTAATGATGTGATTAATCTGAAAGATATTTATTTACATTATAGATTACAAAAGTCTTAGTTTTAACAAAATAAAAATCATTAGAATTAACTAAAATGTAACTTTATTTAAATAATAATAACTATTATTAATAATAAAAAATTAATATATAATCTATATGTAGAAAAAAATTAAATTAAATTATCTATTGAGATTCACTCTTACTTTATCAAAGAGATTTTTAATATGTAAATAGCTTTTGTTACAATATCATGGCTTATGCACATTCTAATTTTATTTGGAACAAGATTCTTAATTTTGAAGATATAGTCTGTCTTCACAATGGAGATTCTTATTCTCTCAATATGCTTTAGCACAATACCATGGGCCAATATAATTAGTTATCATCCCCAGATGCTCAAAAAACCATAACTCATTTCATTTAACACTTTGTTCATATGGCATTTTTTTAATTCATCAATTTAATTAAAAGGAAAAAAAAAAACATAACAACATATATCATGAATTAAGCATTTTGATATTATGATGAATTGATACTTATTAGCATCAAACAACTATTTAATTTATATAACTATGCTACTTTTTACCTTTAAATATAACAACATAAAACCATTAAACCATCCATTTTAACTATTATTTATTTTATTTTTTAACCATAATAATATATTGAATGAATTTCGTACATAATTATGTTAAAAATGATTATAATAATATATTTGAATGGTAAAAGTTATGTAAATCAAGCATAAGATTTTAAATGATTTTAAATTTATTATACATTGAAAAATTAATTTCAAATTAAAAAAATATCATTTATTAAAATATTGAAAAAAAATTAAAACAATTAAAAATGGTTTAAATAATTATGTGCTAGAATTTAATGTAAAAATTAAATTACAATATTGAAAATATAATTTCGACTTAAAATTAGTTTTCACATTAAAAATTTCACAAAGAAAGAAGTTTCATTTACTAATCTGATATATTGAATATATGTTGATAAATTTTAATGTGAACTTTTACAAACAAAGAAGTTTCATTTACTAATCTGATATGTGGAATATTTGTTGACAATTCCATCTATATAAAGATTCATCCCTGCCATGGACTCTCCACGCTTAACCACGCAACGTCATTCTCTTTATGCGTACCATCTCTACTTATTTCACGAGGGAGGGCAGCCGTTCGAAAGGTACTATTTGACAAAATATTTGACAAAAATTTGCTTTATCGATGATGATCCCTGGTGTTTTCACAGGTCGGAAATATAACGTTTTACCAGTTTATGAATATTACGAGTGTTTCTATCTTTCAATAAACTAGCAATTTATGAATATTATGAGTATTACTATCTTTCAATAAACTAGCAAAGGAAAGCCGAAAAAAAGAGAGTTGGGATTGTGGATAATTGTTTATTTTGAAAATTTTGAGATTATCTATCTTCTTAAGATCTTGTTATAGATTTAACAATTGATAGAAACCAGATTGATTCAGCAGTTGACTTGTAGACAAACATTTCAAATTCGGAGAATCAATGAGTCATAATTTCTCCAAGTTATTAACTTGATTGAGACAAAGAGGTAGCTCTTCCAACCAATTACTTGCTAATATTAAGCTCATTTTTTAACTTGATATTAAATTATAAATTAACTCCTTATTGATCCCTGCTCTTATGAGTTACATCTTTGTAACAAGACTTAACCAAAATGAAGCTATTGGAACTAAGGACATCCCAAATTGGCAAAAGGGCATTTATTTGAGCAATGTTATCTATGCCATCTAAAATGACAAGATATTTTAGACTTTTGGAAGATGAGATATGCTTTTTAAGTCTATGTATACCTTGCTCAACAATATCTATTTGCTCAATTGATTGAGTAAGATCCTTGAGAAGTTTCCTCAGTAATGAAACATGAGAGTTTTCTTTGACATCATATACAAAGCATGATCCATTGTATTCTGATTCATTTCTTTTAAGGATTCCTTGGCCAACTTTGTCTTTCCTATTCCACCTGGACCCAAAATCCCCACAAACTCTGGGTTGCAACTACGCATTATCTCTCTGACCCTAATCTGATTGTAAATATGAATGATACCAGTGCCCACCCTCAAAGTCAACTGTTGAATTTGCAGTTGGGCCACCTGACCCTGTGATTGTGCCTTGGGATGAAGGATGTCCCATATTGTCATCTCGAATTATTTTCGAGAACATATTTCAATCATCTTTTCTCATGTATATCCAACACGCGTTCCACGACCTTACCCAATAACTCTTCCTTTTTGCAAAATTGTAGAGAGCAAAACAACCAGTGAGAAACAACCAATGTTTAGCAATCAATCTAAGAGTTGAACTTATGTGGATATACTTTTGAAATATCTCAGAATATGACTCTCAGGAGAGGTTATACAATGGAACTTTGTGGGTTGTCATAATCTGAAATATTCTTGAAATATGAATATCTCAGAATCTGACTCTGACTCTCAGGAGAGGTTATATAGTTGATCTCTCCAGACTCTCAGATTCTAGATTTTCTTGAAAAAGAGTCATAAGAAGGATGCAATGTGACCAAGTAAAAGATAATATAATTGATATTCCATGTTATTACTCAGGTTGAATCTCAGGCTGAAAGAGGCAATTCCGAGGTAACTTCAAACCACGCTTAGCCAAGTAACTAGCCCTACTAAGCCAGGAGAGGGCTCTCCCCATATAGATCACAGTCAAGATGACTAAGGAAAGAGAATATTTTAGGCTAGCTAAGAAATACAGGGGGTTTTGATTTTGATTTTAGGGTTGGGCTCACTAAACACGGATTTAGGTCAAGGGGACAGATGAGGGCAAAGAGGATGAAATTGCAGTCTGTTTGATGGGGCAAGGTAGGTAAAAGATTTAACATTCAAAGGATGATTAAATGAGATGAAAAGACTGGTGATGAGCTAGGGAAAGAATCTGGAATGTATTTTCCCTAAACTGAGGAGAATGAACACATTATACTAAATTTCCCAAAAAAGAGCATAAATAATTATGGATTTTGTCTTTCAACTTGAAATCAAGTATATTATAGATATGAAATGGTTTATGAATTAACAATACATTCAAACAAATTGATAACAGAGAGGAAACTGTCTAAAACTCTTACCACATGGATCCCAAGAAAATAACTGCAATTTTCCTTTAATGTCCAAGCCAAGACGATACTTGATCAATACAATATCTCAAATTGATGCCAACCATTACAATGAATGAAAAACTACACCTTATAGACCTCAAAACCACTTCCTGTCATCCTCAGGAGTCGAATCCATGAGGTGAGGGAGTTGTTACATCAAAATCTGAACTGAAAGCTAGAGTCTAGGATGAGGAAAAGTGACTCATTCCACTACTACACCAAGGGAATTTTAAGACATTTGTTTAAGACAAAAGAAATATTTTGTCTTAAAATGTCACTTTTTATTTTAGTTATTTTATATTAAAATTTAATATCAATTGAATTGTCTTAAATATAAAATTTAAGAAAAAAGTAGTATGAGACAAAACTTTATATTTAAGACAAAAGGAATTTGAGACGAAAATATTTTAAGACAAAAACAATTTAAGACAAAAATATTTTAAGACAAAACTTTATATTTTAGACAAAAACAGTTTGAGACAAAAATAGTTTAAGACAAAACTTTATAATTAAGACAAAAGGAGTTTGAGTCAAAAATATTTTAATACAAAACTTTATATTTAAGACAAAAGCAATTTGAGACAAAAATATTTTAATATAAAACTTTATATTTAATACAATGGCAATTAAGACAAAACCCATTTAATACAGTTAGCAATTAAGACAAAATCATTAGTATTGTGGAAGTTTGCACTTAAATTCTATGAGTAGATAGTGGATAATTATATTTTTTATTTTTGCATATATATATATATATATATATATATTCAAACCACATGAAATGTAATCATGTCAATTTTATTTCTTTTATATTAGATTTTTTCTTTTCCATTAAACCACATTCTAAAAATATAATAAATAAATAGATTAAAAAAATATTATTTTTTGGTTGGCCACTCAAAGGGATTTAAGTTTGAATCTCATGTTTTTACATAATACTTCATAACAAAGTGATTTTAAAATGAGTTACATTCCATGAACTTAAACTGTTTATTTTTTTAAATATGTTAACATTTTTAAATTTCTTCAACTAAAACTTTGATATAAATTTGAAAGAAATTAAATACAATATAACGATAGAAAAAATTAAATATTTTCTCAATTGTTTTCCATATATGCATTTTAAACCTTCATTTTTTTCTTTCAAAATGAAAAATCAAAATTTTGATTCTTGCATATGTCTTATAGTCACATCTCGATTTTCTTTTCACTATTGAACAAATATATCAAAGAGATAAATAACAATAATTTAATTATTTTTTAGATAAAATTTTAGTATTTAATTTCTTTTATTGTAAAAAAACTTTCTACTAATTTGGAGTCGTTGGCACAGAACTACCTGGAAATGTCCCTAGTCGCAGGCATTCCTTGTTGTGGGAGCGACTGCCGGTTCTAAGTCACATGCATGCCCATTAAAAGGGAGAGATTAAGGCTTTGATGCAGAAAAATTTCATTTTGTCTCAAGGGTTAGTCACTTGGATGGGTTGGATGGCTCTGGTCTCCTAGATGGGTTGGATGGCTCCTGGAGTTTTTTTTGCAAGTGTAGAAGTTTAGGTTGGTTGTGTTACGTCGGTTCCACTTCCTTAACTGATATACAGGGAGCTGCATCATATCATAGTAACTTTTCTTCACATGTTTGCCTCTGTTGGCTGGTCACTTAGGTAGATGTGGGAGAAGGGTGTTATAGAGTAGTATCATAGCATGGTTTCGTTCTCCTTGGGTGATGTCTGGTTTCCATTCCACTTGGATGAATGTGTTTTCGTATCTACATGTTGGTTGCATATAGGTCCTTGTAATTTTGATCTATGTACTTGTTGTTTATGCATGGTATTGGTCATGATTGTAGTGGTGTCGTCATGTGAAAGTTGATGGTGTCGTTGCTGAATGTATTTGTTGTATTTATGTCGGTCGTGCATTGATTATGTGTATCAGTTTTTATATGTTGTTATGCATACTTTGACTAGTTGATGGTCGTTGTGCATGAAGTCATGGTATGCGGTCAGCATAGTCATGCATTGATAAATGGATAATGGTTGAAAAGATGTTTATATATTGATATGATTATGTTTAAATATGTTTGTGTGTGTGTGTGTGTATGTGTGTATTGCGCTAATATGGTCGGCCTTGCAGATGAGATATCCTCTTCGAGCTATACTAAGGTACATTAGTTTTCTTATGATTTGGTTTAACTAACATAATATACCTTGCAGGAAGAAGAGATCAAAGATAACTAACAAGATGGTAGACTACAAATATTCTCCCTATGAATCAGATGAGTAGCGTGGTGTTGGGAACACTTCTGACTTAGCAGACAAATTGAGGATTTTGAAGGAGGAAATAAGGATTTGAAAAGAAGATAATAAAAAAATCATGCATGCATAGGAGAAATAAGCAGAATTCAATGCAATAATTCTTCAGAGTTTGTCAGAATTGCAGAGACGGGGACCACTTCGGATCAACTATGGATAAGAGGATATGACTAATGGGGCATGTGGAAGTAGACCCCATAGTGGGCATGGGTCAGATAGAGATGACACGATCAGGGATGTCAGGTTCTTGGATACTCTGGAAAGGAGGGGTGATGGACACATGTACTATTCTCGTTCTGGTTCTGAAAGGTATGATGGTCATCATCATTATAATCCTTAAAGGAGGAGTGATGGGGGATATTTTCTGGATGAGTTCAAGAAAGAAAAGCCACCAACATTCGATGGGGGAATGAATAAATCACATGATCCAAAAGCATGGTTGATTGGAATCAATAAATTCTTCAGATTGCATGATTACTTAGAGAACATGAAGACCAGGATATCTACATTCAATCTTAAAGGTAAAGAAGATATTTGGTGTGAAGATGTAAAGAAAATTAGATATATTTATGAGGAGTTGACTTGGAGTGAATTCGAGAGACTATTCAGGAAGCAGTATCTATCGAAGGTGTACTATTATGATAAGGAAAAATAGTTTTATGAGCTAAATATGAACTCTATTATCGATGAGGAGTAAACTAGCAGATTTCTGGAATTGTTGAGATATGTGCCTTACCTCAAGGAGGAGAAGGCTAGGATTCAACGATTCATCAATGGGTTGTCGATAACATTCAAAGACAGGATTGAGTTTGATGAGCCTAGATCATTGGAGGAGGCCATCTGGAAGCTAAAGCATTGTTATGAGCAATCAAAGCGTAGATCTGAGACTAACCAAACTGGAAAGGTAATGCAACGAATAAAGGAAATGGGATAAGAAGCAAGCAAGGCCTCGAGATACAGGTATAAAAGAGAATGCTCTAAGTTACATTTCCATTTCCACATCTTTTCCATTTCTCTAAGTTACAAATAAAACGAGTCCAATTCTATATGCAATAGACTAATAGCCTATTGACACACCTTTAGTGATTTATGCATAGCTCTCACCTATAATTATAGATCAATTAAATGACATCTAATAGATATATCCTAAAAGAGTTTGATTTTATGCCCAAGACACCAGTATAATGGAGTAGTTGTGAAGGCAACGATATCCATTGGGGATTTCCATTTTTTCAGCAACATACAAGAAACATCTTGGTGTTGGAGGAAGAGATAAAAGATCTTTGCCAAAAACACAATATCATCACTCTCCTAGTGCCATTTCTATTAACTCATTAGAATGAAGGTAATGCATAAGGATTCATTAGTATCTATGAAATTTTCTCTCTTTCCAATAACAAAATAGGTTCATCCTAATATTAATATATAAAATATGGTTCATTAATATGCGTGATTCATTTTTTTTTTTGATGATCCTATTTCTCTAAAGGATATCTATTTTTTGAATTTTGTTTGGTATAAGATATGGTGAGACCTTTAAATATGAGGTAATTTTGGGTAAAATTAGAAGTGGAACAAAAAGTTGTGGTTTGAATTTCCTTCATAGTAGTAGGCTACATGCAATTTCTATCGAAAGGTTTTGTTGTGGCCCAACATGGAATAATATTTGGATGAAGATTTTCATTATGGGTGGTATGTTTTTTAGCTCTTCAACTCATTGGATTCTTTGTCTATTTATGGTATTTGTTTTTCTCAACTTAGAATCCCTGAATCACCCTGAAAGGTCATGACAATATAACTTTTGGAGGCATTGATGGACAACCCCCACCCCCCCAAAAAAATTCATTAGAATAAAACTTTTAGAAGCTTTTGTTAAATGATTGCCTCCATATGTTCAATTCTCATGAATTTTTGGGGAGGGGGCTCTTTTGGTGTATTGAACGGGGCAAGGGGACATAAGGGTATCATGGATGGGTAGAAGTGAGAGGTTAGTGCATGGTATATTGAGATCTATAATACTAACATTAGAGAATGAGAAGGAGCCTTAGGGCCTTATGCCACAAGGGCTAGGGGACCTATAAGTAAGGAAATGAGAGAAATTGATAGGGGAACCTCCAATAGTTGTGATAAGGGGATTAGGGGACACATTATCCCAACCCATAAGAACTTAACCCATAAACACTAAATTCTGTATCCCTTTAGCCCCAAAGCCACAATCCCTTAACCCCTACACTCGTAACTCATAAACAATTAACCCCTTGATCCCTTAAACCCCAAGCCACTAACCCCTTGACCCCTAAACCCTAACATGGAATCCTTGAAACCCATAAACCCTAATCCCATATCCTCTTAAAACTTGACCCTTAACCCTACAAGATTTTATCCTCTACCTATTATGTTTGAAACATTTCTATTGGCTATTAAAATCCCCATCAATCCTCAGTTAAAGTCTCATGCTTTGAAGCATTGATCTTAAAATAATGTTTTATATTAGGGTATTATACATCCTCGGGGTCTCTAATCTTTTGTTCTCTTTTGAAAACCCAACCCTCCTTGAAGAATCGATGCTGAATACTTTTATCCACAACAAGAATGATGTCGTAATACATTTGTAGAGATATATAGATGAAATTACCCCCTAGCCACCACTATATTATACACATTGATTCAATTGATAGGGGTTTGTAGTTATCAGTCAATGGAATCACTTCTAACCAGTATCGATCTCTATTTCTCTTCTACCTTGTTCTTGACTTAATGGCCACCTTCTTCAATGTCGTTCCTTTGGAAGTTCGAAAAGAGATTTTATTGGTGGAAAGTAAAGAGGTTGAGGGTATCCCTTATCGCTCAGATTTTGAGGTGATGGGTGAGGATTTGAAATGGATACAAGACCCTGGAAAACCTCAGAAGAAATAACTTTTCTATCACAATTCGCTAGCCTTACACCAACAGCTGGCTACTTTGTTTCGCTAGTACTTCAAGATAAACAAGTTGAGATCTATAATCTATTTTTTTCCCTTGAAGATGTCAAAATAATGCTTCGCAACCTATGGTGATGTTTCGATAGGGTGGTCTCCTAATTGGCTTGCGTTGAATGTTTTCTGGTTAGTGACTCTGCCTCCAGGGACCTTACTGATCCTCCAGTTGATCATGTACAAACTCTTATTATCATTTCCTTAAGAGTGGAAATTATGTTTTATTGTCACCTGTACAATATTTTATGAATATTTATGGTCTTGTTGATGGTGGAGAGAGTATCTAGAGCGGATCTTCATTTGGTCTCGTTGTACATGCTCTAGAAGAGGAGGATTCCCATTGTTGTTGTCAATATTATGCTTACTTCGTCTTTTGTTGGCGGTTTATGTTTATGTTTTCATGATCCTTGGGATTTGGTGCTAGCATCAAAATATACTCTGTTTCCTCTCATTTTATGGGTACATACAACTTGAATTTTGGCAATTGAATATTGTTTTAACATATGCTTTCAACATGGCTTGTTTTGGGATGGATGAGTATGTTCGCATCTAAGAAAGTGGTTACTATTTTCATGCTAGATGGAAGATGTGGTTTTGTGTAGAGGACCCTTAGGAAGATTATGATTTACTAATGTTTCCCTCTATCAAAGGACACTCTTTTCTAGGTTTAGAGCTCTATTTTCTTCTCGTTTTCAAGGAAAATATCACCGAAGCACATTCATTTTCAGTTTATGTGCACTATTTTTCTAGAATTATCTCATTTTATGAGGGGCCTAAACTCTTGATGCAAATCTTTAGTTGTTGTTGAAATGAGATCTGTTATTATTGTAATAGTGTTTTTGTGGTTCTGCGATCTTGTGATCATTGGAGAAGCGAGTGCTTTTAGAAGTATATAAATTTGATGTTTAATCTATCAATGTAAATCTTCTATTATAAATCTCTTATTTTTATATGAATATGAAGTATTTTAATTTACAAAAAATTATGGAGCAAAGAACAATAACTTCATCTTAGCTAGGGATAAAACTTCTAACAATGATACATTTGTCTTTATTTGTGCATGAGCCAAGCCATGCAATGATACATTTTTTATTTTTGATATGAAGTGCTTAGATAACTTAGGGAAAAATATAGTTAAAGTTAAGGCCACCTTATAATGTTTGTTGAAATAAACTAAGAGAACTTTCATTTTTGAAAAATATCATATCGACATATATTATAATTTATTTTGTAATATTGAATACAAAATTTATTATTGATATTAATTTTCAAATATAAAATTAAAAAACGAAATAAATAAACAATTATTTTAATATTTTTATTTTTATTTTTATAATGAAATTAAAATAACTTATAATTTGAATAACTTGATAAATTATAAAAACTAAAATTAACAACACTAAAAATATTTTAAAATAATTTGATATCCATTTTATTATTGTAAAAATGACAAATTAATTAATTGTAATGTTTTAATATTTTTCAAAATCCTACTCATATACTTTCAACAATCCTTTCTACACATTTCCAAAATATCATATACTTTCCAACCATCTTTCTACACATTTCCAAAATACTCAAATACAAAATATTTTTTAATTAAAATATACAATACATGATACCATTCGCTAATTTCATTCGTCAATTTCCAAAATACACTTGTAAGGAATTGTCTGATTACAGGTTTTCTATCATATACTTTCCAACCATCTTTCTACACATTTCCAAAATACTCAAATACAAAATAATATTAATTAAAATATACAATAGATACCATTCACTAATTTCATTCGTCAATTTCCAAAATACACTCGTAACGAATTGTCAGAGCGCGGGTTTGCCAATGGAATCACGAGCTAATCCATTTAAATTAGGTACCCTTTTTAGCTCCTTATCAAATTATGTTTTATTCTATGAGCTTGCAAGTCGCTTAAACTTTTTTGTGCGCTTATTCTATTTGTGTTCTAAACTCTCTGGTCGTGAGTCATGATAAGCGCTCGAGATCAAATGCCATACAACCGTCGCGCTGCAATCGACTCCCATGTGACGTCCCACTGGAATGCCCGCGCTTTGTATTTCAATGAAAGAAGAAGAAAAATACCCAAAAAAATCACGTGAAGACATATTTCAGAAATCAGGAATATCAGTAATTAAGAAGCCCTCGAACCGATGGTCCTCGAACTTGCAAGAGCAAGGAAATAGCGAACTTGCAAGCACAGGGGAATAGATTGCAGGGATGTTATGCAAGCGAGCAAGCTGACCCTAACTGAGGCAACCCACCCATCACAGGTGAAGGTGTGGTTATATCCGAACTCATAATCCCTATCCCTGGCCTTGATGCTTTCAGATTCATCACCTTCTGTATTATTTGAAGTCTTCGTCTTCTACGACAACCCAAATCCTGGCTCCCACATCAGAGGCGTGTTTTCTGCGCCTCATAAAGCCCTGGCCAACCAACAGGCCAAAAAAAGTTGTGGGAGCCATTGTTTTTATATCTGCAATGCCCAATCACATTGGATCCCACACGGTTCTGAGGGCCTAACTGGTACGACAGAGATACACTTCAAATCGAAGTTAGAGTTTTGGTTTCAGCTGTGTGGGTATCGAGGTGAGGGCTTCCAAATGCTCCGAGGGTTTGAAAAAACTTGGGATTATGGAATTGGTACACGTATTTTCGGTGAAGATCGCGGTGTCTCAGCTTCTGAAGGGAAAATATGGGTCATGGCTGCCAAGCTCAAGGACGAGCAAGGGACTTCGAAATTGAAGGGCGAGGGTTTTGAACCTAGGAATCTAATATGTATTAGTTTGATTAAGTGTTGTGTCATTTATTGCAATGTTTTCATTTATACAATTAAGCTTTCACTTCAACATATGTTGTTGGGGCAGGATAATGGGGCCAGGGTTTAACCGCTTCAACATATGTTGTTAGGGCAGGCCAATGGGGCCAGGGTTTGTCCAGCTTCTATTGCTTGTCTGGCATCTCCAAAAACCTACGTTGGGGTAGGACAATGGGGTCAGGGTTTAGCCATATTCTATTGCTTGTCTGGCATCTCCAAAAAGCCTTGAATATTTCTTGGTATTATTTATACACTTGGCCATATTCTATTGCTCGTCTGGCATCTCCCAAAGCCTTGGGATCCATGCCAATTACTAAATTGGCTAGGGTTTAACCACCATGAGCTATAGTAATATAAGAGATTTGTGGCTAGGGTTTCACTACTGCCTCTATGGATTCCTTAATCAGCCCATATCCTTTTCCAATCCCACTACCCCTAACCCCCTAACCATTTCACCCCCTAAACCCTAACCCCACTAACCCCTGACCCCTAAAATCATTAACTACTAAATCCCCTAACCCCATATACCTCTAAACCCCTAACACATTTAACACCCTAAACCCTAAACCTCTAAAACCTTAACCCCTCACCCCTTAAACCCTAATTCCCAACCCTTAACCAATTTAACCCCCTAAACCCCTAAAACACTAACCCATTTAACCCCCTAAACCCTAACCCCATTAACCCCTAACCCTAATCCTTAAATTCTAAATCCCCTAACCCCCTAAACCTCTAAACCGACGCTAACCCATTTAACCCCCAACCCTTAACCCTTAACCCATAACCCCTTAAACCCTAATTCCCAACCTCTAACCCATTTAACCCCATATACCCCTAAACCCTAATCCATTTAACCCCCTAAACCCTAAACCTATAAACCCTTAACCCCTAACCCCTTAAACCCTAATTCCCAACCCCTAACCCATTTAACCCCCTAAACCCCTAAAACCTTAACCCATTTAACCCCCTAAACCCTAAACCTCTAAACGCTTAAACCCCTAAACCACTAACACCTAAACCCCTAACCCCTTAACCCCTAAACCCATAAAACCTTAACCCATTTAACCCCCTAAACCCTAAACCTCTAAACCCTTAAACCCCTAGACCACTAACACCTAAACCCCTCACCCCTTAACCCCTAAACTCCTAAATCGTTAACGCTTAATCCATAACCCATTAACCCCTAAAATCCTTAATTGTTAAATCCCCTAACTCCTAAGCCCCTAATCCCTAATCCCTTAACCACTAACTCATTATTCACCTAACCCCTAATAGCACCTAAATCTCTTAACCCCTAAGCCCCCAATCCCTAATCCCTTAACCATTATCTCATTATTCCTCTAACCCCTAAATGCGCCTAAATCCCATAACCCCTAACCCCTTAACCACTAACTCATTATTCCCCTAACCCTAATCCCTAATCCCTTAACCACTAACTCATTATTCCCATAAGCCCTAAATGCGCTTAAATCCCCTAACTCCTAAGCCCCCAATCCCTATCCCCTGAACCACTAACTCATTATTCCCCTAACTCATAAACCCTAAACCTCTAACCCCTAAGCCCCTATTCCTCTAACCCCTAAGCCCCTAATCCCTAATCCCTTAACCACTAACTCAGTATTCCCTAACCCTTATATAAATCCTTAAAACTCGTTGGGACTATCCATTCCAAATGAAAGCTGGTCCAGTTGGGACCTACGATCGAGTTAATTCCACCTTGTTGGCAAGGTGTAATTTTTTCCCTGTCAACAACCCTATAGTCCTTAATCCCTCTAACATATAACCCTATAGTCCTTCTTAATTCATATGAACTTTAATCATAAGCCCTAATTCCTCTAAAACTTATAAGACCCAATCCTTATAACCCTTGCCACACTTAATACCTAAATATTACAACCCTTATCCTCTAAAAGAATTTACCTCTCTAACATGTAATACATATAATCATTGACACCTGACCACTATACTCCTTAACACATATAAACCATAACCATAATACTATAACCATTATATCTCTTTACATTTTACCATCATAAACCCTAAAATTTATAACCTTTAATCCCTATCTCTTTTTAAACCCTAAAACCCCTAATATAACCTTATAACCCATATTTCTAATAATCCCTAATATTTACAAACTTAGTCCTTATAATCCTTGCATTAAAAACCCTAACCTCATAATCCACATTTCCAACAATGCTTAGCCTTCACAGCCCTTGGTCCTTATAATCCTTGCATTATAACACCAAAACCTTATCCTTGTAACTACAACCATCACTTAGTGACTATAAGAACCTTATCTTAAGCACAATGTACAAATTTGATCACCACTTTCATAGGAATTATCTTAGTCCAAGTTGACCATTGACATTGGCATGGACCTGTAATTTCCCTAGTCATACTTGATTGGTGATCATTGTAGTACCATGGGTTTATTAAACCACAGATGAGATGAACACGTAGGGAACTCGACATTGGTGTAGGATTATCTGTCATTTTTTTAGGTGTTGGAACTTTGTCGCTAGTGCAAAAATGATTACATGGTGACACAAAACTAATGCAATTGCATTGGAGTATTTATCAACATGCCATGCCATGCACAATGCATGATTAAGTAAACACTTAGGTGCATAATAAATATCTCAATCATAACTGCATGTTTATTAAACACCCATGTTCACTTTGTGAATATGGAGGTTAAGGGTGATATTATAGAGCCATTTAATACACCAATAAACTTCCCTATAGTGAGAAAATTTTGACGACACAGATAGTCATGATTCTCATTCATCCAAAACCACAATGAAATTTTGACAATACAGATTGACCTAGAACTTGGAAAAACTTGTAAAAGCATTGTTCCACTATGAATGAGCTTTGGATCATAGTAGAACTCTTCCCGTGCCTAAAATTTCTACCAAATCATTACCAAACGATTAGCTTATTTTGTGACACTAGATAAATTTTAAACCAGAGGCGTTACCAAATCATTACCAAACAATTACCAAACCGGAGGCGTTCCCTTTGCTGGCTTTGGGTAAGCACACTGTTCACTCCAGCTAATGAGAAGCTTTTCCTATCGCCCTTCCAACCAATTAAAATTTTACATTTGGTTATTCTTGCAACCAATAAAAATTGGTCATCTGTCTAATGAAGTCCTTACACATCTTTGTTTCATATTAATGAATTCGTAGTTCTCTACCGCCTGTGAATAGGTGACCAACACTTCTATTTTGGGGAGAGACAGTTGCTGACAGGAGGATCATTTCTTTAGGTAGATTCGAAGGTGGGTGCATACCAGCATAGCCATGAACAACACCAGCAGAAGTAGTGGGTTAGTTTTCTATTTGCGATTATCTTCATCTGTTTTCTTGTAGATCTACTTGTTAGATTTTAGAGGACAGTGTTTTCATTCCCTAGTATTCAAGCTTTCACGAAACATGGTTAAACGATTTTGCATCCTCCTGGAAAATTAAAAATGGGCGTGTGTGTGTAGGTCCAGCCAATGCTGGTATTTACTGGGAAAGATTTTGGTATCGTAAGTACAAATGAAGGGGAGAACATCCCTTTCTTAGTTGGGACAGAACCCTCCACCTTTGGTTCACACAGTAGTCGGTCTGCCTCTTCCATTATAAAACCCAAAGAAGAGGGCTCCTGGACTGTCTCACCACCATGGCACAGTGATGACCAACTCGCCCAAGGGTGAATGGATTATTGGCGGCACACAGCCCGTGAGTCTGAATGCCCCTTGCATTGGCGGAAGCTTCGCAGTGTGGGGCGGTCTCTTCTAGGCTTTCGATTGCTCGATGGTGTACGTCAGGCAAAAAGAGGACCCATGGAATTCTATAATCGTAGGGACCCAAGGCCGCTACCAGGTCCGCTATATTCAGTGGTGTTTTGATTGCTTTGATAGAGGGTGTCGAGATTATGATGAATAGGATTTTGAGTGTGCAGCAATAGTTTCCGCCCATGGTTGAAGATGTGCCTAATATTTAGGGTCCTATTCCAGGGTTTTAAGGCTATGGACCCATCCCTGTCAATATTGGGGGTCCTGGGGCTGAGCCAGCTCAAGCCCCCGTGTAGAGTAGCTCCTGGTTTGGAGGATTCAAGGGGTATTTTGAGGAAAAGAAAGAAGAATCACAACATGGTAGTGGTGGTGGCAAGTCTGAGGTTTTTGAGAATTTTGATAAGCCGAGCGCTCTGGTGCCCACTTTTGAGTTCAAGTGATTTGGGAGATTTTGGTCTTTGTTGGCATTAGCTACCAAGTAAGGGCCTGAAATTATTCTGCTTTAAAATCAAACCAAAACCCATAGGCAAAAATGGGCTTTTGAAGTGCATGATTCACTGAGATAAATTTCACAGAATGCAATACTTTGGTCTAGAAATTATTTAACATTTTTTAGCTCATTATTTGAATAGGATTGAACTTCCTGGTTATGTATCGAATTTCTTCACGTTGAGTGAAAAAGGGACACGCGATATCAAAAAATAAATCAATTTTCCCTAATAACCCACAATGTCCTCAAATAGTTTATCCCAAGCTTTCCGGGGAAGATGAGGGGTAGGGAAAATTTTCAAAGCAAGTCACTTTTGGCTATTTTATTTTATAGGCAGAAAGCTCGTTAGATTTTAGAGTGGATAAGTCTACGAAATTGTAGGACAATGATCTTTCTTTTTAGAAGAACGTTGGTCATATTTTTTTCAGAAATTTTAGGGAAGTGATTACATTTGGTGTGTTTATAGCTGATTCTACAATTCTTATGGACATGTCTCTATTGTAATTTCTATATATATTTTGAAATAATTCCTTCCTAAGATTGTCTCAGACAAGATTTATCTAACATACAAATAATGTATCCTTAATGGCTGGAATTTCTGGTCCTCATTGTGTTTTTAAGTGCCTGAAGTGAACCAATACTCTTCACAATATTGGCTAACTTGCTCTTAAAATATAACATAATCAAATTTAAGCTAAGCTACTTTTAAAGAGGAAAAAAATGTAGATTCAGAATTTCTTTTTCCATGTAACAAATAATTTCACTATCTGAAAGAGTAAAATATCTTCAAGGTTTAAAGTTATATAACAACAGAGTAAAATCTCTTCAAGGTTCAAAGTTGTATAAAAAAAGAGTCAAATATCGTCAAGGTTTAAAGTTGTATAACAATAAGGCTTGAAGCTATTATAACAATATACTTAATATGAGCTTAATATGTCTTTTGTGAAAATTGAACACTTGACAAAGTAAACCTCGGTGAGAAATGCAACTGGATTTACCCCCTTTCAATTGGTGTATGTTCTGGAAGCTATCTTACCTATCCAATGTGAAATACCATCGTTACACTAGTATATTTGGCCCAATTTCCGACGGCCACTTCGTCGCTATTCCAACACATAGGTGTTACAAGAGAGACAGTTTGAGGCCGGGAAAAACGTGGTTAGCCATTATGTTGCAATTTCGACACTTCAATAAAGTGTCAGAATAGCAACACTATTTCCGACGTTTTCCAAACCGTCACTCTTCCGATGTTTACAAAACCATCACTCTTCCAACATTTTCCAAATCATCGCTCTTTTGACGTTTCCCAAACTATCGCTCTTCCGACGTTTTCCAAGCCGTCGCTCTTCCGACGTTTTTCAAAAGTGTCGCTCTTCTGACATTTATTAATTTTTCACACAACTGTCGCAATTCCGACGATACATCTTCCGACGTTTAGAACGTCGCTCTTCCGACACTGATGTAACGTCACTTTTTCGACGAAAAAGTAAAAAAAAAAAAAAAGAGACGTCACTCTTCCGACGCTTATGTAACATTTCTTTTCTGATGAAAAAGTAAAAAATTTACAAAAAAGCAACATCGCTCTTCTGACACATATGTATCGTCTCTGTTCTGACGAAAAAGAAAAAATTAAAAAAAAAATAAACGTCGTGCTTCCAACTTGTAAGGCGTTGGTCTTCTGACGTGTAAGGTGTCATTCTTCCGACGCTTGGATAAAAATATTTTAAAAAAAAATTCCGCCAAATGTACTAGTAATGTTCATAATATATAAACATTTGGTCAATTATCTGGCATGAATAATCCGACGCTTATATATAGCTTGATGAATAATGGCCTTCCGATAATTGACCAAATTTATATATAAACATGAATTATCGAAATTGAATAATGGTCTTCCGATGAATAATCCGACGCTTATATATAGCTTGATGAATAATGGTCAATTATCTGGCATGATGTCCTATGCGCCTTTTAGAAGCATGATTCAAATTTCTTCCAAAAACATTAGAGTTGTATATTTATCAGCCCCTTGCTACAATTGTAGCGTTTGTTCAAGCAAATACAAGTTTTGAATGCAAAACTTATAGAATACAATTTTTTATAAGTGCAATGGTGAAAATTTGAAGACCATTTTAGATTGTTTGTGTTATCGACCGTATGTGTTATTAGGTAAATGAATAATTCATAAATCAACCATGGAGAAACACCCTCCTAAATATATCTGGGACCATGTTTATGAATAAGTAATGACAACTTTGACTAAATCGTAAATAGGAAGATAGTCGTGGGAATCAAAATGTTCAACCATGCTCACTGGAAAATGATGAAATACACACCGACTCAGGCTTACAACAAAGAGAAAGCACTGTGTGGAAGCATCAGCAGAACAAATTGGCATTACAAAATGGCATTCATTCACTTACCGAATAAAATTGTTTGTAACGTGTTTCGTAGAATCATGTGCAACCAGAGAATAGTATGATCTTCATCCTTTGGAAACAGGCCTAGTTTGATATAGGGTCTTAGATAATATGTCCACCGAAAATGGTAGCTCTTCAGCACCATGAATATATAAACATTTACATAGGTACAAAGAAATCATATATTTGTTGTTGTTTAATGGAAAAGGTTTCCATTTACGTTGGACAAATATCTGAGATCCATATCTCTATATATCTTCACAGTGTCGACATAGTAATAATGCTGGTTAAGAACAATCTACTCAATAGTAAGATTGGAGACTTGATTGAGCTTGTATGCCTCTTGGCATAGTAAAATACCCATTGTAAACTCCCACCCATAACCCTTTTCTTCTCAGATATTTTTTAATTTATTATCTAATCAAAAATAAATCTTACATAAACACATACATTTAAATTTAATTAATAATACATATACTTTTTATTGAAAGCATATACATATTGACTATATTGAGATAGTTTAGTTGCTCAAGTTCTTATTATTAAAACATCTCTGGTCTAGAATGAATCTGCCTAACCAAACATCTTTGGTCTAGATATATTGAAAACATCTATGTTCTAGATATATTGATAAAAATATTTAAAAAAAAAATTGCGCCAAATGTACTAGTTTGAATGTATAACCTCTGCCTCATCTATGTCACTATAAAATGATATAGCTTGATGATTAGTGGTCAATTATCTGGCATGATGTACTATGCGCCTTTTAGAAGCATGATTCAAATTTCTTCCAAACACATTAGAGTTGTATATTTATCCGCCCCTTGCTGCAATTGTAGCGTTTGTTCAAGCAAATACAAGTTTTGACTGCAGAACTTATAGAATACATTTTTTTATAAGTGCAATGGTGAAAATTTGAAGACCATTTTAGACTTTATTTGTTACCAACTGTATGTGTATTAGGTAAAGGAATAATTCATAAATCAACCATGGAGAAACACCCTCCTAAATATATCAGCCACATTGAAAATTCAGTCTGCAAAGAGGCCCATTTTTTCAAGACAACACTTAGCTTATCTTCGAAAGTCACTGTTACCCTAAAACTATTATAAAAGTCTAAATCAAAATCAATGGGTTGAAGACTTCAAAATTAGAGAAATTTCAAGCATAAATTGTAAATAAAAAAACAAAAGTAGAGAGCCATCACGGCATCAATTTGCCCCTTTTGCAAGCCTGCTTTCTGTCCTTATCTTGTAATATAGGTATAGATATTGTTTACAAAGGGAAAATTTAGACAAGAATATCTTGCTCACATAAACTTCAATTCATAGGCTATCTTACCCAATTATAAAAACATGGATATTGCCCCAAGTCTAACTTTGATGGAAAATCCAAGGATAGCCCTTCTCTAGCATGGGAAGGAATCATCCTAGAAACCAAAACACCCACATTATAGCACTGACCTTCAAAGTTTTAGACAGAAGGCCAAATAAAAAAGCAGAACTCAAGCTCGCAAAGAAAACAGGGTGCTTGAGGCAAATAATGTCTTTGGTAAGATGTTGGGGGAAGGGTTAGCTCCCTCCCTGGTGACTTATACCACGCTTGTTGATGGACTATGTAGAGCCGGTGCAATTGATCTTGCATATAAAGTATTAGACAAAATGGTAAAGTAGAGTTGTTCTCCAAATGTCTACATTTACATTGCACTGATCTATGGACTTTTCAGGGAAGGAAAACTGGAAGAGGCTGAAATGTTCATTGATAAAATGAAGGAGAAAGTCTTATAGCTTAACCAAGTAACATACACATCATTGATTGATGGCAACGTCAAATCAGGCAGAGTGGATCATGCTTTTGATCTATTAAGTAAGATGATAAATGAAGGATGCCAACCTAATTATCGAACTTATTGTAAGCTTATGAATGGTATAGTTCAAGAAAATGAGATACAAAAAGAACACTTGATTCCTGATGAGGATGAAGTAGGTAGTTCAGATCCTGATAACTTGGATGAAATTCATGACCTGGATGGAATGCCACTCGAAATAAACAATGTTCTTGTAGTTAAGATTCTTGAAAAAATAATGGAGAAGCATTGTTAGCCTACTGTAGATACTTATAGTGCCTTAATTGCAGGATTATGCAAATCAGGCAAACTCCTTGAGGTAGACCAGCTGATAAAAAATATGTTAGAGAGAGGCCTCTGTCCCAATGAAGCAATTTATACAGCTCTTATTAATGGGCACTGTAAACAGGGAAAATGAGTCTATTTTTTGGAGCTTTTGGATAGAATGGTTGAAAATGGTTATGAACCACAACTATCTTGTTAATGGGCACTGTAAACAGGGAAACTACATCTATTGTCTGGAGCTTGTTTCTTTCAACCAGAGCATGGACACACATATCAACATAATGTCAGTTATGGGTTTTTCCCCAAAATAATCACTCCCCTGTATCCATCATGAATGCATTGAAAATAAACAAAACAAAACCTTAAAGTAGACCATTTTTCCAAAAAATGTTTTAACAACTCAGATATCATGTCCCACATGAATCAAGATAAACTTCAAAACTAAATACAAACAAAATCCCATGAATCTGACATTGATATGTAGTGTTTCATGTGATTTGGATTATAACAAACATAAAAAAAACATTCAAAACCAACTTATTGAGATGTTTGATATCACAAGGCAAAAAAAATTATACGATACATTTGACATATTAACAGAAAATCTAATTGGTGATAAAAATACGAAATCTAGGTAATCATACATCTTCAAAAATACCCCTTTTAACTCAATTTTAACCCTATCGAAATAAAATGAGACCAAGATATTTCAAACTTGGACCTTTAAGTATAAAAATAAAATGTCCTACTGAGTAGAATTAGACTATCAGTGAGACTATCTAGGACCAGCGAAACCACATCAACGAGACTATCTGGGACCAAGTTTAGGAATAAGTAATGACAACTTTGACTGAACTGTAAATTAGAAGATAGCCATGGGAATAAAAATGTTCAACCACGCTTACGTAAAATGATGAAATACACACCGACTCAGGCTTACAGCAAAGAGAAAGCACCGTGTGCAAGCATAAACAGAATTGGCATTACAAAATGGCATTCATTCACTTACCGAATAACATTGTTTGTAACGTGTTTTGTACTATCATGTGCACCTAGAGAATAGTATGATCTTCATCCTTTGGAAACAAGCATGGTTTGATATAGGGTCTCAGATAATATTTCCACCGAAAATGGCAGCTCTTCAGCACCATGAATATATAAACATTTACATAGGTACACAAAAATCATATATTTGTTGTTGTTTAATGGAAAAGGTTGCCGTTTACGTTGGAAAAATATCTGAGATCCATATCTCTATATATATTCACAGTGTTGACACAGTAATAATGCTAGTTAAGAACTATCTACTGCTCAATAGTAATATTGGAGACTTCATTGAAACCTTGTACACAACAAAAACCCACATCATTTTAGCAAATGAAATCCTACATTTCAAAAACACAAGGTCAAGGATTCAAATATGAAAAAGACACATACCTTGTAGGAAATCACAGTTCTCAACCTCCTTCCTAACGACATCAAGCACAGAATCAATGAGCTCGGCTCCTTCCGCATAATGCCCCTTGGCCTAGTTTTTTCCAGCCTCGGATTGGACAAAAATGAAGTTATTAGGTCTGAAGACCTGTCCATAAGGCGCAGTCCTCACACTGTCCATGGTGCCAGGCTCCAGATCCATGAGCACGGCTCGGGGCACAAATCTCCCACAGATCGCCTCATTGTAGTAAATATTAACCCTTTCAAGTTGTAGATCTGAAGTTCCCTGATATCTCCTAGTAGGATTAATCCCGTGTTCTTCACAGACCACTTCCCATAACTTGGAGCTGATCTGGTTGCCACATTGGCCCCCCTGAATGTGAAGGATCTCTCTCATTTTTTCTATCGACCCAACTCAGATTTGGATCAGATCTAAACTTCCCCTTTGTCACCGCTCAATACATCAATAATTGTTGCAGAAGATCGCTCAGTGATTAAGGTAAGAAAAGCATCATTAGGTTGCTTCCTATTTCAATAGATCTGCGTGTAACTCCTCTAGGATGCAATCAATGAATCTGAAGATCACTTATTGTGTTTTTTATGCAGGACATATGGCTTCAAGTCAACATTCCAATCTTTTTTATTACATACATATTTCCTCACAAAGATAATGCTAGTCTCCAAGATTATGGATGTGATGTGACTATTATAATTGAAGTGCCAAAGATATAGGTGTGATGCCTGCAGATGTGATGATGTTGCATGCGATGCCTTAGACTTAAGAACCTGCAAGAAAACTCAACGAAACCCACAGAAACCAAAACAAAAGAACAACAAAACCCCAATATCAAAGATGGCTCAAAAACCATTTTGCAACTTTCGCTTATTTGAAAACCTTTGGCCGTAGAGCTAATAGATAGAGCGACTTTATTTTAACCCTGAACTGCCCCTCCAAATGGGATTTTCCGCATCCTCCCTCCTTCCCTAGACAAACCATGCAACCAAAGGGAAATGTACGAGGGAAATTAAAACTTTTGATATTTGAAATTTTTTGACATTTTGAAATGAAATACGTGTGCTTTTTTAAGGCCACTCAAATTCCATTAAATAAAATGTGTGAGAATTTTCTTGGGGTTAATAAGGGGTTTGGGTAAATAAGTGGTATTTTTTATTATAAATAATTGTTAATGAGATTATATCTAAGACATTTAATTAAATTATTAATTATATAAAATGGTTGAATTTTTATTTCATAAACTAGGGATTTTGGTTGATTTTCTAATCTAATTATGTGATACTAAAGATGAATTATGGTAACTTAAAAATAAGCTTTATGTTGTTAAAAGAGAATTAGTAATGTTATGGTACGAATGATTATTTTCAATGAAAATTTTGGTTTAGTAAGGATAATCAGGCGAACAATGCCACAGGGGAGAAAACGGGCCGCCCAAACGTGCACAAGGCACTTGGGTTGTCACAACCTAGAAAAATTGATACAGGTGCCCTTGAACGAAATGGCCCGACCCGAACGCGCCCAGTCGGATGACCTCACACGGCATGACACGGCGTGCCTGACCAAATGATTCCACAAGGGAGAAAACGAAAAATGAGCCGCCCGAATGTGCACAAGGCGCCTGAGTGGTCACAACTTAGTAAAACTAATACGGGTGCCCTCAAACAAAATGGCCCAACCTGAACGCGCCCGGTCGAGCGACCTTACACGATGCACCCAACTAACCAATGACACGAGGGAGCAAACGGAAAACAAGTCGCTCGAACGTGCACAGGGCACCCCGGTAGTCACAACCTAAAAAAACTAATACGGGTGCCCTCGAACGAAATGGCCCCGCCCAAACACGCCCGGTCGGGCGACCTCACACAACGCGACATGGCGAACGATGCCACAGGGGAGAAAATGGAAAACGAGCCGCCCGAATGTGCACAAGGCACCCGGGTAGTCACAACTTAGCAAAACTGATACGGGTGCCCTTAAACGAAACGGCCGGACCCAAACACGCCCGGTCAGGTGACCTCACACGGCGCGCCCGACCGAATGATGCCACAAGGTAGAAAATGGTAAACTTGCCACCCGAACGTGCACAAGGCACGTGGGTGGTCACAAATTAGCAAAACTGATATGGGTGCCCTCGAATGAAATGGCCCGACCCGAACGCGCTCGGTTGGGCGACCTCACATGGCACGACACGAAACACCTGACCGAAGGATGCCATAAGGGAGAAAATAAAAAATGGGCCGCCCGAACGTACACAAGGCACCTAGGTGGTCAAAATTTACCAAAACTGATACGGACACCCTCGAACGAAACAGCTTGACCCGAATGCGCCTGGTCGGGTGACCTCACATGGCGTGCCCGACCGAACATTGCCACAAGGGAGAAGACGGCAAACGGGATGCCTGAATGTGCACAAGGCATCTGGGCGGTCAAAACTTTGCAAAACTGATATGAGCGCCATCGAACGAAACGACTCGACCCGAATGCGCTCGGTCAGGCGACCTCACACGACGCAATTGACTGAACGATGCCACAAGGGAGAAAACAGAAAACGAGCCACCCGAATGTGCACAAGGCACCCAGGCGGTCACAATTTAGCAAAACTGATATGGGCGCCCTTGAACGAAACGACCTGAACCAAATGCGCCCAGTCAGGCGACCTCCCACGACGTGACACGGCGTGCCCGAACGAACGATGCCACAAGGGAGAAAACGACAAACGGGCTGCCCAAACGTGCAAAAGGCACTTGAGCGGTCACTGTTAGACTCCTATACCATTAGGTGTCATTTTTCACGATTGACTTATTGAACTATGCAATATGTTCAAACCTTTTTCTTGTTGCAAAGGTGTTCCATATTCTTAAAAAATCAAAAAAATCAAAAAAATTTAAAAAATGTAAAGAGGGTATACCCTAAAAGAAAAATCAAAGGGTAAAAAGAATAAAAATGACCCAAAAAAGTGAAAGAAATGAACCCCAAACAAAAAAGGGCCAAGGAAAGTGTGCAAGTCTAAATGTCACTACTATTTCATTTTATGTAATAAGTAATTGTGTGCAGCTTGTCAAACTTTTGCCACAATTTATGAAGGGTCAAACTGTTTAAACTTGACTCATTCATTTTTCAATTTCATGCTATAGAATAGAGAATAAATATCTGACCAAACAGTTTAATCTTGGCAGATAAGTAGATAGGTAGAGTGAATAAAAGGTGCTCAACAGTTTAATTTGAGCCCTTGGATGTAATAAGGTTAGAATTAGATAGGTTTGCCATGTAAAAAAAAAATAAGATTGATAAGGGTTTGCCAGTCTAAGTCCACCCTAATAAAGAAGAGAAAATGGTAGGGTAAAGTAAGTAGGGTAGGTAGATGTTGTTGCAGAATTGCATGTGATGAATGATAGTTCCAAATGTGTTTAAATTTTACTTTCATCACAAGTACAAAGGCAGATACTACATTGAAAAAGTTCACAAGCAAAGAAAAGTCAAATCATTAACTTCCCCTCTCATTTTCCCTAAAAATTTCACTAATTTCCCCTAAGTGCTAAGGTATTTGAAGATTAGAGGGGCTCAAGGCATTTCCTTGACTTTTGGAGGGACCGGACCCTCGGCCCAATAATTGAAAAACCTAAGTACTTGAAATCATCCATTTTTGCATTTATTCACCTCTTAAAATCTTTTCCTAAGAAAAATCTCATTTTACTAAGGAAAATCCTTCAATATTTCATGAAAAGCCCTAAAAATCACTTTTTATTTCTAAGTTTAAGTGATGAAAGTATAATAATGTTATTTACTTTTGAATCCTCACTTTCTTGGTTATATTTAAGTATTCTGAGTTTACATTGTCCTTTGTCATATTAACTCTAATTTATGTATTAACTCCTTATAAAATCACCTTTTCTTATGTCTATAATTCCTTTTCATATAATATTTCCAAAACCCATGTATTATTACAATTTTAGCCAAAAAATACTTAATTCCTACTTATTCAAACAAAAACCCACATTATAATCCTTTTTGTCTAAATATATCTATATAATTATTCCGCCCCTATAGTAAATAAATCACATTGGTTTAATTTCTATATAAATAAAAATACATGAAAAGCATTTAAACGTATTATATATGTTTAAAATAGAAAAATAAGTCGAAAGTTTAATTAAAACTAAACTTTGAAAATAGTCCATCCCCGCGCATTTAACATTTCCCGACCATATGAGATTAATTAATCCTTAAGATTAATTAATAATCAGCCCCCGCCAATAAAACTCCGCCGGATGAGATTAATTAACCGTTAAATGCGTCAGACCCACACCATTAACTCCCCGCCATCTCCCTGTCCTATCGACCGTCTGATCACCCGCTTTGAGATCAACGGCCCTCATCCATATCGCTGGCTATCCGCGTACAACAGTTAACGCGCGATGGCCAAGTGGTTTTCAAATAGTAGCATGCTACGTGTCAATCGCTGAATCGCATCGCTGCCTCTTCGCCCAAAACAGCTTTTGCTCATAAGCGGTGCGATAAAAACCATTTACCGCCCTTCTTTTTCATGACGTGACCGTTGTACCTTGCTGACGTCAGCCAATAAAATAATAAAAAATTCCCCCCATTTGACTTTGCCGATAAAACAAAAAATTCCTGTCTTTTTCATTATTTTGTACGCAGATGACAAAATACACTCTCCCTGCAAAAAATTTCGAATTTCAAAAGCTGAAGTCCGCCAACCTTGGCCTCGTCGAAGAAAATTACAGTCAAGCATTCGAGAAATCAGTCGCCCTATCCAGTACCTGTTTGAAATCAGTGTCATCCTCAGAAAAACAGGTATTTACCCTAGAAAACCCCACTGAACTCTGTAAGAAACCCGATTTTCGTACTCTTTCATTAAAACAGAGTTAAATTTAATTGCTGGTTCAGTTCTAAATCCTAAGAAGTGTAATTATATTCCCAAACTTGCAATTGCACCTGTTTTCCCGTCAAAACCCGAGTTTCCATTTTTTGAATACACAAGAACCAAAGATGGAAGTTCCTGCGGCTTTGAATGTAGCACTGTTGAATGCTCCACATAAAGAATTGGATTATTTACCTTTGGCCGATATGGAATTTCAAATTAAAGACCTGGGCGTCAGTGAGAATCCCCTGCGAGTATTTTTTCGTTGTGAAGACAATTATTTGAATGGTTCCGACGTAATTGGACTCTGGGAGTCCAATTTTCCCATGTACTTTCTCCCAGCAGTCTGTATTTTCCCTGAAATCATCCATCTTTGCCATGCTAATTATGATCCTAACCAAAGAGCAGTATTATCCCCAAATCATGATATCCTCTTCCCAATAACTGCTCAATCAATAAATGAGATGCTACATTTCCAGCCTAGTCAGGTCCTCACCCCTTTGCACATGGCTGCATTGCTTGAGAATTCTACCCAATTGCCCCCTGAAGAGTTAAACCATCTTTGTCAAACTTTCATGCTCTCACAGCATCAGCCTAAAGGACCTCCCCATTATGGCCACACCTATTTTACTGATGAAGGCAGAACCATTTTAAACATGATATCCTCAGTAATGGGTTTTAACACTAGTGATTTTTTTGACCAATTGGGTATTTTTAACACCCAAACCAGACATCAGCTCGAAGAATTGGGTATTCAGGATAGAACTACAACAATCTTGGAAATAAAAAGAGTTTTTATGAAAATGACTCTTATGCAGAATTTGGAAAGAAGGTGCTTTGACATGCAGGCAGAAATAATTGATTTCAGAGAGAGGTTTAATGTTTTATTGAATAAAGGGTTGCCCAGCCCCATGATTTTAGAAGACAAAATAATGGACTTGGAAACTTATATTAGGAAAGTGGATATACATGCTCACAATCTAGCCAATTCCTCGGCCAGTTCATCACAAGCAACATTACCCACAGGAAGAAATCTTTATGACAGATTAGAGAATTTGTTTTATTTGGAACATGAAGTAAGGCATTTATTTCCTAACCAGCCTACTTTCTTCAGATATACTGAGGCTAATGAAACCTTAAGGAAGCTTCAACGGACAATAATAGCAGAAGAGAAATGGTGGGAAGATTTATTGGAACTTTTGTAAAAATTGTCCTTACACAAAATTTTGCCTATTTACTACAGTATAAAGGATAAAAGGACAAAGAAAGGTTAAAGAGTTTTCAGTTCAGTTAAAGTGTATCAGTAGAAATGAATAGTATCAGTGAAGCAAGACGGTTAGAACAAAATTACCGAAGAAGATAAAGATGAGCTAAAAAATAGCACCTGCCTCCAGCACATTCTCGAAATAAGGGAACAACACAACATCGATTACTTCTTGTCTTATCCATGAGACCATTTGTCTCTATTTTTATTGTAACTTATGAGTGAGTCACTTTAGATTATATCTCATTTTGTTAAGAGATATTTTGTATGATTTTTTGTATAAATAAGCCCTCAATTGACTTATTGAGGGTGTGGATTCTACTACTTTGCTGTAACATTGACTTTTTGGAATAAAAGTGCTTTGGAGAAATTTCTTTGTGGCTTACTGGATGATGATTTGAAGCTCAAGACTTTTTGCAGGATTCATGTGTCCGACTACAGTTCAATAAGTCCTTTCTATCCTATGTTTTAAAGTTTTATATATGTTTATAATTTCACTGTGTTCCATTTCTGAGTAATTGACAAAAAATAATAAATCAGAAATTCCTTAAGTGTACTCTGATTTCAATTGTGATTATTCTAAATGTTTTCTTCTAGACTGGTTATAAACAATGAATTCTTAATTGCTCTTGTTTCGCTGGTTTAAACATTTTGATTACTATATTAAAGAATTTTTAACTGCTCTTTATTTGTAATCATTCACTTTCTTTCTTTTGAACATGTTGAAAGATTCTTAATTGCCTTTCATCCCTTCAAAATCCATTCCAGTCACTTTAAGATCTAAAATTGTTCTCTGTTTGGCTATCTTGCCTTGCAAAGCCATATTGTGTGTAGAAGCTTAATCCAATAAAGCCATCCTTTCGACTCCATGGCCCAATGGCCTAAAAATACTCAATCTTGCGCTCAGTTGGCAGATTCCACCATTCAAATTCAAACCAAATTTCTTGGACTTATAACTAGCCTAAAACTTTCTAAGAACAAAGCTAAATTTTAAAGAGAGAGCCCTCTCTGGATACAGATTGGCTATATTCTGTATCTAAAGGTTGGTTAGTGGTTACCTCGGGTTTCTTTCCTTTTCTTACAACTTCAAGGAAAATCTGAGTGATAACATAGTGGCGACTCCGCTGGGGATCTAAATCATTTTACTATTGTTGCTTATAAGCTATAGACAGAGTCTGAAGATCAGCCAGGTAGCTTTTGAAATGCTTTTTCTCTGCAATTGCATAGTAAATAAATGTTGCTTCAGTCTATCTCTGGTTTAGCTTAATAACTGGACTTTAGTTTCAAACATTCAATCAGATTCTCTAGTTTAATAATTCTTTGAGAAAATTTCAATTAAAAATCTTTAATTTCTTGAAGAATTTGTCGAAGTTGTACTTTCATTTCATTTAAAACCAAAAATCCAAAAACATAAATCATCTAGGAAAACTGGCTTCAAAAAGGATTCGTCAAACAAGGTCAAATCCTGACCCTAATCCACCACCGATATTTGAAAATCCAAATCTGATTCCTAGGATTCTTAGAAGACAAGGAAGTCAAGAAAGCTCTGAAAGAGGAAGTCAAGAAAGCTCTGGAAGTTCTCGACCTCTTTCTAGATTAGCATCATGTCCTGTAAAGTGGATTTATTTTGATGAAATACCTTTTGATGAGCTATTTGAAACATCCTTATTTGTGAATTTTTCTGAAACTAAATTATCTAGATTAGTTCCGGACCCTTTGTTTTTTGAAGATTTACAATTGAGATTTGTTTCATTTCATCATGACAGACATTTACAAAATTCTATTCAATCTGCACATACCTTTGAAGAAACTTCAAACACTTCTGTAATTACTGCAGTTTCCCCAAGTTCATCTGCCTTTCCCCAAACTTCTCAAACACAAGCCACTCCTTCTACTCCTCCACCCACTCCTTCTAGACCACCATCACCTGTTATTCCATTACACCTTCCAATGGCCAACAGATATGCTCCATTACAGTTCCCAGGAAACCCTACTGCTTTGCCTCAAGATTATCATAGTAAGATCACCCCTTTTGATGGTTTTGGTACTTACACAGCTCAAGAACATACCAAAAGGATGAATGATTACTTTGAATTTTATGAAATTGACACTGATGATGTGAGAATGCGAATTTTTGTCCAGAGTCTCACGGGTGAGGTCAGGACATGGTTTAGGGCTCTTGCTCCAAACAGTATTGCTGACTCACCAGCTTTGTATAGGGCATTTTTGAATAGATGGGAGAAGAAGAAAGACCCTCTTCAAATCCTATCAGAATTTGAAAAATTGAGAAGAAGACCTAATGAAACAGTGCAAGATTACATCATTAGATTCAACGAAGCATACAACGCTGTTCCCCAGAACCTTAGATCCCCTCCGGATTCAGTACTGGTTAAATTCCCTGAGGGATTTGACTCTAACATAGCATATTCACTTAGGAAAAGAGCTCCTCAAACCCTAGAAGAGATGCAAAGCATATTGGTTAGTGTTGAAGCTAATCTCATAGAAAAAAGTGCTAGAGCTAGGGCTGAAAGAAGGATGCCTATAAATGAAGAGCCTTTGACTTTTGAAAGAAAGTTGGATGCAATTATTAAAGGTATGGAAAGACTGGGAGACAAAGTAGAGACAATCGAAAGAGAGTCTTCAGGCGATGGTCAAAATGTTGTTAGAAACCCAAACTTCAGAAGAAATCAGAACCAAAATCCTGGGAAAAATGTTCCTGACCAAAACATCAGGCCACCATTCCAAGAAAATTTTGTTGAAGGTTCATCTTCTGAAGAACCAACAGAGGATGTTGAAATAAATAATGTGACTGAAAATAAAAATGAACCAGAAGTTTTCCTATCTCAAGATGATCAAGAAAATCATATTCTTGAAACATTTCAAACACATTCAGGAGAAAATTTTGATTTTAAAGAAGGTTATGACAAATTAATTTATGAAGTTCATAAAAAATACAATTTGAGAAGCAGACAGATTGATGTGCCAGAGAATAGCAAACAGAAAGCTGTAAAACAAAACGTCAAAGGTAAAACTAACACTCCTCCTGTACAAATTCTGTCTAGAACAAATCCTAACCCCGTAAATCCAATAATTGAAGATGTGTTTGATAACCAACCAAATAATAAACAACTTTCTAATACTTCTCCTCCTGTAGGAGATGTAGAAGAACCAGCAGAAGTTAATTCAAAAACACCTTTAACTCATGGAAAAGAGAAAAATGCTGAAGACCCAAAAAATAGAGAAAATCCAACTGTTCAAAACACTAAAGCTCAAACAGAAAAATCTTTCAATCTAGAAGTTGAAATAGGCAAACTAAAGATAGTTGTTCCATTAGCAGAATTGGCTAAACACGATGTGTATAGAAGCCAAATCAGCAGATCCCTTAACATTACTGGAATGGATGATTCAGTGAACATTTTTGATGATCAACCCAGACTACTTTTTGGTCCTGAAGTTAATGGAAAACCTGAAAGTGGAGGAACTCCTCCATTTTATGTGAGCTTGAATGTTCATGACAAAATACTGCACAACGCCATGCTTGATTCTAGAGCATCCCACAATTTAATGCCAAAAGCAGTGATGGAAAGGTTAAACCTAGACATTACCAGACCATATAAAGATCTTTTTTCTTTTGATTCTAGTCAGGTAAGATGTTTAGGTTTAATTAAAGATTTGTGTGTTACTTTCGTACAATACCTTGTGAAATCTATTCTGATGGATATAGTAGTTGCTGATATTCCCCCTAAATATGGTATGTTGTTGTCTAGGTCTTGGGGTGCCAAACTCGGAGGATCTCTACAATTAGATATGTCATTTGCAACTATTTCAGTATTTGGTCAGCCTAAAATATTGTACAGAGAGACCTTGATGAAATATCTAGTCAGTAGCCATGAGAAGCCTGAAAACTTCCCTGTATATTCAATACATTCTGATATGGACTCTTTCATCCTTTACAATGCTGAATTAGACCTTCCTACTGAACTAGAGGCACCAGAAACAGAAACTGCAACTAAATCTACGGTTCAAATTGAAGAAATTTTTGAAAACAAAGAAACATCAAACATTCAAGAGATACCAGAAAAAATTGAAAAACCAGCACTTCCTGTTAAGAAACATATTAAAACAGTTGATGAAGATTATGAACATGAAATTCTATGGCATTTAGAATTTGATGGTTCAGTGAATAAATTAGGAGCGGGGGCTGGAATTTGGTTACATAATGTTGAAAATGATCATGCCGAAGGTCATGCTTATAGATTGAATTTTAGATGCACTAACAACATGGCAGAGTATGAAGCTCTTTTGCTAGGGCTTAAACGTGTCAAAAAGTTAGGAGCAATTAGAGTATCAATCATAGGAGACTCTGAGTTAATTATTCAACAAATCAATGGTGAATTTTCAACAAAATACCCCATATTGAAACAATACAGAGAAACAGATGTGGAAATTCTCAACACTTTTCTACAAGCTCAACTTGCCAAAATTCCTAGAAAACAAAATTTGCATGCTCACAGTCTTGCAATGTTCGCTAGCACATGTAAATTACCTTTTGGACCTAATCATTAGTTCACAGCTGAGATTAGAAATAGACCTACTATACCGGACAATCTCATGAATTGGCAAGTGTTTGTAAATAATAACTAGATTAACAATTTTTTGACCTTAGAAAATGAGTTCTCTAACAGTAGTATAGATGAAGACACGACAATCAATGAATCTGATCAAATGGATAAACAAGAAACAGATATTTCAGAAGAGACTGCAATTCACATGCTTCACCCAACCACATTCACTGAAAAAGATATGCAGGATTTAAAACAAATGGAAATCGATGAGATCATAGAAGATGAATCTGAAATTATTAATCTGAAAGATAATCATTTACCTAAAGGGTTAACTCCTTTAGAAGATCTTTTTGACTCAAATGAAATTCCCTTAAAACCCAAAATGGAACCTGTAAAAGCTGACATTGAAGAATACAATTTAGGAACTAAAGAAAATCCCAAGATGGTTAAGTTATCTAAATCTCTGCCAGAGGATCAAAAAGTTAAATATGTTTAACTTTTAAAATAATTCCAGGATCTTTTTGCCTGGAGTAATGAAGATCTTAAATCATATGATACATCAATAATTCAACATACAATACCTTTGAAACCAGATCAGAAAACTTTCAAACAGAAACTTAGAAGGATCAACCCTGTTTTACTACCCTCAATTGAGAAAGAAATTAAAAGAATGTATGAAGCAGGAATTATAGCTCCTATTAGGTTCTCTGAATGGGTTTCTAATTTGGTACCAACAAGGAAAAAGACTGGAGAGATTAGACTATGTGTTGATTTGAGAAATTTAAACAAAGTTTCTTTAAAAGATAACTATCCTCTGCCTAAAATGGACCATATCTTACAAAGGGTAGTTGGATCTTCAAGGATTTCTCTTCTTGATGGATTCTTAGGATACAACCAGATTCTGGTTCATCCTGATGATCAAGACAAAACAACATTTACAATACCATGGGGTACTTTTAAATATGTCAAGATGCCATTTGGACTCAAAAATACAGGGGCCACCTTTCAAAGAGCAATGGACATTGCATTTGCCAAAGAAATTCATGATTTTCTGGTTATTTATCTAGATGATTTAACAGTTTTTTCCAAAATAGATCAGCAACATTTAGATCATCTAAGGCAAGTGTTTATAAAATGCAAAAAATATGGTATTTCTTTAAATCCAAAAAAATCATTGTTTGATCTTGAAGAAGGAAAGCTCCTAGGTCACATTATTTCTAAAGATGGCATTAGAATTGATCATGAAAGAATAAAAGCCATATTGTAGATACCTCATCCCAGAAACATTAAAGAACTTCAAGCTTTCATAGGAAAGATCAATTTTTTGGGAAGATTCATTTCTAGTTTAGCTGAATTACTTAGACTGCTTACTAACATGTTAAGAAAAGATTCAAGTGTTGACTGGACCGTGGAAGCCAAGCAATCATTTGAAGAAATCAAAATGGCTTTGACCAGAACACCAGTTCTTACCAGTCCAAAATTTGATAGAGATTTCATTATTTTTTCATTTGCTTATGAACATACAGTTGCAGCTGTTTTGCTACAGAAAGATGATCAAGGATGTGAAAAACCAATAGCCTTTTTTAGTAAAGCGCTTAGAGATGCATCATTGAAATATAATATCATGGAGAAACAAGCTTTTGCACTTTTGAAAGCAATTAAATATTTCAGAGTTTATATATTGTATTCTCATGTGATAGCTTATGTACCTAATGCTATCGTTAAAGACATCTTAACTCAAGATGGTATTGAAGGCAAAAGAGGTAAGTGGATAGCTACCATATTAGAATATGATATTGAAATAAAACCAACAAAACTCATAAAAGGTCAAGGTTTGGCTCAACTCATGACTGAAACAAATTGCCAAGCCCCGGATATTAACGAATTGGATGACAAACAGGAGATGGCGACTCCACAAATCAGTCAAGCCTTTTTAGACTCACCCTGGTACACTGATATCATTTATGTTTTGTTAAACCTGCAAGCTCCTCCAAGGTTATCCAGAACAAAACAAAGGTTTTTGAAAATGACATCTTTAAAATATTGTATTTTGGATAGTGCTCTTTTTTGGAAGAATCATGATGGAATTCTATTAAATTGTTTATTAAAAGATGAAGCTGAAAAAGTTCTTAATGAATTTCATGCAGGAGATTGTGGTGGACACCTCTACTGGAAGTCAACTACAGATAAGATCTTGAGGGCTGGTTTTTATTGGCCAACCTTGTTTTTCAGATGTTAAGAAATTTGTAACTGCTTGTCATAAGTGTCAGATCTTTGAGGGCAAGAGAAAATTGTTACCTTTACCATTAAAACCAATTTCCACCGAGAGACCCTTTCAGCAATGGGGCTTGGATTTTATTGGAGAAATCCATCCTCCCTCTTCCGGCCAACACAGATGGATCCTTACTGCCACATATTACTTTACTAAATGGATTGAAGCAATCCCATGTAGACAAGCCAATGATTCAGTAATTATAGGGTTTTTAGAAACCAATATACTTTCGAGGTTTGGCTGTCCTGAAAAAATTATAACAGATAATGCTGCTGCTTTCAAGTCAAAGAAAATGATTAGTTTCTGCAATAAATATCACATCACATTAGGCCATTCAATAGCCTATTATCCTCAGGGTAATGGACTGGCAAAGTCTTCCAATAAAAGCCTCATTAATATCATTAAAAAATTATTGGAAGAAAATAAAAAGAATTGGCATAAGAAACTTACCAATGCATTATGGGCAGACAGACTTACAACTAAGAAATCAATTGGGACCAGTCCATATGAATTAGTTTATGGTATTGAGGCTAGATTTCCATCATCCTTAGGAATTCTTATTATGAAGTTACTTCAGGAGGCTCAAGTAGAACCAAATGATATTCAGAGAAGAATAAACCAAACAATTCACTTGCAGTAAACCAGAGAAGAAGTGTATCAACGATCACAAGTTTTACAGGAAAAATTAAAGAGTTTTTTGAAAAAAAGACTAAAGAAGAAGATTTTCAAATAGGAGATAAAGTTCTAAGATGGGATTCCAGAAGGGAAGATAAAGGGAAACATGGGAAATTTGATTTCTTATGGAAAGGACCTCACATCATTCATGCTTTACAGGGAAATAACACATATTTTTTGAAGAATTTGGATGGTTCAGAAGCTCAAGAAGGACCAGTCAATGGTCGAATGCTAAAACACTACTTTGATCCTATTTACTAGGATGTTCTGACTTTTTAACCTGTACATAATATATCCTTTCTAATGCATCAGTTTTGATTGGATGGTGAATTGTTGAAGTTGAAGCCCGAAGTGAAGGCCCTAAGCTTCAGAAGTTTTACTATCATATATATAATAAAGCCACCAGAAAAAGAAGGTTAAATGGTTCAGTTTGAAGACATTTTGAGGCATCTGACCTGATGTTCTTGACTTTTCGCCAAGAAAAGCCATCCCCAAGTGGAGCCAGTGTTAGACTCCTATACTAATAGGTGTCATTTTTCATGATTGACTTATTGAACTATGCAATATGTTCAAACCTTTTTCTTGTTGCAAAGGTGTTCCATATTCTTAAAAAATAAAAAAAATAAAAAAAATTTAAAAAATGTAAAGAGGGTATACCCTAAAATAAAAATCAAAGGGTAAAAGGAATAAAAATGGCCCAAAAAAGTGAAAGAAATGAACCCCAAACAAAAAAGGGCCAAGGAAAGTGTGCAAGTCTAAATGCCACTACTATTTCATTTTATGTAATAAGCAATTGTGTGCAGCTTGTCAAACTTTTTCCACAATTTATGAAGGGTCAAACTGTTTAAACTTGACTCATTCATTTTTCAATTTGATGTTGTAGAATAGAGAATAAATATCTGACCAAACAGTTTAATCTTGGCAGATAAGTAGATAGGTAGAGTGAATAAAGGGTGCTCAACAGTTTAATCTGAGCCCTTGGATGTAATAAGGTTAGAATTAGATAGGTTTGCCATGTAAAAGAAAAAGAAGATTGATAAGGGTTTGCCAGTCTAAGTGCACCCTAATAAAGAAGAGAAAATGGTAGGGTAAAGTAAGTGGGGTAGGTAGATGTTGTTGCAGAATTGCATGTGATGAATGATAGTTCCAAATGTGTTTAAATTTTACTTTCATCACAAGTACAAAGGCAGATACTACATTGAAAAAGTTCACAAGCAAAGCAAAGTCAAATCATTAACTTCCCCTCTCATTTTCCCTAAAAATTTCACTAATTTCCCCTAAGTGCTAAGGTATTTGAAGATTAGAGGGGCTCAAGGCATTTCCTTGACTTTTGGAGGGACCAGACCCTCGGCCCAATAATTGAAAAACCTAAGTACTTGAAATCATCCATTTTTGCATTTATTCACCTCTTAAAATCTTCTCCTAAGAAAAATCTCATTTTACTTAGGAAAATCCTTCAATATTTCATGAAAAGCCCTCAAAATCACTTTTTATTTCTAAGTTTAAGTGATGAAAGTATAATAATGTTATTTACTTTTGAATCCTCACTTTCTTGGTTATATTTAAGTATTCTGAGTTTACATTGTCCTTTGTCATATTAAATCTAATTTATGTATTAACTCCTTATAAAATCACCTTTTCCTATGTATATAATTCCTTTTCATATAATATTTCCAAAACCCATGTATTATTACAATTTTAGCCAAAAAATACTTAATTCCTACTTATTCAAACAAAAACCCACATTATAATCCTTTTTGTCTAAATATATCTATATAATTATTCCGCCCCTATAGTAAATAAATCACATTGGTTTAATTGCTATATAAATAAAAATACATGAAAAGAATTTAAACGTATTATATATGTTTAAAACAGAAAAATAAGTCCAAAGTTTAATTAAAAATAAACTTTGAATATAGCCCATCCCCGCGCATTTAACATTTCCCGACCATATGAGATTAATTAATCCTTAAGATTAAGTAATAATCAACACCCGCCAATAAAACTCCGCCCGATGAGATTAATTAACCGTTAAACGCATCGGACCCACACCATTAACTCCCCCGCCATCTCCCTGTCCTATCGACCGTACGATCACCCGCTCTGAGATCAACGACCCTCATCCATATCGCTGGCTATCTGCATACGACAGTCAACGCGCGATGGCCAAGTGGTTTTCAAATAGTAGCATGCTACGTGTCAATCGATGAATCGCATCGCTGCCTCTCCGCCCAAAACAGCTTTTGCTCATAAGCAGTGCGATAAAAACCATTTACCGCCCTTCCTGTTCATGACGTGACCATTTTACCTTGCTGACGTCAGCCAATAAAATAATAAAAAATTCCCCCCATTTGACTTTGCCGATAAAACAAAAAATTCCTGTCTTTTTCATTATTTCGTACGCAGACGACGAAATACACTCTCCCCGCAAAAAAAATCGAATTTCAAAAGCTGAAGTCCGCCAACCTTGGCCTCGTCGAAGAAAATTACAGTCAAGCATTTGAGAAATCAGTCGCCCTATCCAGTACCTGTTTGAAATTAGTGTCATCCTCTAAAAAACAGGTATTTACCCTAGAAAATCCCACTGAACTCTGTAATAAACCTGATTTTCGTACTCTTTCATTAAAACAGAGTTAAAATTTAATTGTTGGTTCAGTTCTAAATCCTGAGAAGTGTAATTATATTCCCAAACTTGCAATTGCACCTGTTTTCCCGTCAAAACCTGAGTTTCCATTTTTTGAATACACAAGAACCAAAGATGGAAGTTCCTGCGGCTTTGAATGTAGCACTGTTGAATGCTCCACATAAAGAATTGGATTATTTAACTTTGGCTGATATGGACTTTCAAATTAAAGACCTGGGCGTCAGTGAGAATCCCCTTTGAGTATTTTGTCGCTGCAGAGACAATTATTTGAATGGTTCCGACGTAATTGGATTCTGGGAGTCCAATTTTCCCATGTACTTTCTCCCAGCAGTCTGTATTTTCCCTGAAATCATCCATCTTTGCCATGCTAATTATGATCCTAACCAAAGAGCAGTATTATCCCTAAATCATGATATCCTCTTCCCAATAACTGCTCAATCAATAAATGAGATGCTACATTTCCAGCCTAGTCAGGTCCTCACCCCTTTGCATATGGCTGAATTACTTGAGAAGTCTAACCAATTCCCCCCTGAAGAGTTAAACCATCTTTGTCAAACTTTCATGCTCCCACAGCATCAACCTAAAGGACCTCCCCCTTATGGCCACACCTATTTTACCGATGAATGCAGAACCATTTTAAACATGATATCCTCAGTAATGGGTTTTAACACTAGTGAGTTTGTTGACCAATTGGGGATTTTTAACACCCAAACCAGACAACAGCTCGAAGAATTGGGTATTCAGGATAGAACTGCAACAATCTTGGAAATAAAAAGAGTTTTTACAAAAAGGACTCTTATGCAGAATTTGGAAAGAAGGTGCTTTGACATGCAGGCAGAAATAATTGATTTCAGAGAGAGGTTTAATGTTTTATTGAATAAAGGGTTGCCCAACCCCACGATTTTAGAAGAAAAAATAATGGAACTAGAAACTTATATTAGGAAAGTGGATATACATGCTCACAATCTAGCCAATTCCTCGGCCAGTTCATCACAAGCAACATTACCCATAGGAAGAAATCTTTATGACAGATTAGAGAATTTGTTTTATTTGGAACATGAAGTAAGGCATTTATTTCCTAACCAGCCTACTTTCTTCAAATATACTGAGGCTGATGAAACCTTAAGGAAGCTTCAACGGACAAGAATAGCAGAAGAGAAATGGTGGGAATATTTATTGGAACTTTTGTAAAAATTGTCCTTACACAAAATTTTGCCTATTTACTACAGTATAAAGGATAAAAGGACAAAGAAAGGTTAAAGAGTTTTCAGTTCAGTTAAAGTGTATCAATAGAAACAAAGAGTATCAGTGAAGCAAGATGGTTAGAACAAAATTACTGAAGAAGATAAATATGAGCTAAAAAATAGCACCTGCCTCCAGCACATTCTCGAAATAAGGGAACATCACAACATCGGTTACTTCTTGTCTTATCCATGAGACCATTTGTCTCTATTTTTATTGTAACTTATGAGTGAGTCACTTTAGATTATATCTCGTTTTGTTAAGAGATATTTTGTATGATTTTTTGTATAAATAATCCCTCAATTGACTTATTGAGGGTGTGGATTCTACTACTTTGCTGTAACATTGACTTTTTGGAATAAAAGTTCTTTGGAGAAATTTCTTTGTGGCTTGCTGGATGATGATTTGAAGCTCAAGACTTTTTGCAGGATTCATGTGTCCGACTACAGTTCAATAAGTCCTTTCTATCCTGTGTTTTAAAGTTTTATATCTGTTTATAATTTCACTGTGTTCCATTTCTAAGTAATTGACAAAAAAGAATAAATCAGAAATTCCTTAAGTGTACTCTGATTTCAATTGTGATTATTCTAAATGTTTTCTTCTAGACTGGTTATAAACAATGAATTCTTAATTGCTCTTGTTTCGCTGGTTTAAACATTTTGATTACTATAGTAAGGAATTCTTAACTACTCTTTATTTGTAATCATTCACTTTCTTTCTTTTGAACATGTTGAAAGATTCTTAATTGCCTTTCATCACTTCAAAATCCATTCCAGTCACTTTAAGATCTAAAATTGTTCTCTGTTTGGCCATCTTGCCTTGCAAAGCCATCTTGTGTGTAGGATCTTAATCCAGTAAAGCCATCCTTTCGACTCCATATCCCAATGGCCTAAAAATACTCAATCTTGCCCTCAGTTGGCGGATTCCACCATTCAAATTCAAACCAAATTTCTTGGACTTATAACTAGCCTAAAACTTTCTAAGAACAAAGCTAAATTTTAAAGAGAGAGCCCTCTCTGGATACAGATTGGCTAGATTCTGTATCTAAAGGTTGGTTAGTGGTTACCTCGGGTTTCTTTCCTTTTCTTACAACTTCAAGGAAAATCTGAGTGATAACACAACTTAGCAAAACTGATACGGGTGCCCTCAAATGAAATGGTCCGACCCAAACGTGCCTAGTCGGGCGACCTCACATGACGTGACACAGGGTGCCCGACTGAACGATTCCACAAGGGATAAAATGAAAAACGGCCCGCCCAAACGTGCACAAGGCACTCGGGCGGTCACAACTTAGCAAAACTGATATGGGTGCCCTTGAACGAAACAGCCCGACCCAAATGCGCCCGATCGGGCGACCTCGCATGGCGTGCCCGACCGAACGATGCCACAAGTGAGCAAAAAACAAATGGGCCGCCCGAAGGGCTTTTGAAGGGGTTCCCCCACCATATGACCGGAAGAAGAGAACGGTCATTCCAGATGCTCTGAAAGTGTTGAGGCTTCAGCCAGGTCACAAGTATTGTCTGCTAGCTAGGAAGGATTTCCAAAAAAGTTGGCTAGCATCACTATGACACTATTACGGAATTAAAAGGGAAGAGAAACGAAAAGGCTCAGGTATCATATGAGAGAAGGAATCAATTGGAAAAATTGAGATCAAAAGTAGTGGAGTTAGCCGAAAAGCAGCTTGCCCCAAAGATGGATAAGATAAAACTTGACAATGTATTGGTCAATTTCCTTGACCCTTTATTGGTTATTCAGAAGGAGTATGAATACACCACTGTTAGTATCAAAGTAACCGCCTCCTAGCAGATCAAGGGCTACAAGTTGTAGTTTTCATCTAAATATCAACATACCACAACCATGATTACAACTAGGATATGTTTTTTGAGGAGGAGAAATCTTGTCGAGATCAACATCAAGAATCCATTGCAAAAAGAAAGTACAACTTGTGGTGATTCCAGATGAACATAGATGAATAGCTACAATAGATGCCAAATGTGGAAATTATGGAGGAAAAATATGAAATTCATATTCCTTTTGCATTCAAGTGAGAGGAAAATCAATCATTAATGAAAATTCAAAATTTTCAAGCTGATCAGCAAGATCAACAAAATTTGGGCAGAGTTTGGGGAACCTTCATAAGTGAATGGGGCCTATGTGATATGGCTACGATTTATCTACCACCACACAATCCGATATGCAAACAGTAAACATTGTAGGCATAGGGTTAATTAACCCCACACATAGTGGAGTTAGCAATCGAGAAGCAGCTTGCCCCAAAGATGGAGCTCTTAGCCTCAATAAAGTATTAGATAAGCTGCATGTTGTGCTCAATGAAGCAGTCAATTTTGAAAATGACAAGAAATTATTTCTAAAGATGAGGTTTTTTACTAGAAAGATATAACTACACATAAATAATTACACTGTTGATACAATAATAATATAATCTGCAAACATCTTTCTCACATTCATGACCTGAGTATATAGAGAATTAGACAGAAGTAAGAAAAAAATTACTTCTTCAAAGCTAATTTGAATTTGGAGGGCTTAGGGAATTGGGGGTTAGGGGTTAGGGGATTAAAGGTTAGTGGTTAGGGGCTAGGGTTTAGGGGGTTAAATGGGTTAGGGTTTTATGGGTTTAGGGGATTAAATTGGTTGGGGGTTGGCAATTAGTGTTTAAGGGGTTAGGGATTAAGGGTTAGAGGTTTAGGGTTTAGGGGGTTAAATGGTTTAGGAATTTAGAGGTTTAGGGGCTTACGAGATTTAGCAGTTAAGGATTTTAGCTAGGGGTTAGGGGTTTAGAGATTAGGGGTTAGTTGGGTTAGGAGCCAGGAATTAGGGTTTAAGGGGTTAGGGTTAAGGGTTTAATGGTTTAGGGTTTAAGGGGTTAGGGGTTAAGGGTTTACAGGTTTAGGGATTAGGGGGTTAAATGGGTTAGGGGTTTACTAGGGGTTTAGGGGGTTAAATGGGTTACGGATTAAGGGTTTAGGGGTTAGGGGTTAAGGGTTTAGAGGTTAAATGGGTTAGGGGTTTAGGGGTTTAGGGGGTTAAATGGGTTAGGGGTTGGGAATTAGTGTTTAAGGGGTTAGGGGTTAAGATGATAGCTTCATTAGTCTCTGTTTGTGCACATTAGTTGCTTATTCTTTGTGTCTCAATGTAACAATTTTGTAAGTATTGTTGCTTGTTTTCATGTCTTCTTTATTTATTAAGAGATAGGACTTAAGAGAGAGGAACCAGTATCATAGAAGAAAAAATATGTGACCAAATTACTCTATATGGAGATGGGAGATAGGGGCACCCTACCTACCTACTGAATGTCTAAACCAAATGTGGTGTAAACGTCTGTAATGGTGGTCGATTATACGAGGAGAGGATTTTATGAGGAGGCACTGGATTTTAAGGGGGTCACAATTTAGCATTTTTTATACGACCACCATCACACGACCCAAACCAACCTGTCCCGACCTCCCAAGTGTCCTACGGACAGCTAGAAACAAACGGATAAATAAAACTATCTTTCTCTAGATATATTGCGATTCATAATTAAATACTATAAAGGCTTAATAATCTTACCTTTGATCCAACACTTGTTTGTAGTAGTAGTCCTTCAGTCGCCCGAAAGAGTTGCCTTCGAAGATCTGCAATCACAAACAAAAAAACATCAAATAGCACCTGCATAGCATATATTCATAAATCATATATATTATGGTGATCAAGGAATCCATAAAATAAACCAATCAATTGACTCCTTATTGAGAAAAATGGATTTATTTGTATTAACTTAAATAAGAAGGGCCTTACAACCGTGTCTGCCTTGATGTTGTACAGGTCTTCTTGGGGTCTGGAACAGTCGTTTCCTCTACTCTGACTAGCCTTGCACTCTTCCAACCAAGATACATATAGGTATGTAATCTTTCCCACATGAGATCTCAACTAAAAGGTTCTAAGTTTCAACAGCACTTCGCCTCCAATAATACTAAAACTTCAACTCATCAATTGTCTTGTAACCCTTTGAGGCTGCCCTATGCCTCTTTTTATAGTGAAAGATAGGAGGTTACAGCTCCAAAAAATAAGGGATAGAATCCTCCTTCAAAGGGATTAGCTCCTTACATCAAGGGGTTAGCTCCTTAATGGATGGGATGCATGAACCTGAAAAGAGCGATCTTTCCACCGTAGGAATGTTTCTAGAAGCTTTCAAAAATGACTCAAACTGAGCTTATAGATTTTACTTGCGCCTTTTTTATCTTTTACAGGGGTCCTCACCCTTAATTAATAAACAGTGTGTTTGGCTCCGCAGTTTTCCTTTACAAAAGGTGCGGTACCACAGGTAAAGCTAAGAGAAAGTGTAGTACAAGTGTTTTAAGGACTTTTATGAGCTTTTCTCTTAATTTAAAGGCTTGAATTTGGGATCTTTGATATTTTAGACCTTTAGGGAGTACTAAAATGTCATGGTGACAAATTTTAGTGTAACACAGATTGGACCCAACTCGACCCACTCGAACGTGTTTCCTTGGGTGCCCTCACAATATGGCATGACCCGACCCGAACGCATTTCCCTGGGCGGCATCAATACACGACTTGAATCAACCCACTCGAACACGTAATTTTGACCCTGGGTGCCCTCATGACACGGCCCGACATGAGTTGACCCGGTCGGACATGTTCCTTGGGCGCCCCCACATGACCCAACCTAACCCGACCCTCTTGAACATGTTTCCTTGGGTGCCCTCATAGTACAACACGACCCGACCCAACCTGACCCGAACGCATTTCCTTGGGTGACATCACATGACCCAACCCAACCCAACCTGCCTGAACATCGAAGGCACGAGGGAGAAAATGAAAAATGGGTCACATGAACATGCGCAAGGTACATGGGCGGTCACAACTTAGCATTTTTTATACGACCTCCCTCACATGATTTGACCTGAATGAGTTTCCTATGGCGCCTCTCACACGGCACGACCTGACTCACCCAAACAAAGGGCGCACGAGAGAGGAAACAGAAAAGGGATCACACAAACATGCACAAGCAACATGGGTGGTCACAACTTAGAATTTTTGATACGACCACCCACATATGACCCAACCCGACCTGACTCGACCCACCTGAATGTGTTTCCTTGGGCGGCCTCACACGACACGACCCGACCAGACCCAACTCGACCTGACCTGTATGAACATGTCTCCTTGGGCGCCCTTATTTACAATATGACAAGAACCGACCTGACCTAACCTGACCTAACTTGACCCGCCCGAATGCATTTCCTTGGGTGGCCTCACATGACACGACCCGACTAGACCCAACTCGATCCGACCCATACAAACGCGTTTCCTTGGGTGCCCTTAATTCAAATATGGCACGAACCGACCTGACCTAACCTAAACTTGTTTCCAGCTAATTGGGCACCCTCACATGACTCGACTCGACCCGTACGAATGTGTTTCCTTGGGTGGCCTCACACGACAAGACCCGATCACTAGACCCAACCCGACTCGCTCGAACGCATTTCCTTGAGTGCCATCAATACATGACTCGACTTGAACCATACGAACGTGTTTCCTTGGGCGACCTCACGCTACACAACTTGACCAGACCCAACTCTAAATGCTTGAATGTGTTTCCTTGGGGGACCTCACATGACACGACCTAACTCGACCCGAAAGGGATAGTTGAACGACTGAACAATACCACAAGGGAGAAAATGGAAAACGAGTTGCTCGAATGTGCACAAGGCCACACCTGAGCGATCAAAACTTAGCAAAACTAATACGGGTGCCCTCGAACGAAACGGCCCGACCCGAACGTGCCTAGTCGGGTGACCTCACACAGCGCACCTGACCGAACGATGCCACAAGGGAGCAAACGGAAAATGGGTTACTCGAACGTGCACAAGGCACCTGGGTGGTCACAACTTAGCAAAAGTGATACGGGTTCCCTCGAACAAAATAGACTAACCTGACCCGAACGCGCCCGGTCAGGCGACCTCACATGGCGTGACACGGTGCGCCTGACCGAACGATGCCACAAGGGAGAAAATAGAAAACGGGCCGCTCGAACGTGTACAAGGCACCCAGACAGTCACAAATTAGCAAAACTGATATGGGTGCCCTCGAACGAAACGGCTTGACTCAACCCGAACGCGCCCAGTCAGGCGACCTCACATGGCACGCCCAACCTAACGATGCCACAAGGGAGCAAATGGCAAACGGGCTGCTTGAATGTGCATAAGGCACTCGGGCAGTCACATCTTAGCAAAACTGATATGGGCGCCCTCGAATGAAATGGCCCGACTCGAACACATGTAGTCAAGCGACCTCACACAGCGTGACACGGCACGTCCGACCAAACGATGCCACAAGGGAGAAAATGGCAAACAGGGCTCCCAAACGTGCACAAGGCACCCGAGTGGTCACAACTTATCAAAACTGATACAGGCGCCCTTGAATGAAACGGACCAACCCGAACGTGCCTGGTCGGGTGACCTTACATGGCACGACACGACGAACAATGCCACAAGGGAGCAAACGGCAAGCGGGCTACCCGAACGTGCACAAGGCATCTGGGCGGTAACAACTTAGCAAAACTGATACGGGTGCCCTTGAACGAAACGGCCCGACCCGAACGCGTCCTGTCGGGCGACCTCACACGGTGCGACATGGCACACCAAACTGAATGATGCCACAAGGGAAAAAATGGAAAATGGGCCGCCTGAACGTGCACAAGGCACCCGGGCAGTCACAACTTAGCAAAACTAATACGGGCGCCCTTGAACAAAATGGCCTGACGCGAACATGCCCGGTCGGGCGACCTCACACGGCGCGCCCGAACGATTAACGATGCCACAAGGGAGCAAATGGAAAATCGGCCACCCAAACATGCACAAGGCACTTGGGTGGTCACAACTTAGAAAAATGTTGAGATTGCAACAAGATGATGAGCTTAGTGAAAAGAGTCGCCTTCACTAAGTGGGCCCGTAGGCTATTTTTGGCGCAAGTCTATTTTTAGACTATGTCTATTTTTAGACATGTCGATCATATTCTATGAGTTGCAGGATGCTATTTGTGGATGTTTGGTAAAGTTGGAAAAAATATATGGACTTATATTTTTATACATATTGGGCAGAATCTATTTTTAGATTGCTAGTCTAAAAATATATATGTCGAATATTATTAGCTCTTAATAATAGTTGGACTCTAAACATTATCTTATTCTCTTGGAGCACTTCAGTTAAGTGCACAGATGTGGCACAAGAGCTAACAAAAGGAATTACGCTATTCCTAAGGGTTAAGTGGAGCTATTGCATGGAGACTTCAGTTAGAACTCATGTGACAGAGTTTGGTGGAGTTGGAGAAGTAGTTGGTGGAGTTGTGTTCAGTTTAACTCAGTTAAACACAGTTGAGTTAGTTGTATCTAGTCTAGCTGATTGATAGAATAGTGAGAGTGGTGTGAATTAATTAATAATTAATTCACTAAATATTAACTCATTTATCAAGTGAAGAATACATCAGTTAACTACAGTGCATGGACAGTTTCAGTGGAGACCAGTGAAGAGGTAGGTGAAAGAGCAGGTTGACTATCAGTTGTGACTATAGTGTTGCATGATTTGAAACACCCAGTGATTGGAGATGCCAATGAGGATTTTGTGAGCAAGGCTGGACCAATTTGATTTCATTCAGAGCCATTCTTCAGCAGTGATTTCACAGTAGAGGCAGGCTAGCAGGTGGCAAAGATCGTTGCATGGATTTGCAAGATCAAGCCTGATTAGTGTGTAGCGATTGTATTGTACTGAGAGCTTGATATGATCAGCTTTGAATGAGGATTGTTACATGATCTCTATTACATATATTAATACATATAGTTGGGGTTTTCATCTTTAAGCTTTCCCGTTAAAACGTTGTGTTCATATGTGTGAATTTTTATGGTTTCAATGTGTGCATGCAATTGATTTAATTTCTGCATGTGATGATCAATGGTAGAAGAGATTCTGTATTGTGCATGAAGTTAAAATATTGTGTGATCAGGAGAATCTTGGATGTATAACGCATTAGTTATATAATTTCTACATTGTATTAGAGCTATATTGATCATTGGAGCAACTGGAGAACATTGAAGCTATTGAGTTTTGTGTTGGTGGAATTCGAATTTGCAGCAGTGTTTTCTTGGTGTCAAAGTTGAGATGTATTTCAACGAATTGTGATTGTAGTATGCCCTTGAGGGCAGCTCGAATTATATTACATGGAAGGATAGGATGGAGGCGGTGCTGGAGGATAATGGGTTGAAAGAGTTCATAGATGCAGAAATTACAAAACCTGCTTCTAGCAATGCTGCCGCACTTGACGCATGGAAAAAGAAGACAAAAAAATGTCAAAGGATTATGTTGGAAGATGTGAAGGATCACATAGTGTCCATCTTTCATGGTAAATCTTCTCCATTCTTGATGTGGAAAGCTTTGACAGACTTGTTCCAAAGCAAGAGCGACCAGAGGAAGTTGGCGCTCAAGGATAAACTCAGGAAGATAAAAATGGAGAAAGGTTACAGTATACCCAAGTACCTCATGAAGTTTGTCCAGTGTAGGGATGAGCTGGGAAGTGTGGGGGTTACTGTAGATGAAGAGGACTTGGTGAGCTTGGCTTTCCTTGGGTTTCTGAAGAGTTGGAATTCCTATGAGGGCTCTATCAATGGTTAGGAAAACTGCCAGGATGGGAGCGACTTTGGTCGGATCTTGTGCAGGAGGAGATAAGGCAGTAGTACTAGGGATGGATCTTCATCAAGAAACGAAGATGAATAAAATTGTGCTTTGGCTGCCAAAGCAAGGAAGGGGAAGGGAAATAAAAATACTTTTCAATCCGGTGCGAAAGGCAAGAAGCAGGACATGTCCAAGGTGAAGTGTTTTCATTGTCACCAACACGAACCTTACGCCACTAATTGTCCATAGAAGAAGAAAAATAAGCAGGTTGTTGGATCTGCAGCTGGAGAGGCCTAAGCCTCATAGTTTGAGCTGGATTTTTTTCTAATCACATTCCTGGTCTCAAGTGTGATGGGATCGGTGTGGTTTCTTGACAGTGGTGCATCTTTCCACATGACCGAAGACAAAGATTTGTTTACTGATCTAGATGAGAAAGATATTAGAGTGCACATCAAGATGGGTGATGATGGTAGATACAGTGTGACCGGTATCAAGACCATTTCCTTTGAGATGGAGTCTGGTAAACCCTTCGTATTGAAGGAAGTCATGCATGTTCCAGGATTGAAGAAGAATCTTATCTCTGTGGCGATGTTGGAAGACAAGGGATATGATGTTGTCTTTAGCGAGGGAAAGGATTTCCTGCACAGTAAGGAAACTGGTGAAACCCAAAGGATAGGGGTTCGAGTTAAGAACCTTTATCAATTGAAGGTAGATGGCTGCACAAAAATGGCAGGAAAGGTAGAAGGATTGGTGAGCCGGGATGAGGGCGAGCTGTGGCACAAGAGATTGGGCCACCTTCACCATGGAGCTTTGAAAATTTTGCAGCAGATTTCGACTGGGCTTCCTAAGGGTACACTTGCGCAGTCAGATCAATGCAAGGGATGTACCTTGGGAAAATTTGTGAAAGCCACCTTTCATGAGAAGGATAGTCGCGCCATGACAATCCTTGAGATAATTCACACAGACGTGTGTGGACCTTTCTCAGTAGCTTTGATAGCAAAGCACAGGTATTATGTGATATTTGTTGATGAATTTTTTCGGAAGTGTTGGATCTTCTTCATGCAGAAGAACAATGAGATATTCTCAAAGTTCTGTGAGTTTAAGGCACTAGTGGAGAAAGAGTCGGGGAAGCAGGTGAAGGCTCTTAGGAGCGACAATGGTGATGAATTCACCTCTGGAAAATTCAAAGACTTTTGCAGCGCAGAAGGAATTCAAAGAGAGCTCATAGCGCCTCATAACCCACAACAGAATGGGGTCATGGAGTGAAAGAACATAATGATCGTGGGTGTTGCACGGGTGATGTTGCATGATCAGGGCCTTCCCATACACTTATGGGTGGAGGCATGAAATACTACGGTATATGTGCAAAACCGTTGTCCTCACAGGATACTTGGCATGAGTACACCCGAGGAGGCGTTTTCTAGTAAGAGGCCTGATATTTGTCATTTGAAGATTTTTGGCTCACCTGTTTACATTCATGTGATGAAGGATGCCAAGAAGAAGCTGGAGCTGACCACAGAGGTTGGAATATTTATGGGGTACACAGAAAAACCCCACAACTATCGTGTGTATTTTCCAGACAGTCGGAAGATTTTTGTGCGATGGGATATCAAATTTCATGAGGAGAAAGCCATGAAGCATTCGCTTGAGAGGGAGCCACACTTGCATGCAAATGAGGAGCTATTAGTTCCTAAGGATGAGCCTCAGGATGTGGATCAGCAACAAGAGGAGGTTCATGGAGTGGAAGAAACCACTCATGCAGCGCCAACCAACAGAGGGCAGAAGCGCACTACAGAAGCTGAGTGACTGAATCAGAATGTAGGAGTCCCTACATCACAGTGCAGACAGAGACAGTCACCTGACCAATATACTGGATACATGGCTCTGATGAGCAAGTGTATCATGACAGAACCATCTTCTTTCAAGGAAGCTGTGGAGGACCCTGCATGTGTAGATGCCATAGTGGAAGAGTATGATTTGATTGTTAGAAACAGTGCATGGGAGATTGTCCCAAGGCTGGAAGGGAAATCAATGGTAGGTTCAAGATGGATCTACAAAGTGAAGCAAGCAGCTGATGGGAGCGTAGAGAAGTACAAGGCAAGATTTGTTGCCCGGGGCTTCTCACAGATTGAGGGGATCGACTATGAGGAAACCTTTGCACCTGTCGCAAGGTATTCTTCCATACAGACGATTCTTTCTCTCTTAGCACAGATGGGGTGACACATTCATCAGATGGATGTGAAGAATGTGTTCCTCAACGGATTTGTTGAGGAGGAGGTGTACATAGAGCAGCCTGAAGGTTTTGAGATCTTCAGCAGCGAGTCGCATGTGTGTAGGCTCAAAAGAGTGTTGTATGGGTTGAAACAAGCACCTCGTGCTTGGTACACATGGATAGACAGTTATTTCACCAGACTTGGATTCTCCAAGAGTGAGGTGGATACAAACCTATACCAGATTGTGGTGGAGGGTAAATTTCTGATCATTGTACTTTATGTAGATGATTTGATGTTGACGAGTGATGAACTGTTGATACACTCATGCAAGGCTGATCTTGAAAAGGAGTTTGAGATGAAGGACTTGGGCCTCCTTCATTATTTCCTGGGATTGGAAATTTGGCAGCACAGTGATGGATTGTTTGTGTCTCAAGGCAAGTATGCCTGGGAGATACTGGAGAAGTTCAACATGCAAGGCTGAAAGCCTATCAACACTCCTCTTCCTGGTGGTTGGAGGAAATAGGATGCTACATCGGCAAAGGTAGTGGATGCCACTGTTTATCGACAGTTAGTTGGTTCACTCATGTATCTAGTCAATACACAACCGAACATATGCTATGTTGTTAACTAGCTTTCAAAAGCTATTTTTAAGCCTACCAAACTCTTTTGGAAGGCGGGGAAGCATGTATTGAGATATCTCAGAGGCACATCGGGATATGGATTATGGTACAAAAAGTTAGATGAGGCGAAGTTGCATGGCTTCACGGATGCAGATTGGGCAGGAATCTCAACGGATAGAAAGAGAACCTCTGGAGGGATTTTCAGCATCGGGTCTACAACAGTTTCTTGGTATAGCAGGAAAAAAAGATCCATGGCACTCAGTTCAGTGGAGGCCGAGTACATGGCAGCAAGTTTGGCTGCATGCGAGGCTATATGGATGAGGAAGATCCTGGTCGGGTTGTTCAGTTCACACTTAGATCCTACTGAGATATATTGTGATAATCAGAGTTGCATCAAACTCTCAGTTAATCGAGTATTTCATGATAGATCTAAACACATTGACATCTGGTTCCATCATATCAGAGATTGTGTACAATGGAAGATCATGTTACTTTCTTACATTCCTACGGAGGATTAGGATGTTGATATCTTGACGAAGGTGCTCACCAAGAGAAAATTCGAATACCATAGAGATAGGATCGGGGTGGCAAATAATCCCTATCTTGTTGAGAGGGAGTGTTGAGATTGCAACAAGATGATGAGCTTATTGAAAAGAGTTGCCTTCACTAAGTGGGCCTGCAGGCTATTTTTGGCGCAAGTCTATTTTTAGATTATGCCTATTTTTTGACATGTCGATCATATTCTATGAGTTGCAGGATGCTATTTGTGGATGGTTGGTCAAGTTGGAAAAAATAGATAGACTTCTATTTTTAGACATATTGGGCAGAATCTATTTTTATTTTGCAGTCTAAAAATAGATATGTCGAATATTATTAGCTCTTAATAATATTTGGACTCTAAAAATTATCTTATTCTCTTGGAGCACTTTAGTTAAGTGCACATATGTGGCACAGGAGCTGACAGAAGGAATTATGCTATTCCTAAGGGTAAAGTGGAGCTATTTCATGGAGACTTCAGTTAGGAATCATGTGACAGAGTTTGGTGGAGTTGGAGAAGTAGTTGGTGGAGTTGTGTTCAGTTTAACTCAGTTAAACACAGTTGAGCTAGTTGTATCTAGTATAAATGATTGATACACTAGTGAGAGTGGTGTGAATTAATTAATAATTAATTCACTAAATATTAACTCATTAATCAACTGAAGAATACATCAGTTAACTACAGTGCATGGACAGTTTCAGTGGAGACCAGTGAAGAGGTAGGTGAAAGAGTGGGTTGACTATCAGTTGTGACTATAATGTTGCATGATTTGCAACACCCAGTGATTGGAGATGCCAATTAGGATTGTGTGAGAAAGGCTGGACCAATTCGAGTTCATTCAGAGCCATTATTTAGCAGTGATTGTGCAGTAGAGGCAGGCTAGCAGGTGGCAAAGTTCGGTGCATGGATTTGCAAGATCAAGCCTGATTAGTGTGTAGCGATTGTATTGTACTGAGAGCTTGATATGATCAGATTTGTATGAGGATTGTTACATGATCTCTATGACATATATTATATACAGATATTTTGGGTTTTCAGCTTTAAGCTTTCTTGTTAAAACACTGTGTTCATATGTGTGAATTTTTATGGTTTCAATGTGTGCATGCAATTGATTTAATTTCCGCATGTGATGATCAATGGTAGAAGAGATTTTGCATTTTGCATGAAGTTAAAATAGTGTGTGATTAGGAGAATCTTGGATGTATAAAAAATTAGTTATATAATTTCTACACAAAACTCATACAGGCGCCCTCGAACGAAACAACACGATCTGAACGTGACCGGTCGGGCGACCTCACACAGCGCTACACGGCGTGCCTGAGCGAATGATGCCACAAGGGAGAAAATGGAAAATGGGCCACCTGAATGTGCATAAGGCACCCGGGTGGTCACAACTTAGCAAAACTGATACAGGCACCCTCGAACGAAACGACCCGACTCGAACACGCCCAGTCGGGTGACCTCACACGACACGACACGGCGCGCCCGAACTAACAATGCCACAGGGGAGAAAATGGCAAACGGGCCACCCGAACGTGCACAAGGCACCTGGGCATTCACAACTTAGCAAAACTGATATGGGCACCCTCGAACGAAATGGCCCGACCCGAACAGACCCGGTTGGGCGATCTCACACGCCACGACACGGCGCGCCCGGGCAAACGATGCCACAAGGGAGAAAATAGTAAACAAGCCACCTGAATGTACACAAGGCACCCAGGCGGTCACAACTTAGCAAAACTGATACAGGTGCCCTCGAACGAAATGACTCGACCTGAACGCGCCTAGTCGGGCGACCTCACACAGCGCACTCGAACGATTAATGATGCCAGAAGGGAGAAAATGGAAAAATGGCCATCCAAACATGCACAAGGAACTCGGGTGGTCAAAACTTAGCAAAACTGATATGGGCACCCTCGAACGAAACAACCCGACTCGAACACACCCGGTCGGGCGACCTCACATGGCATGACACGGCGCGCCCGATCAAACGATGCCAAAATGGAGAAAATGGAAAATGGGCCACCCGAACGTGCACAAGGCACCTGAGCAGTCACAACTTATTAAAATTGATACGGGCGCCCTCGAACGTGTTCGGTCGGGCGACCTCACACAGTGCAACACGGTGCGCCCGAACAATTAACGATGCCACAAGGGAGAAAACGACAAAAGGGCCACCCGAACGTGCACAAAACACCTAGGTGGTCACAAATTAGCAAAAATGATATGGGCGCCCTCGAATGAAATGATCCGACCCGAACGCGCCCGGTCAGGCGACCTCACACGGCGCCACACGGCGCGCCTGACCAAAAAATTCCACAAGGGAGAAAATAGAAAATGGGCTGCCCAAATGTGCACAAGGCACCCGGGCGGTCACAACTTAGCAAAATTGATACAGGTGCCGTCGAATGAAATGGCCCGACTTGAACGCGCCCGGTTGGGCGACCTCACACGGCGTGACACAGTGCACGCGAATGAACGATGCCACAAGGGAGCAAAAAAAAAATAGGCTACCTAAATGTGCACAAAGCACCTGGGCAGTCACAAATAGCAAAACTGATACGGGCACCCTTGAATGAAACTACCCGACCTGAACCGGCCCGGTCGGAAGACCTCACATGGCGCGACAAGACACGCCCAACCGAACGATGCCATAAGGGAGAAAATAGAAAATGGGCCGCCCGAACGTGCATAAGGCACCTGGGCAATCACAAGTTAGAAAAACTGACACAGGCGCTCTCGAACAAAACAACCCAACTCGAACGCGCCCTGTCGGGCTACCTCACATGGTGCAACATGGCGTGCATGACTGAACAATGCCACAGGGGAGAAAATGGAAAACTGGCCACTCGAATGTGCATAAGGCACTCGAGCAATCACAACTTAGCAAAACTGATATGGGCGCCCTCGAACGAAACAACCCGACCCGAACGCGCCCAGTCGAGCGACCTCAAATGGAGCGACACGACGCGCCCGAAAAAATGATGCCACAAGGGTGCAAGCGGAAAATAGGCCACCTGAACGTGCACAAGGCACCCGAGTGGTCACAACTTAGAAAAAATGATACTGGCGCCCTCGAACGAAATGGCCCAACCAGGACATGCCTGGTCGAGCGACCTCACACGACGTGACATGACGCACCCAACCGAATGATGCCACAAGGGAGCAAATGGAAAATGGGCTGCTCAAATGTGCACAAGGCACCCGAGCGGTCACAACTTAGCAAAACTGATATGGGCGCCCTCGAACGAAATGGCCCGACCCGAACGCGCCCGGTCGGGTGACCTCACACGGTGTGACAGGGTGCGCCGAACCGAGCGATGCCACAAGGGAGAAAATGAAAAACCGGCCACCTGAACGTGCACAAGGCACCCAGGTAGTCACAACTTAGCAAAAATGATACGGGCACCCTCGAACAAAACGGCCCGACCTGAATGTGCCCGGTCGGTCGACCTCACACGGCCACTTGCCTCCTAAGCATGGCAATACCGACACTTGACACAACTTTCACAATATCGACCCTTCTTCTAAATATCACAATACTGACAGTAATCTCTGTAACGTCACAATACTGACACTTAGCTCTCTGTAACGTTACCGACGCTTTGCCCCCATGTGTCGCAATAGCGACACTTTGCCCCCAAACTGTTCCAATAGCGACACTGAGCTCTTTGTAACGTCATAATAGCAACACTTAGCTCTCTGTAACATCACAATAGCGACACTTAGCTTCTGTTACATCGCAATACTGATGCCTTTCCCACATGCGTCGCAATAGCGACACTTTACCCCCAAACCGTCGCAATAGCAACACTTGGCTCTCTGTAACGTCGCAATAATGACACTTAGCTCTCTGTAACATCACAATAGCGAGACATAGCTTCTATTACATCGCAATACCGATGCTTTACCCCCAAACAACGGGCCGCCCAAACATGCACAAGGCACCGAGGCGGTCACAACTTAGCAAAACTGATACGGGCTCCCCCGAACAAAATGGCCCGACCCAAATGTGCTCGGTCAGGCGACCTCACATGGCATGACATGGCGTGCCTGACTGAATGATGCTACAAGGGGGAAAACGGAAAATGGGTCACCCGAACGTGCACAAGGCACTTGGGCGGTCACAACTTAGCAAAACTGATAAGGGCTCCCTTGAACAAAACGACCCGGCTCGAACATGCCCGGTTGGGCGACCCCACACGACGCGACATGGTGAATGATGCCACAGGGGAGAAAATGGCAAGTGGGTGGCCCAAACATGCACAAGGAACCCGGGCAGTCACAACTTAGCAAAACTGATACAGGCGCCCTCGAACCAAACATCCCCACCCGAACACGCCTAGTCGGGCGACCCCACACGACGTGACACGGCGCGCCCGAACGAATGATGCCACAAGGGAGAAAATGGAAAATGGGCCGCTCAAACGTGCATAAGGCACTCGGGTGGTCACAACTTAGCAAAAATGATATGGGCGCCCTTGAACAAAATGGCCTGACCCGAACGCGCCTAGTCGTGCAACCTCACACGGCGCGCCTGAACGATTAACGATGCCACAAGGGAGAAATTGGAAAACAGGCCACCCGAACCTGCACAAGGCACCCAGGCAGTCACAACTTAACAAAACTGATACAAGCGCCCTTGAACGAAATGACCCGACCCAAACATGCCCGGTCGGGCGACCTCACACGGCACGACACGGCACGCTCGACCGAATGATGCCATAAGGGATAAAACGAAAAATGGGCCACCAGAACATGCACAAGGCACTCGAGTAGTCACAACTTAGCAAAACTAATACAGGCACCCTCGAACGAAATGGCCTGACCCGAATGCGCCGAGTCGGGTGACCTCACACGGCGTGACATGGTGCGCCTGAATGATTAACGATGCCGCAAGGGAGTAAACGGTAAATGGGCCACCCGAACGTGCATAAGGCACCAAAGCGGTCACAACTTAGAAAAACTGATATGGGTGCCCTTGAACGAAATGACCCGACTTGAACACGACCGGTCAGGTGACCTCACATGGCATGAGACGATGCACCCGACAAAACAATGCCACAAGGGAGAAAACAAAAAACGGGCTACCAGAACGTGCACAAGGCACCTAAATGGTCACAAATTAGTGTAACTGGTATGGGTGCCCTCGAACGAAATGGCCCAACCCGAACGCGCCCGTTCAGGTGACCTCACATGGTGCGACATGGCGTGCCCGAACAAACGATGCCACAATGGAGAAAATAGTAAAAGGGCCACCCGAATGTGCATAAGGCACCTGGGTGGTCGTAACTTAGCAAAACTGATATGGGCACCCTCGAACGAAACAACCTGACCCAAACAAGCCTGGTCGGGCGACCTCACATGGCGCGACACGGCGCACCCAACTGAACGATGCCACAAGGCAGTAAAAGGAAAACGGGCCGCCCAAACGTGCACAAGGCACCCGGGCAATCACAACTTAGCAAAACTGATACGAGCACCCTCGAACGAAATGAAACAACCCGAACGCACTCGGTTGGGTGACCTCACATGGTGGGCCCAAACGATTAATGATGCCAGAAGGGAGCAAATGGAAAACAGGCCATCTGAATGTGCACAAGGCACCTTGGGTGATCACAACTTAGCAAACTGACATGGGCACCCTCGAACAAAATGACCCGACTTGAACAGGCTGAATCGGGCGACCTCACACAGCGCGACACAGCGCACTCGACCGAACGATGCCACAAGGGAGAAAATGGCAAACGGGTCGCCGAAATGTACAGAAGGCACCCGGGCGGTCACAACTTAGCAAAACTGATACAGGCACCCTCGAACGAAATGGCCCGACCCGAATGCGCTCTGTTGGGCGACCTCACATGGCGCGCCTGAACTATTAAAGATGCCACAAGGAAGCAAATGACAAACGAGCCACCCAAACGTGCACAAGGCACCCAGGCGGTCACAACTTAGAAAAACTGATACAGGCACCCTCAAATGAAATGGTTTGACCCAAACGCACCCGGTCGGGCGACCTCACACGGCGCGACACGATGCGCCCGACCGAACGATGCCACAAGGGAGAAAACAGCAAACGGGCCGCCTGAATGTCCACAAGGCACTCGGGAAGTCACAACTTAGCAAAATTGATACGGGCACCCTCGAACGAAACGACCCAACCCAAACGCGCTCGGTCATGCAACCTCACACGGTGTGACACGACGCGCTTGACCGAACGATGCCACAAGGGAACAAATGACAAACGGGCCACCTGAGCATGCACAAGGCACCCGGGCAGTCACAACTTAGCAAAACTGATACGAACACCCTTGAACGAAACGGCCCGACCGGAACGAGCCCAGTTGGGCAACCTCACACGGCATGCCCGACCAAACAATTCCACAAGGGAGCAAATGGTAAACGGGCCACCCGAACATGAACAAGGCACCCGGGCGGTCACAACATAGCAAAACTTATACGGGCACCCTCGAACGAAACGACCCGACCCGAACATGCTCGGTTGGGCGACCTCACACGGTGCTACACAATGTGCTTGACCGAACGATGCCACAAGGGAGAAAACGGCAAACGGGCCACCCAAATGTGCACAAGGCACCCGGGCAGTCACAACTTAGAAAATTTGATACGGGCACCCTCAAACGAAACAGCCAGACCCGAACGTGCCCGGTTGAGCGAGCTTACACGGCGCAACACGACGCGCTTGAACAAACTATGCCACAAGGGAGAAAATTACAAACGGGCCACCCAAATGTGCACAAGGCACCTGGGTGGTCACAACTTAGCAAAACTGATACGTGCACCCTCGAATGAAACGGACTGACCCAGACGCGCTTGGTCAGGTGACCTCACATGGTGTGACACGACACGATCGATCGAACGATGCCACAAGGGAGAAAATGGAAAATGGGCCGCCTGAATGTGTACAAGGCACCTGGGAGGTCACAACTTAGCAAAAATGATACAGGTGCCCTCGAATAAAATGACCTGACCTGAACGCACGTAGTCGGGCGACCTCACATGGCGCGACATGATGCACCTGACTGAATGATGCCACAAGGGAGAAAATGACAAATGGGCCACCCGAACATGCACAAGGCACCTGAGCAGTCACAACTTAGCAAAAATAATACAGGCACCCTCGAACAAAATGGCCTGACCTAAACGTGCCCAGTCGGGCAACCTCACACGGCGTGACACAGCGCGCCCAACCGAATGATGCCACAAGGGAGAAAACTGCAAACGGGCCGCCCGAACGTGCACAAGGCACCCAGGCGGTCACAACTTAGCAAAATTGATATGGGCACCCTTGAACAAAATGGCCCGACCCGAACGTGCCCTATCGGGCGACCTCACACGGCCACTTGCCTCCTAAACATGGCGATACCAACACTTGACACAACTTTCACAATATCGACAGTAATCTCTGTAACATCGCAATACCAACACTTAGCTCTTTGTAACATCACAATACCGACGCTTTGCCCCCATGCATTGCAATAGCGACACTTTGCCCCCAAACCATCACAATAGTGACACTTAGCTCTCTGTAATGTCGCAATAGTGACACTTAGCTCTCTGTAGCATCGCAATAGCAACACTTAGCTTCTGTTACATTGCAATACCGATGCCTTTCCCCCATGTGTCGCAATAGCGACACTTTTCCCCCAAACCGTTGCAATAGTGACACTTGGCTCTATGTAACATCGCAATAGCGACACTTAGCTCTCTGTAACATCGCAATAGCAACACTTAGCTTCCGTTACGTCTCAATATTGATGCTTTTCCCCCAAGCGTTGCAATAGCGACACTTTGCCCTAAACCGTCGCAATAGCGACACTTAGCTCTATGTAACGTCACAATAGTGACACTTAGCTCTCTGTAACGTCGCAATAGTGACACTTAGCTTCTGTAACATCGCAATACTGATGCTTTGCCCCCATGCATCGCAATAGCGACACTTAGTTCGTAGTTTCGCAAGACCGATACATTTCTCCAATCCATTGCAATTCCGACGCTTTCCTACAAACGTTGCAAGACCGACACTTACCTCTATGTGTCACAATACCGAAACTTGTCTCCAAATGTTGGTAAAGCGACACTTGTGGGCAGGATTTGAAAAATTGATAAAATTTGGGGAAATTTCCGACATTTGGTCAGAAGTGTTGGAACTAAAGTGTCGGAATTTCCGCCAAATGTACTAGTGTTAAAACTCATCGTTAACTTTTTACCTGACACCTCTACCAAAGAAGCACATATTTTTAACCTCATCCATCTTGATGAAATGCGCTGTGACGTTGCATTGGCCAACGAAGCGCATAAGAGACGAATCAAGGTGCAATATGAGCAACATGTCAAGCCTCACATCTTCTCGGAGGGTGACTTGGCCTTACTTTATGATCAAGAATCTAATGTAATAGGTACAGGGAAATTCGAGTTTTTATGGCATGGCCCCTATATTGTCAAAAGAGTTCTTGCTAAGGGTGCCTACGAGTCTATACATTATGATGGAATTCCATTGGTGCAGCCGCGAAATGGGTTGTATCTGAAATGTTACTATGCTTAAAAATGAGCGTAGTAAACTTTTGTATTGTATTGTATATATGCTTTTGATTTTCATTTACTTTCTTAGTTTGGTTTTCTAGATTTTTCTTGAAGATGGTAATCCTCTTTACATTTCATCGCAGATGTCTAAATCTTTGGAACCATTCGTTGGATATGTTGATGGTGCTAGTCATAGTACACAGAATCTACCCTCTGCAACATGGGCCATTTTCGCTCCCAGCAGCGAGTTAGTGAGTTTTCAAGGGATTTGCATCGGTTGATCTACAAGCAATATCATTGAGTATAGCGTGTTGATCGAAATTCTCTTTGATTCCATTCATTTGGTATTAACTGCATCATCATTAGGTTAGACTCACAACTTGTTATACTACAACTTACTAGTGTTTATACTGTCAAAAAACCAACACTGCATCATATGTTCTTAAGAGTGAATTTTGGAAAGACATTTTGATTTCATTCAATATCAACACATTTCCAGAAATTTGAACACATTAATTGATTCTTTAGCAAATTATGTTATAAACAGACATTTGAAACACATGTAAGGAAATATTTTCAATTCATGTCACATAATTGAATGGGTTTGCGCGATAAACATACGAAAACACTAAAAATAAATAGATAGATAGTTATAGGTTTCTACAAAATTTGTGCCCAAGACACATTGGTCATCTAACCTCAAAATGTATGCAAAATTTCAAAGTAAAATAGTGATGCTCGTGATAACAAACTACTGATCTAGCTATCCTATGCAATAACCACATCCAATGGTTAGGAACACCAATAGTATAGCACTGCAGTCTCATGGGTAACTCTTTGATCTGGCAATCTGGAATCCTGAGAGTCAATCCCTCCACATGTTGTTGTAGCTTAGCAAGAGTCTTGGTAATATATACGTCAAAACTTTAGTCTAGTCTTGGGAAACATCAAAATACAAAAACATGTATAAACCTTAGAAAAAATAAAAAAACATGGTCAAAACATTCTTACCAATTGCACCCCATTGAGCACCATCTGGTAGAATCAAGTCTGGATATCCTCGGAATTCTACACCTGCATATGCATAATCATCGATGTCAATCATTTGTTGTCTAAACTAGGTGTCGAATGCAGTAGAGAATATGATGGTCAATTGACCAGCATGTCTAGCCATCAATTATACCCATCTCTTCATCTATGGATCTCTAGGGCCAAATATACCCAGTGTAACATGTTGGGGTTACATCAATGGAATCCACTCTAAGGCGAAGGAGATCAGGATCAAGACATAGTTGAAATTATTCTTCCTTCCTCCCTTTACCTTGGTCAGTTTTTCTTTCATCTGAAAGATGAAAGTTTCAACCCAGTTGAAAACTGTTGGTTCTGAACACTCCAGTGCATACTACATGTATGATCTGTTTGCCACATGTAGTGTAGTGGAAGCGGTAAGCTTTTTGAATAGTGAATAGGATGGTCTGAAAGGAAAATCACATACATCGCGGATTTTTTATTTTCCCATCCTTACTTGGTTCAGTCCCTAGATGGCAGTGCTGCAGTATGTAATCTCTCACTGTCTCTCCTCCAAGAGTAGATCTTGAAAGAGAATTGGGAGAACCTCGCCTCGATAACACTATGAGAAATAAATGTCCTCCACTAATATTGGGATCACTTTGTCCCCAATGTGAAATGCATGTATTACTAGATCCCATGAACGAACAAGGGACTCCAATAGTTCCATTTGCTACCTCATACCCAAAAATCTAAAGTACTTTAGCAACCCGCAATCTCTAAGGGCTCTTACAGTACCTAGATCGTTTAGGGAAATCATGTTTTGTTCTTCGTGTTCTCTTTCCCTCTATGTAATCATCATTTTGATCTAATGAATACCTAAAGCACAATCATAAGCTTCATTAGGATCCATGTCATGCAAAAAACTTGGGAAATTTTGGGCACACATCAAAAAACAAGAATGGAAATCACGCCCAACGCACCCCAAGTCAAGGGACAGAGCATTGCAGTGCATCTGGCCTTCAATTTCAGTGCACTATAATGCACCTTTCAACATTTAAGGGTGTGTTTCCCTCTGAGCGTAGTAGATTTACCCTAAGGGGATCAAAACCCTAAAAATTTACCATGAAATGCAATGAAAATGATATTAAAAGAAAGAGAAGGTTTATAGCACCAACATGGATCAAATGACGAGGAAAATCGTCCACAAAATCTGTCGCAATCAACTACTCAATTTCGGGGGCAAAAACTGGTTCAGAGCTCCTATTTTTCAAATGGTAACTTTGGAATGGTAAAAATGAATGGTAAAAACTCTTTTAATTAGTCAATTTGATTATTTCAAATCATATTTAATGTTGTCACTATGGTTTTTATTCATTTTTTCTATGAAACAGGTATTTTTAATCTGTTTGATGATTTTCTATACAAGTTTTACAACTGATATAGCAGATTAAGTCATGCACACGTATTCAAGAATGATTTGACCACAAAGCATACTTTTATCCTTATTTTTCAAGCTTTGATAAAAATGAAAAAGGACTTGAAGCGTACTTTTATCTCTTTTTCGAGCTTCGATAATGGCGAAAAAGGAACCCTTAGAGTCTTCTTTTACCTCTTTTCAGACTCCGATAATGTGAAAATATTTTCAAGCACTTGTCTCTTCGAGCTCGTAAAAGTAAATGAAACGACATCTACAAAGTATAAGTTTAACCATTTTCCCAACTGAGATAGATTATTTACGAAAAATGAAAACCTTATTCGAACATGGCTAAGATGTTTTCTTGGGTATCACTTTACCCTTTTTCGGACCTGAGCGACAAATTTATGAAAAAGTACTCATGGATTTTTCTTTTGTCCTCTTTTTCAAACTCTATAAATATGAAAAGGGACCGATTTGTCACTATCGTTAGGCTCGTTAAAACATAAAATAGAGACGGACTTGTCGATCATGGCAAAATCAAGTTTCATTTATCACTAGACTCGTTAAATTATTAAATAGTGATGGATTTGCTCGAAGAGTTGAATTATAGATCAAGCATATGTTACCCTCCTCAAGCTTGTTAAAAAATAAAGAGGTGTTGGTCGACAAATGATCGGGTAATATTTAGGAAAAAGAACAGATCACTTTATGGTAGTAGGTCGCTCGTGAACATGACACTTTCACTCCATGATTGTGACTTTTGGGTTCGGTAATCTTCTTGTGGTTCATCATACCTTCACTTCGGTTTTGGGTCAATGCTGCCAACTCATCTCAGTGTCACTGACATGTTCAAGAGAAGTCATCCAGTAAAATCCGAATCCTTCTGCAATACTCATAAACCTTCATTTTCATGACATTCAACTCTAAACATTGCTATATCAAGTCACATTTTTTCTCTGAAATCAGTAACTCCCATTTCGCGATAAAGTGGCTTCCTGTCGACATCAGCTCATCATCCAAGAAGTTTACTTAGAAACATCTTCCAGTACCCCGAGGCTTGTTACATCATCGACAAGTTTCTCACTTTTGGACCTTTGACCGAAAGATTTTGTTTGTCATTTGACATAAAATCATCTATTCACACCTTGAAAACTGTAAGGTAGTACCTTGAGAGCCATTAACATCAATGGTGGTTCTCTCATGTTTGTTAATAACTCACATCATTGGTTGGTAATCAAACGATGTCTTACCATGTTCGACTTCAAATCATATATTCGCATTTTTAGACTTATACCTGAATGATCGAGTGAACGAGATAAGAAGACCCCAAATCTAGTTTCATTCATCCGTGCTACGATTTCAGGATTGTTGTACATATCATTTGTACGATGACTTTACATATAGATCGTCATCCGAACATGGGCATATATTTGTAGGCATGTCTATATTTGGAAACATTCCAATGTAGATGACTATATGAATTATGTAAATGTTATTAGATATTTTATGTGTTGAGCATGGGAATGCCTCCCTCAGCAATTCATGATCAGATGAAATATATCATGATTTAATGTATTGCAATATTGACGCAGGTCACTGTCCACTTCAGTTCCTACTCATCACATCGTAAAGCATCTCATCCAAATACTATTATTATTTTGACTTCATGCTTTAGGGGGCAGCTGTTATAGGTCAATTTGGGCATCATCCCCCAAGACCTGGTCAAACAGGACAACATCCCTAGGACTAATGAAATAGGGTCTAACATCGCCTTATATTCAGTTGCTATATGCCCTAAGTGAAGAAATTTCATCCATGGCTTCTATTGTGAGATTTCCAACGTTTGAATTATATGTTATATGACCTAATGATTCACCAACGCTCATCTGCAAGGGACTAACTACGTTGCAGTGCCAAATCCTTAATGCAAGGGTGCACTTCAGTGCACTTCCTAACACTCAAGGGTGCATTGGTCACCTGGGAGTGGAATTTTCATTGTTCCAGGAATCTTCACATGGCCACTGCCTTATATAAGAGTCAATATGTGTCAAACTTCAAATCCAAGTGTCCATCTAACACCTATGAACTTGGTAACATGTATTGCCTATTATTATAAAGTAATTCATTGAGAAAATACCATCAGTTTCCCTATAAATTGAGCACTCATCCTAGTGCTAAGAAGGAAGAATTTTGTGCAAAGTTATGTTGTTGGATTCTCATTTGATAAGAGAGTGAAAGTACTGATATGCTTCTGGGATAATGCTGGATGTGATGAGGCTAGAATGAAGTTGGATAAGGTTGACAACAAATCGATCCATTGGTTGTAATATTCCCCTTCTACTCTTTGATAAATATTGAGGTTCATTTTACCATACATATGTCTCTATTTCTTGCGCAATGTATTCTTGAATGATGTATGTATTTCAGATATCATCGGTTTGATTTGAGTAAGATAAGTAGATATCTGTATATTGCATGTTGTTTGTTGTTCTCTATTTGTATTTACAGAAATCGATCTAGCGACTTGAGTTGGATTGAGAGTGACGACCGCGATGACAGAAGGAGAAGGAGAAGAAAAAGAATCACAAGTAGGCCCCTTTCCCATTCTACATATCTCTTTTTTTTTAAGAAAATAATAGTTATTCTTTCTTCTATTGTTCTAAGTGACAAACACCACAATTAGGGAATTTGGTTTATCCGTAGATCACAATTCTGTATAACAGTCTCCGCATTCACACCACCTTCATCATGACAAATATGTAAACTCTGGCTCAGTTGTCCCTGGTAAAGACTGGGTGAAGGGCTCCCTCTTGATAATTGCCTCATGCCTTGCTTGGGAAGGATTTTTCATTTTCAGTTGGTTACCATGTTCATGCACATTTGAAACTGTGTTCATGCATAGTTGAAATTGTTTCCATGTTTCTATTGAGGTGTAGTAAATTTTCATTCTCAAGTGGTTACCATGTTCATGCATGGTTGAAACTATTTCCATGTTTCTACTAAGATGTAGTATATCAAATAAACATCTACACTCAATTTATAATTTTTCAAAAAATATTTATTTGTCATTGTTTTTGAAGATTGTTGTGCTGAAGGTGGATGAGATCTATTTTATGGTCATAGTTCAGAGCTTTTAAATTTTCCAATTATAAAGATATTCCAAAGAAGAAACTTAACCCTAGCATTTTACTGATTCACATGTGCAGGATTTTGTTGCAAATAAATATTCAGCTCAACTTTCTCTTACCACCTTAATCTGCTTCTTGGGAACCTTGCAGTCAACTACATTGACTCTGGTTGTTGAACTCAAGCCTTCTGTATGGGCTATAGGATGGGACATTAACCTTCTAACTGTAGTTTACTCTGTATGTCTTCCAGCCGCATGTGAACTAAGTAGTTTCATGATTTGATTTACAGACAAATGCAATATTTGTGGAATACTGATAATTTGATTGCAAATACCATAAGAAGGGAGTTGTCACTTCTGTAAATGCATATTATGTAAAAGGTTTGTTCATGGAATCAAAAGGACATGTATTTTCCACAACATTTAGTCCACTGATGATGATAATATTGGTAGTCATGGGCTCCATTATTCTTGCTGAGACCATATATTTGGGAAGGTGAAGTGCCACACTGATAATTAGAGTATAGACTTAGGAGACTGATTTTTTTTTATTCATGAATATAGAGACATGCAAGTAAGATTTATTTATAACCTTCTTATGCAATGTGGTGGTAGCATTTTTTATTATAGTGGGTTTGTATACTGTGTTGTGGGGCAAAGTCAAGGATCACAAAATACCAACTGGGAAAAATAGTCTGAAAGTGCTTCCTATAGTAGATGTTGTAGAAATTATACAATATGCATGTATATTACCAGACTCCCTTGATTTAAAAATTAAATCCAATGTTAAATACATAATCCTTCTACTCAATTCTTTGCGGAAATTAAATCATCAATTGCAAACATATGAAGAAAAATCATTTGCACATAACAAGATGTTTTATCGGGAAAGCTTAAAGCTAAAAACCCCAACTATCATATATTATGTATATCATGGAATCATGAAACAATATCATACAAAGCTTAGCTCATAGAGCTCTCAGTGCAATATACATTCGTCTCACACTGTCATACAAAAATTGGTTCACACATGCGCCAATTTACTGCCTCCTGACAGCCCGCATCCACTGCACAATCCCTGTGGAAGAAGATCCCTAAATGAATTTGATCTTGTCTTTCCTTGACTGTGCAATCCTCATTGGCAACTCCAATGTGTGTCTAGATGCATTGAATGCATCGCTATTGTCACAAATGATAGTCAAACACACCCTTTCACCTATCTCTCCACTGGGTCTCCATTGGATCTAACATGCAAGTAATTAACGGTTGTATTTATTCAGTTGCAAGTAAGACACTACTTGTGAATTAATTAAATAATTAATTCACTCATCTTTCACTAGTGTATCTTTATTTACAACTAGCACAACTGAGTTTAACTCACTTAACTGAGTTAAACTAAATAACAACTCACATAACTACTCTTCCAACTCTGTTAAAAATGTGTTACACTTAGTTACAACAAATTCCATCATGTATGAGTCACCAATCAACCTTGGAACTCGTAATTCCTTCCGCTAACTAGTTTTCCACATCAATTAACTGAAATCAAGTGCTTCAAGAGAATAAGTTATTATTTATTGTCTGATTACCATTAAGGGCTAATAATAATCGACGTGCATTCTATTTTTAGATATGTGATCTATAAGTATACTTCACCCATGATCTAACAATAGAAACTCATCTAAAGATAGAATTTCTCAACCATCTAGAATCAACATCTTGCAAATTTTAGAATATGCTCACCATTCTAAAAATAGACATACACCTAAAAATAGCCTGCAGACCCCATCTAGTGAAGGTGCTTAATTTTCACTAGGATCATCATCCTGTTGAATCTCAACAGATGTCAAGGCCAATGATGACACTGAAGTCTCTTATAACAAAATGAAAATTTTTATAAAAAGGTTGTGAGAAGAATGAAGAGATTCGGTACCAAAATTTAGGATCTCAGGAATTCCATGTATAGAACAAAGTAGATAATGTCATAATATCAATATGTTGACATGGAAGAAACTATTTACAAAACATTTGCATAGACAATCAAATCATCTGGCAAGGCATTTACTTAATCGTCAATTCTTCAGCATAATTATGATCTTAGTATGATGGTTTTTCTTCATCAGTATAATCGATGAAGTATAGATCTCTCGAAGGGCACATCCTCATGTGAAAATGCTTGTAGAAGTAATTTCTACTTTTATCCTGAAATCCTAATCAAGGATTGATGCATTTCACTTCAATGTCTAGGATCTTCATAAATAATGGATTTTGTTGTGATTTAATTTTAATTTCTATAAGATTTGAGTTTTTTTTATCTTTTTATAAACATAAAACCATACTAATTTTAATTTAAAAGCTATTTTTTATATAATAAAGAGATAGGTTATAAGCTATTTTTATATAACAAGGAAATAGGTTATTATATGATCATTATAAAATGGTTATTACTTTATAATCTATAATTTTGAAAATAATGGGTGGTAAAACAAAATTCCAAAAAAATATATTTTTATTTTATTTTAATTCAAAATATTTATAATGTCATTTTTTTGGGGGATGAAAAGTTTACATAATACCAAAAAGACATAAACTGATAGTTAAAATTTCATAACAAGATTTCATATTTAATGATAGTATGATTTACTTTTTTTAACTTTCACATAGCGAACACAATGATCTTGGACACTAAGGTGGTCATTTATAAGTTAACTTTCACATAGCAAACACAATGATCTTGGACACTAAGGTGGCCATCTAGTGGATATAAAGGGAAAACAATAACCTAATAAGTTGATGCGTAGAATGTCTAGATATAAAGAGAAAACGATAACCTAATAAGTTGAGAAGTAGAATGTGTTGAGGAAGCTCTATTTTCTTTCCACTTGTAAAATGCTAAGTCATATCCACCGGATTGAAACAGACACACCTTCATATTCACCCCTATCAATTTATATTTGTGATTATTTTTTATTTTTAATGGTACAATTCCAATGTGGTCTCGCGCAATTGGATAATCAATTTATACATGTAATTATTGTATAATTTTTAATAATAAAATTTATTGTAATTCAATTCTGAATTTTATTGAGATAGTTATTTTTAAATGTATATTAATTATTTATTTATATTTAAGGAAAATTAAATTATTTTAAATAATTTGTTGGAATTAGATGAATATATTTTGATTTATGTCATGAAAGAAAAAGGCTTTGGGAAATTAATATTTTGTTGTAGGTTTAAACAATATATATTTTTAATTAACTAGAATCAATTTTAAATATTTTTTATACAACAAAGACAAAGGTTATAAGGTATTTTTTATATAACGAGGAAAAAGGTTTTGAAATATAGAGTTAAAAATCTCCACAATCTTCATTTTTCTATCTACTTTTAGGAGTCTTGTTCTAGACTCGAAATGTAGACAGAAAAATGAAGAAGGTAGAGATTCTAAACTCTCTATCTCAAAATATACATCACATAAACCTTCAAACTATCAAGGAAATAGGTTATTATGTGATCATTATAAAAATGTTAATATTTTACAATTTTGAAAATAGTGCATGGTAAAAAGAAATTCAAAACCAAAAAAGAATTGAAGCTCAAGATTTCAAGAAATTTTTATGTGAAATTTGATTTAGAAAAATTGTTGGTAAAAGGAAAAAACCTCTAACAATGAAACTACTACTTAATCTACCAAAATATATAATTGAATCATGATTCCTAATTATTTATGTGAGGAAATGGGGCTTATCTAAAACCATTTCCCCAAAATAATTGTTTATCAAGATCTTAAAGAAATGTTAGAGCTTTATTTATTTCGAAAAAGGCCCAAAGAATTCAAAATTTGTCTACTTTATTTAGTGTTGATGTTTGATAATGACATGGTTTAACTATCTGAAGTTTTTTCTTGAAATTTAACAATAATTATTGACATTATTTTTAGCAGAAATTGCAGAGTGTTGGAATTCTCTAGATATGGCATTTTTTTCCCACTATACTCCCCTACACTTCTAAATCCCTTAGCTTGTACACAAACTAGCCTTCACTATTATTTACTCATTCTAGAGATGTTTTAAACTCAATTTCTAGATGTTCCAAGTGCTAGCTTTGAATGCAACCTATTGATAATAAAAGAGTGTCAAATCTTGTATATGAATTTTTGGACTTCTTAACAGTTAGTTTGATGATTGGCCAACTTATATTATGTAGAAGTTTAATGATGGTAATTGGTTACAAACACCTGAACTATGTGCAAACTACTTTTTGTACCTTTTCATTACTCTGTAAATATTAATGTGCCCCCCACACCCCCCACATAGTAGCCAAGGAACTTCACATAGTAGACAAATTTGGCTATAGATGCTTGTGAGGCTATTGTTATATTCAAATGAGCATATATTTCTCAAGTGTCCTTTTTTTCCACTTTTCTTTCCCTTCTCATTATTGGCAAGGAGCTTGATGATTTTTATTTTATTTTATGTAGTGTATGAGGGAGTTCATTAATGCATTTTATATGCTTCTTGGGTGCAAAGGGTTTCCTTTCCTTCATTTTCTCTCTTCATATTTGTGATTTATTGATTCCTATCCCACCTTGATACTTCCTCCATTTCTCAAATGTCATATAGTAAAGTGTGGGATGTGGAGGGAGCAAGAAGGGGAATGACACCATCATTACTATGCCATTGTTATAGGACATTTATGTTAATGTAACTTTTTTCTTAAATTTAATCTTATGGTACTATAAAAAATCAAATTTTGATTGTATTTAATTGTCCATGTATTTAGCTTGATTATTTCCTTCCACATTTCCCTACTACTTTCTGGGTTCTACTCCTACTTTCCGCGTTCTACTCCTACTTTCCTTTGCACCTCTAAGTGCAATTGCTAGTTATATATACTACCATATATTACTTCTTAACGGGTTTTTTGAATTTATCCTTGGTGTTATAGTGATTTGATCTTAGCCTCACTCACATTACTTTAAAATGTTATTAATTTACCATCTATTTAATAATTATATAATTATATATTTTTAGATTATAATCTTTCATATATTATCTATTTTTTTATTTTGTTATTCAAGTAACATTTATTTTTATTAAGTGTTATTATAAATTTTACAAAATAAATTTATTAGTAAATTATATGTGTTACATCCTTTACCTTATGTAATATTCATGCTGTTATAACCGATAATGATGTATAATTTATTACGTTACAATTTGCATACGTTGCACAGTACGTATTTTATTACATTACATTTTGCATATGCTGCACAGTCCGGGTCGCAATGTGAGTCACGTAGATAAATTACAACACCGAATTGACCACACCGTACTTCTGATCTTGGAAGCTTAATGCTCGATCCGCCCACATGACAGCAACCGGGCTCCGAACCCTATAGAGGCCAGACGACCACGTGATTGAACCATAACCTCCAGAGGCAGAAGCCTTCTCACCAGCAAAGGTTACACTATACAGATGCCTTTCATTCTTCTTCGTGAACACGAATGTTTTCGGCTTCACAGTCACCTGCACTCCAAACGGCTCCACAACTTGGACAGAGTAAGTTGAATTCTCAGGCCCCACATTGGTGACCTTTCTTGTGAAGGTAGCAGAGGCTTTGCCAGACGAATAAAAGACCACAGAAAAAGAAGGATAATTCAGATCACCCGGCTTCGGAATTTGTTTTGGACAGGACACCGGTGTCTTTGTCAGCACAGCAATCTCAGAAGACGAATAATTCAAGCTGCAAAGATAGTTAACGTAATCTTCAATGTCAATATCGTAGACAAGCCCGGGCTCTCGTGCTTTTTCAGGATTTACGTGGCCAGAACCGATGTCGAATGGAGTTGCAGGGGAGCCTGCTAGCGAGGCGTCCTCTATAGGCTTCCCCTTGTTATCGGTAACCTCAGCCGTGGTCATGACAGCAGACTTGACGGCAGCCGGGCTCCAATCTGGATGCGCAGCCTTCAGCAGAGCAGCCAATCCAGTAACATGGGGACACGCCATGGAAGTGCCAGACAGTATATTGAATTTTGTTCTCCGTTTATCAGAGGGTAGCCCCGAAGGACTCAGGTTCAGGGGCCACGCTGCTAGAATGTTGAGTCCCGGGGCGATTACATCGGGCTTCAGAATCTCTGGGCTTACGGAATTCGGGCCACGGGACGAAAAGGAGGTCAAAATTGGCGCCTCTTCTCTGTGGTAAGTGGTGCCATAGAAAATAATTGTTCCCGATGGGCTAATAGTTTTGTTTGAATTCAAGTAATCTCGTATTGCCTTCGCGGCCTTGGCACCCACAAACGTAGCGGGCAAAACGTGCGCGTCGGCTATGAGATCTTCTCCGCCCCCTTCGGGGGTGAGTTCTATCACCCCAATTCCTCCGGCCATGGCCACCACTTGCTCTATTTCGATTCTATCTGTGATTCCTAGTTCGCAGACCACGATTTTCCCTCGGACCTTCTCCGGTTCCAGAGAGCCATCCGAGCAGAAATCTCCGTATACGAGTGCCAAATCGGGCTTCGTTCCGAGAGGCTTTCCTCTGTAGAGCGATACTCCGCGGTAGACTCGACCGTTTCCCAACACGACAATCGCGGGAAAATTTAGGTCCACGGAACTTGCCCCGACAGTCATTATCCATGGCGCCTCGTTGGACAACGACAAGGCAATGGGCCCCATATTCCCCGCAGAGCAAGAAACGAAAACCCCTTTGGCCACCGCACCGCATATAACAATGTAGAACTATTAAACCGCCTCCTTCAAAGAATTTATATGACTATGCTACTTTTTACTTTTAAATATAACAATATAGAACTATTAAACCATCCATGTGTTTTGCTTTGTTTATCTATTATTTTTTTTATTTTTTTAACCATAATAATATATTCAATGAATTTAGTACATATGTTAAAAATGATTATAATAATATATTTGAATTGTGAAACTGATGTATATCAAACATAAAATTTTAAATGATTTTAAATTTATTATACATTTAAAAAATTAATTTCAAATAAAAAATATCATTTATTGAAAAAAAATTAAAACAATTAAAAATGATTTAAGTAATTATGTGTTAGAATTTAATATAAAAAATTAAATTACAATATTGAAAATATAATTTCAACTTAAAATTAGTTTTCACATTAAAAATTAAGAAGATTCTTTACTAATATGATATATTGAATATTTGTTGATAAATTTTAATGTGAACTTTTACAAACAAAGAAGTTTCGTTTACTAATCTGATATGTGGAATATTTGTTGACAATTCCATCTGTATAAAGATTCATCCCTGCCATGGACTCTCCACGCTTAACCACGCAACGTCATTCTCTTTATGCGTACCATCTCTGCTTATTTCACGAGGGAGGGCAGCCGTTCGAAAGGTACTATTTGACAAAAATTTGCTTTATCGATGATGATCCCTGGTGTTTTCACAGGTCGGAGATACAACGTTTTACCAGTTTATGAATATTATGAGTATTTCTATCTCTCAATAAATTAGCAAGAGGTGTAAAGGAAAGCCGAAAAAAAGAAAGTTGGGATTGTGGACACTTGTTTATTTTGAAAACTTTCAGATTATCTATCTTCTCAAAATCTTGTCATATATTCAATAATTGATAGGAACCAGATTGATTCAGTAGTTGACTTGTAAACAAACATTTCAAATTTGGAGAATCAATGAGGCACAATTTCTCCAAGTTATTAACTTGATTGAGACAAGGAGGTAGCTCTTCCAACCAATTACTTGCTAATATTAAGCTCATTTTTTAACTTGATATTAAATTATAAATTAACTCTATCTTGATCCCTGCTCTTATGAGTTACATCTTTGTAACAAGGCTTAACCAAAATGAAGCTATTGGAACTAAGGACATCCCAAATTGGAAAAAGGGCAATTATTTGAGCAATGTTATCTATGTCATCTAAAATGACAAGATATTTTATACTTTTGGAAGATGAGATATGCTTTTTAAGTCTATGTATACCTTGCTCAACAATATCTATTTGCTCAATCGATTGAGTCACATCCTTGAGAAGTTTCCTCAGTAATGAAACATGAGAGTTTTCTTTGACATCAGATACAAAGCATGATCCATTGTACTCTGATTCATTTTTTTTAAGGATTCCTTGGCCAACTTTGTCTTTCCCATTCCGCCTGCACCCAAAATCCCCACAAACTCTGGGTTGCAACAACGCATTGCCTCTCTGACCCTACCCTGATTGTAAATTTGAATGATACCAAGGCCCACCCTCAAAGTCAACCGTTGACTTTGCAGTTGGGCCACCTGACCCTGTGTTTGTGCCTTGGGATGAAGGATGTCCCACACTATCATCTCAAATTCCTTTCGAGAACATATTTCAATCATCTTTTCTCACGTATATCCAACACGCGTTCCACGACCTTACCTAATAACTCTTCCTTTCTGCTAAATGGTATAGAGCAAAACAACTAGTGAGAAACAACCAATGCTTAGCAATCAATCTAAGAGTTGAACTTATGTGGATATACTTTTGAAATATCTCAGAATATGACTATGACTCTCAGGAGAGGTTATACAATGGACCTCTATGGGTTGTCATACTCTCAAATATTCTTGAAATATGAATATCTCATAATATAACTCTAACTCTCAGGAGAGGTTATACAGTTGATCTCTCCAGACTCTCAGATTCCCAGATTTTCTTGAAAAAGAGTCATAAGAAGGATGCAATGTCACCAAGTAAAAGATAATATAATTGGTATTCCATGTTATCGCTCAAATTGAACCTCCGGGTGAAAGAGGAAATTCTGAGGTAACTTCAAACCACACTTAGCCAAGTAGCTAGCCCTACTAGGCCAGGAGAGGGCTCTCTCCATATAGATCATAGTCAAGATGACTCAGGAAAGAGAAGATTTTAGGCTAGCTAAGGAATATAGGGGGTTTTGATTTTGATTTTAGGGTTGGGCTCACTGAACAGGGATTTAGGTCAAGGGGACAAATCAAGGCCAACAATGTTACCGATGAAATAGGTAACTTGACCTCAAAACGGGAACGCTAGCCCAAAAAGACTCAAAAAACATGAAAAAACACCCCAAAAACAAAAAAAATGTATTCCAGAATGCACTTGGTTTTCTTTGAAGGTCAAATTTCAACATTTTATAAAATTATGCTAAAAACAAAATTGTTTCTTGAAAAAAGGATTGAAAAAACACCCTCAAAACAAAACGAGTTGATGTTGGAATAACAAAAAAAATAAAAAATTGTGTCATATTTTTTACATTTTTAAAAATAGAAATAACATTTTTTAATTTTTAAAATTCAAACATTAAAAAAAACCTAAAATTTAAGAAAAAAAATAAATTTAAAAAATACAAACATTTTAAAGCTTAAAATTTAAACATATATAGGAATAAAAAAATAAAAATAAAAACAAAATAAAACAATTCAAACATTAAAAAACCTAAAATTTAGAAAAAGAATAAAGATTAAAAATAAAAAATTAAAGATTAAAATTTCAAAATATATAAAAATAAAAAATAAAAATAAAAGCAAAATAAAATTATTAAATTAAAAAAAAACAAGTTAAAGGAAAGAAATTATAAAAAATAAAATATAGAAATTAAATTTAAAAGAAAAAGAAAATGTTTATTAAATTAGAAAAAATAAAAAATAATTTTAAAATAAAAAATTAAATTTAAAGAAATATATTAGAATTAAAAAAAAAAAAAACATTATTGAGAATTCAAAAGTAAAAAAAATGAAAAATTAATTAAAAATAAAATACAATAAAAATATTAAATTTAAAAAAATATATATTAAAAAAACAAATAGATTTTTAAAAATAAATTAAATTTAAATTATAAAAAATAAAATATATATATGAACTTAAATTAAAAATATTTTATTAAATTTAAAAAAAATTAATATTAAAATAACAAATCAAATTTAAAAACAAAAATTTAAAATTGTAATAAATAAATGGATAAACAAATAAATTTTGAAATAAAAAATAAATTTAAAATAAAAAACAAAATAAAAAACAAAATAATTTGAAAATATTAAGTTTAATATATATATATATATATATATATATATATATATATATATATAAATAAAAATAAAAATTAATATAATTAATAAAAAAATAAAAAAATTTAAAAAAATATTAAATTCAAATAAATAAATAAATAAAATACAAAATATACTAAATTTTAAAAAATTAAATGAAAAAACTAAACATAAAACTTAATAATAAAAAAAAAATGAAAAAAAAATCAATTAAATAAAAAAAAATTCAAAATTTAAATACAAAATTTAACAAAATTTAGAAAAAAAAAAAACAAACAAACAAACAAAAAAAATGAATAAAATTTAAAAAAAAAAACAAAAAAAATTAAAACAAATTAAATTTCAAATATAAAAATTAAATTTTAAAAAATAAATAAATAAATTTTTTTGAATTAAAAAAAAAAAAAAGAAAAAATAAAAAATAAAAAAGAATTTTTTGATTGTGGTGGCGTTGCCAATCGGCCTCCCGCCCGGGTGGCGATGGAGGCCAACCAGCAGGCGGGAAGGCCGTTTGAGAATACGCCCTCCGCGGCGAGATCGATGCATGTGTCCTTACGAGACGATTCAGGGAACCCCACCCACCCACGGCGAGAGGCGGGTCGGGAATCGCCATGAGGGCAGTCAGGAATCGCCACGAGGCCGATTCCCGAGAATCGTCGTTACTGCGATGGGAGACGTTCGCGAATCGCCCTGCGCTCTTGCAGCGGTAAGGAGCGATTCTGGAATCGACTCCTAGGGGAGGTCGATTCTGGAGATCGACCTCCGTGCGTAACCGAGGGTGATTCCCGGAATCGGCCTCAGGGCGATTCCCGAAATCGGCCTGAGGACGCGGGAGGGCGATTCCCGGAATCGGCCTCCCGCGGCGGGAGGGCGATTCCCGAAATCGGCCTCAAGGCGATTCCCGGAATCGGCCTCCCGCAGCGGGAGGGTGATTCCCGGAATCGGCCTCCTGCCCGGCGTCCGGCCTCCGCGGCCACAGGCGGGAGGTGCATGAGGGAGGGCGATTAGAATCGCCCTCTGCGTCGCGGGAGTGCAATTCTCGAAATCGGCCTCCACACTTGGCGGTCGGCCTCATGACCACACAGGCGGGGAGCCAGTTGCAGCGCCACCACGATGAAAAAATTCTTTTTTTATTTTTTTATTTTTAATATTTTTTTTTTTAATTTGATTTTTTCTTTAAATTCAAAAAATTTAAAATTATTTGTTTTTTAATTCAAATTTTTTATTTTATATTTAAATTGTTTTAATTTTTTTTGTTTTTTTATTATTATTTTGTTTCTAAATTTAATATTTTAGATTAATTATTTTTTAAAATTTAAAATTTATTTATTAAATTTATTAAATTTTAATTTAATTTAATTTTTCTTTTTAATCTTTTAGTTTATTTAGTTTTTCATTTTTTAAATTTATAAATTGTTTCATTTAAAAAAAAAAATAGTAAATTTATGTATATTTGTTTTTTAATTATTTGCACGTGGTTTTTTTTACTTTTTTTGTTTTATAATGATAGTTTTTTTTATTTTAATTTTCTTTTTCAATTTTTTTTTTTAAATTTTTTTTTAAATTTGTATTTTTTTTCTTCTTATTATTATTATTATTTTAATTTTAATTTTTAAATTTAATTTTTTCTTTTTTGTATTTTATTTTTTTTTATCTAAATTTTAATTTTGTAATTTAAATTATTTTTAAATTTTCTATTTAAATTCTTTTTTAAATTATATGGTTTTTTTAATAACTTAGAAAAAAATGTTTTTGATGTTTTTTTAAAAAAAAATTTGGTTAATTTATGTTTTTTTTTGTTTAAATTATGTGTTTTTTTTTCAAATTTTGTCATTTCTTTTGATATAATTTTCGAATATTTTTGTTTGTTTGTTTGTTTTTTTTTTGTTTAAATTTTTTATTTTTACGAGTTAATTTTGTTTTTTTTTTACAATTTTTTTTTTTTTAAATATATTTTTTTATCTAAGTTTTGTGTTTTATTACCAACATGAAAATCACCACTCTAAAAAAAAAGGTTGATGCTACATCAATACGTTTCAAAATTAGCATGAAAATCACCGTTCTAAAAAAAAAAAATTTGATGCTGCATCAATACGTTTCAAAATTAGCATGAAAATCACTAACATTTCAAAACAAATATTCATACTTCATAAATAAAAATATTAGAGTGTCGAAAATGTTCTAAAAAAAAAAAAGGTGATTCTGCATCACCACTTTTCAAAATCGGGTGCTTTTTATGCCACCAAGAAAAAGTAGGTAACAGTGCGGTTACCTATTTCATCAGTAACACTGTTGGCCAAGAGGATGAAATTGCAGTCTGTTTGATGTGGCAAGGCAGGTAAAATATTTAACATTCAAATGAGATGAAAAGACTGGTGATGAGCTAGGGAAAGAATCTGGAAATTTCCCGAAACAGAGCATAAATAAATATGGATTATGTCTTTCAACTTGAATAAAGTATATTATAGATATGAAATGGTTTATGAATTAACAATACATTCAAACAAATTGATAACAGAGAGGAAACTGTCTAAAACTCATACCACATGGATCCCAAGAAAATAGCTGCAATTTTCCTTTAATGTCCAAGCCAAGATGATACTTGATCAATATAATCTCTCAAACTGATGCCAACCATTACAATGACTGAAAAACTACACCTTATAGACCTCAAGACCACTTCCTCTCATCCTTAGGAGTCAAATCCATGAGGTGAGGGAGTTGTTACATCAAAAGCTTAACTGAAAACTAGAGTCTAGGATGAGGAAAGTGACTCATTCATATCTTTAAGAACTGATACATTTCACTTCAACTAATGACTTACTTGATGTATATACCTTAGATAAAAGTAAAATATGACATTTACATTGGTAACTTCTTCATTTACCCAAGTAAAAAGTGAAACATAAGTGAAACTTAAAAATTTGATAAAATTGGTGAAAATGTAAATTTCCTGGCATTAGCGCATCGCCATGACATAAAACTTGACTTGTTTTGTAAGACACTTTTGGAGGCCTTCCCCTTGTCCAAATCATCTCCATGATAGCTCATTCGAAAGGCCTTTCAGTCTAGTTTCCAAATATTCTTTCACTTTCCAAATTGTGCCCATCTGCCCTGTTAAAACTAAGTTCTCCCAAAACTGGTATTGGCGTAGCGCCAAGGTGAAAAAGGAGGCAGAAACATGAAAATTAGGAGGTTTTTTGTACTTTTGAGGGACCATTTCTGTTCCAAATCTCCTGAAACTTGATGAGGTTTGATGTACTCATCATTATGAACGTGAGGATGCTCACCATTTTTCATTTGGATGCTCCAAGAAAAAGCGCAGCGACAAGGGCGCTGCATTTTTAGCCAAATTTTTATGTCAAATTGCTCAAAAAACCAAAATTTGCACTAAAGTGCCAAATGTGCCAAAATTTGTCAAAAATGTGATGTCACTTGCTGATTAAGGGTTTGAGGGATGAAGAGACACCTCAGCAAGTATATCTAACTTCTCCTTCTCCTTTTGTTCAGTCAAAGCTTGAATTTTTGCATGGTCATGTTTGAGCTCAGCCCTTGCAATCTTGTTTCTCATGGCATAATTATTTTCCATATTCCTCTGATTTCATTATCCTTTGTGGCCTTCTTCAATAGATTCTCCAAATGTAAATTGGCTCTATCAAGCCATGATTCTCTATCATTAGTGATATTAAGGGCAAGCAACTCACTTGGAGTGAGTTGCTTTGCCAACTTAGCCTCTCTTTGTCTCTCACGGGCTAGAGCTCTCCTAAGCCCTATTGTCTTTGGTCTCTGTCTCAGAGGCTGATCCTCCTCACCATCAAACTGACCAAATTTTTCCGAAGTCTCCTCCAAAAAAGCCTTAGCATTCCCTGCCTCTTTTTGAGCTTTGATGGTCCTCACCTCACTGATGATCTGCTTGGCCTTCAGCTGTTGATTTTCCTGCTCAAGGAAGTCAATCACATACTGTGCTCTGTCAAGATTAGCTTGAAGCTCACTAATATTTGTCTCTTTGCTTCTGATACATGCATTGGTGATTCTAACCTCATCCTCATCATCAAGGCCAATCAAATGAAACTCCTGCTCAGTTTCATGTTTGTCCTCCTGCTTAAAAACGTTAGGCTCTGTAGCCTTTTCTTTGCTTGCCCATGTAGGCTTACGTAGTTCCAACATAGGCAATCACGCAGGGGCAGTGAGGGCTTCACTAACACTGTTAGATCGGCTGGAGACTTGCAGAGTGAGGTATATCTCACATTTTTCATCGGATTGTCTAGATTTATCTGAAGGATTTGCTGGATGTTGGCACCCTATTTGTACTCAAGATTCTACTGCTTAATAATACAAACCCTCAAATCTGCTGCACCGGTTTTCCCAAGTTGGGTTTTTCCAGGGACTTAGTCCAAAAACAACTGTGTCAAATGTAGATGTTTTTCATTGTATTTTGTTCATATTGTTTCAGCACTTAGATTTATTCCACAACATTATTTGTGTATATTGCTTCAGAAATTACTTTGATATTTCACTGTAATGAAATAATTGTGAAACATAATAGAATAAGTAATTCAAATTTGTTGCAGTAGGAATCCGTATCTAGTATTTTTCACACATCATTACCCTAAAACACAAGATGATATCATGATCATAGCATACATGTAACTCCACCCGAAGAGGATATTGCAGTCAAATTGCGCATCTAAGACCTCAATTTATATGAGGACTATTTTTTGGCCAGGTGTACTAGTACATTCTAGAAAATACCTATGAGTGTTGATGGGCGCCCATCATATGCTCTGAGCATAATGTTGGATGGTTTTAGTTTGGGCGATCCAAGCTTCTGCCAAACTATTTTGGACATGATGCAAGTGGATGCTCCTTCATCCACAATGCAACAGTGGACGGTGATGTTTTGAACTGAAATTGATATTTGGAAAGCGACTAGAGAAGGAAGCCTGGGGCCTGCCTTGTCTAGATAAAAAACCATTAGGCGAGAATTTGCAAGGTCAATCATGCCTAAAGAGTAAAGTAAGGCTTTCCACTATGTTGGGCATGATTGCAAGACTCCCAATGCTGACATGGTTGCTGGAGACTGAGCTAGGTCGTGCACTATACTATAGCTATGAGAAGCTTTGGAATGATGCCGTGCACACCTTTTCAATCCTTTATTTTTTTCGGCATGGACTCAGTTATGACTTTGGAAATGGTTAATGGCACAGAACATGCACTCATAATTGTGCCTGAAGGGTTGGTTTCTGAGGGTGTGATGTAGTTCCTATTCTGTGTTTGGAAGAACAATTCCTCTTCAGCCATGTAGATATTGTGGTAATGCATAAGGATTCATTAGTATCTATGAAATTTTATCTCTTTCCAATAACAAAATAGGTTCATCCTAATATTAATATATAAAATATGGTTCATTAATATGCATGGTTAATTTTTTTTTTTTGATGATCCTATTTCTCTGAAGGATATCTATTTTTTGAATTTTGTTTGATATAAGATATGGTGATACCTTTAAATATGAGGTAATTTTGGGTAAAATTAGAAGTGGAACAAAAGGTTGTGGTTTGAATTTCCTTCGTAGTAGTAGGCTACATGCAATTTCTATCGAAAGGTTTTGTTGTGGCCCAACATGGAATAATCTTTGGATGAAAATGTTTGTTATGGGTGGTATGTTTTTTAGCTCTTCAACTCATTGGATTTTTTTTCTATTCATGGTCTTTGTTGTTCTCAACTTACAATCCTTGAATCACCCTAAAAGGTCATGACAATATAACTTTTAGAGGCATTGATGGAAAACCCCCGCCCCCCAAAAAAAAAGTCATTAGAATAAAACTTTTAGAATCTTTTGTTAAATTATCACCTCCATATGTTCAATTCTCATGAATTTTGGGGGAGGGGGATCTTTTGGTGTATTGAACAGGGCAAGGGGACATAAGGTTATCATGGATGGGTATAAGTGAGAGGTTAGTGCATGGTATATTGAGATCTATAATACTAACATTAGAGAATGAGAAGGAGCCTTAGGGCCTTATGCCACAAGGGCTAGGGGACCTATAAGTAAGGCAATGAGAGAAATTGATAGGGGAACCTCCAATAGTTGTGATAAGGGGATTAGGGGACACATTATCCCAACCCATAAGAACTTAACGCATAAACACTAAAGTACGCATCCCTTTAACCCCAAAGCCATAATCCCTTAACCCCTACACTCGTAACTCATAAACAATTAACCCCTTGATCCCTTAAACCCCAAGCCACTAACCCCTTAACCCCTAACCCCTAACATGGAATCCTTGAAACCCATAAACCCTAATCCCATATCCTCTTAAAACTTGACCCTTAACCCTACAAGATTCTATCCTCTACCTATTCTGTTTGAAACATTTCTATTGGCTATTAAAATCCCCATCAATCCTTAGTTAAAGTCTCATGCTTTGAAGCATTGATCTTAAAATAATGTTTTATATTAGGGTATTATACATCCTCGGGGTCTCTAATCCTTCATTTTCTTTCGACAACCCAACCCTCCTTGAAGAATCGATGCTGAATACTTTGATCCACAACAAGAATGATGTCGTAATACATTTATAGAGATATATAGATCAAATTACCCCCTAGCCACCACTATATTATACACATTGATTCAATTGATAGGGGTTTGTAGTTATCATTCAATGGAATCACTTCTAACCAGTATCGGTCTCCATCTCTCTTCTGGCTTGTTCTTGACTTAATGGCCACCTTCTTCAATGTCGTTCCTTTGGAAGTTAGAAAAGAGATTTTATTGTTGGAAAGTAAAGAGGTTGAGGGTATCCCTTATCACTCAGATTTTGAGGTGATGGGAAAGGATTTGAAATAGATACAAGACCCTGGAAAACCTCGGAAGAAACAACTTTTCTATCACAATTCATTGGCCTTACACCAACAGTTGGCTACTTTGTTTCGCTAGTACTTCAAGATAAACAAGTTGAGACCTATAATCTATTTTTTTCCCTTGAAGATGTCAAAATAATGCTTCACAACTTATGGTGATGTTTTGATAGGGTGGACTCCTAATTGGCTCACGTTGAAGGTTTTCTGGTTAGTGACTCTGCCTCCAGGGACCTTACTGATCCTCTACTTGATCATGTACAAACTCTTATTATTATTTCCTTAAGCATGGAAATTATGTTTTATTGTCACTTGTACAAGATTGTATGAATATTTATGGTCTTGTTGATGGTGGAGAGAGTATCTAGAGTGGATCTTCATTTGGTCTCGTTGTACATGCTCTGGAAGTGGAGGATTCCCATTGTTGTTGTCAATATTATGCTTACTTGGTCTTTTGTTGACGGTTTATGTTTATGTTTTCATGATCCTTGGGATTTGGTGCTAGCATCAAAATATGCTCTATTTCCTCTCATTTTATGGGCACCTACAACTTGAATTTTAGCAATTGAAGATTGTTTTAACACATGCTTTCAACTTGGCTTGTTTTGGGATGGATGAGTATGTTCGCATCTGAGAAAGTGGTTAATATTTTCATGCTAGATGGAAGATGTGGTTTTGTGTAGAGGATCCTTAGGAAGACTATGATTTACTAATGTTTCCCTCTGTCAAAGGACACTCTTTTCTAGGTTTAGAGCTCTATTTTCTTCTCGTTTTCAAGGCAACTATCACTGAAGCACATTCATTTTCAGTTTATGTGCACTATTTGGCTAGAATTGTCTCATTTTATGAGGGGCATAAACTCTTGATGCAAATCTTTAGTTGTTGTTGATATGAGACCTGTTATTAGTGTAATAGTGTTTTTGTGGTTCTGCGATCTTGTGATCATTGGAGAAGCTAGTGCTTTTAGAAGTATATAAATTTGATGTTTAATCTATCAATGTAAATATCCTGTTATAAATCTCTTATTTTTATATGAATATGAAGCATTTTAATTTACAAAAAATTATGGAGCAAAGAACAATAACTTCATCTTAGCCAGGATAAAACTTCTAACTAATCACACTATTTAGCATGTTTATAAATTTTAAAACAATAAGCAATTTATTTTGGAAGAAAATAGTTGAAAGTTTAATTGTCTTTGTTTGTGCATGAGCCAAGCCATGCAATGATACATTCGTTATTTTTGATATGAAGTGCTTAGATAACTTAGGGAAAAATATAGTTAAAGTTAAGGCCATCTTATAATGTTTGTTGAAATAAACTAAGAGAACCTTCATTTTTGAAAAATACCATATCGACATATATTATAATTTATTTTGTAATATTGAATACAAAATTTATTATTGATATTAATTTTCAAATATAAAATTAAAAAACAAAATAAATAAACAATTATTTTAATATTTTTATTTTTATTTTTATAATAAAATTAAAATAATTTATAATTTGAATAACTTGATATATTATAAAAACTAAAATTAAGAACACTAAAAATATTTTAAAATAATTTGATATCCCTTTTATTATTGTAAAAATGACAAATTAATTAATTGTAATGTTTTAATATTTTTCAAAATCCTACTCATATACTTTCAACAATCCTTTCTACACATTTCCAAAATATAATATACTTTCCAACCATCTTTCTACACATTTCCAAAATACTCAAATACAAAATAAATATTAATTAAAAAATACAATACCTGATACCATTCGCTAATTTCATTCGTCAATTTCCAAAATACACTTGTAAGGAATTGTCTGATCGCAAGTTTGCTATCATATACTTTCCAACCATATTTCTACACATTTCCAAAATACTCAAATACAAAATAAATAGTCATTAAAATATACAATACATGATACCATTCACTAATTTCATTCGTCAATTTCCAAAATACACTCGTAATGAATTGTCCGAGCGCAGGTTTGCTAATGGAATCACGAGCTAATCCATTTAAATTAGGTACCCTTTTTAGCTCCTTATCAAATTATGTTTGTGTTCTATGAGCTTGCAAGTCGCTTAAAATCTGTTGTGCGCTTATTCTATTTGTCTTCTAAACTCTTTGGCTGTGAATCGTGATAAGCGCTTGAGATCAAATGCCATACAATCGTTGTGCTGCAATCGATTCTCGTGTGATATCTCGCTAGAACGCCCACGCTTTGTATTTCAATGAAAGAAGAGGAAAAATACCCAGAAAAATCACGCGAATACATATTTCAAAAATTGGGAAGATCAGTAATTAAGAAGCCCTCGAACCGATGGTCCTCTAACTTGCAAGAGCAAGGAAATAGAAAACTTACAAGCGCAGGGGAATAGATTGCAGGGATGTTATGCAAGCGAGCAAGCTGAACCTAGCTGAGGCAACCCACCCATCACATGTGAAGGTGTGGTTATATCCTAACTCATAATCCCTATCCCTGGCCTTGATGCTTTCAGATTCATCACCTTCTGTATTCTTTGAAGTATCCGTCTTCTACAACAACCCAAATCCTGGCTCCCACATCAGAGGCCAAAAAAGCTGCGGGAACCATCGTTTTTATATCTGCAATGCCCAATCACATTGGATCCCCACGGTTCTGAGGGCCTGACTGGTATGATAGAGCTCCGCTTCAAATCGAAGTTCGAGTTTGGGTTTTAGTTGTGCCGGTATCAAGGTGAGGGCTTCCAAAGGTTCCGAGTGTTTGATAAAACTTGGGATTGTGGAATTGGTACACGGATTTTCGGTGAAGATCGCGGTGTCTCAACTTCTAAAGGGAAAATATGGGTCATGGCTACCAAGCTCAAGGACAAGCAAGGGAATTCGAAATTGAAGGGCGAGGGTTTTGAACCTAGGAATCTAGTATGTATTAGTTTGATTAAGTGTTGTGTCATTTATTGCAATGTTTTCATTTATTCAATTAAGCTTTCGCTTCAACATATGTTGTTGGGGCAGGACAATGGGGTCAGGGTTTAACCACTTCAACATATGTTGTTGGGGAAGGAAAATGGGGCCAGGGTTTGTCCAGCTTCTATTGCTTGTTTGGCATCTCCAAAAACCTATGTTGGGGCAGGACAATGGGGTCAGGGTTTGGCCATATTCTATTGCTTGTCTGGCATCTCCAAAAAGCCTTGAAGATTTCTTGGCAGTATTTATATACTCTACCATCTTCTATTTCTTGTCTGGCATATCCAAAAGCCTTCAGATCCATGCCAATTACTAAATTGGCTGGGGTTTAACCACAATGAGCTATAGTAATGTAAGAGATTTTTGGCTAGGGTTTCACTACCGCCTCTGTGAATTCCTTAATCGACCCATATCCTTGTCCAATCCCACTACCCCTAACCCATTTAACCCCCTAAACCCTAATCCCATTAACCCCTAACCCCTAAAATCCTTAACTGCTAAATCCCCTAACCCCATATACCTCTAAACCCCTAACCCATTTAACGCCCTAAACCCTAAAACTCTAAACCCTTAACCCCTCACCCCTTAAACCCTAATTCCCAACCCTTAACCAATTTAACCCCCTAAACCGCTAAAACACTAACCCATTTAACCCCCTAAACCCTAACCCCATTAACCCCTAACCCTAATCCTTAAATTCTAAATCCCCTAATCCCCTAAACCTCTAAACCGACCCTTAGCCCATTTAACCCCCTAACCCTTAACCCTTAACCCATAACCCCTTAAACCCTAATTCCCAACCTCTAACCCATTTAACCCCATATACCCCTAAAACCTAATCCATTTAACCCCCTAAACCCTAAACCTCTAAACCCTTAACCCCTAACCCCTTAAACCCGAATTCCCAACCCCTAACCCATTTAACCCCCTAAACCCCTAAAACCTTAACCCATTTAACCCCCTAAACCTTAAACCTCTAAACCCTTAAACCCCTAAACCACTAACACCTAAACCCCTAACCCCTTAACCCCTAAACCCCTAAATCATTAACGCTTAATCCATAACCCATTAACCCCTAAAATCCTTAATTGTTAAATCCCCTAACTCCTAAGCCCCTAATCCCTAATCCCTTAACCACTAACTCATTATTCACCTAACCCCTAATAGCACCTAAATCCCTTAACCCCTAAGCCCCCAATCCCTAATCCCTTAACCATTATCTCTTTATTCCTCTAACCCCTAAATGCGCCTAAATCCCCTAACCCCTACCTCTTAACCACTAACTCATTATTCCCATAACCCAAATCCCTAATCCCTTAACCACTAACTCATTATTCCGATAACCCCTAAATGCACTTAAATCCCCTAACTCCTAAGCCCCCAATCCCTATCCCCTTAACCACTAACTCATTATTCCCCTAACCCATAAACCCTAAACCTCTAACCCCTAAGCCCCTATTCTTCTAACCCCTAAGCCCCTAATCCTTGATCCCTTAACAACTAACTCATTATTCCCTAACCCTTATAGAAATCCTTAAAACTCGTTGGGATTAGCCATTCCAAATGAAAGCTGGTCTAGTTGGGACCTACGATCGAGTTAATTCCCCCTTGTTGGCAAGGTGTAATTTTTGCCCTGTCAACAACCCTATAGTCCTTAATCCCTCTAACATATAACCCTATAGTCATTGTTAATTCATATGAACTTTAATCCTAAGCCCTAATTCCTCTAAAAATTATAAGACCCAATCCTTATAACCCTTGCCACACTTAATACCTAAAGATTACAACCCTTATCCTCTAAAAGAATTTACCTCTCTAACATGTAATACATATAATCATTGACACCTGACCACTATACTCCTTAACACATATAAACCATAACCATAATACTATAACCATTATATCTCTTTACATTTTACCATCATAAACCCTAAATTTTATAACCTTTAATCCCTATCTCTTTTTAAACCCTAAAATCCCTAATAGAACCTTATAACCCATATTTCTAATAATCCCTAATATTTACAAAATTAGTCCTTATAATCCTTGCATTAAAACCCCTAACCTTATAATCTATATTTCCAACAATGCTTAGCCTTCACAGCCCTTGGTCCTTATAATCCTTGCATTATAACACCAAAACCTTATCCTTGTAACTACAACCATCACTTAGTGACTATAAGCACCTTATCTTAAGCACAATGTACAAACTTGATCACCACTTTCATAGGAATTATCTTATTCCAAGTTGACCATTGACATTGGCATGGACCTGTAATTCCCCTAGTCATACTTGATTGGTGATCATTGTAGTACCATGGGTTTATTAAACCACAGATGAGATGACCACGTAGGGAAATCGACATTGGTGTAGGATTATCCGTTGTTGATGTAGGTGTTGGAACTTCGTCGCTAGTGCAAAAATGATTACATGGTGACACAAAACTAATGCAATTGCGTTGGAGTATGTATCAACATGCCATGCCATGCACAATGCCTGATTAAGTAAACACTTAGGTGCATAATAAAGATCTCAATCATAACTACATGTTTATTAAACACCCATGTTCACTTTGTGAATATGGAGGTTAGGGGTGATATTGTAGAGCCATTTAATACACCACTAAACTTCCCTATAGTGAGAAAAATTTGATGACATAGATATCCATGATTCTCATTCATCCAAAACCACAATGAAATTTTGACAATACAGATTGACCTAGAACTTGACAAAACTTGTAAAAGCATTGTTCCGCTATGAATGAGCTTTGGATCATAGTAGAACTCTGCCCGTGCCTAAAATTTCTACCAAATCATTACCAAATGATTAGCTTATTTTGTGACACTAGATAAATTTTAAAGAACTACCTAATCTTATAGAAAAATTCTTTCCAATTGTTGATATATGATGATAAAAAGAGCTAAAATTCTTATTGATTTACAACTTTACTTGTTTTTTTTTACTATTTAAGTTAATCATGAACAAAAAAAAACTTTTAAAAGATATTGTTTCACCACGAATAAGCCATAAATTGTAGTAGACTCTACTTATATCTAAATTTTCTACCAAATTCTTACCATCTTTATTAGTGGAAAGAAAATCTATATACTTCAAAAACATGAGTTATTTTAATAATTACGTCGAAGGCGTTCCCTTTGCTGGCTTTGGGTAAGCACACTATTCACTCCAGCTAATGAGAAACTTTTCCTATCACCCTTCCAACCAATTAAAATTTTACATTTGGTTATTCCTCCAACCAATAAAAATTGGTCATCTGTCCAATTAAGTCCTTACACATCTCTGTTTCATATTAATGAATTCGTAGTTCTCTACCACCCGTGAATAGGTGACCAACACTTTTATTTTGGGGAGAGACAGTTGCCGACACAATTTCTTCTCTTGTAAATTCATAGGAGGATCATTTCTTCAGGTAGATTGAAAGGCGGGTGCATACCAGCATAGCCATGAACAGCACCAACAGAAGCAGTGGGTTATTTTTCTATTTACGATTATCTTCATCTATTTTCTTGTAGATCTACTTGTTAGATTTTAGAGGATTGTGTTTTCATTCTCTAGTATTCAAGCTTTCACGAAACATGGTTAAAAAAAATTTCATCCTCTTGGAAAATGAAAATGGTTGTGTGTGTGTAGGTCCAGCCAACACTGGTATTTACAAGGAAAGATTTTGGTATCGTAAGTACAAATGAAGGGGAGAACGTCCCTTTCTTAGTTGGGACAGAACCCTCCACCTTTGGTTTACACAGTAGTCGGTCTGCCTCTTCCATTATAAAACCCAAAGAAGAGGGCTCCCAGACTGGCTCACCACCATGGCACAGTGACGACCAATTTTCCCAAGGGTGAAAGGATTATTGGCGGCACACAGCACGTGAGTCTAAATGCCCCCCACATTGGCGAAATCTTCACAGTGTGGGGCGGTCTCTTCTAGGCTTTCGATTGCTCGATGGTGTACTTCAGGAAAAGAGAGGACCCATGGAATTCTATAATCATAGGGACCCAGGACCGCTACCAGGTCTGCTATATTCAGTGGTGTTTTTCTTGCTTTGATAGAGGGTGTCGAGATTATGCTAAATAGGGTTTTGAGTGCGCAGCAATAGTTTCTGCCCATGGTTGAAGATGTGCCTAATATTCAGGGTCCTATTCCAGGGTTTCAAGGCTATGGACCCATCCCTGCCAATATTGGGGGTCCTGGGGCTGAGCTAGCTCAAGCCCCCACTCAGAGTAGCTCCTGGTTTGGAGGATTCAAGGGGTTTTTTGAGGACAAGAAAGAAGAATCACAGCATTGTAGTGGTGGTGGCAAGGCTGAGGTTTTGGAGAGTTTTGATCAGCCCAGCACTCCGGTGCCCACTTTTGAGTTCAAGTGATTCGGGAGATTTTGGTCTTTGTTGGCATCAACTACCGAGTAAGGGCTTGAATTTATTCTGCTTTAAAATCAAACCAAAACCCATAGGCAAAAATGGGCTTTTCAAGTGTATGATTCACTGAGATAAATTTCACAGAATGCAATACTTTGGTCTAGAAATTATTTAACATTTTTAGCTCATTATTTGAATAAGATTGAACTTCTTGGTTATGTCTCGAATTGCTTCATGTTGTGTGAAAAAGGGACACGCGATATCAAAGAATAAATCAATTTTCCCTAGTAACCCACAGTCTCCTCAAATAGTTTACCCCAAGCTTTCCGAGGAAGATGAGGGGTAGGGAAACTTTTCAAAGCAAGTCACTTTTGGCTATTTTATTTTATAGGCAGAAAGCTCGTTATATTTTAGAGTGGAGAATTCTACGAAATTGTAGGACAGTGATCTTTCTTTTTAGAAGAATGTTGGTCATATTTTTTTTTCAGAAATTGTAGGGAAGTGATTACATTTGGTGTGTTTATAGTTGATTATGCAATTATTATGGACATGTCTCTATTGTAATTTCTGTATTTATTTTGAAATAATTCCTTCCTAAGATTGTCTCAGACAAGATTTATCTAACATACAGATAATGTATCCTTAATGGCTGGAATTTCTAGTCCCTTGATAGAGCTACTTGAGTTGTGGAGCTAGAAATTTTTTTATCATTAATCTCTTCATTGGCAGCAACTGTGTCGCCTCTTTATTCCAATACAACATCAAATTTTCTATACCCAAATACACGAAACTGGGTTATTTCCTGGGTATTTGTTTCACTTACCAATTCGTGGATGCCAATTTTTTATCGCATATCGTGATCATTCAGACAAATATTTACAGTCACTAGTTTTAAAGCAACCTTAAATGGTCCATTACTATAAAATTTCCCTATCATTTAAATAGATACAAAATTAAAATAAATGTAGAAAGCCAGAAATAGAAAAAATTCCTCACTGTGTTTTTAAGTGCCTGAACTGAACCAATACTCTTCACAAGATTGGCTAACTTGCTCTTAAAATATAACATAATCAACTTTAAGCTAAGCTACTTTTAAAGAGGAAAAAAAGGTAGATTCATAATTTCATTTTCCATGTAACAAATAATTTCACTATCTGCAAGAGTAAAATATCTTCAAGGTTTAAAGTTATATAACAAAAGAGTAAAATATCTTCAAGGTTCAAAGTTGTATAACAAAAGAGTCAAATATCATCAAGGTTTAAAGTTATATAACAATAAGGCTTGAAGCTATTATAACAATATACTCAATATGAGCTTAATATGTCTTTTGTGAAATTTGAACACTCAAAGTAAACCTCGGTGAGAAACGCAACTGGATTTACCCCCTTTCAATTGGTGTATGGTCTGGGAGCTATCTTACCTATCCAATGTGAAATACCATCATTACACTAGTATATTTGGCCCAATTTCCGGCGGCCACTTCGTCGCTATTCCGACACATAGGCGTCGCAAGAGCGACAATTTAAGGCCAGGAAAAACGTGATTAGCCATTATGTCGCAATTCCAACACTTCAATAAAGTGTCAGAATAGTGACACTATTTCCGACGTTTTCCAAACCTTTGCTCTTCCGACGTTTACAAAAATATCGCTCTTCCAATGTTTTCCAAATCGTCTCTCTTCTGACATTTCCCAAACCATCGCTCTTTCAACATTTTCCAAGCCATTTCTCTTTCGACATTTTTCAAAAGCGTCGCTCTTCCGGCGTTTATCGAAATTTCACACAACTATTGCAATTCTGACGATACTTCTTCCGATGTTTACAATGTCGCTCTTTTGACACTGATGTAACGTCACTTTTCTGACGAAAAAGTAAAAAAAAAAAAAAAAAAGAGAGACATCACTCTTCCGACGCTTATGTAACGTCGCTTTTCCGATGAAAAAGTAAAAAAAATTAAAAAAATCAATGTCGCTCTTCTGACGTGTATGTATCGTCGTTGTTCCAATGAAAAAGTGAAAATATTTAAAAATAAATAAACATCGTGTTTCCAACTTTTAAGGCGTTGGTCTTTCGACGATTGGATAAAAATATTTAAAAAAAAAAATCCACCAAATGTACTAGTAAGGTTTATAATATATAAACATTTGGTCAATTATCTGGCATGAATAATCCAACACTTATATACAGCTTGATGAATAATGGTCTTCCGATAATTGACCAAATTTATATATAAACATGAATTATCGGAATTGAATAATGGTCTTCCGATGAATAATCCGACGCTTATATATAGCTTGATGAATAATGGTCAATTATCTGGCATGATTTTCTATGCGCCTTTTAGAATCATGATTCAACTTTCTTCCAAATGCATTAGAGTTGTATATTTATCCGCCCCTTGCTGCAATTGTAGCATTTGTTCAAGAAAATACAAGTTTTGACTGCAAAACTTATAGAATACAATTTTTTATAAGTGCAATGGTGAAAATTTGAAGACCATTTTAGACTGTTTGTGTTGCTGACTGTATGTTTTATTAGGTAAAGAAATAATTGATAAATCAACCATGGAGAAACACCCTCCTGAATATATCCAGGACCAATTTTAGGAATAAGTAATGACAATTTTGACTGAACCATAAATAGGAAGATAGTCGTGGGAATCAAAATGTTCAACCATGCTCACTGGAAAATGATGAAATACACATCGACTCAGGCTTACAACAAAGAGAAAGCACTGTGTGCAAGCATCAGCAGAACACATTGGCATTACAAAATGGAATTCATTCACTTACCGAATAAAGTTGTTTGTAACGTGTTTTGTAGAATCGCGTGCACCCAGAGAATAGTATGATATTCATCCTTTGGAAACAAGTCTAGTTTGATATAGGGTCTTAGATAATATGTCCACCAAAAATGGCATCTCTTCAGAAGCATGAATATATAAAAATTTACATAGGTACACAGAAATCATATATATGTTGTTGTTTAATGGAAAAGGTTGTCGTTTACATTGGACAAATATCTGAGATCCATATCTCTATATATCTTCACAGTGTCGACATAGTAATAATGTTGGTTAAGAACAATCTACTCAATAGTAAGATTGGAGACTTCATTGAGCTTGTATGCCTCTTGGCATAGTAAAATACCCATTGTAAACTCCCACCCATAACCCTTTTCTTCTCAAATATTTTTTAATTTATTATCTAATCAAAAATAAATCTTACATAAACACATACATTTAAATTTAATTAATAATATATATACTTTTTACTGAAAGCATATACATATTGACTATATTTAGATAGTTTAGTTGCTCAAGTTATTATTATTAAAACATCTCTGATCTAGATATATTGCAAACATCTCTGTTCTAGATATATTGATAAAAATATTTAAAAAAAAATTCCGCCAAATGTACTAGTTTGAATGTATATCCTCTGCCTCATCTATATCACTATAAAATGATATAGCTTAATGAATAATGGTAAATTATCTGGCATGATGTACTATGCGCCTTTTAGAAGCATGATTCAACTTTCTTCCAAACACATTAGAGTTGTATATTTATTCGCCCCTTGCTGCAATTGTAGCGTTTGTTCAAGAAAATACAAGTTTTGACTGCAGAACTTATAGAATACAATTTTTTATAAGTGAAATGGTGAAAATTTGAAGACCATTTTAGACTTTATTTGTTACCGACTGTATGTGTTATTAGGTAAAGGAATACTTCATAAATCAACCATGGAGAAACACCGTCCTAAATATATCAGCCACATTGAAAAGTAAGTCTGCAAAGAGGCCCATTTTTTCAAGACAACACTTAACCTATCATTGAAAGTCACTGTTATCTTAAAACTATTATAAAAGTCTAAATCAAAATCAATGGGTTGAAGATCTTCAAAATTAGAGAAATTTAAAGCATAAATTGTAAATAAAAAAACAAAAGGAGAGAGCCATCATGGCATCAATTTGCCCCTTCTGCAAGCCTGCTTTCTCTCCTTATCTTGTAATATAGGTATAGATATTGTTTACAAAGGGAAAATTTAGACAAGAATATCTTGCTCACATAAACTTCAATTCATAGGCTATCTTACCCAATTATGCAAATATGGATATTGCCCCAAGTCTAACTTTGATGGAAAATCCAAGGATAGCCCTGCTCTAGCATGGGAAGGAATCATCCTAGAAACCAAAACACCCACATTGTAGCATTGACCTTCAAAGTTTTAGACATAAGGCCAAATAAAAAAGAAAAACTCAAGGCCGCAAAGAAAACAGGGTGCTTGAGGCAAATAATGTCTCTGGTAAGATGTTGGAGAAAGGCTTAGCTCCCTCCCTGGTGACTTATACCACGCTTGTTGATGGACTATGTAGAGCCGGTGCAATTGATCTTACATATAAATTATTCGACAAAATGGTAAAGCAGGGCTGTTCTCCAAATGTCTACACTTACATTGCACTAATCTATGGACTTTGCAGGGAAGCCAAACTGGAAGAGGCTGAAATGTTGATTGATAAAATGAAGGAGAAAGGCTTATAGCCTAACCAAGTAACATACACATCATTGATTGATGGCAACGTCAAATCAGACAGGGTGGATCATGCTTTTGATCTATTAAGTAAGATGATAAATGAAGGATACCAACCTAATTATCGAACTTATTGTAAGCTTATGAATGGTATAGTTCAAGAAAACGAGATACAAAAAGAACACTTGATTCCTGATGAGGATGCAGTAGGTAGTTCAGATACTGATAACTTGGATGAAATTCATGACTTGGATGGAATGCCACTTGAAATAAACAATGTTCTTGCAGTTAAGATTTTTGAGAAAATGATGGAGAAGCATTGTGAGCCTACTGTAGATACTTATAGTGCCTTAATTGCAAGATTATGCAAATCAGGCAAACTCCTTGAGGCAGACCAGCTGATAAAAAATATGTTAGAGAGAGGCCTCTATCCCAATGAAGCAATTTATACAGCTCTTAATAATGGGAACTGTAAATAGGGAAACTGCATCTATTTTTTGGAGCTTTTGGATAGAATGATTGAAAATGGTTATGAACCAAAAATATCTTGTTAATGGGCACTGTAAACAAGGAAACTACGTCTATTGTCTGGAGCTTGTTTCTTTCGACTAGATCATGGACACACATATCAATAGAATGTCAGTTATGGGTTTTTCCCCAAAATAATCACTTCCCTGTATCCATCATGAATGCATTGAAAATAAACAAAACAAAACCTTAAAGTAGACCATTTTTCCAAAAAATGTTTCAACAACTCAGATATCATGTCCCACATGAATCAAGATAAACTTCAAAACTAAATACAAAAAAAATCCCATGAATCTGAAATTGATATGTAGTGTTTCCTACTATTTGGATTATAACAAACATAAAACAAACATTCAAAACCAACTTATTGAGATGTTCAATATCACAAGGCAAAAAATTTTATACGATACATTTGACATATTAACAGAAAATCTAATTGGTGATAAAAATACGAAATCTAGGTAATCAGACATCTTCAAAAATCCTCCTTTTAGCTCACTTTTAACCCTATAGAAATAAAATGAGACCAAGATATTTCAAACATGGACCTTTAAGTATAAAAATAAAATTTCCTACTGAGTAGAATTAGACTATCAGCGAGACTATCTGGGACCAAGTTTAGGAATAAGTAATGACAACTTTGACTGAACTGTAAATTGGAAGATAGCCATGGGAATAAAAATGTTCAACTACGCTCATGGAAAATGATGAAATACACACCGACTTAGGCTTACAACAAAGAGAAAGCACTATGTGCAAGCATCAATAGAATTGGCATTACAAAATGGCATTCATTCACTTACCGAATAAAATTGTTTGTAACGTGTTTCGTACTATCGCGTGCACCCAGAGAATAGTATGATCTTCATCCTTTGGAAACAGGCCTAGTTTGATATAGGGTCTCAGATAATATGTCCACCAAAAATGGCAGCTCTTCAGTACCATGAATATATAAACATTTACATAGGTACACAGAAATCATATATCTGTTGTTGTTTAATGGAAAAGGTTTCCGTTTACGTTGGAAAAATATCTGAGATCCATATCTCTATATATCTTCACATTGTCAACACAGTAATAACGTTGGTTAAGACCTATCTGCTGCTCAATAGTAAGATTGGAGACTTCATTGAAACCCTGTACACAACAAAAACCCACATCATTTTAGCAAATGAAATCCTACATTTCAAAAACACAAGGTCAAGGTTTTGAATCTAAAAAAGACACATACCTTGTAGGCAATCACAGTTCTCAGCCTCCTTCCTAACGACATCAAGCAGAGAATCAATGAGCTCGGCTCCTTCCATGTAATGCCCCTTGGCCTAGTTGTTTCCAGCCCCGGATGGGAAAAAAACGAAGTTATCAGGTGTGAAGACCTGTCCATAAGGCCCGGTCCTCACACTGTCCATGGTGCTAGGTTCCAAATCCATGAGCACGACTCGGGGCACAAATATCCCACAACTCACCTCATTGTATTAAATATTAACCCTTTCAAGCTATAGATCTAAAGTGCCCTGATATCTCCCAGTAGGATCGATCCCGTGTTCTTCACAAACCACTTCCCAGAACTTGGAGCCGATCTGGTTGCCACATTGGTCCCCCTGAATGTGAAGGATATCTCACATTTTTTCTATCGACCCAACTCAGATTTGGATCATATCTAAACTTCCCCTCTATCACTGCTCAATACATTAAGAATTGTTGCAGAAGATCCCTCAGTGATTAAGGTAAGAAAAGCATCATTAGGTTGCTTCCTATTTCAATAGATCTGTGTGTAACTCCTCTAGGATGCAATCAATGAATCTGATGATCACTTATTGTGTTTTTTATGCGGGACATATGGCTTCAGTTCAACGTTCCATTCTTTTTATTACATACATATTTCCTCACAAATATAATGCTAGTCTCCAAGATTATGGATGTGATGTGACTATTATAATTGAAGTGCCAAAGATATAGGTGTGATGCCTGTAGATGTAATGATGTTGCATGCGATGCCTCACACTTCAGAACCTGCAAGAAAACTCAACAAAACCCACATAAACCAAACCAAAAGAACAAAGAAACCCCAATATCAAAGATGGCTCAGAAACCATTTTGCAACTTTCACTTATTTGAAAACCTTTGGCCGCAGAGCTAATAGATAGAGAAACTTTGTTTTAACCCTGAACTGCCCCTCCAAACAGGATTTTCCGCATCCTCCCTCCTTCCCTAGACAAACCATGCAACCAGAGGGAAATGTACAAGGGAAATTAAAACTTTTGATATTTGAAAATTTTTGACATTTTGAAATGAAATGTGTGTGCTTTTTTAAGGCCACTCAAATTCCATTAAATAAAATGTGTGAGAATTTTCTTGGGGTTAATAAGGGGTTTGGGTAAATAAGTGGTATCGTTGATTATAAATAATTATTAATGAGATTAGATCTAAGACATTTAATTAAATTATTAATTATATAAAATTGTTGAATTTTTATTTCATAAACTAGGGATTTTGGTTGATTTTCTAATCTAATTATGTGATACTAAAGATGAACTATGGTAACTTAAAAATAAGTTTTATGTGGTTAAAAGAGAAGTAGTAATGTTATGGCATGAATGATTATTTTCAATGAATTTTTTTTTTTAGCAAGGATAATCAGGCGCACGATGCCACAGGGGAGCAAACGGGCCTCCCAAACGTGCACAAGGCACCTGGGCAGTCACAACTTAGAAAAATTGATACAGGTGCCCTCGAATGAAATGGCCCAACCCGAATGCCCCCGGTCAGGCAACCTCACATGACATGACACTGCGCGCCCGACCGAATGATTCCATAAGGGAGAAAATGACAAATGGGCCGCTTGAACGTGCACAAGGCTCCTGGGCAGTCACAACTTAGCAAAACTGATACGGGTGCCCTCGAACAAAACGACCCAACCCAAACATGCCCGGTCGGGCGACCTCACACGACGCGCCCGACCAATCGATGCCACAAGGGAGAAAATGGAAAACGGGACGCCCGAACATGCACAAGGCACCCGAGTGGTCACAACTTAGCAAAACTGATACGGGCGCCCTCGAATGAAACGACCTCCCCCGAATGCACTTGGTTGGGTGACCTCACATGGAGCGACACGACGAATGATGCCACAGGGGGGAAAATGGAAAACAAGCCGCTCGAATGTGCACAAGGCACCCGGGCAGTCACAACTTAGCAAAACTGATACGGGCGCCCTCGAATGAAACGACCCGACCGGAACGCGCCTGGTCATGCGACCTCACACGGCGCGACATGGCACGCTCGACCGAATGATGCCATAAGGGAGAAAATGGTAAAAGGGCCACCTGAAAGTGCACAAGTCACCCAGGTAGTCACAACTTAGCAAAACTGATACGAGTGCCCTTGGACGAAATGGCCCGACCCGAATGCGCCCGGTTGGGCGACCTCACATGGCACGACAAGATGCACCTAACTGAAGGATGCCACAAGGGAGAAAATTATGAACGGGCCGCCTGAACGTACATAAGGCACTTGGGCAGTCACAACTTAGCAAAACTGATATGGGCACCGTCGAATCAAACGGCCTGACCCAAATGCGCCCGGTTGGGCGACCTCACACGACGCGCCCGACCGAACGATGCCACAAGGGAGCAGACGGCAAACGGGTTGCTTGAATGTGCACAAGGCACCTGAGCAGTCACAACTTAGCAAAACTGATACGAGCACCCTCGAACGAAACGGCTCGACCCGAATGCGCCCGGTCGGGCGACCTCGCACGGCGCACCCGACCGAACAATGCCACAAGGGAGAAAACGGAAAACGGGCCACCCGAACATGCACAAGGCACCCAGGTGGTCATAATTTAGCAAAACTGAAACGGGTGCCCTCGAACGAAACAACCTGAACCGAATGCGCCTGGTCAGGCGACCTCCCATGGTGCGACACAGCGCGCCCGACCGAACGATGCCACAAGGGAGAAAATGGAAAACGGGCTGCCCGAATGTGCACAAGGCACTTTGGCGATCACAACTTAGCAAAACTGATACAGGCACCCTCGAACGAAATGGCCCGACCCAAACGCGCCCAGTCGGGTGACCTCACATGACGCGACATGGCGCGCTCGACTTAACAATGCCACAAGGGAGAAAATGACAAACGGGCCGCCCAAATGTGCACAAGGCACCTGGGCAGTCACAACTTAGCAAAACTGATACGGGCGCCCTTGAACGAAACAACTCGACCCAAATGCGCCCGATCGGGGGACCTCGCACGTCGCGCCCGACCGAACGATGCCACAAGGGAGAAAACAACAAACAGGATGCCCAAAGGGATTTTGAAGGGGTTCCCCCACCATATGACTGGAAGAAGAGAACAATCATTCCAGATGCTCTGAAAATGTTGAGGCTTCAGCCAGGTCACAAGTATTGTCTGCTAGCTAGGAAGGCTTTCCAAAAAAGTTGGCTGGCATCACTATGACACTATTATGGAATTAGAAGGGAAGAGAAAGGCAAAGGCTCAGGTATCATATGAGAGAAGAAAGCAATTAGAAAAATTGAGATCAAAAGCAATGGAGTTAGCCGAAAAACAGCATGCCCCAGAGATGGATAAGATAAAACTTGACAACGTATTTGTCAATTTCCTTGACCCTTTATTGGTTATTCATAAGGAGTATGAATACACCACCGTTAATATCAAAGTAACCGGCCCCTATCAGATCAAGGGCTACAAGTTGTAGTTTTCGTCTGAACATCAACATAACACAACCATGCTTACAACTAGGATATGTTTTTTGAGGAGGGGAAATCTTGTCGAGATCAACATCAAGAATCCATTGCAAAAAAAAAGTACAACTTGTGGTGATTCTAGATGAGCATAGATGAATAGCTACAATAGATGCCGAATGTGAAAATTATGGAGGAAAAAGATTAAATTCATCTTCCTTTTGCATTCGAGTGAGAGGAAAATCAATCATCAATGAAAATTCAAAATTTTCAAGCTGGTCAGCAAGATCAACCAAATTAGGGGAAGAGTTTGGGGAACCTTCATAAGTTAATGGGGCCTATGTGATATGGCTACGAGTTATCTACCCCCACACAATCCGATATGCAAACAATAAACATTGTAGGCATAGGGTTAATTAACCCCACACATAGTGGAGTTAACACTCGAAAAGCAGCTTGCCCCAAAGATGGAGCTCTTAGCTTCAATAAAGTATTAGATAAGCTACATGTTGTGCTCAATGAAGTAGTCAATTTTGAAAATGAAAAGAAATTATTTCTAAAGATGAGGCTTTTTACTAGAAAGATATAACGACACATAAATAATTACACTGTTGATACAATAATAATATAATCTCTAAACAGCCTTCTCACATTCATGACCTGAGTATATAGTGAATCAAACAGAAGTAAGAAAACAATTACTTCTTCAAAGCTAATTCGAATTTGAAGGGCTTAGGGGATTGGGGGTTAGGGGTTAGGGGATTAGGGGTTAGGGGTTAGGGGCTAAGGTCTAGGGGGTTAAATGGGTTAGGGTTTTATGGATTTATGGGGTTAAATGGGTTGGGGGTTGGGATCTAGTGTTTAAGGGGTTAGGGGTTAAGGGTTAGAGGTTTAGGATTTAGGGGGTTAAATGGGTTAGGCATTTAGAGGTTTAGGGGCTTAGGGGATTTAGCAGTTAATGATTTTAGCTAGGGGTTAGGGGTTAAGGGGTTAATGGGTTAGGGGTTTAAAGGTTAGGGGTTAGTTGGGTTAGGGGCCAAGAATTAGGGTTTAAGGGGTTAGGGTTAAGGGTTTAATGGTTTAGGGCTTAAGGGGTTAGGGGTTAAGGATTTATAGGTTTAGGGTTTAGGGGGTTAAATGGGTTAAGGGTTTACTAGAGGTTTAGGGGGTTAAACGGGTTAGGGGTTAAGGGTTTAGGGGTTAGGGGTTTAGAGGTTTATGGTTTAGGGGTTAAATGGGTTAGGGGTTTAGAGGTTTAGGGGGTTAAATGGGTTAGGGGTTGGGAATTAATGTTTAAGGGGTTAGGGGTTAAGATGATAGTTTCATTGGTCTCTATTTGTGCACATTAGTTTCTTATTATTTGCGTCTCAATGTAACAATTTTGTAAGTATTGTTGCTTTTTGTCATGTCTTCTTTATTTATTAAGAGATAGGACTTAAGAGAGAGGAACCAGTATCATAGAAGAAATAATATGTGACCAAATTACTCTATATGGAGATGGGAGATAGGGGCACCCTACCTACCTACTAAATGTCTAAACCAAATGTGGTGTAAACATCTGTAATGGTGGTTGATTATAGGAGGAGAGGTTTTTATGAGGAGGAATTGGATTTTAAGGAGGTCACAATTTAGCATTTTTTATACAACCACCCTCACATGACCCAACCCAACCTAACTCGACTCGCCCGAACATGTTTCCTTGGGCGGCCTCATGACACGACACAACCTGACCAGACTACTGGATGGATAAGTCATTCTTGTAGACAAGACAAACCTCCCAAGTGTCCTACAGACAGCTAGCAACAAACGGAAAAATAAAACTATCTTTCTCTAGATATATTGCGATTCATAATTAAATGCTATAAAGGCTTAATGATCTTACCTTTGATCCAACACTTGTTTGTAGTAGTAGTCCTTTAGTCACCCGAAAGAGTTGCCTTCAAAGATCTACAATCACAAAAAACAAACATCAAATAGCACCTGCATAGCATATATTCATAAATCATATCTATTATGGTGATCAAGGAATCCATAAAATAAACCAATCAATTGAAAGCTTATTGAGAAAAACAGATTTATTTGTATTCACTTAAATAAGAAGGGCCTTACAACCGTGTCCACCTTGATGTTGTACAGGTCTTCTTGGGGTCCGGAACAGGTGTTTCCTCTACTCTGACCAGCCTTTCACTCTTCCAACCAAGATACATACAGGTATGTAATATTTCCCACATGAAATCTCACCTAAAAGGGTCTAAGTTTCAATAGCACTTCGCCTCCAATAATACTAAAACTTCAACTCATCAATTTTCTTGTAACCCCTTGAGGCTGCCCTATGCCTATTTTTATAGTGAAAGAGAGGAGGCTACAACTCCAAACAAGAAGGGATAGAATCCTCCTTCAAAGGGATTAACTCCTTACATCAAGGGGTTAGCTTCTTAATGGATGGGATGCATGAACCTGAAAAGAGCGATCTTTCCACCACAGGAATGTTTCTAGAAGCTTCCAAAAATGACTCAAACTGAGCTTCTAAATTTTACTTGTGCCTTTTTTATCTTTTACAGGGGTCCACACCCTTAATGAATAAACAGTGTGTTTGGCTCTACAATTTTCCTTTACAAAAGGTTTGGTACTGCAGGTAAAGCTAAGAGAATGTGCGGTACAAGTGTTTTAAGGACTTTTATGAGCTTTTCTCTTAATTTCAAGGCTTGACTTTGGGAACTTTGATATTGTAGACCTTTAGGGAGTACTAAAATGTTATAGTGACAAATTTTAGTGTAACACAGACTGGACCCGACTCGACTTGCCCGAACGTGTTTCCTTGGGTGCCCTCAAAATATGGCACGACCTGACCTAACCCGACCCGAATGCGTTCCCCTGGGCGACATCAGTACACGACTTGACCCAACCCACCCGAACACGTAATTTCGACCCTAGGTGCCCTCATGACATGGCCTGACACGACCTGACCCAGTTGGACATGTTCCTTGAGTGCCCTCACATGACCCAACCTAACCCGACCCTCTCGAACATGTTTCCTTGGGCGCCCTCATAGTACAACACGACCCGACCCGACCTAACCCAAACGCATTTCCTTAGGCGACATCACTTGACCCAACCCAACCCAACCTGCCTGAACATCGAAGGCATGAGGGAGAAAATGACAAATGGGTTGCATGAACATGCACAAGGTACATGGGCGGTCACAAATTAGCATTTTTTATACGACCTCCCTCACATGATTTGACCTGAATGAGTTTCCAATGGCACACCCCTCACACAGCATGACTTGACCTGCCTGAGAAAAGGGCGCACGAGGGAGGAAACAGAAAAGGGATCACACAAACGTGCATAAGCAACATGGGTGGTCACAACTTAGAATTTTTGATACGACCACCCTCATATGACCCAACCCAACCTGACTCGACCTGCCCGAACGCATTTCCTTGGGTGACCTCACATGACACGACCCGACCAGACCCAACTCAACCCGACCTATACGAACGTGTTTCCTTAGATGCCCTTAATTACAATACGACACAAACCGACCTGACCTAACCTGACCTGACTCGACCCACCCAAATGTGTTTCCTTAGGCGGCCTCACACGACATGACTCAACCAGACCCAACTCGACCCGACCAGTACAAACTCGTTTCCTTGGGCACCCTTAATTACAATATGGCACAAACCGACCTGACCTAACCTGAACTCATTTCCAGCTAATTGGGCGCCATCACATGACTCGACCCGACTCGTACGAATGTGCTTCCTTGGGCGGCCTCACATGACAAGACCCGATCACTAGACCTAACCCAACCCACTCGAACATGTTTCCTTGAGCGCCATCAGTACATGACTCGACTCGACCCGTACGAACGTTTTTCCTTGGGCGACCTCACAGGACACGACTCGACCAGCCCCAACTCGACCCGACCAGACCCAACTTGAAACGCCCAAATGCGTTTCCTTGGGTGACCTCACACGACACGACCTGACCCGACCCAAAAGGGATAGTTGAATGACTGAATGATGCCACAAGGGAGAAAATGGAAAACGGGCCACCCGAACATGCACAAGGCCACACCCAGGCAATCACAACTTAGCAAAACTGATACGGGCGCCCTCGAACGAAACGGCCCGACTTGAATGTGCCTGGTCAGGCGACCTCACATGGCGCGCCCGACCGAACGATGCCACAAGGGAGCAAACAGAAAACGGGTTGCCCGAATGTGCACAAGGCACTTGGGCGATCACAACTTATCAAAACTAATACGGGCGCCCTCGAATGAAATGAACCAACCCGACCCGAACGTGCCCGGTCAGGAAACCTCACATGGCGTGACACGGCGTGCCCAACCGAACGATGCCACAAGGGAGCAAATGGAAAATGGGCCACGCAAACGTGCACAAGGCACCCGGGCGATGACAACTTAGCAAAACTGATACGGGCACCTTCGAACAAAACGACCTGACTCGACCCGAACGCGCCTAGTCAGGCAACCTCACACGGCGCTCCCAACCTAATGATGCCATAAGGGAGAAAATGGAAAATGGGCCGCCCGAACGTGCACAAGGCACCCGGGCGGTCACATCTTAGAAAAAATGATACGGGTGCCCTTGAACGAAATGGCCTGACCCGAACGTGCCCAGTCAGGCAACCTCACATGACGCGACACGGCATGCCTGACCGAACGATGCCACAAGGGATCAAACGACAAATGGGCCGCTCGAACGTGCACAAGGCACCCAGGCAGTCACGACTTAGAAAAACTGATACGGGCGCCCTCGAACAAAATGGCCCGACCCGAACGTGCACGGTCGGGCGACCTCAAACGGTGCACCTGACCGACCGATGCCACAAGGGAGAAAATGGCAAACGGGCCACCTGAACATGCACAAGGCACCTAGGCAGTCACAACTTAGCAAAACTGATACGGGCACCCTCGAACGAAACGGCCCAGCCCGAACGTGCCCAGTTGGGCGACCTCACACGGCGCGACACGGCGAATGATGCCATAGGGGAGCAAATGGCAAGCGGGCTGCCCGAACGTGCAAAAGGCTTCCAGGCAGTCATAACTTAGCAAAACTGATACGGATGCCCTCGAACGAAACGACTCGACCCGAACACGCCCGGTCGGGCGACCTCACACGGTGCGACATGGCGCACCCAACTGGACGATGCCACAAGGGAGAAAACGGAAAACAAGCCACCCGAATGTGCACAAGGTACCTGGGTGGTCACAACTTAGCAGAACTGACACAGGCGCCCTCGAACGAAACGGCCTGACCCGAACGTGCTTGGTCGAGCAACCTCAAACGGCACCACACGATGAACGATGCCACAAGGGAGAAAATGGCAAGTGGGCTGCCCGAACGTGCACAACGCATCCGAGCGGTCACAACTTAGCAAAACTGATACGGGTGCCCTTTAACGAAACGACCCGACCCGAACGCGCCCAGTCGAGCGACCTCACATGGTGCGACATGGCGCACCCAGCCGAATGACGCCACAAGGGAGAAAATGGAAAACGGGCCGCCCAAACGTGCACAAGGCACTTGGGTGGTCACAACTTAGCAAAACTGATACAGGTGCCCTCGAACGAAATGGCCCGACCTGAATGCGCCCAGTCGGGTGACCTCACATAGCGCGCCCGAACGATTAATGACGCCACACGGGAGAAAACAGAAAATGGGCCACCGGAACTTGCACAAGGCACTCGGGTGGTCACAACTTAGAAAAATGTTGAGATTGCAACAAGATGATGAGCTTAGTGAAAAGAGTCACCTTCACTAACTGGGCCCACAGGGTATTTTTGGCGCAAGTCTATTTTTAGACTATGTCTACTTTTAGACATGTCGATCATATTCTATGAGTTCCAGGATGCTATATGTGGATGGTTGGTCAAGTTGAAAAAAATATATGGACTTCTATTTTTATACATATATGGCGAAATCTATTTTTATATTGCAAGTCTAAAAATAGATATGTTGAATATTATTAGCTCTTAATAATATTTGGACTCTAAACATTATCTTATTCTCTTGGAGCACTTCAGTTAAGTGCACAGATGTGGCACAGGAGCTGACAGAAGGAATTACGCTATTCCTAAGGGTTAAGTGGAGCTATTGCATGGAGACTTTAGTTAGAACTCATGTGATAGAGTTTGGTGGAGTTGGAGAAGTAGTTGGTGGAGTTGTGTTCAGTTTAACTCAGTTAAACACAGTTGAGCTAGTTGTATCTAGTCTAACTGATTGATACACTAGTGAGAGTAGTGTGAAATAATTAATAATTAACTCACTAAATATTAACTCATTAATCAACTGAAGAATACATCAGTTAACTACAGTGCATGGACAGTTTCAGTGGAGACCAGTGAAGAGGTAGGTGAAAGAGCAGGTTGACTATCAGTTGTGACTATAGTGTTGCATGATTTGCAACACCCAGTGATTGGAGATGCCAATGAGGATTGTGTGAGCAAGGCTGGACCAATTCAATTTCATTCAGAGCCATTCTTCAGTAGTGATTGCACAGTAGAGGCAGGCTAGCAGGTGGCAAAGATCGTTGCATGGATTTGCAAGATCAAGCCAGATTAGTGTGTAGCGATTTTATTGTACTGAGAGCTTGATATGATCAGATTTGTATGAGGATTTTTACTTGATCTCTATGACATATATTATATACAAATAGTTGGGGTTTCCAGCTTTAAGCTTTCCCGTTAAAACATTGTGTTCAAATGTGTGAATTTTTATGGTTTCAATGTGTGCAAGCAATTGATTTAATTTCCGCATGTGATGATCAATGGTAGAAGAGATTTTGTATTGTGCATGAAGTTAAAACAATGTGTGATCAGGAGAATCTTGGATGTATAACACATTAGTTATATAATTTCTACATGGTATCAGAGCTATATTGATCATTGGAGCAATTGCAGAAAATTGAAGTGGTTGAGTTTTGTGCTAGTGGAGTTCGAATTTGCAGCAGTGTTTTCTTGGTGTCGAAGTTGAGATGTCTTTCAACGGATTGCGATTGGAGTATGCCCTTGAGGGCAGATCAAATTATATTACATGGAAATACAGGATGGAGGTGGTGCTAGAGGATAATGGGTTGAAGGATTTCATATATGCAGAAATTCCAAAACCGGCTTCTAGCGATGCTGCCGCACTTGATGCATGGCAAAAGAAGACAGAAAAATGTCAAAGGATTCTGTTGGAAGGTGTGAAGGATCACATAGTGTCCATCCTTCATGGTAAAGCTTTTCCATTCTTGATGTGGAAATCTTTGACAGACTTGTTCCAAAGCAAGAGCGACCAAAGAAAGTTGGTGCTCAAGGATAAACTCAGGAAGATAAAAATGGAGAAAGCAGACAGTATACCCAAGTACCTCACAAAGTTTTTCCAGTGCAGGGATGAGCTGCGAAGTGTGGGGGTTACTGTAGATGAAGAGGACTTGGTGATATTGGCTCTCCTTGGGCTTTTGAAGAGTTGGCATTCCTATGAGGACTCTGTCAATGGTCGGGAGAAACTACCAAGATGGAAGCGACTTTGGTCGGATCTTGTGCAGGAGGAGATCAGGCGGAGTACTAGGGATGGATCATCATCAAGGAATGAAGATGAAGAAAATTTCTCTTTGGCTACCAAAGAAAGGAAGGGGAAGGGAAAGAAAAATACTTCTCAATCCGATGTGAAAGGCAAGAAGCAGGACATGTCCAAGGTGAAGTGTTTTCACTGTCACCAACACGGACATTACGCCACTAATTGTTCATAGAAGAAGAAAAGGAAGCAGGTTGTTGGATCTGCAGCTGGAGAGGCCTTAGCCTCGCATTTTGAGCTAGATTTTTCACTGATCGCATGCTTGGTCTCAAGTGTGATGGGATCAGTGTGGTTTCTTGACAGTGGTGCATCTTTCCACATGATCAGAGACAAATATTTGTTTACCGATTAGGATGAGAAAGATCTTGGAGTGCACATCGAGATGGGAGATGATGGTAGATACAGTGCGACCGGTATCAGGACCATTTCCTTTGAGAGGAAGTCTGGTAAACCCTTCTTATTGAAGGAATTCATGCATGTTCCAGGATTGAAGAAGAATCTTATCTCTGTGGCGATGTTGGAAGACAAGGGATATGATGTTGTCTTTAGTGAGGGAAAGGCTTTCCTGCGCAGTAAGGCAACTGGTGAAACCTGGAGGATAGGGGTTTGAGTTAAGAACCTTTATAAATTGCAGGTAGATGGTTGCGCAACAATGACAGGCAAGGCAGAAGGAGTGGTGAGTCGGGATGAGGGCGAGCTGTGGAACAAGAGATTGGGACACCTTCACCATGGAGCTTTGAAAATTTTGCAGCAGATTTCTACTGGGCTTCCTAAGGGTACACTTGCGCAGTCAGATCAGTGCAAGGGATGTACCTTGGGAAAATTTGTGAAAGCCACCTTTCATGAGAAGGGTAGTCGCGCCACGACGATCCTTAAGAGAATTCACACAGACGTGTGTAGACCTTTCTCAGTAGCTTTGATAGCAAAGCATAGGTATTATGTGATCTTTGTTGATGACTTTTCTCGGAAGTGTTGGATCTTATTCATGCAGAAGAAGAGCGAGACATTCTCAAAGTTCTGTGAGTTCAAGGCACTGGTGGAGAAAGATTCGGGGAAGCAGGTGAAGGCTCTTAGGAGCGACAATGGTGGTGAATTCATCTCTGGTGAATTCAAAGTCTTTTGCAGTGCAGAAGGAATTCGAAGAGAGCTCATAGCGTCTCATAACCCACAACAGAATGGGGTCACAGAGCGAAAGAACAGAACGATCGTGGGTGTTGCACGGGCGATGTTGCATGATTAGGGCCTTCCCATACACTTGTGGACTGAGGCATGAAATACTGTAGTATATGTGCAAAACCATTGTCCTCACAGGATACTTGGCATGAGTACACCCGAGGAGGCGTTATCTGGTAAGAGGCCTGATATTTCTCATTTGAAGATTTTTGGCTCACCTATTTACATTCATGTGACAAAGGATGCCAGGAAGAAGCTGGAGCTGACCGCAAAGGTTGGGATATTTGTGGGGTACACAGAAATACCCCACAACTATCGTGTGTATTTTCCAGACAGTTGAAAGACTATTGTGCGACGGGATATCAAATTTCATGAGGAGAAAGCCATGAAGTGTTAGCTTGAGAGGGAGCCACACTTGCATGCAGATGAGGAGCTATTAGTTCCTAAGGATGAGCCTCAGGATGTGGATCATCCACAAGAGGAGGTTCATGGAGTGGAAGAAACCACTCATGCAGCGCTAACCATCAGAGGGCAGAAGCACACTATAGAAGCTGAGCGACTGAATCAAGATGTAGTGTAGAATGTAGGAGTCCCTACATCATAGCACAGATAGAGACAGTCACCTGACTGATATACTGGATACATGGCTCTGATGAGCAAGTGTATCATGACAGAACCATCTTCTTTCGAGGAAGTTGTGGAGGACCCTGCATGGGTAAATGCCATGGTGGAAGAGTATGATTCAATTGTCAGAAATAGTGCATGGGAGATTGTCCCAAGGGCGAAAGGGAAATCAGTGGTAGGTTCAATATGGATCTAAAAAGTGAAGCAAGCAGCTGACGGGAGTGTGGAGAAGTACAAGACAAGATTTGTTGCCTGGGGCTTCTCACAGATTGAGGGGATCGACTATGAGGAAACCTTTGCACCTGTTGCAAGGTATTATTCCATACAAACGATTCTTGCTCTCTTAGTGCAGATGGGGTGGCACATTCATCAGATGGATGTGAAGACTGCGTTCCTTAATGAAGTCATTGAGGAGGAGGTGTACATAGAGCAGCCCGAAGGTTTTGAGATCTTCAGCATCAAGTCGCATGTGTGCAGGCTCAAAAGAGCATTGTATGGGTTGAAACAAGCACCTCGTGCTTGGTACACATGGATAGACAGTTATTTCACTGGACTTGGATTCTCCAAGAGTGAGGTGGATCCGAACCTATACCAGATTGTGGTGGAGGGTAAATTGTTGATCATTGTACTTTATATAGATGATTTTATTTTGACGGGTGATGAACTGTTGACACACTCATGCAAGGCTAATATTGCAAAGGAGTTTGAGATGAAGGACTTGGGCCTCCTTCATTATTTCCTGGGATTGGAAATTTGGCAGCGCAGTGATGCATTGTTTGTGTCTCAAGGCAAGTATGCCCAGGAGATATTGGAGAAGTTCAACATGCAAGGCTGAAAGCCTATCGACACTCCTCTTCCTGGTGGTTGGTGGAAAGAGGATGCTACATCAGCAGAGGTAGTGGATGCCACTATTTATCAACAGTTGGTTAGTTCACTCATGTATCTAGTCAATACATGACCGGACATATGCTATGTTGTTAACCAGCTTTCACAAGCTATGGTTAATCCTACCAAAATCTTTTGGAAGGCGGGGAAGCATGTATTGAGATATCTCAGAGGCACATCAGGATATGGATTATGGTACAAATAGTCAGATGAGGTGAAGCGGCATGGCTTCACAGATGCAGATTGGGAAGGGAGCCCAATGGACAGAAAGAGCACATCTGGAGGGATTTTCAGTATCGGGTCTACAATAGTTTCTTGGTATAGCAGGAAACAGAGATCCGTGGCACTCATTTCAGCGAAGACTGAGTACATGGCAGCAAGTTTGGCTACATGCGAGGCTATATGGATGAGGAAGATCCTGGTCGGGTTGTTCAGTTCACACTTAGATCCTACTGAGATATATTGTGATAATTAGAGTTGCATCAAACTTTTGGTTAATCTAGTATTTAATGATAGATCTAAACACATTGACATCTGGTACCATCATATCAGAGATTGTGTGCAGTGGAAGATCATGTTACTTTCTTACATTCCTACGGAGGATCAGGATGTTGATATCTTGACAAAGGCGCTCACCAGGAGCAAATTCGAATACCACAGAGGCAGGATTGGGGTGGAAAATAATCCCTATCTTGTTGAGAGGGAGTGTTGAGATTGCAACAAGATGATGAGCTTAGTGAAAAGAGTCACCTTCACTAAGTGAAAAGAGTCTCCTTCACTAAGAGTCGCCTGGAATGAAACTGCTCGACCTAAACGGGCCCAGTCAGGAGACCTCACATGGCGCGACATGACGCGCTTGACTGAACGATGCCACAAGGGAGAAAATGGAAAATGGAACACCCGAACGTGCATAAGGCACCTAGGAAGTCACGACTTAGCAAAACTGATACAGGTGCCCTCGAACAAAACGACCCGACTTAAATGCGTCTTGTTGGGCAACCTCACATAGCACAACATGGCGCGCCTGACCGAATGATGCCACAAGGGAGAAAATGGAAAACAAGCCACCCGAACGTGCACAAGGCACCCGGGCGGTCACAAATTAGCAAAACCGATACGAGCGCCCTCGAACGAAACGACCCGACTCGAATGCGCCCGGTTGGGCGACCTCAAACGGAGTGACACGGCGTGCCGGAACGAATGATGCCACAAGGGTGAAAATGGAAAATAGGCCACCCGAATGTGCACGAGGCATCTGAGTGGTCACAACTTAGGAAAATTGATACGGCCGCCCTTGAACGAAACGACCCGACACAGACATGCCTGGTCGAGCGACCTCACACGGCGCGACATGATGCCCCCGACCGAATGATGCCATAAGGGAGAAGATGGAAAATGGGCCACCCGAATGTGCACAAGGCACCCAGGTGGTCACAACTTAGAAAAACTAATATGGGCGCCCTCGAACGAAATGGCCCGACTCGAACACGCCCGGTCGGGTGACCTCACACGGTGTGACAGGGCGCGCTGGACCGAACGATGCCACAAGGGAGAAAATTGTAAACCGGCCACCCGAACATGCACAAGGCACCCAGGCAGTCACAACTTAGCAAAACTTATACGGGCACCCTCGAACAAAACGACCCGACCCGAACGCACCCAGTCGGGCGACCTCACACGGCCACTTTCCTCCTAAACGTGGCAATACCGACACTTGACACAAATTTTGGCAATATCAACCCTTCTTCTAACTTTTTCAATACAGACAATAATCTCTGTAACGTCGCAATACCGACACTTAGCTCTCTGTAACATTACCGACGCTTTTCCCCCATGCGTCGCAATAGCGACACTTTGCCCCCAAACCGTTGCAATAGCAACACTTAGCTCTCTGTAACATTGTAATAGCGACAATTAGCTCTCTGTAATGTCACAATAGCAACACTTAGCTTCTGTTACATTGCAATACCGACGCCTTGCCCCCATGTGTCGCAATAGCGACACTTTGCCCCCAAACCGTCGCAATAGCGACACTTGGCTCTCTGTAACGTCGCAATAGCGACACTTAGCTCTCTGTAATGTCGCAATAGCGACACTTAGATTCTATTATGTCACAATACCGATGCTTTTCCCCCAAACAACAGGCTGCCCGAACATGCACAAGGCACCCGGGTGGTCACAACTTAGCAAAATTAATACGGACGCCCTCGAACGAAATGGCCCAACCCAAACGTGCCCGGTCAGGCGACCTCACACAGCGCGACACAACACACCTGACCAAATGATGCTTAAAGGGAGAAAACGGCAAACGGGTCACCCGAACGTGCACAAGGCACCTGGGTAGTCACAACTTAGCAAAACTGATAAGGGCACCCTCGAACGAAACGGCTCGGCCCGAACGCGTCCAGTCGGGCAACCTCACACGATGTGACACAATGAATGATGCCACAGGGGAGAAAATGGCAAGTGGGTGGCCCGAACATGCACAAGGCACCCGGGCAGTTACAACTTAGCAAAACTGATACAGGCGCCCTTGAACCAAACGGCCCCACCCGAACACGCTCAGTCAGGCGACCTCACATAGCGCAACATAGCGCGCCTGACCGAACGATGCCACAAGGGAGAAAACGGAAAACAAGTTGCTCGAACGTGCACAAGGCACCCGGGTGGTCACAACTTAGCAAAACTGATACGGGCGCCCTCGAACAAAATGGCCTGACCCGAATGCGCCTGGTCGGGTGACCTCACATGGCACGCCAGAACGATTAACGATGCCACAAGGGAGAAATTGGCAAACTGGCCACCTGAACGTGCACAAGGCACCTGGGTAGTCACAACTTAGCAAAACTAATACAGGCACCCTCGAATGAAACGACCCGACCCAAACGCGCCCGGTCGGGCGACCTCACATGGCACGACATGGCGCGCTCGACCAAACGATGCCACATGGGAGAAAATGACAAATGGGCCGCCCGAACATGCATAAGGCACTTGAGCAGTCACAACTTAGCAAAACTAATACGGGCACCCTCGAACGAAATGGCCCAACCTGAACGCGCCTGGTCGGGCGACCGCACACAGCGCGACACGATGCGCTCGAACGATTAACAATGCCACAAGGGACCAAATGAAAAATGGGCCACTCGAATGTGCATAAGGCACCTAAGTGGTCATAACTTAGCAAAACTGATACGGGCGCCCTCGAATGAAACGACCCAACCTGAACGCGCCCGATCGGGTGACCTCACACGGCGTGACACGACGCGCCCGATCAAACAATGCCACATGGGAGAAAATGGAAAACGGGTCGCCCGAACGTGCACAAGGCACCTAGGTGGTCACAGCTTAGCAAAACTGATACGGGTGCCCTCGAACGAAACGGCCCGACCCGAACGCGCCCGTTCGGGCGACCTCACACAGCGCGACACGGCGCGCCCGTAAAAACGATGCCACGAGGGAGAAAATGGAAAATGGGCCACCCAAATGTGCACAAGGCACCCAGGTGGTCATAACTTAGCAAAACTGATATAGGCACCCTCGAACAAAACGACTCGACCCGAACAAGCTTGGTCTGGCGACCTCACACGGCACTACATTGCGCGCCCGACCGAGCGATGCCATAAAGGAGTAAATGGAAAACGGGCCACCCGAACGTGCACAAGGCACTCGGGCGGTCACAACTTAGCAAAACTGATACGAGCACCCTCGAACGAAACGACCCGACCCGAACGTGCTTGGTCGGGTGACCTCACACGGCGCACCCAAATGATTAACAATGCCAAAAGGGAGAAAACGGAAAATGGGCCATCCAAACGTACACAAGGCACCCGGGCGATCACAACTTAGCAAAATTGATATGGGCACCCTCGAACAAAACGACCCGACCTGAACGGGCTCGGTCAGGAGACCTCACACAGCGCGACATGGCGCACCCGACCGAACGATGCCACAAGGGAGAAAGTGGCAAATGGGCTGCTGAAATGTGCACAAGGCACCCGAGCGGTCACAACTTAGCAAAACTGATACGGGTGCCCTCGAACGAAATGGCCCGACCCGAACGCGCTCAGTCGGACGACCTCACATGGCACAACACGGCGCACCTGAATGATTAATGATGCCACATGGTATCAAATGAAAAATAGGCCACCCAAACGTGCACAAGGCACCTGGGCGGTCACAACTTAGCAAAACTGATACAGGCGCCCTCGAAAAAAACGGCCCAACCCAAATGTGCCCAATCAGGCGACCTCACATGGCGCGACATGACGCTCCTGACCGAACAAAGCCACAAGGGAAAAAATGGCAAACAGGCCGCCCGAACATGCACAAGGCACCCGAGCAGTCACAACTAAGGAAAACTGATATGGGCACCATCGAATGAAACGACCCGACCCGAACATGCCTGGTCAGGCGATCTCACATGGCACAACACGACGCGCCCGACTAAACGATGCCACTCAAACGTGCACAAGGCACCTAGGTAGTCAAAACTTAGCAAAACTGATACAGACACCCTCAAACGAAACGACCCAACCCGAATGAGCCCGGTCGGGAGACCTCACATGGCGCGCCTGACCGAATGATGCCAGAAGGGAGAAAATGGTAAACGGGCTGCCCGAACGTGCACAAGGCACCCAGGCGGTCACAACTTAGCAAAATTGATACGGGCGCCCTCGAATGAAACGACTCGACCTGAACGTGCCCAGTCGGGCGACCTCGCACGACGCGACACAATACGCCCGACCGAACGATGCCACAAGGGAGAAAATGGCAAACGGGCCACCCAAATGTGCACAAGGCACCCGGGCGGTCACAACTTAGCAAGACTTATACGTGCGCCCTCGAACGAAACGAACCGACTCGAACGCGCCCGATCGGGTGACCTTACACGACACGACATGGCGCGCCCGAACGAACAATGCTACAATGGAGAAAATGACAAACGGGCCACCCAAATGTGCACAAGGCACCTGGGTGGTCACAACTTAGCAAAACTTATACGTGCGCCCTCGAATGAAACGGCCCGACCTGGACGCGCCCGGTCGAGCGACCTCACATGGCGTAACACGACGCGCTCGATCGAACGATGCCACAAGGGAGAAAATGGAAAATGGGTTGCTCGAATGTGCACAAGGCACCCAAGAAGTCACAACTTAGAAAAACTGATACGGGCGCCCTCAAACGAAACGACCCGCCCTGAATGCGCCCGGTCGAGCGACCTTAGACGGCGCAACACGGCGCACCCGACTGAATGATGCCACAAGGGATAAAATGCCAAACAGGTTGCCCGAACATGCACAAGGCACCCGGGTGGTCACAACTTAGCAAAACTGATACGGGCACCCTCGAACGAAATGGCTTGACCCGAACGCGCCCGGTCAGGCGACCTCACATGGCGCGACACAGCATGCCTGACCGAATGATGACACAAGGGAGAAAAATACAAATGGGCTGCTTGAATGTGCACAAGGAACCTAGGCTGTCACAACTTAGCAAAACTGATACAGGCACCCTTGAACAAAATGGCCCGACCCAAATGCGCCCTGTCGGGCGACCTCACACAGCCACTTGCCTCCTAAACGTGGCAATACCGACACTTGACACAACTTTCACAATATCGACAGTAATCTTTGTAACATCGAAATACCGACGCTTAGCTCTCTGTAATGTCGCAATACCGACGCTTTGCCCCCATGCATCGCAATAGCGACACTTTGCCCCCAAACCGTCGCAATAGTGACACTTAGCTCTCTATAACGTCGCAATAGTGACACTTAGCTCTCTGTAACATCGCAATAGTGACACTTAGCTTCTGTTACGTCGCAATACCGATGCCTTGCCCCCATGTGCCGCAATAATGACACTTTTCCCCCAAACCATCGCAATAGAGACACTTAGCTTCCGTTACATCTCAATACCGACGCTTTGCCCCCAAGCGTTGCAATAGCAACACTTGCCCTAAACCGTCGCAATAGCGACACTTAGCTCTATGTAACATCGCAATAGCGACACTTAGCTCTCTGTAACTTCGCAATAGCAACATTTAGCTTCTGTAACGTCGCAATACCGATGCTTTGCCCCCATGTAATGCAATAGCGACACTTAGTTCGTAGTTTCACAAGACCGACATATTTCTCCAATCCGTCGCAATTCCGACGCTTTTCTACAAACGTCGCAAGACTAACACTTACCTCTATGTGTCGTAATACCGACACTTCTCTCCAAATTTCGGTAAAGTGACAGTTGTGGGTGGGATTTGAAAAATTGATAAAATTTGGGGAAATTCCCGACATTTGGTCAAAAGTGTTGGAACTAAAGTGTCGGAATTTCCGCCAAATGTACTAGTGTTAAAACTCGTCGTTGACTTTTTACCTGACACCTCTACTAAAGAATCACGTCTTTTTAACCTCATCCATCTTGATGAAATGCATTGTGAGGCTGCATTGGCCAACGAAGTGCATAAGAGACGAATCAGGCGCAATATGACCAACATGTCAAGCCTCGCATCTTCTCAGAGGGTGACTTGGCCTTACTTTATGATCAGGAATCTAATGTAATAGGTACAGGGAAATTCGAGCCATTATGGAATGGCCACTATATTGTCAAAATATTTCTTGCTAAGGGTGCCTACGAGTCGGTAGATTATGATGGAATTCCGCAACCCCGAAATGGGTTGTATCTGAAATGTTACTTTGCTTAAAAATGAGTGTAGTAAACTTTTGTATTGTATTGTATATATGCATTTGATTTGCATTTACTTTCTTAGTTTGGTTTTCTAGATTTTTCTTGAAGATAGTAATCCTCTTTACATTTCATCGCAGATGTCTGAATCTTTGGAACCATTCGTTGGATACGCTGATGGTGCTAGTCGTAGTACGTAGAATCTACCCTCTACAACATGGGATGTTTTCGCTCCTAGCAGCGAGTTAGTGATTTTTCAATGGATTTGCATCGGTTGATCTACAAGAAATATCATTGAGTATAGCGCGTTGATCGAAATTCTCTTTGATTCCATTTCATTTGGTATTAACCGCATCATCATTAGGTTACACTCGCAACTTGTTATACTACAACTTACTAGTGTTTATACTGTCAAAAATCTGACATTGCATCATATGTTCCTAAGAGTTTGAATTTTGGAAAGACATTTTGATTTCATTCAATATCAACACATTTCCAGAAATTTGAACACATTAATTGATTCTTTAACAAATTATGTTATAAAAAGACATTTGCAACACATGTAAAGATATATTTTCAATTCACGTCACATAATTGAATAGGGTTGCACAATAAACATAGGAAAACACTGAAAATAAATACATAGATAGTTATAGGTTTCTACAAAATTTGTGCCCAAGACACATTGGTCATCTAACCTCAAAATGTATGGAAAATTTCAAAGTAAAATAGTGATGCTCGTGATAACAAACTACTGATCTAGCTATCCTATGCAATAACCACATCCAACAGTTAGGAACACCAATAGTATAGTGCTGCAGTCTCATGGGTAACTCTTTGATCTGGCAATCTGGAATCCCGAGAGTCAATCCCTCCACATGTTGTTGTAGCTTAGCAAGAGTCTTGGTCATATATACATCAAAACTTTAGTTTAGTCTTGGGAAACATCAAAATACAAAAACATGTATAAACCTTAGAAAAAATTAAAAAAACATGGTCAAAACATTCTTACCAATTCCACCCCATTGAGCACCTTCTGGTAGAATCAAGTCTGGATCTCCTCGGAATTCTACGTCTGCATATGCATAATCATCGATGTCAATCATCTGTCATCTAAACTAGGTGAAGAATTTAGTAGAGAATACGATGGTTGATTGACCAGCATGTCTATCCATCAATTATACCCATCTCTTCATTTGTGGATCTCTAAGGCCAGATATACCTAGTGTAACATGTTGGGGTTACGTCAATGGAATCCACTCTAAGGCGAAGGAGATCAAGATCAAGACATAGTTGAATTTCTTCTTCCTTCCTCCCTTTACCTTGGTCAGTTGTTCTTTCATCTGAAAGATGACAGTTTCAACCCAGTTAAAAACCGTTGGTTCTGAACACTCCAGTGCATACTACATGTATGATCTGTTTGCCACATGTAGTGTAGTGGAACCGGTAAGCTTTTTGAATAGTGAATAGGATGGTCCTCAAAGGAAAATGACATACATCGCGGATTTTTGTTTTCCCATTCTTAATTGGTTCAGTCCCTGGATGGCAGTGCTACAATATGTAATCTCTCACTGTCTCTCCTCCAAGAGAAAATCTTGAAAGAGAATTGGGAGAACCTCTTCTTGATAACACTATGAGAAATAAATGTCCTCCACTAATATTGGGATCACTTTGTCCCCAATGTGAAAATCATGCATTACTAGATCCCATGAACGAACAAGGGACTCCAATAGTTCCATTTGCTACCTCATAGCCAAAAATCTAAAGTACTTTAGCAACCCGCAATCTCTAAGGGTTCTCACTGTACCTGGATCGTTTAGGGAAATCATGTTTTGTTCTTCGTGTTCTCTTTCCCTCCATGTAATCATCATTTTGATCTGATGAATACCTAAAACACAATCATAAGCTTCATTAGGATCCATGTCATGCAAAAAACTTGGGAAATTTTGGGCACACATCAAAAACCAAGAATGGGAATCATGCCCAACACACCCCAGGTCAAGGGACAGAGCATTGCAGTGCATCTGGCCTTCAATTTCAGTGCACTATAATGCACCTTTCAACATTTAAGGGTGTGTTTCCCTCTAAGCGTAGTAGATTTACCCTAAGGGGCTCAAAGTCCTAACAATTTACCATGAAATGCAATGAAAATGATATTAAAAGAAAGAGAAGGTTTATAGCACCAACCTGGATCAAATGACGAGGAAAATCGTCCACAAAATCTGTCACAATCAACTGCTCAATTTTGGGGGCAAAAACTGGTTCATAGCTCTTATTTTTCAAATGGTAACTTTGGAATGGTAAAAATGAACGGTAAAAACTCTTTTAATTAGTCAATTTGATTATTTCAATCATATTTAATGTTGTGACTAGGGTTTTTATTCATTTTTTCTATGAAACAGGTATTTTTAATCTGTTTGATGATTTTCCAAACAAGTTTTACAACTGATATAGCAGATTAAGTCGTGCACACATATTCAAGAATGATTTGACCACAAAGCATAATTTTGTCCTTATTTTTCAAGCTTTGATAAAAATGAAAAAGGACTTGAAGCGTACTTTTATCTCTTTTTCGAGCTTCAATAATGGCGAAAAGGGAACCCTTGGAGTCTTCTTTTACCTCTTTTCGGACTCCGATAATGTGAAAATATTTTCAAGCACTTGTCTCTTCGAGCTCGTAAAAGTAAATGAAACGACATCTACAAAGTATAAGTTTAACCATTTTCCCAACTGAGATAGGTTATTTACGAAAAAGGAAAACCTTATTCGAACATGGCTAAGATGTTTTCTCGGGTATCATTTTACCCTTTTTCGGACCTGAGCGACAAATTTACGAAAAATTACTCATGGATTTTTCTTTTGTCCTCTTTTTCAAACTCTCTAAATATGAAAAGGGACCAATTTGTCACTATCGTTAGGCTCGTTAAAACATAAAATAGAGACGGACTTGTCGATCATGGAAAAAATCAAGTTTCATTTATCGCTAGACTTGTTAAATTATTAAATAGCGATGGATTCACCCAAAGAGTTTAATTATAGATCAAGCATATGTTACCCTCCTCAAGCTTGTTAAAAAATAAAGAGGTGTTGGTCGACAAATTATCAGGTAATATTTGGGAAAAAGAACAGAGAAATTTCTGGTAGCAGGTCACTCATGAACATGACACTTTCACTCCATCATTATGACTTTTGGGTTCGGTAATATTCTTGGTGGTTCATCCATACCTATGGTTCATCATACCTTCACTTCAGTTTTGGGTCAATGCTGCCAAATCATCTCAGTGTCGCTAACATGTTCAAGAGAAGTCATCCAGTAAGATCTGAATCCTTCTGCAATACAAATAAACCTTCATTTTCATGACATTCATCTCTGAACATTGCTATATCAAGTCGCATTTTTCTCTGAAATCAGTAACTCCCATTTCGCGATAAAGTGGATTCCTGTCGACATCAGCTCATCATCTAGGAAGCTTACTTAGAAACATATTCCAGTACCCCGAGGCTTGTTACATCATCGACAAGTTTCTCGCTTCTGGACCTTTGACCGAAATATTTTGTTTTTCATTAGACATAAAATCATCTATTCACGCCTTGAAAACTGTAATGTATTACCTTGAGAGCCATTAACATCAATGGTGGTTCTCTCATGTTTGTTAACAACTCACATCATTGGCTGGTAATCAAACAATGTCTTACCATGTTCGACTTCAAATCATATATTCGCATGTTTAGACTTATACCTGAATGATCGAGTGAATGAGATAAGAAGACCCCAGATCTAGTTTCATTCATCTAGATTGTGATTTCAGGATTGTTGTACACATCATTTGTACGATGAATTTACATATAGATCGTCATCCGAACATGGGAATATATCTTTAGGCATGTCTATATTTGGCAACATTCCAATGTAGATGACTATCTGAATTATGTACATGTTATTAGATATTTTATGTGCTGAGCATTGGAATGCCTCCCTAAGAAATTCATGATCAGATGAAATATATCATGATTTAATGTATTGCAAGATTGATGCAGGTCACTGTCCGCTTCAGTTCCTACTCATCACATCGTAAAGCATCTCATCCAAATACTATTATTATTTTGACTTCATGCTTTAGGGGGCATCTGTTATAGGCCAATTTGGGCATCATCCCCCAAGACCCGGTCAAACTGGACAACATCCCCACGACTAATGAAATAGGGTCTATCATCGCCTTATATTCAGTTGATATATGCCCTAAGTGAAGACATTTCATCCATGGCTTCTATTGTGAGATTTCCAACGATTGAATTATATGTTATATGACCTAATGACTCACCAATGCTCATTTTCAAGGGACTAATTGCGTTTCAGTGCCAAATCCTTGATGCAAGGGTGCACTACAGTGCACTTCCTGACACTCAAGGGTGCGTTGGTCACCTGGGAGTGGAATTTTCATTGTTCCAGGAATCTCCACATGGCCACTGCCTTATAGAAAAGTCCATATGTGTCAAAATTCAAATCCAAGTGTCCATCTAACACCTATGAACTTGGTAACATGTATTGCCTATTATTATAAAGTAATTCTTTGAGGAAATACCATCAATTTCCCTATAAATTGAGCACTCATCCTAGTACTAAGAAGGAAGAATTTTGTGCAAATTTATGTTGTTGGATTCTCATTTGATAAGAGAGTGAAAGTATTGATATGCTTCTGGGATAATGCTGGATGTGATGAGGCTAGAATGAAGTTGAAGAAGGTTGACAAAAAATCAATCCATTGGTTGTAATATTCCCCTTCTACTCTTTGATAAAGATTGATGTTCATTTTACCATACATATGTCTCTATTTCTTGTGCAATGTATTCTTGAATGTTGTATGTATTTCAGATATAATCAGTTTGATTTGAGTAAGATAAGTAGATATCTGTATATTGCATGTTGTTTGTTGTTGTCTATTTTTATTTGCAGCAATCGATCTAGTGACTTGAGTTGGATTGAGAGTGATGAAAACAATGACAGAAGGAGAAGGAGAAGAAAAAAATCACAAGTAGGCTCCTTTCCAATTCTGTATATCTCTTTGTTTTTGAGAAAATAATAGTTATTCTTTCTTCTGTTGTTCTAAGTGAAAAACACCACACTTAGGGAATTTGGTTTATCCGTAGATCACAATTCTGTATAACAGTCTCCACATCCACACCACCATCATCATGACAAATATGTAAACTTTGGCTCAGATTTCCCTGGTAAAGATTGGGTGAAGGGCTCTCTCTTGATAATTTCCCCATGCCTTGCTTGGGCAGGATTTTTCATTTCCAGGTGGTTACCATGTTCATGCACATTTGAAACTGTGTTCATGCATAGTTGAAACTGTTTCCATGTTTCTATTAAGATGTAGTAAATTTTCATTCTCAAGTGGTTACCATGTTCATGCTCGGTTGAAACTATTTCCATGTTTCTACTAAGATGTAGTAAATCAAATAAACATGTACACTCAATTTATAAATTTTCAAAAAAATATTTATTTGTCATTGTTTGTGAAGATTGTTGTGCTGAAGGTGGATGAGATCTATTTTATGGTGATAGTTCAGAGCTTTTAAATTTTCCAATTAGAAAGATATTCCAAAGAAGAAACTTAACCCTAGCATTTTACTGATTCACATGTGTAGGATTTTTTTGGAAAGAAATATTCAGCTCAACTTTCTCTTACCACCTTAATCTGCTTCCCGGGAACCTTGTAGTCAACTACATTGACTCTGGTTGTTGAAATCAAGCCTTCTGTATGGGCTATAGGATGGGACATTAACCTTCTAACTACAGTTTACTCTGTATGTCTTCCAGCCGCATGTGAACTAAGTAGTTTCATGATTTGATTTATAGACAAATGCAAGATTTATGGAATACTGATAATTTGATTGCAAATTTACCATAAGAAGGGAGTTTTCACTTCTGTAAATGCATATTATGTAAAAGGTTTTTTCATGGAATTAAAAGGACATGTATTTTCCACAACATTTAGTCCACTGATGATGATAATATTGGTAGTCATGGGCTCCATTATTCTTGCTGAGACCATCTATTTGGGAAGGTGAAGTGCCACACTAATAATTAGAGTATAGACTCAGGAGACTGAATTTTTTTTATTCATAAATATAGAGACATGCAAGTAAGATTTATTTATAATGCAATGTGGTGGTAGCAGTTCCAATTATAGTGGGTTTGTATGCTGTGCTATGGGGCAAAGTCAAGGATCACAAAATACCAACTGGGAAAAATAGTCTGAAAGTGCTTCCTACAGTAGATGTTGTAGAAATTATACAATATGCATGTATATTACTAGACTCCCCTGATCTAACAATTAAATCCATTTTTAAATACATAATCCTTCTACTCAATTCTTTGTAGAAATTAAATTGTCAATTGCAAACATATGAAGAAAAATCATTCGCACATAACAAGATGTTTTATCAGGAAAGCTTAAAGCTAAAAACCCCAACTATCATATATTATGTATATCATGGAATCATGAAAAAATCTCATACAAAACTTATCTCATAGAGTTCTCAGTACAATATACAATCGTCTCACACTATCATACAAAAATTGGTTCACACATGCGCCAATTTTCTGCCTCCTGACAGCCCGCATCCACTGCGCAATCCCTGATGAAGAATATCCCTAAATGAATTCGATCTTGTCTTGCCTTGACTGTTCATTCCTCATTGGAAACTCCAATGTGTGTCTAGATGCATTGAATGCATCGCTATAGTCACAAATTATAGTCAAACACACCCTTTCACCTATCTCTCCACTGGGTCTCCACTGGATCTGACATGTAAGTAATTAAATGTTGTATTTATTTAGTTGTAAGTAAGACACTACTTGTGAATTAATTAAATAATTAATTCACTCATCTTTCACTAGTGTATCTTTAATTACAACTAGCACAACTGAGTTTAACTCACTTAACTGAGTTAAACTAAATAACAACTCACATAACTACTCTTCCAACTCTATTACAAATGTGTTACACTCAGTTACAACAAATTCCATCATGCATGAGTCACCAATCAACCTTGGAACTCGTTATTCCTTCAGCTAACTGGTTTTCCACATCAATTAACTGAAATCAAGTGCTTCAAGAGAATAAGTTATTATTTATTGTCTGATTACCATTAAGGGCTAATAATAATCGACATGCATTCTATTTTTAGATATGCGATCTATAAGTAGACTTCACCCATGATCTAAAAATAGAAACTCATCTAAAGATAGAATTTCTCAACCATCTAGAATCAGCATCCTGCTAATTTTAGAATATGCTCACCATTCTAAAAATAGACATACACCTAAAAATAGCCTGCGGACCCCATCTAGTGAAGGTGCTTAATTTTCACTAGGATCATCATCTTGTTGAATCTCAACAGATGTCAAGGCCAATGATGACACTGAAGTCGCTTATAACAAAATGAAAAAATTTATATAAGGTTGTGAGGAGAATGAAGAGATTGGGTACCAAAATTTAGGATCTCAGGAATTCCATGTATAGAACAAAGTAGATAATGTCATAATATCAATATGTTGACATGGAAGAAACCACTTACAAAACATTTGCATGAGACAATCAAAGCATCTGGCAAGGCATTTACTTAATCGTCAGTTCTTCAGCATAATTATGGTCTTAGTATGATGGTTTTTCTTCATCAGTATAATCGATGAAGTATAGATCTCTCGAAGGGCACATCCTCATGTGAAAATACTTGTAGAAGTAATTTCTACTTTTATCCTGAAATTCTAATCAAGGATTGATGCATTTCACTTCAATGTCTAGGATCTTCATAAATAATGGATTTCGTTGTGATTTAATTTTAATTTCTATAAGATTTGAGTTTTTTTATCTTTTTATAAACATAAAACCATACTAATTTTAATTTAAAAGCTATTTTTTCTATAATAAAGAGATAGGTTATAAGCTATTTTTATATAACAAGGAAATAGGTTATTATATGATCATTATAAAAAGGTTATTACTTTATAATCTATAATTTTGAAAATAATGGGTGGTAAAAAAAAATTCCAAAAAAAATATATTTTTATTTTATTTTAATTCAAAATATTTATAATGTCATTTTTTTTTTTGGATGAAAAGTTTACATAATACCAAAAAGACATAAACTGATAGTTAAAATGTCATAACAAGATTTCATATTTAATGATAGTATAATTTACTTTTTTTAACTTTCACATAGTGAACACAATGATCTTGGACACTATGGTGGCCATTTATAAGTTAACTTTCACATAGCAAACACAATGATATTAGACACTAAGGTGGCCATCTAGTGGATATAAAGGGAAAACAATAACCTAATAAGTTGATGAGTAGAATGTCTAGATATAAAGAGAAAATGATAACCTAATAAGTTGAGAAGTAGAATGTGTTGAGGAAGCTCTATTTTCTTTCCATTTGTAAAACGCTAAGTCATATCCACTGGATTGAAACAGACACACCTTCATATTCACCCCTATCAATTTATATTTGTGATTATTTTTTATTTTTAATGGTACAATTCCAATGTGGTTTCGCGCAATTGGATAATCAATTTATACATGTAATTATTGTATAATTTTTAATAATAAAATTTATTATAATTCAATTCTGAATTTTATTGAGATAGTTATTTTTAAATGTATATTAATTATTTATTTATATTTAAGGAAAATTAAATTATTTTAAATAATTTGTTGGAATTAAATGAATATATTTTGATTTATGTCATGAAAGAAAAAGGCTTTGGGAAATTAATATTTTGTTGTAGGTTTAAACAATATATATTTTTAATTAACTAGAATCAATTTTAAATATTTTTTATACAACAAAGACAAAGGTTATAAGGTATTTTTTATATAACGAGGAAAAAGGTTTTGAGATAGAGAGTTCAAAATCTCCACAATCTTCACTTTTCTATCTACTTTTAGGAGTCTTGTTCTAGACTCGAAATGTAGACAGAAAAATGAAGAAGGTAGAGATTCTAAACTCTCTATCTCAAAATATACATCACATAAAACTTCAAACTATCTAGGAAATAGGTTATTATGTGATCATTATAAAAATGTTAATATTTTACAATTTTGAAAATAGTGTATGGTAAAAAGAAATTCAAAACCAAAAAAGAATTGAAGCTCAAGATTTCAAGAAATTTTTATGTGAAATTTGATTTAGAAAAATTGTTGGTAAAAGGAAAAAACCTCTAACAATTAAACTACTACTTAATCTACCAAAATATATAATTGAATCATGATTCCTAATTATTTATGTGTGGAAATGGGGCTTATCTGAAACCATTTACCTAAAATAATTGTTTATCAAGATCTTAAAGAAATGTTAGAGCTTTATTTATTTCGAAAAAGGCCCAAAGAATTCAAAATTTGCCTACTTTATTTAGTGTTGATGTTTGATAATCACATGGTTTAACTATCTGAAGTTTTTTCTTGAAATTTAACAATAATTATTGACATTTTTTTTAGCAGAAATTGCAGAGTGTTGGAATTCTGATCTAGATATGGCATTTTGTTCCCACTATACTCCCCTACACTTCTAAATCCCTTAGCTTGTACACAAACTAGCCTTCACTATTATTTACTCATTCTAGAGATGTTTTAAACTCAATTTCTAGATGTTCCAAGTGCTAGCTTTGAATGCAACCTATTGATAATAAAAGAGTGTCAAATCTTGTATATGAATTTTTGGACTTCTTAACAATTAGTTGGATGATTGGCCAACTTGATATTATGTAGAACTTTAATGATGGTAATTGGTTACAAACACCTGAACTATGTGCAAACTAATTTTTGTACCTTTTCATTACTATGTAAATATTAATGTGCCCTGTCCTCCCCCCCTCTATATATATAGTCATTTTCCATACCTTAATTTTAAAGGAACTTCACATAGTAGCCAAATTTGGCTATAGATGCTTGTGAGCCTATTGTTATATTCAAATGAGCATATCTCTCTCAAGTGTCTTTTTTTTCTACTTTTCTTTCCCTTCTCATTATTGGCGCAAGGAGCTTGATGATTTTTTTATTTTATGTAGTGTATGAGGGAGTTCATTAATGCATTTTATATGCTTCTTGGGTGCAAAGAGTTTCCTTTCCTTCATTTTCTCTCTTCATATTTGCCATTGATTGATTCCTGTCCCACCTTGATACTTCCTCCATTTCTCAAATTTCATATAGTAAAGTGTGGGATGTGGAGGGAGCAGGAAGGAGAATGATACCATCATTACTATGCCATTGTAATAGGACATTTATATTAATGTAAATTTTTTCTTAAATTTAATCTTATGATACTATAAAAACTCAAATTTTGATTGTATTTAATTGTCCATATATTTTGCTTGATTATTTCCTTCCACATTTCCCTACTCCTACTTTTTGCCTTCCTTAATCACTATAACACCAAAAATAAATTCAAAAAACCTAATAAAAGTAACATATGGTAGTATATATAAGTAGCAATCGCACCTCTAGGTGTAATTGCTAGTTATATATACTACCCTATGCTATTTCTTATCCCATTTTTTTAATTACGCCAGAGGCGTTTTCTTTGTGGGCTTGGGGTGAGCAAACACTGTTCACCCCAGCCAATGAGAAACATTTCTCATTGACCTTGCAGCAAATGAAAACTTTACATGTGGCAGCTCCTCACAGCCAGTGAAATCTTGACATGTGGCAACTCCTCAACATATTTTTCTGAAATTGATTACGTTTGAAATTGTTATTGAATGAGTGAAATTTACACGACACAAGAGTTTGGTTTTGCTGAATGAGTGAAATTTACACGGCAGATTGAAATTGATTACGTTTGAAATTCTTCAATCACTGAAATTTACATAGATCTAAAATTGAATGTGATTGACATATTTGATCGTTGGTGGATAAGAACTGTTTGTTGGTGGATAAGAAGTGATGGCACCTTCGCTCCCTGTAATTTTTTGCGTCTTTTAATGGCATCCGATATTAATTCTCCAGCCACCAACAATTTAATACATAGAAAACAAGAAATGCAACCATTTAATCCATTTAATGCATTGAAGATTACAATATTGTCGACTTCCAGCTTGCAGCCGACTTCACAGCTTGCAGTCGACTTTGATGTGCTTAAATGCACTTCGATCTGACTAAACAGAGTAGTGCCAACTTCCAGCTCTACTTGTAGCCTAAAGAATTCCAACCTGAAGACCAGTTCCACCTTGAAGAAGTTTGGATTTACAAATTGCTGGTAAGCTTCTATTACCTGCAATTAGAAAGAATATCAATGCATTACGAATTTAGGAACAATATCAATGAGATGTTTTTTAATGTTTTCATCGCACATTGAAAAGGGTTACAATATTAGATGAGGTCAAGCTGAAAATTATACAACTCTGTGAACAAACTGTTTGATTCAATCCCTCCGCTGATTTTTTCTGGCTTCATCACCATGAATGGATTCAAGAAGCTGGAAATGCTGATCACAGGAGCAGGTCTTTAACGCCATTTGGATTTAGTCTCTCCACTGTAGAGCCTATTTATCACCATCCCAAAAAAAAGAAACAGAAATCAGGATTAAATTTAATTATTACAGATTTTGTGGTTCAATCTCTTGGCAAGATTATATAAGTCCAACTACAAGTTTTAAATATATTATCCAAAAACAAAAATTTAATTTAATTTTTAGAATTTTTTTTGTTTAATCTCGAGCAAAACTATATAAAATTAGAAGTTTTGTTGTTCAATCGAGAGAAAAACTATATAAACTTAAAAATTTTTGTGGTTCAATTTAAAGCAAAACTATAGAAACTTAGAATTGCTCCAAGTGAGATTTTTTCAGTTAGAAAAAAATATTAAAACAAAAACCATTACCAATCATAAACAGTAGCGCTCTGTGGGTCTGCTTTGTCGAATTTTTCAGACCCAATTGTCTTGGTATTGAAGTACAAGGCATTTTCCAAGACCAAACTCGTATATTCATTCACAGAATCAGCTAGAAGCAGTTCATGTATTTGCCTCTTTGTTTCATGTGCAGCCCAGCTATTCACCTCCATTCTAACTTCACTTGAATGATTATTTTTTGTTGACAAAAATGACAACAGAAATCAGAATATGTAGGTTTCTTTGACAACAGAAAACATAATATGTTTTTTTTAGGTTGCTTTGACAAAAGAAATCAGAATATGTTTTTTTTTTGTTGCTTTGAAAGACAAATTGTTAGCAATAGGGATAAAGTTCAAATGGAATAGAAACACAAACATAAATAAATAGAATGAAGAATAGCAAATATGATGGACCTTATTCAGAAAATCCACCAGTCGAGCTTCAGTGTTTTAATGCTTCTTCACAATATGCCCAAAACTGGGCTTCAATGGCATGGACTTATCCACCCAGACTCTGTTAACAAACGATAAGTGAGGGCCTCCATTAGGACTTCCATCCATCAAAACCCCATTAAGAATCTGAGAAGAGAATTCATGGAATTGGGAACCATCCTGCAGCTTGAGACAAGTGAGAAACTATTGTTCGCCACTTTCAATTTCAAATCCCCTCCCACGCAAGTCGGCCTGTTGTAGAGAGCTCGAAGTCTTCCACCCCCATCCAATCAAGAAATGTTAAGGAAATTCGTTTTCCAGGACGAGCAGATTACCATTCATTGTAGCCCATAAATTTTCCAAGGAAAAAATGGTTTCCACTAAACGATTCACTATTACCCAAAACAATTAAAGAAAATAACGGTTTCCAGTAAAATTGTCCAGGAAGCATCACCTATGTTTTCGCTTAATCCTCAATATCTGAGATGTTGACTTCTGTAAAAAATTTGATGTGTCTCATAGCTCCCCTCTGCCTTTTTCCCGTTGTACGCCGCACATTCTCTGCCCTTTGCTTTTTCTTGTTGTTTACTGCATTGGCATGCCGTGTTTTGTTGTGCGAAAAACCTAGAAACGAAAAATACAGGCAAACCCTTCAACATCTCCTCCATCTGCTTTCACATCATCGTACTGTAGAAAACAGAGCTCTTTCATGTAAAATCCAACATGTGAGACCAGCACGAGCAACATTACCGTTTTTCTTTTGCCAGAAGGAAGATGGTGAATCGAAATATTCACAGCTCGAAATATCGAAATAAGCAGGGATGCCAATAAATTTAAATATTTTATCAGAAAAAAATTACAGAATGTTGAAGAGTCGGATAGAATATATTCTCCCCATATGGCCCATGGGAATGTGTTAAGCTACAATCCCACCGCCTCTGGTTCGCCCACCACTGCGCGCAATGAGAAAGCCTCTGGCTCCATCTCAGAGGAAGTTCTCCAACTTTAGCCGTCATTTGGTTATGTGGAGCCAGGAACTGGGCAACCATATTCCGTTCACTGGAGCTCATCATCTTCAACTGAAGCTACAAGGAGAAAGTGATCTCGAGTATACTCAAGGAGCATTACAGTTTGCAAAGAAGCGAAATGGTGTTGAAGAGTTCGTTGTTGACGTGTTTAGTGTTTGGTTAAGAGAGCCAGAGGCACTGGGCCTCATGCAAAGCCGAATCCTACATGAAGTCCACTGCAGCCATTCCTACTATCAATTTATCCCAAAAATATTTAATTTATTAATATGTGCAAATCTCTTGAGGACAACTAGCATTCAAAAAGCGTGTTTCTCTAATGAGGTGTCTCCAAAATTCGATCCATAATTTCTTCGTTGGTTGAAGAGGTCTGCCCAATGGATTTTAAGTGTTTCTATGGGTGTTGTGGTTTAATAAAAATGATTCCTACGCGCTGCAAGATGTTGCCATAACCTCTTATGGCAGAATCATAGTTGCCATATGTCTGTGTTGATATGTATATGCCTATGAAAAAGTTCAATATAATATAGAAAAAATTATGTTGGGCACATTTCAGCCGTATATCTGCGTTGATATGCATATGTATATAAAACAATTCAATATAATATAGAAAAAAATATTGAAAACGCAGAGATACAGCTGCAATTTACCCAACATAATTGTCAAGATATGGTTATCATACTTTAACCTTTTTTGGGTATAAATTGTTGAATATGGCTCTGTTTTTATGCATAGGTTGTGTATCTGTTGCACGTCTGTGTTAAAAAGGCTATATATCTATATTAAGAAGGTTGTTAACTATGGGCAGAATCACACACAACAAAAAACTGTTGTACATCTGTATATGATAACTACGGGCAGAATCCGACAATAAAAGACAATTCAATAGACTTGGAAAGATGTTGGATAAATCATTTTTTTGATGTCGATTGACATGAATATTCTTCCCTCTCTACCTGCGTTATTAATATTTAGTTTGTTTCCCTACTACTATTTCATAACGGATCAGTAATCTGATCCTGATGCATCATTAATAATGGTTTGAACAATTAGATTATATAGATGGTTAAGGTTAGTAACTCTTGCTACAACTAATTTTGTATTGTTCTAACTCTAGATTCAAACCTTTATTAGGCAGCCACCATGTTCAACTTTCCAGTATCCACTGTCATATATGTCGATGATAATGTGGACTTATTACAGTTTGTTAATGTTTATAGTCACTGGTATATGTTATAAAATTTGACATTTAATTGCAGGTTCATGCTTAGCACTGGGATACCATACTCTTGCTTACAATTCGCTACATTGTTATATCCTAGAGTCCAGGTGAAGATTGTTCGGCAGATTAAGAGGAATAAGGATTACTATGTCATTTTGGAGTTAGAGAAGAATTGCTCCGTAGAGGATATTAGGCCTACAGGAAGTTAGAATCCATGGCCAAACAACTATATTAATTTTTTTTATTCCATCAACACATTCTGAGGCGTTTTTTTTTAAACAACCATAAGCTTTTTTTAAAGAGTCGTCAACAACTATATATATATATATATATATATATATATTTTAAGAGCCGTCAACAGCCGTCAACAAATATATATATATATATATATATATATATATATATATATATATAGAGCCATCAACAAATATATTAAACCTAATTTTTCAAGAGCGGTCAACACATCCTAAGGTGTTTTTTTTTTTACAATCAATGCATTTTTTTTAATAGTTTGTTAGTGTTTTTTTTTAATTACATTTTCGAAAGTCAATGGTACAAAGGGCTTTCTAGAAATTTGCCGATATTTCATAATTGTAATACTCAAAAAATTGAGATGGTATAAATCTAATTTATAATAGTAATAGACAAAGAATTGAGATGGTATAAATCTAATTTTGCAGGATTGCTTTGGATGATTTTTATTAGTATTTAATGTTTGATATTTTTTTATAGTAAATAAATAATATTGACAAAAATAGATTAATATACAACATGAAATTTTCATTTAAATTTTTTAATAGTTTATCACTTAAACATTCATAGTAAGATAAGGTATTTTATTGATCAAAATGATATTACAATCAACTTTACAATCTAATCAATGCTCAATTTTACAACTCATTGAAATATTAGCTTTATTGATATATTGAAATAAACATTGTTACATTTATTATGAAACTTGATATACTAAAATAAACATTGTTAAACTATCACCAGTATTGTAAACGAAAATATTAGAGTAACCACAAAAAAATTTCTCAAATTAATTTAGGTTTTTTACATTTTCCTTTAATTTATGTTGTGAAATTAGGTTTTTTACATTTTTCTTTCACTTATGTTTTCATATTTTAACAATTTCCACCTTCTCAAATAAATTTAGGTTTTTTACATTTTCCTTTAATTTATGTTGTGAAATTTAGATTTTTTTACATTTTTCTTTAACTTATGTTGTCATGTTTTAACAATCTCCAGTTGACAACAATTTATTTAATACCTTGCTCAAGTTCAATCATCATTCTCAAGATGAAAAAGGTTCATATTTCATTTATTTTTAAAGATTCAAAGTACTTGGCAATAATATTAGGTCACATGGGATAGGTTGTGGTATTCGAACTCACGTTGTTGGATTTGAAGTTAGAAGGCCTGATTCTCTGAAATTGGAATCAAACACAACTAGATTGTTAGAAACCATAGAGTCAACCAGTCGAAATAATAAGCACCTGGTAAGTCAAATTTGTTTATTAGTTAAAGTTCAAATTAAATAAAGTTAAAATTTTAATGTGAGGAAATCTTTAATTATTATAATAATATTCAAAGAATAAAGTCTAATTTACTAAAATCATAAATTATTATTTCAAAATATATATATATTAAAATAATTTAATATAATATTATACATTAAAATCACAACTAAACTTTCTGACATCATCTCATGAAGCTATAACTACAGTAACTTTACATTTTTCCAACTTCAAAATGTTAACCTTTTTTAAACTCGCATTTGTCCAACTTCAAATTGTTCCTATTTTTAAGATATTTTCTTCCATACTCTTGAACGGAGAAAATCTTAAACACAAATCAAGATAATTGGTTCGTAAAAATAAAAATTAAATTATTAACAATGGAGGCATATTTAAAATTTATCTAAAATCAAATACGATTAGTTCATAAAACTAAATTATTAACAATGGAGATATATTCACAATTTCTCTTGATAAATATTATTTGAAAATAATGTTAATGTTTGCATAAATTTATTTAACCTAATTAGTTTCAATACATCTTAGAATATTTTAGACCCCATAATCTATGATTTATTATCTTCAACTCTATCATTGAACTATTTAGTTAAATTTCAATTAAGAAAGACAAATATTAATTTTCAACCACCAACCACTAATTTCAACATGAATTTTGCATTATTTGTATTTTAGACAAATTTTCTTTTATAGAAATCAAATTTCAGATCATTAAGACATGAAAGGTATTAAATTTTGTTATTTATGTATAAGTATACAAATTTTAATAATTCCAAGGACTATGGATTTATCATCAGATAAAGATTTTTCGTTATATTGGGGCATTCAAGGCACAATGGATTTATGCTTTACAGTTAGCACCTAAAAAATTTAATAGAAATTTTTTTATGAATCTCACAATTCTTGTTTATTTTCCCCCTTCAACTCTTAAATTGCAAACTTAGAAGTTTTCGTTCCTTTATGTACACATCCTCTTTCTCCGCTTACCTTCATATTTATATTTTTAGAAGAAAGAGACTTTGTTTTACGAAACCTACCGCATTGCCATGGAAACATCCTCACCCGCAATGGGCTCTCGTCACCCCCGCCGGGTGCTATCGACCTACAACCAACCCGCGTATCATTTCACTTCAACAAATAAATTTCGCTTCGAGCTACAACGCCTCACTACCGCATATCATCGTCCGATGGTGCTCACAAGCACACCGTTCTACTCTTCTTCACATACAGAGTTTGTGCAAAATGAGGAGTCATGAATAGGCTTGATAATTCACCTCAAAAAGCTCTGCACGTATGCACATCATTCCAATGGCCACGCACATGCCACCTCCCCGCTCGTCCCTTTAATGATTCTCCTCTTACGTCCCTTCTTTATCTCAATTCTCATTCCGTATTTTATTTCCGTCTGCTAATAAATTTCTATTCTGCAAGTCACTATTCTCATCGATCTTGAAATACTACGTCATGATGCACCATTGGTTGGTGACCCACCCCTATTATTCTCTCCACCGAAAATACGATCCAAACCACCTCGTCCTCCTCTTCGTCTCCTTCACCGCCACCCTCTTCCAATATCTACCTCGTCCTCCCAAAACTCCACCCTATCATCTACAACTATCTTCCTTTTAAAGCACTCTCACCCGAAAATTCGTCCATCCAGGCGTAGTTCTTTGAAAGACACCCCTTCAGGAATTTACAATGCACTCGGGCATTGTAAAATCATCGGGGTTTGACTACGTATCGCGATGCCGATCAAATCCATGTCTCTACCTTCAATGAGCTGCGTAATCCCCCGCATGCTCATTAAAATCGTCACATTTACAATGTTGCAAATGGGACCATAAAGATCCCCAACCCTTCATAACCATCTCAAATGGCCATTCAAATCCTCCTCTTTCTCTTCATCCACAAAACCTGTCACAAGTCTTCACTCATGACCTTACAATTCCTTCCCATACCTATCAATTTGTGCCTATAAATTCCCTCAAACATTCACCTCCTAATTCAATCGTTGATGTCAAGTAGGTATTGTCGCCTCCCTCTCTCCTACGCTTCATCATTCGTAAACGATGGCTCGAGACTCCCAAGAAAACTATAACTCTTCGTGGATATGTCCGGAGCAACATTGATGTCACTTCTCAGGCGAACACTACCATGTTGAAGGTCGTGCACTCTCCGAAATGCGCATGGCTCATGAAATTTCGTGCTTGCAATTAAAAGGGGAAGGATTGTCGAGTTTAATGGCCAAACTATCAAAGACAATCCCAACGACTTCGCTACTTATGCACCCAGATGTCACCTACACAACAATCGAAAGAACGGCGGTGGACGGAGATGAAAATGTTAACTCCCACTGTCACGAAGAACAAGTAAATACAAAAGTACAAGAGAGAGGCCTTTAAGTTCGAAACAATTGTCGACATTTTGTCACAACTCGACGAAAATATCCCATGGATTTCGCTCCGTGCTAATCGCTACCTCTATTAACATGGATTATTTCTACTTCTCCTCGCATGTCCCCTTATCATTCATGGATCCAATGCAATAGAAAGGCTTTACGACAAGATGACAACACCTACCGATGCTCAGTGTGAAGGCTCGTTTAATGAGTGCGACTATCGCTACATTATTCGAATCATTTGCAAGACCAATCGGCCACCTTGAAAATTTTGTTGCCGACGAAGCCGCAACGTCTTTCGCACCGCAAAGGACCGCTCTACTCTCAACCGATCCCGAAAGTGTTTTCGACATATACAACAAAATCAAAAGACACCATTTCCTCTTCACACTATCTTTAAAGAGGGATAGATTCAATGGTGTTGAACGACTACGCCCAACTTTATGTACATAGAAGACCTTGCGTACGATGAGGCATCAACTACCTCTCCCAGAGGCCCCGCAATCAAAGTCCTCGCCAACCCATTCTAACACAAACTCTAACCGTTTGTTTCTCGCTCTCACTCATCTCTCCCCCAATTCCCTGCCCAATATATACTTCTATAATACTCTCGCTAAGATGCCCACCTCCGCCTCGCACATTTTCAATTCCTTCCATCGTTCCCTTTCAATATTCTTAAACCTTGATCGCCATTCCTCATCCATTTTTCGACATGTTTTGTAATCGTAACTATATATTTTCATCGTCTTCTACTTTCTACTACTTCTAAACACTTCATCACCCAATCCTTTCTTCATGACGTTTTGTATATATGTCATTCCACTATGCTTTAATGATCTTTTCTAATATATGAACATTTAGTCACATAGTTTTTGCCTTTCTCCTTCATTGTTTGATCTTTCTTTACAACACACACATTTTCTAAAATGTACATATGAATATGCTATGCTTACTATAAAAAATAATACATAAATTGCTACTTTCTTTTTTGTAAAATACAAAATATGTCTTCACTTTACTTCCCAGTCAATACATGCAACATGTGGTTGATTTCAAAATAAATGTTTTCCAATTTGACATATCCAACACACATTTCTACAACCCATATCGAATACATTTTCGCTTAATAATTACCGTAAATATACTATGCATTTGACATACCTTTCCTTACTTCGCAGTAACAAATTTATGCCAACCCCACCGAAACAATGTGGAAAAGGAACAACAACGACGCCACACACTTAATAAATACATCATCAATGACTACGTTGCCTCCTCTATTCAAATCGTCGAACAAACCTTCACTTCAAACCAACAATACTCCCATTCCTTCACAAAATTTTGTCTCTCCCGATACACCCCACCCAAACTTTCCAACTTCCTTCCATCTCCACTTCCTAACCGACCTTTCCAAATGCTTCAACCTTCAAATTCGCCTACCCTTACATATGCCACCCCATGTTCCTCCCTTTCCACTTCGCCCAACATTTTCTCCCCATCCTTCTCCAAAACATGCACATACATTTTCGCTTTTGTCGAAGGATCGATGCACTTTGTCCCATCCAAGTTTGCTCAATTTGTCATGAAGCTTACCCATCCATGAAAACAAAAAACAAGTAATGGAATAATTTGTTGTACCCGTTTGTGTTTCCGAACGATCAACACATCATTTCTCCTCTACAAATAACATGGACCCGTGCATTCAACCACATGTCCTATCCCGCCTAACTCGTGCTGAAGAGATGCTCACGTCGTGTCAATCCCGTTCTTCAAGTCACCCATGCACGTGGTGGCCAATTGAAATATTCCTAAGCCATACTATTAGCTTTCCACAAGATATCACAAATATTGTCACCTCTTCCTCGTGATTTTGTCGAACTAGACATCCTTGTTGTAAAAAAAACTAGCTATGATGAAAAAAACTATGCATTTTTTTGCTAGTCGAACAACTTGCGCCTTTGCAATTCAACCACAAAATGCACTCCATACTACAAAGATGTCCATATTAACCAAATTTCCTCTCTCGCTTTTCCTATTTCCACCTACCAACATTTCCAACATTTCCAACATGCTACACCATATCAACACAACAGTCGCACTCCATGAAGCCATTCCAAAATTCCTATTTTTGAATTTCCACTCATGCCCGCTCCTCGACCTCCACCCATCCTCCTCGGTTTCAACTCTACCAAACCGTCATTCGAACTTCGATGAAATACTTGCCTACACAGATTCGTCCAATTCAACAACCACCCGTCCACTTCAATGGCCGACCATTGGCCTCTCCCCCAATCAATGAATACAACATAGAAGCCCATTCTCCATGGCGTTTCCCACCCTCTTCCCCACAGGATCTCCCATGATTAACTACCCAAGAATTGAAAATCGATATGCAAGAATACGCTTTGCATCTAATGCGCTACAATGACAATCGTTTCGTTACGCATCCTCGCTTCCAATATTACTTCGTACAACTCCATTTATGCACCATCAGCGCCCAAGAATCGCTCGTGTTCATTAAAAGGGACCTTTCAAACACCCTTCTCCAGCTAGTCAGCCGCCGACCTTCGCCACCAACTCAAAGAAATGCCACTCTGCACCATTCCGTACTGGGAAATTATGCATTTTCGGTCATCCTTGCATGGAAGTCGTTCTTTCGGACCAGGGCTAGAGGGGAACTTACTTACGATAACCTTCAAATTGGTACCTACCATATTTTCCATACTAACTACCGCCGATACAAATGACCGACTTGCATAATTTGATGCCTTCTAACCCTCCATCCAATTCAAATGAGCACACTCGATGGAGAATCCAAAACATCATAGAAACCCGCATCGTGCATTCCGAACATATCCAATGGGCAGCATTCACAAATATTCTCGGGAAGAGGCGCTACTTAAAGGATTCGTAAAGGATTACCGGTGCGTATGCATACTATACCTTCCTTCTCTTATCTTTCATTCTTTCACTTCCACGCATCCAATCTACTATCTGCCCCCTTCCTTATAAGGTATGAATGGCAACATCGTGCCTCCACACATATCCATGGGTTTCTTGCGGGCTTCCAAATGCACCCTATGGACAATCTCAATCGACCAACCCCATAGATGTCCGCGTGGCTACGTAACATTTCGATAAGTACCGCATCGCTTGGAACTTACCACTTCACAACAGCTCCTAGAATAAATCATTCATCTCTACAAGATCCATGCCTCCTTAGCACACATGAAATATTTATAGCAACTAGTTACAAGACTATGAAAAAAGTCCTCAATTCCGTTCAAAGACACACAAATCACACTCTTCTACATGTTTACACAAAATAAATAACACATCAACTGGCCGGGGCCACGAGCCCCATGGGAGGTTCGCAACACGTCATCTCTTCACATCGATGGTTCAGCAAAAAAGTGTACGCTAGAAATGACGACAAACTCAACGTGCACAAAATGCTCAACTACTGGCACATGGAGGCCAACATTGATTTTCAACCAGCTCTCTCACACCATGCCGTGCTGAACTACATTTCAGTATGCGCAAAATCGCAGGCAAAACCGAAAGCTACTACCAAATGCGTTCCCATGCCTCTCACAATGCTCCCCCGTATGCTCCTACTATCATTATCGTCCACAAAGTCCCCGACCAAAATTGTTGCCGATCGAGACATCGTGCACAAGAAACATGCCACATGCCACAAAAACTCCCACTAACAAAGTGTAGTCGTTTCTTTGTCTCCTTAATGTAAAAAACAAGTCTTCAAATGTGTATCGCATGAATTAGATGGTCATCCTCCATCAACACCTTTCATTGCCTCCTACATGCAAAGACCACCTCGCACTTGAAAGTTTGTCTCTCATTGAAGCCGCACGCTCCTAGTCCTTCTCCACCCGTCGAAAAACATCACCATGGAAAAAATATTCCCTCCCATGGTTGTCCGCGTTCTTCCTCGTTACACCTCCATTCCATCGAAAGAATCACCATCCTATGTACTTGGCGTCGGAGCGAACTCCTCTATACTCTCTCCAGAGCTCCTTAATGATATTGGCATATCCGATGCAGAATTGTCGCATAATCGAAAGAAATTAGACACACATATCAACCTGGGCATGTCCAACGCAAACCATCCACCTCGGACCTTTCGACTCTCTCTGTTTATCCCCCGGACAACCCATCCTGCCCCCCACACTTGACATGCATGAATGGAAATTTCTCTCTCAACTCCACCCAGGTAACAACCTCCTCCTCGATGAGCTTGAAATGCTTGGCCATCGTGAGTTTGACAAAAAACATAATTGGGGCCACTCTACAATCCCTCCACACATACAAGAAACAACCATCCGCTTCATCGACTCCACCCGCTCCTCCACAAGATCCCACCAACTCCTAACTCCATGTGCACATTCCCTTTCCTCCTTGTCCCTAAGCCAAACCATTGCATTCAATATCATTTTCTCGCACTTCCGCAAAAACATTGCCAAAAAAACACTCAAAATGATAATCCAAGGCACTGTTGGTACCGGCAAGTCGTTCCTAATTGAGTTCTTAAAAAATACACTCCTTGAAAGCTCCACCATCGGAAAATACCCCCTGCTACTACTTGCTCCTACTGGTGTTGCAGCATTCCACATTAATGCTTTGATGATCCACTCTGCTCTTCACATCCCTATATCCTCTATGGAGCCTTTAGAGGGTCAATCCCTCCTAAACCTTCAAGAACAACTTCAACATATCAATTACATTCTAATTGACGAAATGAGCTTCATTAGTCCTAAGTTGCTTTCTCAAATTGATGATCGCTTGCCTGAGGCATTCCCATCAAATAGAAACAACCCATTTGGTGGATGTTCTATAATACTTGTGGGTGACCTTGGCCAACTACCACCTGTAAAAGACACGCCAATGTATGTAGGAAATTCTCATGGCACTGCACTTTGGCAAAGCTTCAATATTGTGGTTACACTTGCAACAGTGTTTCGGCAACAAGGAACAAGTCCTGCACAAATTTCCTTCTGCGAAATCCTCTCCAACCTTCGCAATGCAACCCCCACTGTAGCTGATTGGAATCTTCTTATGGCACGTTCAAAAACAAATCTTCCTGAAGCTGAAGTCCAATCATTCTCCAATTCAATGCATCTTTATTCAACAAATGACGCTCTTGACCTGCACAATAAATCAATGTTGAAATTATTAAATCAGCCAGTTGCATGTTGTTTTGCTACCGAAAAGAGGCAACTCGAAACTAAACAACCAAAAATGATCAATTATCAAAGAAAATACTCCTCTGCATTGACCAACATGTTATTCTCAAAAGCAATTTGTGGGTTGGCGCTGGTCTTGTTAACGGTTTGCTCGGCACCGTTCATGCAGTCGTATATGCACCAGGTTGTACACCACCAGAACTACCATACTTTGTTGTAGTTGCCTTCCCTCACTACAATGGTCCACCATGGGATCCTTTTAATCCTACATTTGTGCCAATCCCCCCCATCACAAGGGGTTCGCGCACACAGATGCCTCTCGACATGGCATGGGGCTTAACAATCCATAAATCGCAAGGCATGACACTAGATAAGGCAACAATCGACATCGAAAACATTGACCGACAAGGGCTCACTTTCACAGCTATTTCAAGAGTTCGCTCGCTGAATGATCTCTGCATCTCCCCTGCCTTCTCCTTCTCACGCTATTCACGTATGCAAGAGAACCCTTACGTCATGCGCAGGAAACAAGAAGAGGCACACCTTGCATCCAAATCTATTACTCACACTCCTTGAAGAGCTCTTACTATTGGTACCTTCTCTTTGCTTACATTCCACTTTTACTTCTTTCTTCTTCTTCCTCATAATAAGACCTTAAAAATTTCCTGCTTCATTTACATTTTCACTTTCCAATATCGTTTCAACTCATATTTGTTCCTACTATTTGTTTCTTATTATGCTTTCCATTATTGGTGTAAAATTTTTACATGTTCACTTATATGCTTTTCCTTTCCTTGCAGCAACTATGGATCGTAGCTACCTTTCTCAACTCAACATCTTCTACGAAGAAATCACTAAATAGGAGAATGCACTCCTCGTTGTACAACAACGCTTCTTAGTTCCACCTACTCTACCACTATACCGTTTGCGCCCAACATTCCAACTACTCCAGAAGATCAAAAAATTCATCCGTCTCCTCATTCATGTACATGAAAGAGATGTACAAAGGCATCTTCGAGCATACTATCTTAGTCGCGTCCCAACTTTGGACGTCAATTGGTGCTGTCGCTGTCGGGCAACCCCATGTATTTACGACTAGGAATACCACCTACTTGCAACCAAACACCTTGCATGCATGATCAGTCTACTATGCTATCACTTGTTCCTCCTTTTTGTTCCAAATCGATTTTCTTCTATATTTAACAATATCGCTCTTACTCTTTTTGCTTGTACCATGATGTAAAACTGCCTACTACTGCGAGTTTTAATAACATGTAAAACCTTTTTACCATTACATTACTTCAATACAAGTTAATGATGCCTTCGCAAAAATCTATACGATGCACAAGAGATCTATGGTCTACTATATTGTATACTATCTATTTTCATCATATCAGTTATGCCTACATATCTAAATCTCAGACATTATTTCCTTTATACGCTCTCATTATAAATCGATTCACAAGCAAAGCTATTGTTTATTTTCAAATAGTTTGCTTCTAATTTAAATTACATTCATGTAAATTTGAGTCAATTACTTCTACTATTATTAAGACATAATGATTTAAGATAATAACCACAAAGTTATAAAATTAAAGTCATGGAGACGAAACTACCTACCTTCTTTCCTCTGCAAGTTGAGCAAACAACATATTTAATTTTCATAGTTTTAAATCTAAAAATTCATGTAATCAATCAATGGCAGATTTTACCCCTCATAAATTCACATTCATCATGTTCCCTAACATGTACCACAAAATGATTCATGTCCTCCTTCGGGTGTTCCCTTGCACCCCGATGCAATTGCTAGTTTATTCTTGGTGTTATAGTGGTTTGATCTTAGCCTCACTCACATTACTTTAAAATGTTATTAATTTACTATATATTTAATAGTTATATAATTATATATTTTTAAATAATAACTTTTTATATATTATCTATTTTTTTATTCTCCATTTTTTATTTTGTTATTCAATTAACATTTATTTATATTAAGTGGTACTTTTACCAAATAAATTTATTAGTAAATTATATGTGTTACATCATTTACCTTATGTAAGATTCACGCTGTTATAGCCCATATAGATATATAATTTATTACGTTACAATTTGCATACGTTGCACAGCACGTATTTTATTACATTACATTTTGCATATGTTGCAGTCCGGGTCGCAATGTGAGTCACGTAGATAAATTACAACACCGAATTGACCACACCGTACTTATGATCTTGGAAGCTTAATGATCCCGGCCACATGACAACAACGGGGCTCCGAACCGTATAGAGGCCAGACGACCAAGTGATTGAACCATAACCTCCAGAGGCAGAAGCGTTCTCACCACCAAAGGTTACACTATACAGATGCCTTTCATTCTTCTTCGTGAACACCAAAGTTTTCGGCTCCACAGTCACTTGCACTCCAAACGGCTCCACAACTTCGACAGAGTAAGTTGAATTCTCAGGCCCCACATTGGTGACCTTTCTTGTGAAGGTAGCAGAGACTTTGTCAGACGAATAAAAGACCACAGAAAAAGAAGGATAATTCAGATCACCCGGCTTCGGAATTTGTTTTGGACAGGACACCGGTGTCTTTGTCAGCACAGCAATCTCAGAAGACGAATAATTCAAGCTGCAAAGATAGTTAACGTAATCTTCAATGTCAATATCGTAGACAAGCCCGTGCTCTCGTGCTTTTTCAGGACTTACGTGGCCAGCACCCATGTCGAATGGAGTTGCAGGGGAGCCTGCTAGCGAGGCGTCCTCTATAGGCTTCCCCTTGTTATCGGTAACCTCAGCCGTGGTCATGAGAGCAGACTTGACGGCAGCCGGGCTCCAATCTGTATGCGCAGCCTTCAGCAGAGCAGCCAATCCAGTAACATGGGGACACGACATGGAAGTGCCAGACAGTATATTGAATTTTGTTCTCCGTTTATCAGAGGGTAGCCTCGAAGGACTCAGGTTCAGGGGCCACGCTGCTAGAATGTTGAGCCCCGGGGCGATTACATCGGGCTTCAGAATCTCTGGGCTTACGGAATTCGGGCCACGGGACGAAAAGGAGCTTAAAATTGGCGCTTCTTCTCTGTGGTAAGTGGTGCCATAGAAAAGAATTGTTCCCGATGGGCTAAGTGGTAAGTAATCTCTTATTGCCTTCGCGGCCTTGGCACCCACAAACGTAGCGGGCAAAACGTGCGCGTCGGCTATGAGATCTTCTCCGTCCCCTTCGGGGGTGAGTTCTATCACCCCAATTCGTCCGGCCATGGCCACCACTTGCCCTATTTCGATTCTAGCTGTGATTCCTAGTTCGCAGACCACGATTTTCCCTTGGACCTTCACCGGCTCCAGAGAGCCATCCGAGCAGAAATCTCCGTATACGAGTGCCAAATCAGGCTTCGTTCCGAGAGGCTTTCCTCTGTAGAGCGATACGCCGCCGTAGACCAGACCGTTTCCCAACACGACAATCGCGGGAAAACTTCGATCCACGGAACTTGCGCCAACAGTCATTATCCATGGCGCCTCGTTTGACAAAGATAAGGCACTGGGCCCCATATTCCCCGCAGAGCAAGAAACGAAAACCCCTTTGGCCACCGCACCGAACGCCGCCACCGCCCGGCTGTCTTTATAAAACGGATCGCCGTTCGAGTCTCCTCCAATGGATAGAGATACGACATCCACTCCATCCGACACCGCTGTGTCCCGCCATGATGTCGGAGTCGTAGCAACCTTGAGACCAGCAGACCTTATACACCGCCACTCGTGCTCCCGGTGCCATGCCCGTGGCCGTGCCCTTGGCGTAACCCAGAACGTCGGCGCCCGGAATAACGTTGCCTGCCGCTGTGGACGCAGTGTGGGTCCCATGCCCATCCGAGTCCCGCGGGGATTTATATTCCACCGTTTCATTTATCCGACCATTGTAGGATTCGTATCCTTTGTAGAAGTACCGGGCGCCGATGAGTTTCTTGTTGCAGTTCGAAGCATTGAATGCTTTACCGGCCTCGCAACGGCCCTTCCACTTGGAGGGCACCGGCGACTGAGTTTTATGATCCGCAAAGCTGGGGTGCTCAGGCCAGACTCCGGTGTCGAGAACGCCTATTATTACATTCGTAGCGTAGCCCGTGGACTCAGACCAGAGGCCTTGCCCTCTTTTCAAGCCCAGGAAATTGGGCGTATACGTTGTGTAGAGCTTCAGAAGTTTGTCTCGATAAACGCTACGTCTGGAGTTCTTTGGGATAAATTGCATCAACGTTTCTGGCTGTTGCAACGATGAAGGCTACGATCAAGAGCAGGATTCTTCCCGTGTCGTCCATTATTTTTGCATTTAATCACATTACGCGTTCTTGAATATGCGTGATCAAACCTGCCAAGAAAGTATTTTATTAGTTTCTAACGACGATATGTACAGGATCAATTGTGTATACCATCAACCGTGCAAACTTATACTGCGCAAATTTCAACCATCTTTACCCTCCATTTCGAATTGAATTTGGATTCGATTCAATTTGATACAGGAAAAGTCTTTTAAAATTCAATAAAAGAAAAAATAATCCCTGAATATACATCTTACTCATTTTCAAAAAAAAATCTCCAAATATACATTTTATACATTTATAAGAAATTTATTAATATTATAGAATAAATATATCTATATAAATCTAGATAATATTAAAGTTATCTATTAATATTATCAATATAGATGTACAAATCTAATATAAGCCTAGAGGGATTAATTTTCTTCATATGCAAATTTCTTTAGGAATTAATTTTCTTCATATATACATCTAATATAAGTTGAGAGGGATTAATTTTTTTCATATGCAAATTTCTTTAGGGATTAATTTTCTTCATATACAAACTTCTTTAAAATGAAAAATACAATGTGTTATTTTTCATTGTTTAAATTGCTTTTTTAAGGTAAATAAAGTATATATAGAATCAAATAATAGTTTTAACCACAAAATCTTGTTTTTTTCCTGATATATACATAATTGTTTTAAAATGATACAAAATTAATATTAAAATATCTTTTATTATTATTAATATAATATTAAGTATATGTCAATATTAATTAGTATTAAAATATTTTATTGATAACTCACATTGAATACTTTTTATATACAACATTAAAATATTTTATTTAACAATTTTTTTTCTATATATAAAATTTATATGACATAAATTTGTTAATATAAATTTTCAAATAATTCATAATATTTTTGAAAAGTATAAGATTTAAACATTTTGTTTTATTTTTACTTATAATTACTTTACAACATATTCATTTTTTACTTACCATTGCTTTACAATATATTTATTTTTTTATATTATAACCAATATCAAATTTCTATTTAGAACATAATTTTTATTTTTTATTGTAAAGAATAACCGACAAACTTAAAACTGTAAAATAAACCTCAAAAACTATCTAAGAATTAGATTTAAATGTATTGAAGAATAATAAATTTAGAATCAACAAATTAACTAATTTTTATTATGATCCTAATAAAATCTTACATCACACTCACTGTAAAATAATAACTAACTTTTATATATAAAATGGAACTGGTTAATCAAATCACTCTCTTCCACAAAACAAGGAAAAAAAAAAAGGAAATGAAAGAAGTTACCCCTTTTTCCCGAGCGGTAAAAGACAAAATACTAGGTCAAGTCAATGTTTCGTACCAAATTGAAACTGAAACTGATTTAGTAATCCATAAACCAAAGAAAATTCATATTTTTTTCCATTCAGCAAATTTGAAAACAGTATGATTTCAACTAGATATTTGTGACCATTCAGAAGAAAATGGCTGGTGATTTGGAAAACTGCTCGATAAAATTGGGTATGGAAAAAAATTGTAAAACAAATTTCGAACAAATTGGAGAGAGCTGCTTGGTAAAACAAATTTGTGTGACATAGTACCTTTCGAACAGCTGCGCTGCGTGGTGAAATAAGCAGAGATGGTACGATGCTCCCCATAAAGAGAAAGAGAAAGAGAAAGAGAAAGAGAAAGGCATGAAGAGTTGATGGCAGCGATGGCAAATCGGCCTAAATTCCCTATCATAAATCGTGAATGGGCCTAAATTCCCTATCGTAAATCGTGATTGTTACTTCATGAGTCCGAAATATTAAACAAATTGTTTATTGAAACGTGACGATAAAACCTGCTCTGACTTGCCTTTAAACAAATATTTGGTTCTTGATTTGACATAAGCTTACACTTTAAAATACCAGACTGAGAAAGGAAACAAATAAAGGACCCCATAAATATAAGGAAACAGCAACATGAAAGACCTGCACGCAACCAGTTCACCATCGTGGTGATGTCGATTCTATGGTAGAAGGCTTTAGGTACGAGTGGAAACATTGCCAAATACAAACATGGATGAAGGTTGATTCACACATTATATATTCAAGTTGATTAAATTTAAAAATTTATAAGAATTAATTAAAAATGGTATAGTGGATAAATATTTTTTTTGCATTAATTATATTATTAGGATTTGGTTAAGACAAAGATGAATCACATTAGTTGGTTCAAAACTTTGACCAAATTTTAATGATGTGATTAATTTGAAAGATATTTATTTACATTATAGATTACAAAAGTCTGAGATCTAACAAAATAAAAATCATCAAAATTAACTAAAATGTAACTTTATTTAAATAATAATAATAATTATTAATAATAAAAAATTAATATATAATTTATACGTAGAAAAAAAAAATTATCTATTGAGATTCACTCTTACTTTATCAAAGAGATTTCTAATATGTAAATAGCTTTTGTTACAATACCATGGCTTATGCACATTCTAATTTTATTTGGAACAAGATTCTTAATTTTGAAGATTTAGTCTTACTTCACACTGGAGATTCTTATTCTCTCAATATGCTTTAGCACAATACTATGGGCCAATATAATTAGTTATCATCCCCAGATGCCCAAAAAACCATAACTCATTTAATTTGACATTTTGTTCATATGACATTTTTTTTAATTCATGAATTTAATTAAAAGAAAAAAAAAACCATAACAACATATATCATGAATTAAGCATTTTGATATTACGATGACTTGATACTTATTAGGATCAAATAACCATTTCATTTATATGACTATGCTACTTTTTACCTTTAAATATTATAACATAGAACTATTAAACCATCCATGTGTTTTGCTTTGCTTATCTATTATTTATTTATTTTTTAATCATAATAATATATTGAATAAATTTGGTTAAAAATTATTATAATAATATATTTGAATTGTGAAAGTTATGTAAATCAAGAATAAGATTTTAAATAATTTTAAATTTATTATACATTTAAAAAATTAATTTCAAATAAAAAAAAATATCATTTATTAAAATACTGAAAAAAAAAATTAAAACAATTAAAAATGGTGTAAGTAATTATGTGTTAGAATTTAATGTAAAAAATTAAATTACAATATTGAAAATATAATTTCAACTTAAAACTAGTTTTCACATTAAAAAAAGAAGTTTCATTTACTAATCTGATATATTGAATATTTGTTGATAAATTTTAATGTGAACTTTTAATAAAAAAAGTTTCATTTACTAATCTGATATGTGGAATATTTGTTGGCAATTCCATCTTTATAAAGATTCATCCCTGCCATGGACTCTCCATGCCTAACCACGCAACGTCATTCTCTTTATGCGTACCATCTCTACTTATTTCACCAGGGAGGGCAGCCGTTCGAAAGGTACTATTTGACAAAAACTTGCTTTATCAATGATGATACCTGGTGTTTTCACAGGTCGGAGATATAACGTTTTAGCAGTTTATGAATATTATGAGTATTTCTATCTGTAAATAAATTAGCAATTGTACTAAGAGGGGCAGTAAGAGGGGTAAAGGAAAGCCGAAAGGAGTAGGGATTGTGGACAATTGTAAACTCTGAAAACTTTGAGATCATTTTTTTCAAGATTTTGTTATAGATTCAACAATTTATAGAAGCAGTTGGTCAATGAGTTGACTTGTAGACAAACATTTCAAATTAGGAGAATGTTGAATTCTAATTTCTCCAACTTATTAACGTGATTGAGACAAGGAGGTAGCTCTTCTAACCAATTACTTGCTAATAATAAGTTCATTTTTGAACTTGATATTAAATTATAAATTAACTCTTTCTTGATCCCTGCTCTTATGAGTTACATCTTTGTAACAAGACTTAACCAAAATGAAGCTATTGGAACTAAGGACATCCCAAATTGGCAAAAGGGCATTTATTTGAGCAACATTATCTATGTCATCTAAAATGATAAGATATTTTAGACTTTTGGAAGATGAGATAAGCTTTTTAATTCTATGCATACCTTGTTCAACAATATCTATTTGCTCAATCGATTGAGTCAGATCCTTGAGAATTTTCCTTAGTAATGAAACGTGAGAGCTTTCTTTGACATCAGATATGAAGCATGATCCACTGTACTCTGATTCATTTTTTTTTAAGGATTCCTTGGCCAACTTTGTCTTTCCTATTCCGCATGCACCCAAAATCCCCACAACTGCGGGAAGAACGAAGCTCTGATGGGTTGCAACTACGCATTATCTCTCTCCCTAATACGATTGTAAATCCGGAATGATACAGTCACAGCCTCAGAGTCAACTTAGTTGAATTTGCGGTTGGGCCACACGACCACATGATTGTGCCTTGGGATGAAGGATGTCCCATATTGTCATCTCGAATTCTTTTCGAGAACATATTTCAATCATATTTTCTCACGTATATCCAACACACTAACTCTTCCTTTCTACTGAATGGTAGAGTGAAAAAAAACCAGTGAGAAACAACCAATGCTTAGATTTGAGTTGAACTTATGTGGATATACTTTTGAAATATCTCAGAATATGACTCTCAAGAGAGGTTATACAATGGACCTCTATGGGTTGTGATAATCTCAAATATTCTTGAAATATGAATATCTCAAAATCTGACTCTGATTCTCAGGAGAGGTTATATAGTTTATCTCTCTAGACTCTCAGATTCCCAGATTTTCTTGAAAAAGAGTCATAAGAAGGATGCAATGTGACCAAGTAAAAGATAATATAATTGATATTCCATGTTATCACTCAGATTGAACCTTGGGCTGAAAGAGGCAATTCTGAGGTAACTTCAAACCACGCTTAGCCAAGTAGCTAGCCCTACTAAGCCAGGAGAGGGCTCTCTCCATATGGATCACAGTTAAGATGACTGAGGAAAGAGAAGATTTTAGGCTAGCTAAGGAATATAGGGGGTGTTTATTTTGATTTTAGGGTTGGGCTCACTAAACAGGGATTTAGGTCAAGGGGACAGATCAAGGCCAAGAGGATGAAATTGCAGTCTGTTTGATGGGGCAAGGTAGGTAAAAGATTTAACATTCAAAGAAGGATCAAATGAGATGAAAAGACTGGTGATGAGCTAGGGAAAGAATCTGGAATGTATTTTCCCTAAACTAAGGAGAATGAACACATTATACTAAATTTCCCAAAACATAGCATAAATAAATATGGATTTTGTCTTTCAACTTGAATCAAGTATATTATAGATATGAAATGGTTTATGAATTAACAATACATTCAAACAAATTGATAACAGAGAGGAAACTGTCTAAAACTCATACCGCATGGATCCCAAGAAAATAGCTGCAATTTTCCTTTAATGTCCAAGTCAAGATGATACTTGATCAATACAATCTCTCAAATTGATGCCAACCATTACAATGACTGAAAAACTACACCTTATAGACCTCAAAACCACTTCCTCTCATCCTCAGGAGTCGAATCCATGAGGTGAGGGAGTTGTTACATCAAAAATTTGAACTGAAAGCTAGAGTCTAGGATGAGGAAAAGTGACTCATTCCACTACTACTCCAAGGGAATTTTAAGACATTTGTTTAAGACAAAAGAAATATTTTGTCTTAAAAAGTCACTTTTTATTTTAGTTATTTTATATTAAAATTTAATATCAATTGAATTGTCTTAAATATAAAATTTAAGACAAAAATATTTTAAGACAAAACTTTATATTTTAGACAAAAACAGATTGAGACAAAAATAGTTTAAGACAAAACTTTATATTTAAGACAAAAATATTTTAAGACAAAACTTTATATTTTAGACAAAAACAGATTGAGACAAAAATAGTTTAAGACAAAACTTTATATTTAAGACAAAAGGAGTTTGAGACAAAAAATATTTTAATATAAAACTTTATATTTAAGACAATGGCAACTAAGACAAAACCCATTTAAGACAGTTAGCAATTAAGACAAAACCATTAGTATTGTGAAAGTTTGCACTAAAATTCTATGGGTAGATAGTGGACAATTATATTTTTTTATTTATGAATATATATATATATATATATATATATATATATATATATTCTAACCACATGAAATGTAATCATGTCAATTTTATTTCTTTTATATTAGATTTTTCCTTTTCCATTAAACCACAATCTAAAAATATAATAAATAAATAGATTAAAAAAATATTATTTTTTGGTTGGCCGCTCAAAGGGATTTAAGTTTGAATATCATGTTTTTACATAATACTTCATAACAAGGTGATTTTCAAATGAGTTACATTCCATGAACTAAAATTGTTTATTTTTTAAAATATATTTAACATTTTTAAATTACTTCAACTAAAACTTTGATATAAATTTGAAAGAATTAAATACAATATATGAATATATATATATATATATATATATATATATATATATATTCTCAATTGTTTTCCATATATGCATTTTAAACCTTCATTTTTTTTTCTTTCAAAATGAAAAATTAAAATTTTGATTTTTGCATATGTCTTATAGTCACATCTCGATTTTATTTTCACTATTGAACAAATATATCAAAGAGATAAATAACAATAATTTAATTATTTTTTTAGATAAAATTTTAGTATTTACTTTTTTTTTATTGTAAAGAAACTTTCTACTTATTCAGAGTCATTGGCACAGAACTACGTGAAAATTTCCCTAGTTGCAGGCATTCCTTGTTGTGGGAGCGACAGGAGGTTCTAAGTCGCATGCATGCCCATGTCAAGAGAGAGATTAAGGCTTTGATGCAAAAAAATTTCATTTTGTCTCAAGGGTTAGTCACTTGGATGGGTTGGATGGCTCCGGTCACCTAGATGGGTTGGATGGCTCCTGGGTGTTTTGTTGCAAGTGTAGAAGGTTAGGTTGGTTGTGTTACATCGGTTCCACTTCCTTAACTGATATATAGGGAGTTGAATCATATCATAGTAAATTTTCATCACATGTTTGCCCCGGTTGGCCAGTAACTTGGGTAGATATGGGCAAAGGGTGTTATAGAGTAGTATCATAGCATGGTTCCATTTTCCTTAGGTGATGTTTGGTTTCCGTTCCACTTGGCTGAATGTGTTTTCGTATCTACATGTTTGTTCCATATAGGTCCTTGCACTTGTGATTTATGTGCTTGTTGTTTACGCATGGTATTGGTCATGATTGTAGTGGTGTCGTCATGTGAAAGTTGATGGTGTCGTTGTTGAATTTATTTGTTGTGTTTATGTCGATCGTGCATCGATTATGTGTATCAGTGTTTATATGTTGTTATGCATAATTTGACTAGATGATGGTCGTTGTGCATGAAGTCATGGTATGTGGTCAGCATAGTCATGCATTTATAAATGGATAATGGTTGAAAATATGTTTATATGTTGATATGATTATGTTTATATATGTGTGTCTGTGTGTGTGTGTGTCTGTGTTTTTGTGTGTGTGTATTGTGCTAATATGGTCGGTCTTGCAGATGAGATATCCTCTTCGAGCTATACTAAGGTACACTATTTTGCTTATGATTTGGTTTAACTGACATAATATACCTTGCAGGAAGAAGAGATCAAAGATGACTAACAAGATGGTAGAATACAAAGATTCTCCCTATGAATCAGATGAGTAGCATGGTGTTGGGAACAATTCTGACTTAGCAGACACATTGAGGAGTTTGAAGGAGGAAATAAGGATTTGCAAAGTAGATAATGACAAAATCATGCAGGCATAGGAGAAATAAGAAGAAGTCAATGCAATAATTCTTTAGAGTTTGTCATAATTGTAAAGACAGGTACCACTTCGAATAAACTACAGATAGGAGGATATGACTAATGGGGCATGTGGAACTAGACCCCATAGTGGGCACAGTTCAGATAGAGATGACACGATCAGGGATGTCAGGTTCTTGGATACTCCGGAAAGGAGGGGTGATGGACACACGTACTATTCTTGTTCTGGTTCTGAAAATTATCATGGTCATCATCGTTATAATCTTTAAAGGAGGAGTGATAGGGGATATTTTATGGATGAGTTCAAGAAAGAAAAGCCACCTACATTCGATGCAGAAATGAATAAATCACATGATGCAGAAGCATGGTTGATTGGAATGAATAAATCCTCAGATTGCATTATTAATTAGAGAACATGAAGGCTAGGATATCTACATTCAGTCCTAAAGGTAAAGCAGATATTTGGTGTGAAGATGTAAAGAAAATTAGAGATATTTATGAGGATTTGACTTGGAGTGAATTCAAGAGACTATTCAAGAAGCAGTATCTATCGAAGATGTACTATGATGACAAGGAAAAATTGTTTTATGAGCTAAATATGGACTCTATTATCGATGAGGAGTAAACTAGAAGATTTCTGGAGTTGTTGAGATATGTGCCTTACGTCGAGGAGGAGAAGGCCAAGATTCAACAATTCATCAATGTGTTGTTGATAACATTAAAAGACATGATTGAGTTTGATGAGCCTAAATCATTAGAGGAGGCCATCTGGAAGCTTAAGCATTATTATGAACAATCAAAGCGTAGATCTGAGACTAACCAAACTGGAAAGGTAATGCAACGAATAAAGGGAAATGGGATAAGAAGCGAGCAAGGCCTTGATAAACAGGTATAAAAGAGAATGCTCTAAGTTACATTTCCATTTCCACATCTTTTCCATTTCTCTAAGTTACAAATAAAACGAGTCCAATTCTATATGCAATAGACTGATAGCTATTATTACACCTTTATTGATTTATGCATAGCTCTCACCTATAGTTATAGATCAATTAAATGACATCTAATAGATATAACCTACAGCCTAAAAGAGTTTGATTTTATGCCCAAGACACACCGAATTATAATGGAGTAGTTGTGAAGGCAACGATATCCATTGGGGATTTCCATTTTTTCGGCAACACTCTAAGAAACATCTTAGTGTTGGAGGAAGAGATAAAAGATCTTTGCCAAACACAATATCGTCACTCTCCTAGTGCCATTTCTGTTAACTCATTAGAATGCGGGTAATGCATAAGGATTTATTAATTATCTATGAAATTTTCTCTCTTTCCAATACTCAAAATAGGTTCATCCTAATATTAATATATAAAATAATGTTCATTAATATCTATGGTTCATTTTTTTTTATGATCCTACTTCTCTAAAGGATATCTATTTTTTGAATTTTTTTTTGGTATAAGATATGGTGATACCTTTAAATATGAGGTAATTTTGGGTAAAATTAGAAGTGGAACAAGAAGTTGTGGTTTGAATTTCCTTTGTAGTAGTAGGCTACATGAAATTTCTATCGAAAGGTTTTGTTGCTTCGCACCATGGAATAATATTTGGATGAAAAGGTTCATTATGGGTGGTATGTTTTTTAGCTCTTCAACTCTTTGGATTCTTTAGGTGTTCATGGTATTTGTTGTTCTCAATTTAGAATCCTCGAATCACTATGAAAGGTCATGAAAATGTATGTTTTGGGGGAATTTTTGGACAACCCTTGCCCCAAAAAAATAATTCATTAGAATACAACTTTTAGAAGCTGTTTTTAAATGATCGCCTCCAAATGTTCAATTCTCATGAATTTTGGGGGAGTTATATATTTTGGTATATGGAACGGGGCAAGGGGGCATAAGGGTAGCATGGATGGGTAGAAGTGAGAGGTTCATGCATGGTTTATTGAGATCTATAATCCTAACATTAGAGAATTATAAGGAGCCTTATGGCCTTATGGAATAAGGGCTAGGGGACCTACAAGTAAGGCAATGAGAACAATTGATGGGGGAATCCCCAATAGTTGTGATATGGGGATTAGGGGCCAAATTATCAAAACCCATAAGCACTTAACCCATAACCACTAAAGTCCCTATTCCTTTAACCACAAAGCCACAATCCCTTAACCCCTACAGTCATAACTCATAATAAATTAACGTCTTGATCCCTTAAACCCCAAGCCACTAACCCCTTAACCCCTAACCCCTAACTTAGAATCCTTGGACCCCATAAACCCTAATCCCATATCCTCTTAAACCTTGACCCTTAACCCTACAACCTTTTATCCTCCCCCTATTCTGTTTGAAACATTTATATTGGCTATTAAAATCCCCATCAATCCTTAACGTTAAATTCTCATGCTTTGAAGCATTGATGCAAATTATTTTATATTAGGGTATTATACATCCCTCGAGGTCTCTAATATTTCCGTTTTCTTTAAAAACCCAACTCTCCGAGAATCGATGCTGATTACTTTTATCCACAACAAGAATGATGTCGTAATACATTTATAGAGATATATAGATGAAATTACTGAGTCCCACTATATTATACAGATTGATTCAATGGATAGGGGTTTGTAGTTATCATTCAATGGAGTCACTTCTAACCAATATCGATCTCTATTTCTCCCCTGGCTTGTTCTTGACTTAATGTCCACCTTCCTCAATGTCATTTCTTTGGATGTTTGAAAAGAGATTTTATTTTTGTAAAGTAAAGAGGTTGAGGGTTTCCCTTATCACTCAGATTTTGAGGTGATGGGAAAGGATTAGAAATGGATCAAGACCCTAGAAAACCTCAGAAGAAACAATTTTTCTATCACAATTCGTTGGCCTTACACCAACAGTTGGCTACCTTGTTTCGCTAGTACTTCAAGATAAGTGAGTTGAGACTTATAATATATTTTTTCCCTTGAGATGTCAAAATAATGCTTCGCAACCTATGGTACTGTTTCTATAGGGTGGAATCCTAATTGGCTCGTGTTGAAGGTTTTCTGGCTAGTGAATCTGCCTCCAGGGACCTTACTGATCCTCTAGTGATCATGTACAAACTCTTATTATTATTTCCTTAAGCGTGGAAATTATGTTTTATTGTCACCTGTACAAGATTGTATGAATATTTATGGTCTTGTTGATGGTGGAGACAGTATCTAGAGTGGATCTTCATTTGGTCTCACTGTACATGTTCTGGAAATGGAGGATTCCCATTGTTGATGTCAATATTATGCTTACTTGGTCTTTTTTTGGCGAAATATGTTTATGTTTTCATGATCCTTGGGATTTGGTGCTAGCATCAAAATATACTCTGTTTCCTCTCATTTTATGGGCACTTGCAACTTGAATTTTGGCAATTGAAGATTATTTTAACATATGCTTTCAACTTGGATTGTTTTGGGATGGATCAGTATGTTCGCATCTGAAAAAATGGTTACTCTTTTCATGCTAGATGGAAGATGTGGTTTTGTTTAGAGGATCCTTAGGAATACTATGATTTACTAATTTTTCCCTCTATCAAAGGACACTCTTTTCTAGGTTTAGAGCTCTATTTTCTTCTCGTTTTCAAGGCAACTATCACTAAAGCACATTCATTTTCATTTTATGTGCACTATCTGTCTAGAATTGTCTCATTTTATGACGGGCCGAATCTCTTTATGCAAATATTTAGTTGTTGTTGAAATGAGACTCTGTTATTATTGTAATAGTGTTTTTGTGGTTCTGTGATCTTGTGATCATTGGAGAAGCTAGTGCCTTTAGAAGTATATAAATTTGATGTTTAAACTATCAATGTAAATCTCCTATTGTAAATCTCTTATTTTTATATGAATATGAAGTATTTTAATTTACCAAAAATTATGGAGCACGGAACAATAAATTCATCTTAGCGAGGGATAAAACTTCTAACAATGATACATTTGTCTTTATTTGTGCATGAGCCAAGCCATGCACGAGCCAAGCCATGCAATCATACATTTTTTATTTTTGATATGAAGTGCTTAGATAACTTAGGGAAAAATATAGTTAAATTTAAGGCCATCTTATAATGTTTGTTGAAATAAACTAAGAGAAATTTCATTTTTGAAAAATACCATATCGACATATATTATAATTTATTTTGTAATATTGAATACAAAATATATTATTGATATTAATTTTCAAATATAAAATTAAAAAACAAAATAAATAAATAATTATTTTAATATTTTTATTTTCATTTTTGTAATAAAATTAAAATAATTTATAATTTGAATAACTTGGTAAATTATAAAAACTAAAATTAACAACACTAAAAATATTTTAAAATAATTTGATATCCCTTTTATTATTGTAACAATGACAAATTAATTAATTTTAATGTTTTAGTATTTGTCAAAATCCTACTCATATACTTTCAACAATCCTTTCTACACATTTCCAAAATATCATATACTTTCCAACCATATTTCTACACATTTCCAAATTTCTCAAATACAAAATAAATATTAATTAAAATATTCAATACATGATACCATTCACTAATTTCATTAGTCAATCTCCAAAATACACTTGTAACTAATTGTCCGATCGTGGGTTTGCTATCATATACTTTCCAACCATCTTTATACACATTTCCAAATTACTCAAATACAAAATAAATATTAGTTAAAATATACAATACATGATACCATTCACTAATTTCATTCGTCAATTTCCAAAATAAACTCGTAACAAAATTTCCGAGCGCGGGTTTGCTAATGGAATCATGAGCTAATCCATTTAAATTGGGTACTCTTTTTAGCTCCTTATCAAATTATTTTTTGTTCTACGAGCTTCCAAGTCACCTAAACTCTGTTGTGCGCTTATTCTGTTTGTGTTCTAAACTCTACGGTCGTGAGTCATGATAAGCACTCGATATCAAATGCCATACAACCATCACATTGCATTCGACTCCCATGTGACGTCCTGCTGGAACACCCGCGCTCTGTATTTCAATGAAAGAAGAGGAAAAATACCCAAAAAAATCGCGCAAAGACATATTTTAGAAATCAGGAAGATCAGTAATTAAGAAGCCCTCGAACCGATGGTCCTCTAGCTTGCAAGAGCAGGGGAATAGATTTCAAGGATGTTATGCATGCGAGCAAGTTGACCCTAGCTAAGGAAACCCACCCATCACAGGTGAAGGTGTGGTTATATCCTAACTCAGAATCCCTATCCCTGTCCTTGATGCTTTCAGATTCATCACCTAATGTATTCTTTGAAGTATTTGTCTTCTACAGCAACCCAAAACCCGACTCCCACATCAGAGGCACATTTTCTACGCCTCATAAATCCTCGGCTGGCGAACAGGCCAAAAAAATATGCAGGAGCCATCATTTTTATATTTTCAATGCCCAATCACGTTGGACCCCGCACGGTTCTGAGGGCCTGACCAGTGCCACAGAGCTCCACCTCAAATCGAAGTTCGAGTTTGGGTTTTAGCTGTGTGGGTATTGAGGTGAGGGCTTCCAAAGGCTTTGAGGGTTTGAAAAAAATTTGGATTGTGGAATTGGTACACAGATTTTCGGTGAAAATCGCAACATCTCAGCTTCTGAAGTGAAAATATGGGTCATGGCTGCCAAGCTCAAGGATGAGCAAGGGACTTCAAAATTGAAGGGCGAGGGTTTTGAACCTAGGAATCTAATTAAGTGTTGTGTCATTTATTGCAATGTTTTCATTTAGACAATTAAGCTTTCGCTTCAACATATGTTGTTGGAGCAGGATAATGGGGCTAGGGTTTAACCGCTTCAACATATGTTGTTAGGGCAGGACAATGGGGCCAGGGTTTGTCCAGCTTCTATTGCTTGTCTGGCCTCTTCAAAAACCTACATTGGGGTAGCACAATGGGGTCAGGGTTTGGCCATATTCTATTGCTTGTCTGGCATCTCCAAAAAGCCTTCAAGATTTCTTGGTAGTATTTATATACTCGGCCATCTTCTATTGCTTGTCTGGAATCTCCAAAAGCCTTGGGATCCATGCCAATTACTAAATTGGCTGGGGTTTAACCACCATGAGCTATAGTAATATAAGAGATTTGTGGATAGGTTTTCACTACCGCCTCTGTGGATTCCTTAATCGGCCCATATCCTTGTCCAATACCACTACCCCTAACCCCCTAACCCATTTAACCCCCTAAAACCTAACCCCACTAACCCCTGACCCCTAAAATCCTTAACTGCTAAATCCCCTAACCCCATATACCTCTAAACCCCCAACCCATTTAACACCCTAAACCCTAAACCTCTAAACCCTTAACCCCTCACCCCTTAAACCCTAATTCCCAACCCTTAACCAATTTAACCCCCTAAACTCCTAAAACACTAACCCATTTAACCCCCTAACCCTAATCCTTAAATTCTAAATCCCCTAACCCCCTAAACCTCTAAACCGAACCTAACCCATTTAACCCCCTAACCCTTAACCCTTAACCCATAACCCCTTAAACCCTAATTCCCAACCTCTAACCCATTTAACCCCATATACCCCTAAACCCTAATCCATTTAACCCCCTAAATCCTAAACTTCTAACCCCTTAAACCCTAACCCCTTAAACCCTAATTCCCAACCCCTAACCCATTTAACCCCCTAAACCCCTAAAACCTTAACCCATTTAACCCCCTAAACCCTTAAACCCCTAAACCACTAACACCTAAACCCCTAACCCCTTAACCCCTAAACCCCTAAATCGTTAACGCTTAATCCATAACTCATTAACCCCTAAAATCCTTAATTGTTAAATCCCCTAACCCTTAAGCCCCTAATCCCTAATCCCTTAACCACTAACTCATTATTCACCTAACCCCTAATAGCACCTAAATCCCCTAACCCCTAAGCCCCCAATCCCTAATCCCTTAACCATTATCTCATTATTCCTCTAACCCCTAAATGCGCCTAAATCCCCTAACCCCTAACCCCTTAACCACTAACTCATTATTCCCCTAACCCCAATCCCTAATCCCTTAACCACTAACTCATTATTCCCATAACCCCTAAATGTGCTTAAATCCCCTAACCCCTAAGCCCCCAATCCCTATCCCCTTAACCACTAACTCATTATTCCCCTAGCCCCTAAACCCTAAACCTCTAACCGCTAAGCCCCTATTCCTATAACCCCTAAGCCCCTAATCCCTAATCCCTTAACCACTAAATCATTATTCCCTAACCCTTATAACAATCCTTAAAACTCATTGGGATTAGCCATTCCAAATGAAAGCTGGTCTAGTTGGGACCTACGATCGAGTTAATTCCCCCTTGTTGGCAAGGTGGAATTTTTGCCCTGTCAACAACCCTGTAGTCTTTAATCCCTCTAACATATAAACCTATAGTCCTTGTTAATTCATATGAACTTTAATCCTAAGCCCTAATTTCTCTAAAACTTCTAAGACCCAATCCTTATAACCCTTGCCACACTTAATACCTAAAGATTACAACCCTTATCCTCTAAAAGAATTTACCTCTCTAATTTGTAATACATATAATCATTGACACCTGACCACTATACTCCTTAACACATATAAACCATAACCATAATACTATAACCATTATATCTCTTTACATTTTACCATCATAAACCCTAAAATTTATAACCTTTAATCCCTATCTCTTTTTAAACCCTAAAACCCCTAATATAACCTTATAACCCATATTTCTAATAATCCCTAATATTTACAAACTTAGTCCTTATAATCTTTGCATTAAAACCCCTAACCGTATAATCCATATTTCCAACCATGCTTAGCCTTCACAGCCCTTGGTCCTTATAATCCTTGCATTATAACACCAAAACCTTATCCTTGTAACTACAACCATCACTTAGTGACTATAAGCACCTTATCTTAAGCACAATGTACAAACTTGATCACCACTTTCATAGGAATTATCTTATTCCAAGTTGACCATTGACATTGGCATGGACCTGTAATTCCCCTAGTCATACTTGATTGGTGATCATTGTAGTACCATGGGTTTATTAAACCACAGATGAGATGACCACGTAGGGAAATCGACATTGGTGTAGGATTATCCGTTGTTGATGTAGGTGTTGGAACTTCGTCGCTAGTGCAAAAATGATTACATGGTGACACAAAACTAATGCAATTGCGTTGGAGTATGTATCAACATGCCATGCCATGCACAATGCCTGATTAAGTAAACACTTAGGTGCATAATAAAGATCTCAATCATAACTACATGTTTATTAAACACCCATGTTCACTTTGTGAATATGGAGGTTAGGGGTGATATTATAGAGCCATTTAATACACCAGTAAACTTCCCTATAGTGAGAAAAATTTGACGACACAGATAGTCATGATTCTCATTCATCCAAAACCACAATGAAATTTTGACAATACAGATTGACCTAGAACTTGGAAAAACTTGTCAAAGCATTGTTCCGCTATGAATGAGCTTTGGATCATAGTAGAACTATGCCCGTGCCTAAAATTTCTACCAAATCATTACCAAACGATTAGCTTATTTTATGACACTTGATAAATTTTAAAGAACTACCTAATCTTATAGCAAACTTCTTTCTAATTATTGATATATGATGATAAAAAGAGCTAAAATTATTATTGATTTACAACTTTACTTGTTTTTTTTTTTACTATTTAAGTTGATCATGAACAAAACAAAACTTTTAAAAGATATTTTTTCACCACGAATAAGCCATAAATTGTAGTGGAATCTACTTATATCTAAATTTTCTACCAAATTCTTACCATCTTTATTAGTGGAAAGAAAATATATATACTTCAAAAACATGAGTTATTTTAATAATTACGCCGGAGGCGTTCCCTTTGCTAGCTTTGGGTAAGCACGCTGTTCACTCCAGCCAATGAGAAGCTTTGCCTATCGCCCTTCCAACCAATTAAAATTTTACATTTGGTTATTCCTCCAACCAATAAAAATTGGTCATCTATCCAAAGTAGTCCTTACACATCTTTGTTTCGTATTAATGAATTCGTAGTTCTATACCGCCCGTGAACAGGTGACCAACACTTTTGTTTTGGGGAGAGATAGTTACCGACACAATTTCTTCTCTTGTAAATTCATAGGCGGATCATTTCTTTAGGTATATTCGAAGGCGGGTGCATACCAGCATAACCATGAAATGCACCAGCAGAAGCAGTGGGTTAGTTTTCTATTTGCGATTATCTTCATCTGTTTTCTTGTAGATATACTTGTTAGATTTTAGAGGATGGTGTTTTCATTCCCTGGTATTCAAGCTTTCACGAAACATGGTTAAACGGTTTTGCATCCTCCTGCAAAATGAAAAACGGGTGTGTGTGTAGGTCCAGCCAACACTGGTATTTACTGGGAAATATTTTGGTATCGTAAGTACAAATGAAGGGGAGAACGTCCCTTTCTTAGTTGGGACAGAACCCTCCACCTTTGGTTTACACAGTAGTCGGTCTACCTCTTCCATTATAAAACCCAAAGAAGAGAGCTCTCAGACTGACTCACCACCATGGCGCAGTGACGACCAATTCGTCGAAGGGTGAACGGATTATTGGCGGCACGCAACTCATGGGTCTAAATGCCCCCCACATTGGCAGAAGCTTCGTAGTGTGGGGCAGTCTCTTCTAGGCTTTTGATTTCTCAATGGTGTACATCAGGAAAAAAGAGGACCCATGGAATTCTATAAGCACAAGGACCCAGGGCCACTACCAGGTCCGCTATATTCGGCGGTGTTTTGCTTGCTTTGATGGAGGGTGTTAGGATTATGTTGAATAGGGTTTTGAGTGCGCAACAATAGTTTCTTCCCATGGTTGAAGATGTGCCTAATATTCAGGGTCATATTCCAGGGTTTCAAGGCTATGGACCCATCCCTGCCAATATTGGGGGTCCTGGGGCTGAGCCAGCTCAAGCCCCCATGCAGAGTAGCTCTTGGTTTGGAGGATTCAAGGGGTTCTTTGAGGACAAGAAAGAAGAATCACAGCATAGTAGTGGTGGTGGCAAGGCTAAGGTTTTGGAGAGTTTTGATCAGCCCAGCGCTCCAGTGCCCACTTTTGAGTTCAAGTGATTCGGGAGATTTTGGTCTTTGTTGGCATCAGCTACCAGGTAAGGGCTTGAATTTATTCTGCTTTAAAATCAAACCAAAACCCATAGGAAAAAATGGGATTTTGAAGTGCATGATTCACTGAGATAAATTTCACAGAATGCAACACTTTGGTCTAGAAATTATTTAACATTTTTTAGCTCATTATTTGAATAGGATTGAACTTCTTGGTTATGTATCGAATTGCTTCACGTTGCATGAAAAAGGGACACACGATATCAAAAAAGAAATCAATTTTCCCTAATAATCCACAATCTCCTCAAATAGTTTACCCCAAGCTTTCTGGGGAAGATGAGGGGTAGGGAAACTTTTCAAAGCAAGTCACTTCTGGCTATTTTATTTTATAGGCATAAAGCTCATTATATTTTAGAGTGGAGAAATCTACAAAATTGTAGGACAGTGATATTTCTTTTTAGAAGAACATTGGTCATATTTTTTTCAGAAATTTTAGGGCAGTGATTACATTTGTTGTGTTTATAGTTGATTCTACAATTCTTATGGACATGTATCTATTGTAATTTATGTATTTATTTTGAAATAATTCCTTTCTAGGATTGTCTCAGACAAGATTTATCTAACATACAGATAATGTATCCTTAATGGCTAGAATTTCTGGTCCCTTGATAGAGATGCTTGAGTTTTGGAGCTAGACAAATTTTTATCATTAATCTCTTCATTTGCAGCAACTGTGTCGCCTCTTGATTCCAATACAACATAAAATTTTCTATACCCAAATACACGAAACTGGGTTATTTCCTAGGTATTCGTTTCACTTACCAATTTGTGGATGCCAGTTTTTTATTGCATACCGTGATCATTCAGACAAATATTTATAGTCACTAGTTTTAAAGCAACCTTAAATGTTCCATTACTATAAAATTTCCCCTTATCATTTAAATAGATACAAAATTAAAATAAATGTAGAAAGCCAGAAATAGAAAAAAATCCTCACTATGTTTTTAAGTGCCTGAACTGAACCAATAATCTTCACAAGATTGGCTAATTTGTTCTGAAAATATAACATGATCAGCTTTAAGCTAAGCTACTTTTAAAGAGGAAAAAAAGGTAGATTCAGAATTTCTTTTTCCATGTAACAAATAATTTCACTATCTGCAAGAGTAAAATATCTTCAAGGTTTAAAGTTTTATAACAAAAGAGTAAAATCTCTTCAAGGTTCAAAGTTGTATAACAAAAGAGTCAAATATCTTCAAGGTTTAAAGTTATATAACAATAAGGCTTGAAGCTATTTTAACAATATACTTAATATGAGCTTAATATGTCTTTTGTGAAAATTGAACACTCAAAGTAAACCTCGGTGAGAAACGCAACCGGATTTACCCCCTTTCAATTGGTGTATGGTCTGGAAGATATCTTACCTATCCAATGTGAAATACCATCATTACACTAGTATATTTGGCCCAATTTCCGACGGCCACTTTGTCGCTATTCCGACACATAGGCGTCGCAAGAGCGACAGTTTGAGGCCTAGAAAAACATGGTTAGCCATTACGTCACAATTCCGACACTTCAATAAAGTGTCGGAATAGCGACACTATTTCTGAAATTTTCCAAACTGTCTCTCTTCTGATGTTTACAAAACCGTTGCTCTTCCGACGTTTTCCAAATTGTCGCTCTTCCGACATTTTCCAAACCGTCACTCTTCCGATGTTTTCCAAGCCGTCGCTCTTCCGACGTTTTTCAAAAGCGTTGCTCTTCCGACTTTTATCAATTTTTCACAAAACTGTCGCAATTCCGATGATACGTCTTCCGATGTTTACAGTGTCTCTCTTCCGACACTGATGTAACGTCACTTTTCTGACGAAAAAGTAAAAATTAAAAAAAAAAAAGACGTCACTCTTCCGACACTTATGCAACGTCGCTTTTCCGACGAAAAAGTAATTTTTTTTAAAAAAAGCAACGTTGCTCTTCTGACGTGTATGTATCATCGTTGTTCCAACGAAAAAGAAAAAATATTTAAAAAAAATAAACGTCACGCTTCCGTCTTGTAAGGCATCGGTCTTCCGACGCTTGGCTAAAAATATTTAAAAAAAAAATTCCGCCAAATGTACTAGTAATGTTTATAATATATAAACATTTGGTCAATTATCTAGCATGAATAATCTGACGCTTATATATAGCTTGATGAATAATGGTCTTCCGATAATTGACCAAATTTATATATAAACATGAATTATCATAATTGAATAATGGTCTTCCGATGAATAATCTGACATGAATAATCCGACGCTTATATATAGCTTGATGAATAATGGTCAATTATCTGGCATGATGTTCTATGCGCCTTTTAGAAGCATGATTCAACTTTCTTCCAAATGCATTAGAGTTGTATATTTATCCGCCCCTTGTTGCAATTGTAGTGTTTGTTCAAGCAAATACAAGTTTTGATTGCAGAACTTATAGAATACAATTTTTTATAAGTGCAATGGTGAAAATTTGAAGACCATTTTAGACTGTATGTGTTATTAGGTAAAGGAATACTTCATAAATCAACCATGGAGAAACACCCTCCTATATATATCAGCCACATTGAAAATTCAGTCTGCAAAGAGGCCCATTTTTTCAAGACAACACTTAACCTATCTTCGAAAGTCGTTGTTACCCTAAAACTATTATAAAAGTCTAAATCAAAATCAATGGGTTGAAGATCTTCAAAATTAGAGAAATTTCAAGCAGAAATTGTAAATAAAAAAACAAAAGGAGAGAGCCATCACGGCATCAATTTTCCCCTTCTGCAAGCCTACTTTCTCTTCTTATCTTGTAATATAGGTATAGATATTGTTTACAAAGGGAAAATTTAGACAAGAATATCTTTCTCACATAAACTTCAATTCATAGGCTATCTTACCCAATTATACAAACATGGATATTTCCCCAAGTCTAACTTTGATGGAAAATCCAAGGATAGCCCTGCTCTAGCATGGGAAGGAATCATCCTAGAAACCAAAACACCCACATTGTAGCACTAACCTTCAAAGTTTTAGACAGAAGGCCAAATAAAAAATTAGAACTCAAGCCCGCAAAGAAAACAGGGTGCTTGAGGCAGATAATTTCTTTGGTAAGATGTTGGGGGAAGGGTTAGCTCCCTCCCTGGTGACTTATACCATTCTTGTTGATGGACTATGTAGAGCCGGTGCAATTGATCTTGCATGTAAATTATTAGACAAAATGGTAAAGCAGGGTTGTTCTCCAAATGTCTACACTTACAGTGCACTGATCTATGGACTTTGCAGGGAAGGAAAACTGGAAGAGGCTGAAATGTTCTTTGATAAAATGAAGGAGAAAGGCTTACAGCCTAACCAAGTAACATGCACATCATTGATTGATGGCAACGTCAAATTAGGAAGGGTGGATCAAGCTTTTGATCTATTAAGTAAGATGACAAATGAAGGATGCCAACCTAATTATCGAACTTATTGTAAGCTTATGAATGTTATAGTTCAAGAAAAAAAGATACAAAAAGAACACTTGATTCCTGATGAGGATGCAATAGGTAGTTCAGATCCTAATAACTTGGATGAAATTCATGACCTGGATGGAATGCCACTCGAAATAAGCAGTGTTCTTGCAGTTAAGCTTCTTAACAAAATGATGGAGATGCATTGTCAGCCTACTGTAGATACTTATAGTGCCTTAATTGCAGGATTGTGCAAATCAGGCAGACTCCTTGAGGTAGACCAGCTGATAAAAAATATATTAGAGGGAGGCCTCTGTCCCAATGAAGCAATTTATACAGCTCTTATTAATGGGCACAGTAAACAGGGAAACTGCGTCTATTTTCTGGAGCTTTTGGATAGAATGGTTGAAAATGGTTATGAACCACAACTATCTTGTTAATGGGCACTGTAAATAGGGAAACTGCGTCTCTTGTCTGGAGCTTGTTGCTTTCGACCAGATCATGGACACACATATCAATAGAATGTCAGTTATGAGTTTTTTCCCCACACTAATCACTCCCCTATATCCATCATGAACGTATTGAAAATAAACAAAAACAAACCTTAAAGTGGACCATTTTTCCAAAAAATGTTTCAACAACTCAAATATCATGTCCCACATGAATCAAGATATACTTCAAAACTAAATACAAACAAAATCCCATGAATCTGACATTGATATGTAGTGTTTCCTACGATTTGGATGATAAAAAACATAACAAACATTCAAAACCAACTTATTGAGATGTTCAATATCACAAGGTAGAAAATTTTATACAATACATTTGACATATTAACAGGAAATCTAATTGGTGATAAACATACGAAATCTAGGTAATCAGACATCTTCAAAAATGCTCCTTTTAACTCACTTTTAACCCTATAGAAATAAAATGAGACCAAGATATTTCAAACTTGGACCTTCAAGTATAAAAATAAAATGTCCTACTAAGTAGAATTAGACTATCAGCGAGACTATCTAGGACCAGCGAGACCACATCAGCGAGACGCTCTGGGACAAAGTTTAGGAAAAGTAATGACAACTTTGACTGAACTGTAAACTGGAAGATAGCCGTGGGAATCAAAATGTTCAACCACACTCACGAAAAATGATGAAATACACACCGACTCAAGCTTATAGCAAAGAGAAAGCACCGTGTGCAAGCATCAGCAGAATTGGCATTACAAAATGGCATTCATTCACTTACCGAATAAAATTGTTTGTAATGTGTTTCGTAGAATCGTGTGCACCAAGAGAATAGTATGATCTTCATCCTTTGGAAATAGACCTGGTTTGATATAGGGTCTCAGATAATATGTCCACCGAAAATGGCAGCTCTTCAGCACCATGAATATATAAACATTTACATAGGTACACAGAAATCATATATCTTTTTTTGTTAAATGGAAAAGGTTGTCGTTTACGTTGGACAAATATCTGAGATCCATATCTCTGTATATCTTCACAATTTCGACACAGTAATAATGCTGGTTAAGAACTATCTGCTGCTCAATAGTAAGATTGGAGACTTCATTGAAACCCTGTACACAACAAAAACCCAGATCATTTTAGCAAATGAAATCCTACATTTCAAAAACACAAGGTCAAGGATTCGAATCTAAAAAAGACACATACCTTGCAGGAAATCATAGTTCTCAGCCTCCTTCCTAATGAAATCAAGCACAGAATCAATGAGCTCGGCTCCTTCCATGTAATTCCCCTTGGCCCAATTGTTTCCAACCCTGGATTGGCCAAAAACAAAGTTATCAGGTCTGAAGACCTGTCCATAAGGCCCGGTCCTCACACTGTCCATGGTGCCAGGCTCCAGAGCCATGAGCACAGCTCGGGGTACAAATAGCCCAAATCTCGCCTCATTGTAGTAAACATTAACCCTTTCAAGTTGTAGATCTGAAGTGCCTTGATATCTCCCAGTAGGATCGATCCCGTGTTCTTCACAGACCACTTCCCAGAACTTGGAGATGATCTAGTTGCCACATTGGCCCCCCTGAATGTGAAGGATCTCTCACATTTTTGCTATCAACCCAACTCAGGTTTGGATCAGATCTAAACTGCCCCTCTATCACCACTCAATACATCCAAAATTTTTGCAGAAGATCGCTCAGTGATTAAGGTAAGAAAAGCATCATTAGGTTGCTTCCTATTTCACTAGATCTGCGTGTAACTCGTCTAGGATGCAATCAACGAATCTGAAGATCACTTATTGTGTTTTTTATGTAGGACATATGGCTTCAGGTCAACGTTCCAGTCTTTTTATTACATACATATTTCCTCACAAAGATAATGCTAGTCTCCAAGATTATGGATGTGATGTGACTATTATAATTGAAGTGCCAAAGATATAGGTGCAATGCCTGTATATGTGATGATGTTGCATGCGATGCCTCAGACATTATAAACTACAAGAAAACTCAATGAAACCCACAGAAACCAAACCAAAATAACAAAGAAACCCCAATATCAAAGATGGCTCAGAAACCATTTTGCAACTTCCGCTTATTTGAAAACCTTTGGCCGCAGAGCTAATAGATAAAGCGACTTTGTTTTAACCCTGAACTGCCCCTCCAAACGGGATTTTCCGCATCCTCTCTCCTTCCCTAGACAAACCATGCAACTAGAGGGAAATGTATGAGGCAAATTAAAACTTTTTATATTTGAAATTTTTTGACATTTTGAAATGAAATACGTGTGTTTTTTTAAGGCCACTCAAATTCCATTAAATAAAATGTGTGAGACTTTTCTTGGGGTTAATAAGGGGTTTGGGTAAATAAGTGGTATTGTTGATTATAAATAATTATTAATGAGATTAGATCTAAGACATTTAATTAAATTATTAATTATATAAAATTGTTGAATTTTTATTTCATAAACTAGGGATTTTGGTTGATATTTTAATCTAATTATCTGATACTAAAGATGAATTATGGTAACTTAAAAATAATTTTTATGTGGTTAAAAGAGAAGTAGTAATGTTATGGTATGAATGATTATTTTCAATGAAATTTTTGGTTTAGTAAGGATAATCAAGCGAACGATGCCACAGGGGAGCAGACGAGCTACCCAAACGTGCACAAGGCACCCAGGTAGTCACAACTTAGCAAAATTGATACGGGTGCCCTTGAACGAAATGGCCTGACCTGAATGCGCTCGGTCGGGTGAACTCACACTGCATGACACAGCACACCCGACTGAATGATTCCACATGGGAGCAAACGACAAATGGGCCGCCCGAATGTGCACAAGGCACCCGGGCGGTCACAACTTAGCAAAACTAATACGGGCGGTCACAACTTAGCA
>CM076571.1:664653094-664945971 GCA_034641835.2 Pinus albicaulis
TGACCAATGTAATTCGTTGGACTCGTACTTCCAGAGGTATGTCATACTGCTATTGCCTAGTCTGGTCATGGTGGCCAACTTCTTGCAACACTCTGGTGTATAGTCCTTGTAGCGCGGTGCCAGATAGCTGTGTCAAATAAAATTAGATGTCCCCAGTAGATGGATCATGATTGTTAACTAAGGCAGTGCGAGGGAGTGGACAAACATTGCTTCTTTTGGGCGGTATTCTGGTGTTGCGGAAAAGTCGTAGCATGTCCCTGTATCTTAGCATTTCTTCTTGGCACAGAACCAGTTGTGACCTAACTGTGGTGCTCCGGGAGGGGGACGGCGGTACTAACGTATCCTCCTCTGATATATCATCCCAGGCCCTCTGGCTAGGTCCTGCGATCGTCCTTGGGGTGCGAAGGTCGATTATTCCTATTGCGCAGTACTGGTGCCTCTCCGTGCATGGTTCGCAGGCAATTATTTCTATCAGAGGCTAGCGCTCAGTCCTTTGATCACACTCGTCAGTCCCAGGCCTTCTCAAGATGATTTCTGCGGGTGCTAAGCAGCCCAGGAACGACTCATTCGGCGGGTTACGGTCTGTCATAGCAACAAGAGAGTGGGCACTCCAGAAAATGTCAATGATCACAGAAAAACAGTAGGCAGATAGCAGAAGCATGTTGTAGAGAAAATAAACAGCCTGGTGTGAAGTCATCCATCCAACCGCACACCATCCAGAGCTATTTAATGGTGGAGTAGCTCGTTCATGAAACTTACCATCGATCATTCAGATCAATCTTACCATAAATGGCTGCATCGATGATCTGACGCCTATTTTGCGGACTTATAAGGTTCCTTTATTATCAAATTGGGATGTGCTGATGGTCATCATTTGTGTCTGAGGTCTCTTCCAAAGAACGTAAAACCGCGGATGATGCCTGTGTGCCGTTTGTGTACCCTGAATTAAGGTCGACGCTAGGTGTTTCATGGCATGATTCAGGTACCAAATCTGCAACTTGGCCACCAGTCTTCTCGATCCATGTGCTTCTCCCTTGGTTGGGACATCCATGTATGATAGGGCTATGTCACACGTCCTCGTGCCATCTATTACTTGAAGTGTTCACAAATTCTCCCAATTGCACATGGGTTCAGGCAGGTCCGTAATCGAACGCATGCCTATGTCAGCGGTAACTAGGTGAGCCTGTTCGGGCAAGGTTCGGTCGCACCATTGAGTGTTGTATGTTAGCACGTATCTGCATAGGTCGACTGATCTCGGAGCCCATCTGGAAACTGGGTCCCTAAGTGTAGGATCACCCTACTCTAATACTTCTCCTGAGTGAAGAATACCGACCCTCAGGTAGGTGCTCTACGCAGTGTTAGTGGCAGGGCTCCTAGCCTGCGTGCCGTGGGAATTTTAGGTTCAACAATATTCTTACTATCACCTGTGTCCTCATGGCAAGGTAGGCCTCTTTCCTTGGTAGAGATGCGTCGGAAACTCCTGGTGGTTCGAAGACATCGTAGCGCCAATACCTCGTGCAACTAACCCTACCAATTTTCCATCTCCTCATCAGAGTCAGAAAAATATTCGTTGTCCTTTTCCCAGCATAGCACTCCTTCATCCGTGGGGTTAACCTAATCTTCATCCTGCGCAGTCAATTTATAAATGTGATCTATTTCCTCCTCCTCATAGGCTGGCTCTGTATACCGTGTGCCTTTTGTTGGATCTAGTGGCACTATGACGCATGTACCTTTATTTTCAAACACCATGCTGCGCTTTTTGAGATTGATGACACCCCCCATGTCTATAGCCCAGTCCAATCTGAGGAGCGCAGGGTAGGGATCCTCATCTTCCATAATTTATTTTACTTCAAATTCATCTAGGACCCTTACCCCTGCGATGTCAACCATGACTTTTGGTAGCCTACCTAGACGGGACCATTTTCTGGCTTGAGAGGTCTTGACCCAGGTTCGGTGTGCAAGTTTTGCCAACAAACCCCTATACTACTGTCCCTTTCGGTAGTGACTTTCTCACACAGATCAAAGTCTCATCCGAAGTAGTATGGGTGGGTGCTGGAACTAGGTTTCCGCACCCTGAGAAAGGATGGGTAAGGCAAGCAGAGCTGTGCTAGGTCCTCTAATTCCCATATTACCTTGTTCTGCGTAGGGTTAAGTAGGTCTTTGTTCGCATCTACGTGTGCTAGATCTATAATTATATACTTTTACAACAACAACACAACATTACATAACATAACAGAATAAATCCAGATCCAGAAACACACTTACATAGATCTTCGCAACTTAAATACATAAAATGCACAATACAACAATTACCAAAAATTCGCACAAGATTACGCACAAATTCAGTTCTCTATCAATCGTTCTTATTCATTCATTCATCAATTCTTCCTTACAATGCCCTTCCCAACCTATGCATACAGCAGCAAGTTTCGCACACAGCTGGACTTGGATCTTCACGCACATAGACAACAGGAGTCCTTTCCCCAAAACCCAAACAGATAGCTTAAACCAAAAATCACATCAATAGCTCCTCATTTCTTGTCCTTTGCAATACAAAATGCTTCTCTATTTATAACAATCTAGCCTAGATTTTCCTGTGGTACGCAAACCATGGTTTTCAGACCCCTAGTTTACCCTTTTAACCATTACAATATGTTTGGAGCTTTGACCTGCCCCAAAAACCCTACGCTAGACTAAATATAATAAAAAATATTCAAAATGGACCAGTTTTGCAGCTTGTTAGCAGACCCCGTTCCAACAGGAGGCCCTGCAACAAAAGGGAAATAAAGGGTAATAGGTTTCTATTGTCCACTTTTTATGGGAAATTTGCAGCAAGGGCTTGGGAAATAAGAATTAATGCATTCTTCCTACTACATCCAGTGGTAGAGAGAGAGGCAGTAGAGATTGCAGCACTGCACATGGAGGGTAAGGCAAGCACTTGGTGGTTCAGTCACATAAGTCATGCAAGAGTATCTACTTTTGTAGATTTCACTCAGAGGGTGATCAAGAGATTTGATGAAGAGAAATCAAAGAGGGAGGATCCCTCACCACCACTTGAGGAGACTTGTACCAGCACTGTCACAACCTTGGAGGAGTAGCCTTCAACATCAACAGTTGAGGGAGCCAACACAGTAGAAGGAGGAACTCTTGCAGCCATATAAGGTGTTCCCAAAGCCCATCAAGATATGATTGAATTTTCACTTTCTACTATTGCAGAAAATATGTTAGAGGATTGTGGAAATATACCTTTGCATGACCAAGAATCAACACTTGCTGCTAATCTAGAGCAACAGAGTTTCACTGCGCTATCCAAGAGCAGCAGTGAAGTAAAGAGGACCCATTCCTCATGGGAGCATTCAAATGGCAGCTTCATTCAGGAAGCAATGGAGGAAGAAATGACAAAGAGTAGACGTCTGGAGATGAGAAACATTTTCTCCTTTCTAGATGACACTTTCTCAATGAGCATGCCACAACTCAAAGAGAGACTCCTACCTGCAGCAGATCCAAGACCCCATTGGTTTTGGAAGGCCATGCATGAGGAGAAGGTCTCATTAAGAGGTCCCATTGGAGGTGCACTTCAACATTTCATGAAGTGAAAAGTTCTTCAAAGGTTTGAGGAGGTTGGTGTCTTACAATGGGAGGATACAAAGTATTTTCAGAATGAGATCCATCACCCACATTGGGATGAGTGGATGATAGTATGGAGCAAGGGGTTTCCAAACCACTTGCAGATCTATGATATAGGCCAGCAAGAAGCATGGTTGCACTGGCTGCTTTTGGGTGAGTATGGTTACTACCCAAAGATTCATATTTTCTTGTCTCATGCCTTATGTCTCAATGATAGAATGCATAAAAAGAAGTCATGGTTTCTTTGGTTGTTAAGAAGAGAGTTTGGACATCACATGTTAAATCTTATGTCCATGTATTTACTCTTGTTTGAGGTATGTCTCATATATTTGCATATGTTTCTGTTTGAGATGTATCTCATGTATGTAATTTAGTTTGGGAGGAAGGATAACTCCCACATGATGTGGCATAAGGGAGCTTGTTTGTACTATGTTGATGAGGCATCTCACATGTCCATTACTGTATTTTTGCTCCATGATTTGCATCATGATAATGCAAGAAGGAAACAAGAGTCCTTGTTGCGATGGTTACTATTGGGAGAGTATGGGCTGAAATTCCTCCATACTCATCATGATATTTCAGGAGGAATGTATGGCACATTCAAGGTGCAAAGAGGCTACCCTTCAACATTGAAGGATAAGGAGGGGCTTCGTGACATAGGAAGAATATTTCCCCACATAGCAGCATGATATTGGATTACTGACATGTGGAATGTCAAGGAAGGGAATCATGGAGTGACAAGAGCCTTATCACTAGGGCCAACAGCGCTGTCACTTGGGAGTATGTTTCTATTGATGGAGTGTTCCAAGGGGAGCATGCATCCTCTCTTGTTGCAGATTTCTATGATAATATTCTCAGGGGAGGACTCATCCATGGACCTCACTTTCAGCTTACTCATTGTGCATGGTAAGGAATATATTTCTGTACTTATTGATTATTTCATTGAGTATGTACACCTTCTCACCATGTATGTACAATGCGTTGCTCCACAAGAGAGAAAGATTATTTATGGGCTTCATGGTCATGCTAGAACCAACCTCTATGATGGAGATAACACTTCTCTACATGACTTTGGAAAATTGTGTTGTCATTCTCATTGTACTCAGCTGATATATAATCTTATTTACCACTTCATGGTAGATGTGAAAACATGCACAGTTGTCATCGTGTTGAAAGACCACTTGCCACATGATGATCTAAAGCAGCATTTGGGAAGACTGCACTGTATCCACTTGAGAAACTATTGGTATCATCCAAACTTACACATAACCTTCAACATTTTTCTGATTTGGATGCCAAATGGTGATGATGTGCCATTCATTTTGAATGGGATTTTTTGGGCCAGCATGACTCATGACATGGGAGAAATGATCCTTGGAGATCTAATATTATTCCTGCCACTTGAGGGAAACCTTATTGCAGCCCAAGATCAGCATATGCTCCACACTTATCATAAGTGGGGAGGAATATAGCATGGGGTAGGCCATTTTTTCTACCATGTTCAGTTATTCAGCCCACCTACATTGCAGGAGCCAAAGGTGGAGGAGATCTTTCATGAGTTTCCATGTTGGAGGGTGACTCATCCTGTATGGATGATAGCTTGGGGATGGAGGTTTTGCATGGGAATGATAGTTCCCAACACATTTCAAACTCCATTCCTTGAGAGGACCTCTAGACAACACATAGTTGCCTCCTTGAGTATTTCACCTTTTCATGATGATGGCTATTTGGGATGCTCACCAAATGCTAGCTTACATGCTTGGGAGGGGCACTATGGAGATTCATTGTTGAGACAACATCATATTCCTTGGAGGATTTCATCACATGAGGATGCTACAGGAGGAGGAGAGAAAGCTCTTCAGTTCTATCCTTGCAGTTGCTTGAGGACAAGCAACATTTGGGAGGGGAGGACTGTAATATTCCTACATTAGCATGCAGCTAGTAGGAATATTGATTTTTTATTTTTGCACCTAGTAGATGAATAAGTTGGGGAAGAGACCCATACTTAACTTGAATAATCATAAAAACCCTCTTGGTGTGAAAGGGGGTCATTCTAGTAGCTAGAGTTGACACCATCATGTGTGAACAAGGGCAATTGGATGTGGACAAAGTCAAGTTTGACCAAGTCAACAGCATTCATGGAGAAGAATGGATCAGCCATGCAAATAGCTCAATATGAACAAGGATCAGTTTAAAAAAACATATGAGAGCTAGCTTGAAGACACTTGGGTGTGAAAAGGGGTGAAGTAGGTTGAAGAGGTAAACTTTCACCAAATCAAATAGCGTGGTTTTGGAGTGGCCTTGATGGAGATACAACGAAGTTTTGGAGAGAGATTGATCATGTGATGTTGGAAACCCTAATGGGTGGGACCCAAAGGTGAGGAGGCTCACATAGCTTATAAGGAAGAGGATGGAAACCATTTGAGGTTAGCTTGATTATTATTGATTTTATGGTCTGCATGACTTTTTTGCATTCTCTAGCTGTTTAACAGAGTTGCAGTGTTGTTTAGAACAAGGCATTCCTGTTTAGGAATTCCTTCTCCTACCTTGAGAGGCCTCTTGGAGGAGCATTGTACTTCATTTTTCCACATTTATTCTTGAGGAAAAGCATCCTCCTTCAGCTACAACATTATTTCTACAGAGCATAACGTTGTGTTGCAGGGTGTTGTAGTGGAAGGTCCACAAAACCACTTCTGGAGCTTCTTTTTCAGAGGAGGAAGCATTTCTTTCTTTGGGAGATCAGTGAGCGATATCTCTGAGCATATTTTACATCTTGGCACTTGGTGAAAGCAGTCCCCATCTCCTACAGCACAGTCCCTTGTAGGAACTGCGTCATTTTTCTCAGTGTTGCAGTAGCAGGGTCAAGTCCCTTGATCTTGAGCTTGTTTCGAGGGGTAAGGGCCAACCCTTCTCTTGGGAGGCTTGTATTAAGCATTCTCTTCTATTCCTTCTAGTATTCAGCTACATATATACAGTGCTACAGTATAACTGCATTATTTCAGATCTAGATCTGTAGATCTGGTATTTTATACTTGTACTCTCATGGAGCCCTTGTCGGGTCATCCTTATGTTGTATAAAAAGGAAGAGATCTCCATTTTTCTCAGCCATTTGATGATTGTAATCTCCAGATCTATTATTTCTTGTAATTTGTTACATAAACCCTCATTAAAATAATGTTTTCACATCCTCGAGGAATTCTGTTGGCATAATTCATGGGGTTTGGGCATTTTTTAGTTGTATTGACCTAGGGAGACTTGTTTAGCATGGCTAGAGATATTATTTTTTTCTCCCATTCTCCATGTGAGATGTATATAATATGAACTAAGGGATCCAAGTCCCATTTCTCACAGTTATAGCGTAATTATCTGTAAATAACGTTTTTATGCCCTATATTTCTACACTTCCTCACTTTGGAATGAGTTAATGGGGCATATTCTTGCTGTTGAACATTCATTTGATGGCTAGGTGTTCCTTTCACACCTTATGAGCTAATTTACACTGCTATTGTGTTCATGCATTGCTGCATTCCCATTTTTGGATATTACATTTTTCTAGTTTTGCTTCGAATCCATGACCGCTGACCTGTCATGGCAGGTATCTAATTTTAAACTAGCATATAGGTTAGGGAATCCACGTTCCATTGCATTTTTCATACTAGCCTCCATTCTGATCACTTTCCATAGGGTCAATCCCATCATGTCATGAGTACTTAACCCATTTCACTCGCCGATTTTTTAATCATGACTTGGTGGTAGAGCCTTCCTTTACATGGGCTTCCTAGTTAGTTCCTCACTAGCATTTGTTGCCCATGCCGAAATTCTTGTAGGCTCGGGAGTCCTCTTTTGTCTTTTCATGTCTTATGCATTGAAGCTTCATTCTTCTTCTTATTCGCTATCATTTTCTGGCCATTACCCTATAGGCTCCCTTATGTTGTCAAGTTGTATTACTGCCTTGCATATTGACTACTTGTCTATCCTAGCCTTTAGCCGGCTTCATTTGGACTCCATTTTTAAGCCAAATTTTCACCATGTCTTTCTATACAAGTTAACCACGGAATCACTTATCGTTTGTGACTTGAAACCTTTACCCATGGATGGAACACTCCTCTTAGTATTACTTACCAGTTTTTGCCACCTTGCTTTGAGCATAGGATTGTTCCTATCACAGGAACTAGTGCATCTATTTTAAGACACTCATTCTATCCATTGTATCATAGCATTCTTTTATTATTTTTCACACTTTAATATGAAAAAGACAAAAAAAAATCAAATATTTTGAAAAAGAGAGAGAACGGGATATTTCTTCCATATTTGATGACAACGATAATGTCAGTTTTGTCGCCCTTGAAAAAAGCACAAAAAAGCTAAGTATTTTCTCCATTTGGGGAGGTTTTATTTTTTTACTTAGGAGAAGCCATAACCTTGTTTCATGAGTCAGTACTCCCCCAGTTGGTTATCTCTTCCAATCATATGGAGGGTTTGTTTATGCCTCCTGCATGAAAAACTTATACAAAGTTATCATTTTTTGCCATAGTAAAACATGAGTCGTGCTTTTGTTATATATGTCCCCATATATAACAAGCTTATCAGGGAAGTATGTTTCAAGAGGCCAGGAAGGAGGAAGAGAGATGGTCCATTATCAATGTTGTTGGGAAACTGGATGATCTAATTATTAGAAAGACCATATCCCCCAAGTACTTGGATCCTGGTAGCTCGATAGTGGATGTACATATTAATATTGCTTTAGTGTCCAACACACTAATTGACCTTGGGGATGAAATCAATGTCTTGACCAGTCCAACCATGCTTAAACTCAGCCTCCAGGTATCCCTAAGGAAAACCACCACTGTGTTGCAACTTACAGATAGATCCATAGTAGCCCTTGAGGGTGTTATTGAATATGTGAAGGTTTCCATCGATTCTTAGGAGTACCCAACTGATATACTTATGATAAAACCCAAGACCAAGTTCAATGGGTACCCTCTCAGTCCTCGAGAGAGATTGCTGATATTTTCTACCTTTTTTTAGTGCATTTTTTGGAGCTATCTCATTATTATCTCTCTATCTCTCTCTCACTCACTCTTGGAAACTTATAGTTTTCTTGGATCACTTGGGATTTGGAGGAAGAAAGGAAAAGAAAGCAAGTAAGAGCAGGATTAAGCAGCTACAATGAGATTCTTTGCAGGTATCAATTTTTGTATGTGATTTTGTAATATTCCTAATTAGCTGATAGCTAATTAAGAATATTAAATTTTTCCAATTTTGTTTCCTTAAGTCTAGTAGGTGAATAAAAGGGTGAAGGGACCCATAAACCCAACAGTTTGAACAAGACCTCTTTTCCAGAGCTAGTGTAAACAACGCAACATCTTGTGGGGCCAAGAGGCCTAGAAAATAGTGCAACATGTGTGAATGCCAAGGGGCCAAGTGATAATGCTGTTAATGAGAGGACCCAAGGTTGTTGGGGTTTCACAAGAATAAGAGGGGGGTGATTGAAGTCATGGAAATAATTCATGATTATTATGATTTTTTGGTCTTTACAACTTGAGCATGCTTGAGCTGTTTAGCCAAGTCTGCAGTGCTATTTAGCACATGAGTGTCTCCGAGCGGAGATCCCAACCTCATCCTCGGGGGACTTCAAGTGCCCGCTCAGGAGAGGAGTTTTTGAGGGAACTTCATTCAGGAGTTTCACATAGCTTCAGGAGATGATTCCTACTATCTCTCATGAGCTGATTTTATTATCTAGCATCAGGCCACTTGCATCCCCTCTATAGCAGTGTAGTCACTCGGTGACTTACACAGTCCAGCAGTAGAGAGATCCTGGAGAGGGTGAAATTCCATAACATTCCTGCTTGGAATCCAGTGAAGGGGTTAGCCCTTCAATATTTGAGCTTTGGGGAGTAGTTGTAGATATTTTCTCTTTTATTTCAACCCATAGCACTGGATACCCAGCAGAATTCAAAATTAGAAGAGGGCCAAGCATAGAAAGGCCAAATTTTGAAGATTGGAATTTGGGGGAAATATTTCTGGGTCTTTTTGGGTTTTTTTAGTAGAGTTCGTTGTTAAAATCCAGGAATTTTCTAAGAAGCATATCAGTCCATTTACGCAATCCCTACTCAGCCAACCATTATAAGAGCTAGGAAAAAAAAGGCAGATTTTGAAAGTTGGAATTAGAGAAAACCATTTCAGCGTTTTTTTGGGTTTTGGGCAAGGATCACCTTCCCAAATTACTAGAATTTTTTTAGCAGTGGAAGCAACCCAACCAGCAGTCCAAAGTTGGCCAACTACAGCATTTCCAGTAGGGAAATGCAGAGGAAGAGTCCAAAAACAACAACAGTAGAGCAGTGTTTTAGTGTGCAAACCTGAGGGTCATTTCAGCCAACTTTAGCCAGTTAGAGTGCTATCTATTTTTGGCAATGTTGTATTTTATTTTCACCTCCAGATTTAATAAAATGGCTCATTAGTTTTTGGCTCTTTTCTGGCGTTTTTAATGTGTTTTCCATATCATTGTAATTTTAGTCTATTATTGCTTGTATTACTATTATTTTTCCATTTGGGATATTATAGTGGTATCAAAGCATAATATTGGCCTAGCTTGTGGGAAACTCTTCATTCTATGACAAGACCAAAATAAAGGGAAGGCACCAATGGCAGTAGATAATGGCAAGAAGGAGTTTGGTAGCCTCCTCCTCAAATCAGTATAGGAGCTAACCAAAGAAATAAAGGAGCTGAGAGTAGACAGACAGAGAAAAATCCCGTGGGGGTTTCAAAATGGAGAAGGATCGGGTATATCTCACCATTGGTTTGAGAAACCAGTGGTGCCACAAACCTCACAACATTCCACCATGCCCATTTTCTTAGTAGTGGGGACAGGAGGACTCGGGAGTAGGAAGATCTTGATGATTATTTTGCGGAGTACCAATCTCATAAGCAAGATTTCATATATCATCTAATTTTCTGTGATTTTTTCCAACTAAAGGATAATTGTATACCCTGCAGCCAGAACCAAGGAAGGGGTTATAACACGTAGAGCTCAGATTTATAGTGTAACATTGGGAGGATACCCTTTTCCAAGTATGATGGGTCCACCAAGTGCACGACTCGGGATCGGGTGGAAAGGTTGGATACCTCTTTCCAGCTTAATTGAGTAATAGAGGGGGTAGTCATTAGAATGGCTTACTTGCACTTGGAGGTTGAGGACACGTAGGATCATGGGGAGCATGTGGATATACCCAATGTGACATGGGGTGACATGAGTTGCATAGGGTGCAACACTCGCAGGATGGAGGACCTGTTTTGCGTATGGTTTTCCATGTATTCAATCCCTCTCTTAGGTTTGGATGGCAGGAGATTCTGATTTGGTACCCGGTGGAGTGGTCGGATATACTGATGGAGTTGGTTATAGGCCAGAGTGAGACTTAGTAGGAATGATCAAGCATCGAGGATACTGGGGCCCCAGGCCAACATTTGGATTTGGGTGGGACTACCTACCATTTGCCGTATATGTATATTGACTATGGAATTGGTGGTATCGTTGACCCAATGGTCAAGCACACATATTTTCTAGGGAGGTTTAGTCATCATCAGTGGCTAGTCAGTTTTAAAGGGAACTCCATGGGTCATCAGGTTATGTTGTGTATGCATGGAGTCACGAGATAATCAGCACAGTTTAGCAGGATATTGTTGGAGGAGGTGGCATTGGTTGGCCACCAGACAGTGCATTGTATGGGGTTCAGGAATCTCCACAGTTATGTGGGGCACAGAGGACATGGAGGAGCATCGCACTGGTGGCATCGCTACTAGTACCTAGGGAGATTGACTTCTTGGGTCCCTCCAAGAGGATTTGGAGGGGAGATCCATTCATCAGAGGGTATGATTATGCGAAGGTAGAGGTGATGATGAAATTCGGGTGCAGAGTAACACATATTGTCTCAGCTTTTTGGCATCACATCTAGAGATGGGTAGGAGCATACAGTAATGAGCATTGGCATGTAGAGGATCACAGAGATGAATGGTGGTTTGTTGTAGCATGCTGGGGTGTTTTTTGGAGCAGGAGGAGAGACTGCCATCGCACTGAGTACACATAGAGAGTGTTAGGTACAGTGACACAGGCAGGATACAAGACGATACAGGATGGTCCAACAGTGGCACGGGGTATCTCGTGGTGTATAGGGATAGGCCGCAGGGCACAGTGGCATGTCGTTGAGTACATGGGCATAACTTGGTGGTATGCAGTGGCATATCTTGTAACACATTGGGATCCTAAAGCTTTGTCTCCAAGGGTGCTTATGGATAGAGAATTATATGGAGACAATGCTATCTCATTGATGCATTTGACCTTAGAGCTACGAAGGTCCGACATGGTAGCGTTATGCATGATTGCATGTGAGGAGTTGGGCCACTTAGGTGTACCTGGGAAGATGAGGATGTGTATATCACATCGTAGTGGATGCAATACCATAGTGGTGGATGCATGGGCACATATGGGATGCCCTATGGTACATGGTGGCATTGGAAACCATTGGTGCATGAATTTTTCCATGGAGTTCAATGCTATGTAGAGGAGTGTAGGGGTGCATATTTGGGTGCAGCACAGGCTGATGATGCATGACAGGCGGTTGTGGTGTTTTCGATAGAGAGATCCTTGGACGAGGAGATAATGCACACTATTGGGTTTGGGGCACTCATATTTGGAGAGCGAGTTAACTACAACATCGATTGTCAGCTTCTATTTATCACTCTCTAGCATTTCACACTAACACAGGGGACTTGGATATCATCTCTTGATGCTCACATCACGAGCAAAAAGACCCAGGAGGATGGTATGAGACAATTGGTTGATGGGACATTTTGTATTGTGATGAGCGGGATCAGGACAAAGGGTGACTTGTATCACTCTTGGTTTGACATATGGAGGAGCACTGAGGCCTACGTTACATGGAAAGGCCAATTTTCCTTATTACTGCTCCATACCAATGTTGAAAGTATATGGACAAACATTTTTATCATGGAGATGTTATGGAAAGATGAGCTTGGCCTTCATATATTTTTTTCCATCAGGTTCTAGGAGACGAGGATACAGTCATTTAATGATGGGAAATATGTCATAGTCAGAGTGGTGTAGCATCGGCATGGTGGCACCCTTCTGAGACTAGCATGTGATCTGGGCATCACTAGAATTCAGGGTGTTCTGGTTCCTATAGGGGAAGATCATTTAGATCTTCCAGTGGGTTTTAGTGATTCTTTGTTGGCATGGGGGACTTCACCGACATGGAGTGATGATCACCAGGGGGAGTTCAGGGGAAGCTCATGCAGGGAAGGATTTATTTCCATAGGAATTAGATTTTATCTTCAGGTTCCCACCCTTGGAGTACATGAGATGGATGACTTAGTAGAGAAATTTCACATTGAGATATATAGTAATTTATATGAGTATGATGCTCTATTTACTGGTCGTATGCAAAAGGCTTATGGTACCTATATCTGGTTGGATAGCAAGTGGAGAAAGGTGTGCTTCACATTTATTTGGATGGCTTGGGATCCTGGTATTGAGAGATCTCTTCATATCAGGGAGATGCAGAGACCAGGGATGATATAGTGGCACATCTGAGACCCTGGAAAATTTTGTAGTGATCGTGGGGAAGTGTCAGCCAAGGAGGATTATTTTTCAGGCATTTCTTGAGGACAAGAAATTTTTGGCAAGGAGGACTGTAATATTCCTAATTAACTGATAGCTAATTAAGAATAATAAATTTTCCAATTTTTTTTCTTAAGTTTAGTAGGTGAATAAAAGGGTGAAGGGATGCATAAACCAAGGATTTTGAATATAACCTCTTTTCCAGAGCTAGTATGAACAACACATCATCTTGTGGGGCCAAGAGGCCAAGAAAGTAGCGCAATATGTGTGAATGCCACCAAGTGATAGTGTAGTTAATGAGTGAACACAAGGTTGTTGGGGTTTCACAAGAATCAGAAGCGGGTGAGGAGAGCCATGGAAATCATTCTTGATTATTCTGATTTTCTAGTATTTACGACTTGAGCATGCTTGAGCTGTTTAGATGAGTCTGTAATGTTGTTTAACACATGGGTGTCTCCGAGCGGAGATCCCAACCTCATCCTCGGGGGACTTCAAGTGCCCGCTCAAGAGAGGATTGTTTTAGGAGACTCCATTCAGGAATTTCATGGAGCTTCAGGAGAGGATTCCTACTATCTATCGTGAGCTGATTTTATTATTCGGCATCAAACCATTTGTAGCCCCTGTATAGCAGTGCAGTCACTCAGTGACTTATGCAGTCCAATAGCGGAGAGATCCAGGAGAGGGTGAAATTCCATAGCATTCCTGCTTCAAATCTAGTGAAGGGGTGAGCCCTTCAATATTTGAGCTTTGGGGAGTAGTTGCAGACATTTTGTCTTTCAGTTCATCCCATTGCTCTACATACACAACAGAATTCGAAATTATAAGAGGGCCAAGCATAGAAAGGCCAAATTTTGAAGATTGGAGTTTGGGAGAAATATTTCTCAGTTTTTTTGGGTTTTTTGAGTAGAGTTTGTGGTTAAAATCCAAGAATTTTGTGAGTAGAAGATCAACCCATTTACGCAGTCCCTACTCAGCCAACAACTATAGGAGCTAGGCAAAAAAGAACAAATTTTGAAAGTTGGAATTAGAGAAAATTATTTCTGCGTTTTTCTGAGTTTTGGGCAAGAATCACCTTCCCAAATTCCTATAATTTTCTGAGCAGTGGAAGTAGCCCAACCAGCAGCCTAAAGTTGTCTAGCTGCAGCATTTTTAGCAGGGCAGCATAGAGGGTCATTTCAGTGAAATTTAGCCAGTTAGAAAGCTATATACTTTTGGCACTGTTGTATTTTTTTTTCACCTCTAGATTTAATAAAATGGCTCAACGGTATTTGGCTCTTTTCTGGCGTTTTTAATGTATTTTCCATATTTTTGTAATTTTAGTCTATTATTGCTTGTATTACTATCATTTTCCCATTTTGGATGTTACATATTTCCTTTCTAGATCTATCGTGCATGGTATTGCATGTGGTTTCTTGTTGTCTAGGCATGATTTTTTCTGGGTGTGACAATGTTTTCATCCTAGCCTTTCCATTTTCGTATAGCTTTGATGAGATGGGTTTCTCATACTTTGGTTGAGCTAGACTGTTTGATGGATTTGAAGTTGAGTCGGGTGGATCTACAAAATGAGAAACACATGGCTAGTGGTCCTTGAACCAGAATGTGGATCACGGTAAAGTCACTACCCTTGTAACCCCTGAACCGGATCTTGGATTACGTTAAAGACAATATTGTGTGCCTCGGTGGGCCTAGGAATCCTCGACCTGTGAATGATGGGATATACGGTAAATCCTAGAGGTAGCTTTCCTCAATTTAGGGCCTAGTGATCTAGGATGGATTGTACTAAATCCTGAGAGGTGGGTGCTCTCTGTTTGGGCGTAGTAGTCTCATGATGGGATGTATGGTAAATTCTGGAGAGTATTTATTAGTTTAGGGCCTAGTGACCTCTGATTCAGACTGTGGGTTGTGGTAGAGCCTCAGAGACTAGGAGATAGGAAAATTTCTCACAGTGTAGGCAAAGAACCCGATAACATTCATGCTTATTTGGTTATGTTTGGTTGGTTATGAGTCCCACATTAATTCTTGGAATATGGCACTGGGGTGATTAGCTAAAGAGAGATTTGTCTTAGCCAATCTATGGTAGGGTGGAAAGTGGAAGTCCCATTGCTGGCTGGTTTTTACATTCAGTAATGAATAGCTCATTCCTCTGGTATCTGGTATGAAAATGTATTGGTTGATGTATGAATTTTATTTTTGTTATATCCATTGTATTTCTGTTGTTATTGTGTTGTTATAAGCATGTATTCGATTAGTAATGATGTATGAATCTACCCATGTTTTTACCCGTATATATGGTAAAATATATTGTATTGCAACTTATGATGCAAGGTATAAATGCTTCTTAGCGATTATCAGATAAGTATGAGACCCTTATGTTTAAATATGTTGTTTATAACTGTAGATGCAATTTTTGTGACATGTTTGACGAAATTCCTGTCATGGCTAGGAGGGGTCCAGATGAGTTCCTAATGAGGTGATTGATTCCGCACCTATTTTTTAATGTTTCTTATCATCTCCTATAGTTTCACGAATTTATGGGCAGTGACTTGGCCTCTAGGGCTAAATTAAAGGTGGCATAAATCCCGAAGTCGCAAGCACATAACTTACCAAACCAGAACATGGCCACTACCTTACCTTGGCAAGATCATGGCTATAGGCTTTTGGTTGCTACCTTGCCTTGCCATGCCCATGGCTAAGCCTCAAATTGGTCAAAAATTTAGTCTCCCTCTGGGTACAAGGGTCTGGTAGGTTGGGTTACCTCCTGGGGATGTTTTTAATGTTTTGTAAGGTGTGTTTGTCTTGTTTCCATTGGTTCCACTTCTTTAAGGTTACCTATGATGTTAAATATCATATTAGTAGCCTCTCATCATATTTTTACCCTTGTTGGTCGGTTACTCTAGTAGATGTGGGAAGGGGTGTTACAGAGTGGTATCAGAGCATGGTTGTGCTCTCCTTGGGCAGTGTCTAGTTTTTGTTTTCTTGGGGTGATGTCTATTTTACATTCTCTTTGGTTAATATTTGATACCACATAGTGGTATTAGAGCATGGTTGCACTCTCCTTAGGGTTTTTTTGGTTTATTTTCTCTTTGTTTGATATCTGATACCACAGAGTGGTATCAGAGCATGGTTCAACCCTCAGACTAGATGGGCAGTGTGTTGGTCATGCTTTTCTATTGGTTTCATGTGTGTTTAGTATGCTTGTGGTCTATATGTGCTTGGTGCATCCATGTTGTGGTGGCCATTATTGTAGTGGTTTCACCATGGAAGTGTGGATGGTGTTGTTGTAAACATGTTTTCATGAGTGTATGACTGGTTATGTGTTGTCCTTACTTATGTATTTTCCATGCACGCTTTCTTACATGTTGCTACATGTTGTGCATGCATTCCTTGTTTATGCTAGGTCACATATTGGTCACGCTTGTGTGTTGTTCGTGTATGCTTTCCTATGTGATGCTATATGTGGGACATGCATTGGTCGTTCATGATTGGTTATACATGTCAAGTGGGTGCATGTGGTCAAGTTTGCATTGGTTTGATTGGGGTTGGTATGCATAAGGTAATTGTATGCACTTAGGTCATCATGATGATATTGGTATGTTATGATGTTAATGTGTTGACTAAGATAGAGAAGACGATGCAGACCATGAAAGTGAATTTGCAGCATTGGACCTCGAGGCAAGAACATGTCGTCATACAAGTTTGTATACTTTCCATGCAAGTATGTGATTCATGCTTGTTGTAAGCATTAGGGTTACTTATATGGTTTTCATTCTATTATTATGGTTACATATATGATAAATTTTGGTTGATCAGTGTAGTCATATGCATTATGGTTATGAGTATTCCTTTCATTCTATTAATGTTATGGTTACATACATTATAGATGCTAGTTGAGTAGTGCGGTTATATGTACACTTGTCAGATAGACATGAATAATAGAAACCTGCAGTGGTATGCATTTCTATTTTTGTTTTATGTTAGATAACTTATATGTTGTTGACGAGCATGTTATGGGTTAAACTTTTTTTGTTGTATGATAGTTAGTTTGATGATTATGTTACATGTTGTTGATGAGGATGATATATAACTTGTTGTTCTTACATGCTAGTGACTTGATATTTAGGGTTATGACATTCAGGCATGACTCGACCTAATTATGATAATGTGTTGTATTATGACTAGACTGATTGTGCATATGTGATTGTATGCATGAATGAAAATTGTTTATGAATGTAGGGTGTGAACATGTTAGTTAGTTACTTTTATGGGTATCATGATCTTATTTATGTTGAGTTGAGGTGTTGTGAAGTTATATTGTGCTAATCTAGATTGATTGTGCAGAAAAGGTCATATCCTCCGCTGAGATACATTAAGGTGTGAGTTTTCTTATGTCATATACTTTGTGCCTGAATGTCTGATTATGCCATTTATTTGGCGTTCGAGTGATTTGGTGTCTACTATGACATCTAGTTGATTTATTTACCATGCTACGTCTAAATTTTTTTTGAATGTTTTCTTAAGCATATGATATGAGTATGTGCCTATAAGGTTGCATAAATAAATGATATTGTTTTGAGATGATCATACTAACGTGTTGAGACAGTTGATATGTAATTGATTTTAAGTAGGTGATAGTTGTAGCATTGTGTATTATGACCGATGAATGTGAGTTAATTGTTGATTATGACATGGTTGTTAGTCTTGGGAAAATTTTATTTCGAATTGATATATATATTGTATTGATATCTGGAGCATATGGCTCACATGTGTATTCACTTATAGGTCAGCGTGATTGACGCAACGGGGTAATATAACTAGTATATTGTTATATTTAGTTATGCGCTGAAAATTATATGTTTATGGCAGTATGATAGAGGGATTGCATGGCAAAGATATTTCCATGAAATCTTGAAGAAGGATCAGGTTGAGTTTTCCTTCGGAAGCACTGGAGACCCATTGGGATTGATTCATGATGTTTTTTCCTAGCCTTGTGCTTTTGGTCTTTTCTGATTTGTTTATGCTTGATTTTCGGTCTTTATTGCATCTAGTGTATGGCCATACCAATGTTTTGAAGATTCATATTTATTTTGGTTTTCATGGTCTTCTTATTGTTTGATATTTTTCTTTCCTTTTATGTTTTGAGAGTCTTGGGAATTGGTTGGGAAATATAAATTTGATGGAGCTTTGGAAGAGATGAATGAAACCCAACAGGTAATCAAAGACTCTGATGAAGCTTAGTGCATGAGTAATCGCAGTGTAAGGTAAGAATATGACAGTTGGTTGGGTTGGTTGGGTCCATTAAGGTAAATGGATGGTGGTAGAACCATCGCGAGAAAGGTAAAACAAAAGGTAAATTGAATGTATCTGAGATGTTAAATGCCTTGGCTATGTTGGGAAATGTTGTTCTCAATGTTGTGCATGTTGTGCACACATAAATGGAGTTATATTAACCTATACCTTATGATATTTGGTAATTGTGATATAATCATGATTATGTTGGTGTTTATATATGTATGTATGTATCTCGTGTATGACAACGTCATCATGGATCATGAGTGTTTAATGCTAATTTTTTTATGTATATATTTATGTCATGGTATGACAGGATTATGATTGTTCTATGCTAATGATTATATGTGTGTGTTTGTGTGTGTGTGTGCATGTGTGTGTGTGTGTGTTTGTGCATGTATCTATGTCATTTTCTAACACGGTTTTCAAGGATCATTATTGTGGAGCATGTGATTTACTATGCGCAGGTGAATGGCATGAAGAGGTTCCTGGCTATGATGATTCAAGTGGGAAGAGTAACCTTGACAAATCTATAAGGTCAATACCATTTGGTATGATTTTATATTATGTTATTATAATATTTATATCTTTATGTTATGGACAGATAATGTTGAGGGGTACATCAACGTAGTTAAAGTAGTGTGATTTGCGACATGCTAAGATAAGCATGGAGAAGTTGTTAGGTCCATATATTACTAGTATAATCCCTTATTTTCGTTAGTGTAACCCCCTTATTTCTATTTTTGTACCCTTGTAACTCCAATATTGTTATTATTGTGCCCTTACATTATTATTGTTAGGCCAGCTAGGATTATATTGTGACCCCGTGGACTCCTATATATAGAAGGAGGTTTTTTCATTTGTATCATCCAAGAATTGTTCATTTATGTAATGTAAAGGAGGTTTACCCCTTGAAGTGGATTATTTATAAGGCATTTATCTCCCTTTTCTTCTATTTTTGGAGTTGTTTTCATAACATTTGGTATCAGAGCTTTGGATTCTAGGTTTTCGCTACTACAAACAGGTTATCGCATCATTTTTTCTATAACTTGTTTTCTACAAAGGTTCAGAAGCTGAATTTTTATCACGTGAAGTCGAAATCTTGCGTAACTTCCTATAACAATTTCATATCTAGGTTCACAATATTTTCAGAGATATGATATGTGGAAGTTAGGGTTTTTTCAGGCTCCTAAATTTCATCTCAAAGAGGTCATCATGGGAAAATCATCATAACTCTCTCTATGAGCATCGGATTGGAATTTTGTAAAAATTATCTGCAAGTACACGGATTGTAGTTTCATGTTTCTCAATTTCATAGACAAAGGAGGAAACAATGAAACTTGGCATGCCGTACAAGTTTGTTTTAATGAACCAATCCATAATTAGGTCATTGTGGGAGATTGGGCATAAATTTGTCTTGAAGAATCCAACTCATGTCAGACCCATGACATTAAAAAGAGGATTCATAGGGATACTACATCGAAAAATTTCAGATATTAAAGATCTCGAATCACAGAGATAATTTAGTTTCTATATCAAGCTCCTCAAAAGAAAGAAAAAAGTGTGTATTTTTTTTCAAATTGCATAAGTCTTGTCTAAAATCAGTTTGAATTGATTCCAAAGGCATATTGTAGAACATATATCAATATTGGGTTCTAAAATACCCCCCTAAAAATAATTCAACACCCATTCATACTTTATAAGGCTCTACTATGACTCATGAAGATGAAGAAGTGCAAATGACATATTAAAATTACAAGAGCAAGTGCACCAAATTTCGCTCTCACAAAGACCAACAAAAAATGAAATGGAAGTTTTGAAGAAAGGTGTGGAAGCTAAGATGGATGGTTTGAAGAAAGGAATGGAAGCTAATATGGATGACAAGGAATATGGCATGGAAGCTAAAATGGATGACACGAAAGACAACATGGAAAACATGAAGAATGATCTAAAAGCATACATGGAAGGTTTGACAAAGTTGATATAAGAAATGTTTCCTAATGGTGAAAAGATAATATAGGAAAATCATGATGAGAACAAAATAAATATTAATCATGATTTCATAAACTCTAATGTTGGAGGGAAGAACCACCATATTCCAAATATGGATATGAGGAAGTTTGATGGCAAGGATCTCGTAACATGGATACTACAGATGAAGCAATATTTTGATCTCAATAATTTGACAAACACACAAAAGGTATGCATTGCAGCTTTACATTTAGAATAAAATACATTTGTATGGTATCGATGGCTTTTCTCCCATAAAATTTTTTCACTTGGTCAAATTTTATTGAGGAAATGATAGCACATTATGAGGATACAAATAGCAACACCTTCTTTATCCAATTGATAAATCTCAAACAAAAGGGTTGAGTGGTGGAGCACATTGAGGACTTCCAAAACTTGAATATAAGGGTAACTGATATTCCAAAGGAACATACGATTGATGTCTTCATAGGGAATTTAAAGGATAACATCCAACATGAAGTTCGCATTTGGGAACCTGATTCATTGGAGAAGTCAATCACGTTGGCAAGAAAAGTGAATGAAAAATTATAGCGACAAGGAAGCCTACCACTAAAATCTATAAATATGGAAGTGTGGCTACTCCTAGACTTCCACAACCTACAAGGTTGACACCATAATAATTGGAAGAAAACATAGCAAAAGGGCTTTGCGACAGTTGTTATAGAAAATACACTAAAGGTCATAAGTGTTTTGAGAAGAAATTATTTTACATAGATCGTGAAAAGGAGGAAGAAAATGAAAAAGAAACTTCAAAAGAAGAGGATATATACTAGGAACCAACCCGAGAAGAAGAAGAAATGAGTCTGACCATATCGTGTTATGCATTGGCAGGAATTACCACTCCTCAAACTCTCAAGATAGAAGGAAATATAAATAAGAAAATGGTAATAGTGTTGATTGATTTGGGTAGTACCCATAATTTTATTCATTTTAAGGTAGCCAAGGAATTAAAATTTTTCCTATACCTAGCACCAGAATGTCAAGTGATGGTTGCAAATGGAGGAACTATAAATTGCTCTGGAAAATTCCATAATATCAAGCTAACCATGGGGGAATATGTATTGAATAGTCCAATACTTTCCATTCCAATAGGAGGTGTTGATGTTGTACTAGGAGTACAATGGTTACAATATTTGGGGACGGTAGCTTTTAATTTTCAAGAAATTTTCTTGAAATTTTTTTCGAAAGGAAAGGAAATCAAATTACGGGGTATCACAGGGAAGACGAGAAAGATAATAAGCTCTAATGTCATGACAAAACTTTTTAATAAAGAATAAAGAGGTGTAATTGTACAATTATGCTCACTATAAGTTCCAACCTCAAAATCATATATTTCTCCAGATCTCCAAAAAGTCTTGGACAATAATTCCAAGGTGTTTGAAACTCCCAAAGGACTCCCACCTATGTACATTTTGATATGCGGTGTTGTGTAGATATCATATTTTGTGCATGTTAGATGTGCGGTGTTGTGTGTGTTAGTGTCAGTCAGTTATACCTATCACCAGTAATCAAATGAGCTATTTCAAAAAATTTGTTAGGGTGTCAAGCCAAATTTTCATGGTTTAAGTAGGTCTTCAAATAAAAATTTAGTCACTAGCTAGTGGTGTCTAGGACTATTTCTTCTCCTTCCAAAAAAAATCACTTGTTGGTCATTACCATCTTGTAGTTGGATGGGTCATCATTACAAGGTCTCCATATTCATTTCAATCATGTCATTATGGTCTTCATCCAACTCAGTGTCTCCATTAGGTCATTAGGGTTTTGGTCATAAAAAATTAGTCATTTCATGCATAAATCCAACAAATGAAGGAGTAGAAGTAGGTATATCGATCAATAAAGTTTTTTTCACGTGTAATTTCATCTTAACATGATGTAATAAGTTCCTAAAGTTCCTAAGTTGCACAAAAAGTTCCAAAGCTACATATTGTTCAAAATACAAAGAAAAAAACATGTGTTGGGCCAACCCACTACTATGAAGAAAGTTAACTCTTACAAGCTACAAAATACCATTTAATTCATTTTTCTCATTCATCCTATTGAAGGAGAGCTCTCACTCACTTACCAAGGCAATCGCAGCACTTTAGCATCCAAGAAGACCCTAAACAAGTAACCACAAGCTGCCGCGCTGTATTTACAGGTGCCATACTGCATTTTACCTCCTTCACTGCATTTTCTTTCCAAGATGAGAAAATTCAGTTTCCAAGGAATTGTAAAGGATCTCTAAGTGTTATTCAGGGTTATACTAGTAATTTTAAGCCTTGGAAACCTCCCTTTCAATTTTTTTTCCTTCATTTCATGGTGTAATTCTTCCATAAAGCCCCACACTACATTTTGTGGGAGAGCTTCTCTTTTCACAATTGCAAGTAAAAATTAACCTTTCCATAGTGATTTTGTCTTTCCTCACACTCAACGACACTCCCTTAAGCCCTCACACCCCCTCACTTTCACTCCCTAAATCCCTACACTCAAACCCTAGCCCCTACACCACACCACTATCCCTACGCTACGTTTTTGGCAATCTCCTAGACCTAGGACTGTGTTAAATTTCCCTAGGCCTAATCCAACTATAATTCCCTCCCTTTCCACTTCCTAAACCTTCCTAGCACCCTTCCCTACTTCCCTAATTTTTCCCATTCCCATTTCCTTCTCCTAACCCCTCTATCCTACTCCATTTCTCCCTTCCCCTGTTTTTCACTATTTGGGTTTTCCCCTTGCAAAGTACATATGGGGGGCATAAGAGGCATTACAACAAGGGAGACCAAATTTCAAGATATGAACCCATAACCACTCATGAGCTAATGTCTTCACCATTGTCAAAGCAGTGTTTTCATAATGTAGGGTTTCTTCCATTTTGTGAGCAAGTTGAAAGAGTCAAATACCATGCTAAGTTGACAAAATTGTTTGCCACTCATCTTAAGAAGGAGAATGTCATGATTGCAAGAGTTACATTCACTATATCAACTGATGTAATAGCAGAGGCCACAAGGATAGCCAATCATGGTGAGAAAATTTTCAAGAACCAAGACCTAGAGGTCCCAAAATTCAAGCCTTACCTCATAAGACACTATCAAAACAACATCAAGAAGGTTTTCCCTGCTCGAAAGCTTCTTGAGAAGTATACACCAGTGATGAAGATTGTAATGAAGTATTTCACATGTGAGGGAAGCTTTTCTAAGCTATACAGGTACCATGTCAACTACTCATGAATTTCACAAGGGTAAAACCAATCAATTTTCCCTACTTCCTCTACAAAAGTTTGGCAAATATGGTAGAAAACGTTCAGCATAGGAAAAGTGATCATGAAGCCAACCTCTTTCACCATGCTCTAATAAAAATCATTTCTTTACACCAGCTTGAACAAAATAACATCAGTTGGGAAAATATTATGCAATCATATGTATTTTTTCCTTCTACTAGTCAGCCTACTAGCCCTAGCTCACCATCAACATAATTAGTACCCTCTAAACATATGGAGGTTGCCTCATTTAGCAGAGTTTAAATGAAGAGGAGGATTGAGGTCACCTAGACATATCAAAGAGGCAAAAGTCTTGTCTATTCTCTACAAATTATGGAAGGGGCCAAGCCTACATCAACAAAACAAGGATTACCATCACATCATGAGGCATATTTTCATGATGAGGAGCCCATCTATAATGATACTGATATAGTGGACTCAGAGGCTAGAAAAGAGCATGAAACCCTAGAGTAGGTCATCAAGGAAAAATATGCTCAGATCATGGAACTCAAGGACAATTTGGCAAGGGCTAATTTGATAATTTCCTTCCTAGAGCAAGAGAACAATCAATTGAATCTAAAGTCGTTATTTTTAGAGAAGAATAAATTTAAAGATAATATGTGAGATGTGAAGGGAAAAGAAGTGGTTGAAATTGAAGATTCAGATAAGCATGAAGGGCAGGTGACAAGGAAATGTTAACTTTTCAACTGGTGGATTTTGTTTTCTTTCTTTCTGAAGTGCCCTTCGGAGACCCATGGTCTGTGACCTTTTCAACTTATAGAGAGATTGTCCATGTCCGAATTTCCAATGCTCAAATTGAATTTTATCCAAAAGTCTCAGGCCATTGAGGTGAATTTTGGTTCTTTCAAACAAAAGTGGTTAAAATTAAAGGGAGTGGGTTTCGCTTTTGAAATTTTTGTCCAGACTTAAAAGAGAGGGAAATGATTAGGTATTTGTAAGGGAAGAACCCATGAGCTCAAATTGGTGAGATGGTTAGTTAGAAATTTCTTCAAAAATAAGTGGCTAGCCTTTTTCCAATGCCATAAGATCCCCATCTACCATTCCTCCATGTCGGTCCAATTGTATCTGACTTAATATCTATAAAAGAGTTTCAAAAAAATAGGTCCTTGAAGTGTGTTGCGAGAGACTTTGGACTGTTTCGACATCAATTTTAAAGATTATCTCCATCTTTAAAAATTTAGTCTAGGATAATATTTGCATAAACTAACTCCAATTTAAAAGTTGAAATTTCTCCCATCACACAGATTCTTATCAGTATGAGATGTGAGATGTACACACACTCCCTCCTACTTTTTGGATCATTAATTTGTCTCCAAAAAGAACAACTTGATAGACGGTAAGGGGCAGTAATGGGAATACGAGCTGTTGGGCTCTAGGACTTCGACAAAGATCGATCTCGTGCCCTGATATAAATATAGGTCTAGCATCACTGTGTGGCTTAGAAAAGACAAATAGTTGGATGTGGCACACATAGGGAAGGGCCTGTCAACACTTTGTGCCCATTCCTAGGTTGTGAGAAATGGGCTCGCCTCATGGTGTTTGCAGTGGATATTTTGATAGAAATTATGTGCATGCATATAAAAATTAGTTGGCTTTGTTTGTGGTGAGATGATCTTATCAAATATTATATTCCTTCAATGTACCTTTGTGTAATATTCCAAAATTTTCACATAATATTTGGAATATTAGAGTTCTTGATTTTCTTAAAGAATTAAGTAAATAAAATGGTGGAGGGACCCATAATCCTCAAGATGAATAAAGATCCACTTTTTATGTGTGTATGTGGACTAATTAAACATATATCTACATAATGGAGTAGTGGAGAAGCTACTAATGTAAATGGACTGGAGATCATATCTCATTAATGAGATAGATCATGGAGGTTGAAGCAGTCAACTTAGATCATGGAGGGAATCTAATGAAAGATCATAGAGAATTCATGATGAAGTGATGGAGGAAGTAGTGCACTTAATGCGCACATGATGTAGAAGGTGTGTTAGTGTCCAGTGATTTGGCAGATTGGCGGACCAAATGACAGGGTAACATGGAACCAAGCTTTGGAGTCTGAGGACCTAGCCTTCCTGCACTCAGAGAGGGATCTCTCTATTGGGTGCAAAGGATGTGTTATTTTTTCTCTAGGGTTTTGATTTTAGGCTAGTTGTTAAGTGTAGGGTTTTTTGATTGTTTTGGTTGGGTAAGATGGTCAAATGAAATTGGTGGAGTGAGATTCTGTCAAAGCCATTGGGTTATGGAGTCAAATGAAGTCAAGGGTGTCTAAATGATGAAACAAAGTCTGTTGCAGGGCCAATTTAGCAAGGTTAATGGATCCTTAAGGTGATGTATGAGGTGTAGTGAAAATTAAGTTTGGGAAAGACTAAGAGGTATTAAACATATATAGTTTAAAATTTACAATTCATGACGTAGGGAAAACCATTAAGCTCAATAAACAATACTCTAAACTAATAAACATCCAAGAGAAACATTCTAGTGAAACATAGAAAGCGTAAGAGCTTCTAACTTTAGAAATTCACCTACAAATTTTGGGAAAACAAATAAGACAATAAAAATAACTCAATTTATGGAGAGGGAACTCCTAAACAGCATATATCAAGTTATTGGGAACTCTAAAACAATTTTATAAGCATGGACAAAGGGCAATATCGAACGAGACCTCCTTCACTTAACCTAACAATAAATATTTCATAGAAAGGCTTCAAGATAGGGTTTTGAAAACTTCCAATAAGTAGGGCATACCATGAATCATACTTGTAAGTAGGCATACTAACCATACATGAAACAAAAAAAAAAAAATTGGTGGACCTACGGAGCAATCAAGAATTCCTTAAGATGGCCAAAAGAGAAAACATTAAAGCTATAACAAACATGAGGACTGAGGTGCCTCAAAGAACATGTCTCAAACTATACTTTTATGTTTTATAGTAGCCAAGAAACATGAAACATAATGATAACAAAGGAAACAATAGACAAATTAGGAAGACATCACCATTCACCAAGCTATGGAATCCTGCAAACAAGCTTCTCCATCATCAAGCCAAACAAGCCATTCATCCACTTCACAAAACCAATTTCTTCTCCAAGCTCATGAAACCATGTATATTGCTCTTCAAGCTCATCAAATTCCAACCAAATACATAGGGGCCTCATGCTCTATTTATGGATAAAATGAGGACTAAAACCCTAAATGTGGTAGGAAAATGTCAAATATATTCATAAATATCATTTATGGCCAAGAGACCATGCAAGGCCCAAGGCACATAATATCCTAAGAAATAAATGCCAAAATAACTATTTGCACCTAATTCTAGAGTAATTTGCCTCAAAAAACTCAAAAATATATATTTGCAATAAATGAGTGTGTTTTTTTGACTTTTGGTCCAAAACACACTAGGCAGCCTCTGTGCGTAGCGCCACTTTAGCAGAAAATAGGTTTTCTTGTAACTACGTTTTGGACCCCTTCCCGACACCAGATTTGGCTCCGTGATGGCTCGTTCGAAATCCTAATAAGTATAATTTCCGAAAATTATTGCGTTGTGCTAAGTGGATGTCATTTACATATTCAAAAACTAATTTTCCCAAAATTGCTCTGTGTGCAGCACCTGGTCTAAAAATGAGGCAGAAAGGTCAAATTGTTTATGTTTTTTGACCTTTTGGGGGCCCAAAATGCTCCAAATGATCTAAAAATTGGTGACAAGACTACTGGTGATGTGAGGAATCCAAAAATACAAACTTTTTGAGCTGAGGATGCACCAATTTTGTGCCTAGCGCCTAGGGTGTTGCACACATTGGGGTCAAAATTTGAAAAAGACAAAATTTTGTCCAAATTGCCTCAAAATTGGTGGAGAGGTCCCTCAAGAGGTTTGAGAAGCCTGTGGAAAATCTCGAGCCATGTCTCTAAGTTTTTCTTGGTCTTTACCTTCTTTTACTGCTCAAATTTCAATGAAAAGGGTATCCTCATTTATCATAGATGAATGACTAATGTCATGACTGTCTTCTTGGTTGCCCTGTCTTTCACTTGATGTACTATCATGGTCATCCTTTGTATTAATGCCTCTTTCTTAAAAATTTGTCATTACCATTACTGATAGATCTCACATCACCTTGTGCATCATTATTTTTCCCATTGGGAGAGCAGTGAGCCTTACTGCTGCCTTCAATACTTGCATCGTTGTCACCCTTTTGCTATCTTTAGTATTGTTACCTTGGTGTTGGAGTTTATCATCAGCCTTTGCATCTGCTTCACTTTGGCCTTGTACTCCATTGATGTCTTCTTAGTGGCATTCTTTTATCACTGTCTCCTTCATCAAACCCTATTTGTGCCTTGCTATTTTCCTCTTCTTGATATGCTATTTCTTTATTTTCACCTTCTTTTTCTTCATGTTTAATATTTGCATCATATTTTTACTGCTTTCACTTTGACTAGGCTTATTTTCATGTTCATGCACATTTTCCTCTTGATTTTCATGTTTATTTTCTTTGCTAACTGTCACCCCATCATTTTCTTCACTATATTCTTGGCTTTCATCTTTGCTTATCAACAATATCTCTTTCTGTACTTTGGGAGTGATTTATGTGTATCATCACCCTCCATATCTTCATCCAAGTGCTCACTGCTTTGTGTATCTTAGAACGGAATGGTTTTTAGCTTGGTGAAAGCTTTAGGTCTAGGGAGGACAGATGTGTGATGTGAGGGAAGCTTTTAGCAAATGAGGGAAAAATAGAGTGATCAAGGAGTGCTTTTCAGAGTTTTTAGGAGGAGGTTTGCCTGTATTTGAGTGTCTTTAAGATAATGACAACTTCAAAATGGTATTTCTTGCCCTAGAAGGTCAAATTCTTGATTGGCATGAAGATTATGGTTTGGCCAAGTTTTTAGGCTTTCGAACTTCTATTTTGATTATAAATGTAAGAGAAAAACTTGAAGGGTGAGAAGAGAGGCCACCAACCTTGTTTAACCCTTTGCAGGAGCTTGAGGCAAAAAATTGGATTTTGGCCACTTTCTGAGCAAATTTGACCAATTCTGCTCTATGCATAGCGCCAAAGGCTTCTTTTTGGGCGAGTCAGGTCAGCTTGGGCTATGCACAGCGCCTTCATAGGTGCGTAGCACCGCCCTCTCGGTACGCAGCACAGTGTAAATTAACACTGCAGCTACCCCCTCTATGCACAGTGCCAACGGCCAGGTATGTAGCACCTCAGTCAGTGCGCGGCGCCTGAAAAATTTTCCAAAGTTGCACAGAAAACCCTGAAAAATTCTTCAATGGCTATCCTTCTTTTACAAACAAATTTATGAGTTGAGGAAAGAGGGATATGAGGCTTTTATACCCTTTTTTGAAAAATAATTTTGTGACAAAACTCACTTTCCAAAAGTTTATTTCTCTTCCCCATTTTACTGTCTTTTTGGCCCTTTTGGTCCTATAGGTGGCCTACACAACTTCTCTACCCTTGATTACTATTTTTTGGAGTTTAACACCTTTCCTCTTCAATAGTGAAAACCATGTTTATCATAATTAACTCATTTTGGGCATTTTTACCTCATGCTTGCCCCTTTGATCTTTTGACAATGTTTCTGTCTGTTCTTCTGAGAAGTCAAAACCTTGCACTAATATTTCTAGTCCTTTCTTTCCCTGTGATGAAGAGGGATACAGTGCTTCTTGTCTGCCTTCTTTGATATTCTTTAAAACCCTTGATTTTACCCTTTGAAGAGGTGGAATTAGTGCCTCTTTGCCAAACCCTTGAGGGCAGCTTGAAACCCTTGACAGCCATCTGATTTTATGAAGGAGGCTCTTTGTCATCATTTGACCAGTTTTTTCAATTTTCCCAAACTCCTAGGCTTTAGGGTATTGGCTCCCTGTGATTTTCTAGAATGGCAAGAACAAATGCTGTAGGGGCCACATCAGAACCACTTTCGAATCCTAGGAACTAGCCTTCTTGGATTTAGAGAGGGATCTCTCTATAAAGGTGTTTTTAATTGAAATGTCTTTATGTTCTTTGTTTTAAGATATTAGTGTTGAGATTGAAACAAGATGATGAGCTTAGTGAAAAGAGTCGCCTTCACTAAGTGGGCCCGTAGGCTATTTTTGGCGCAGGTCTATTTTTAGACTATGTCTATTTTTAGACATGTCGATCATATTCTATGAGTTGCAGGATGTTATTTTTGGATGGTTGGTCGAGTTGGAAAAATAGATGGACTTATATTTTTAGACATATTGGGAAGAATCTATTTTTAGATTGCCAGTCTAAAAATAGATATGTCGAATATTATTAGCTCTTAATAATATTTGGACTCTAAACATTCACTGTCCACTTTAAACAAGTGCACAAGGCACAGAGTCATGGTGAAGGAATTACGCTATTCCTGAGGGTTAAGTGGAGCTATTGCATGGATACTTCAGTTAGAACTCATGTGATAGAGTTTGGTGGAGTTATTGAGGTAGTTGGTGGAGTTTTGTTCAGTTTAACTGAGTTAAACATAGTTGAGCATGTGATTTGCTAGATCGGACCTGATTAGTGTGTAGCAATTGGAGATTGTACTAAGAGCTTGTGAGGAGCTTTGTATGATTATTTTTACATGATCTCTATGACATATAATATATAGATAGTTGGGGGTTTTTAGTTTTAAGCTTTCCCATAAAATACTGTGTTCATATGTGTGAATGTTTATGGTTTTAATGTGTGCATGCAATTGATTTTATTTCCGCAATTAATGATCAATGGTAGAAGAGATTCTGTATTGTGCATGAAGTCAAATAGTGTGTGATCAGGAGAATCTCAGATGTATAACATATCAGTTATATAAATTTCTACAATTAGGCTAGTTATGAAGTTCTAAGGACTTGTTTTGTTTTTGGTTCGATTAAATGATAGATTGAAGGATCAATGATGTGATTGATTGAGGGAATGTTTTTACTGAAACAAATAGACTATAAGAAACATCAATCCATTGGGAAATGGATTCATAAAAGGATTTAATTGGTCATCAACTCTAAAAGGGCTCTCATAGGGAAAGCTGACTATATCAAGTGGATTCTCTAGATTAGTTTTTGATATGAAACATTAAGAAGTTGTGAAGGCAACAAAGCTATAGTCAATTAAGAATATTATAGCTCTACTTAGAAAAGAAAAGCCTTTTAAGGTAACTATTTGGAGCAAGCCAAAGGACAGGGAAAACCATAAATCTCATTGGACAAACCTTTAATAAGCACCTTTCATAAAACAATCCAACAATCAATAGAGTACTTTCAGACAAAGAAAACATATAAGATAACACAAGAGTGGTTTAAGATCAAACAGAAATAATCTAATCTGCTTTTGACAACTCTCAAAGGCTCTTCAAAAAAACATTTCAAGGCAGACCAAAGGGAAGGGCATACCATAGACCTCTCTGGTTTAGACTCTAATAAGTGTACTTTAAAGAAATATCCTACAAACAATATCTCAAGTCTTACTCAAAGGAACATGGGCTCACCAAAATTTCATATTGAATTTACAAGATAACAAGCTAGATGTAACTAGAAGGCAATTAAGAATATTCTAATCAGACCTTGCAGAAGAAAAAATGAACATAAATAATTCAGATAGAGATAGGGCGCTAAAACAACAAATCCTAATCTAAAGCTTCTGCTTCTTTATCAGAGAAAGATGAACATAAGGAAAAACAATAACAATTAGGAAAACTTCACCATTGATATAGCTCAAGGATCCTATGAACATGCTTGTATTATTGATTAGCAAACCAGTTACATTACTCCATGTACAATAGCTCTCTACAACTCAGAGCTTTCTTTGGTTCAACCTAGCATCCCTAAACTAGCCTAGTAGCAGAAATCAATCCAATACTATCAAGTAACCAACATTTGAAATGAATCTCATATGAAATATTTATGTGCAAAATGGGGAGGTGCTCCTAACCTAGGATGTCTAAATGTTATTTATTACAGAGTTAATGTTTTTTGACCTTTGAGACCATGCAAGGCCCAAGGCAAAAATATCTGAAAGAGTTACTCTGAAATAATAACTTATGAGTTATTTTAGTTGAAATATTTGATTTTTAAGGCTTAGTAATAACTTTGTAATAACTGTTGAACTGCTTCAAAAATATATCTGACTATGCAATAAATGTCTAATGTCTTTATTGAAAATAATGCTTGTAGGTGGAAAATTATTCTTTGAAGGAGTAATTTATGTGGATCTGGGTCAATCGAAGGCTTTCCTGGGCTAATCTGCTTTTGTTTCATCTTAAAACATTGTTTTAGGCCTTTAAACCTTGATTTTTCTTTAATATTGTGTCTTACTACCTTTATCTATGTTTTTTCTCCATAATTGCTTTATTCCTTAATCTTTAAACACTGCTTAAAGGGTTAATTCTCTGTTTATCTCCTTGATCTGTAATTAGCCCCCCAATCTTCTTGTTCTTCATTTCTTCTCTGACTATATCTATTTTTATGTGCAGGCAGGGTTTCTTTATGGCAGAAGTGTTTATAACCCATCGATGATCATGATACATCGATGGGTTAATTATTTTTGTAAATCCTTGGCCCTTTAATATGTTTTTGCCTCTTGGATCGTCATCGAGAGGGTATTCATCATTTGAAATGCCTCACTAGGCATGTGCCGCCATTAAACCTACAAGATCAAACAAATAATTAACTTAAAACCTGTGGGATTGGATTAAACTGCTTTTTGTGGGTTTTTTAGGGTTTTTGGGGCGATTTGTAGAGGAATAGAGGCACAGGGGAATGATTTCGGTGGCGAAATTATGAAGAAAATTGAATGGAGGCACAAAACTTTGAATTTTGATGCGCATAGGGAAAATAAGTTTTGGGGAAAACCACTGGGGTTTGTCGTGCGGGTTATCGGCGATTTATGGTTTTGGTCTAACCAAACGCGATTCCATTCAGCGTTGGATGCGTGTCCAAGGAAAAACCACCCTTTTCACATGGATAGGGGTTGTTAACCTTCGGCACAGAAATATTCCACGATATGGTTTTGGACCGTTAGATCTCGGGCAATGAGATCTATGGTGCGGAGGGAGCCCGAGGAGTGGGTGCACGTTTTATGGAGGGGAAAGTGGGGTACAGATGGTGAACAATAATTGGAGCGAGGGATTTGAATGGAAGGTGGGGCCAGATGGTGACATGAGCAATTTCGTCGGGTAGTGGGGCTGGGTTATATGCGGGATGAAGGATGGTGCAATGATGATCGTTCGATCAGGGTTGATCAACGGTGGAAATGACTTGGGGCGGGATGAAGAGGAATGAAGAAATGAAGGGGTGGAGGTAGTGTTTTCATGGGGGAAGGGGCTTAAGAAAGGGCGAAGGGAATGGTCCCGTAGGGGTAGAGGGGACCAGGGGTTAGGAAGGAAAGGGCTAGGGCTTAGTGGAGGGTCGGGGTTTAGAGTCATATGAGAGTGAAGGGGCTGGGGTTTAAGGCCGAAAAGGTCTTAAGGCCTAATATATGAAAAAATAATGTTTTTAACATAAAAACAGGGTTTTTGTGGGGTTTTGAAGGGTTCCGATAGGCTAAATAGTTAGGATAAAACAATGTAAAAGGGGTTTTTACATAGTTTTAAGGGTTTTTATGAGAAAAATGTGTATGAGGGGGGATCAATGAGGGTTTTTAGAGAAAAAAGGAAGAAGGATAGATGAGGATGTGAGTATAGGGGTGAATGAGGGAATTAGGCCCAAAAATGGAGTTTCCTTTAGAGCAGCAGGGTGAATTTTAGAGGAGGCATAAAGATAGGAAGGTATAGTGAAACATATTCAAATTTAGGATGATGAAGGCAGTGAGACTTCTAAAGATAGATGATAGGAAAATTATGCTATCTTTAGGTGTTCTCAGGACATCCACGGTCATCTAGTCAAATCTGTAGAATACAGGAGGATAACAGTGGCTCCAGCTGGGGAGGGAAACTCTTTTAGGTGTCAAGAACCTTAGAAAATAAATCTCTGGAAGAAGCAGACTAGTGCCTTGTTTTGTACCTTGACAGAGCTCCTTTAACTTGATGATTTTCTGTTTTGAAGAAATGATTTTCAACAGCTGAATCATAACATGATTAATTCCAACTCAATAATCTACCTACCCATCTTACTTGTTCTAACATTTTTTCTTCATCGGGTGCATTTGAATTAGCCAACCCTTGACATTATTTTCTTTTGAAAACGGGAAAATAAACAAAATCTACACTTATATCATCCAAGATTTTAGATTAAACTGATGAACTCATTTATTTCTCTACCTAGTCTAACTATCTGTCAAGATTAAATTGTTTGACGGATTTTATTCTCTGTTCTACAACAGAAAATTGGAAACATAACCAAATCAGGATTGAATAGTCTGATTTGTTATGGGAAGTGATACTTTGTTCAAGTCTGCATACAGAATTTATTTTGCAGAAAATTAATCACATAATTTTGAGGGTTGAATTTTAGAGATTGCTTTTTATCCCTCTTTTTCTTTCTTGGTTCAGATTTTGAGCTTTGGAACCAAATTCTTTTCCTAATCTAATATAATCTTACTGATATGCCAAGTTTAGATAGTTTGGAAAATCCTCATTTACTAACCTATCAACAAAAAATTTAAAATCTATTTAGTCATGATTAGGCCATATGACTAATTAAGGCTTTTCTTCAAGTAGTGGCATTTGGACTTGCACACTTTCAGAACTTACTCTTTTTTGGTATGGGGTTGTACCTTTTCTTTTTCTTCCCTCTTTTTCTTTGTTTTTCTATTTTTGTATTTATTTTTCTGATCTTTTTCAAAACATGTTATATACAATGGATAAAGCTTTAAACTTAGGCCTCTCAATGGAAATAATGCTTGAGAATCCTGCCATTGACAAGACCTCCAAAAAGTTTTGCTCCATCCATCTCCTGTAAGAAAAATACATTATTGCCTCGGGTAGAATGGATAATATAGGGACCTTTCCACAAATTTTCAAACTTACCATGCTTTCCCTTGTCTTCTCTTATTGCGTCCCATTTGAGTACTTTGTCACCAATGCTAAAATCATTTGTTTTTGTCCTTTTTTCAAATAGTTTCTTGATGTTTTCTTGCACTTGCTGTGTTTTTTTATAGACTTCCTCTATTTTTTGCTGCAACTGTATGGTCTGATTTACCCTTCTAATCAAGTCAATTTCTTCAAATTGTACTTCTTGAATCAGCTTCATGACTGTCACTCCTAGGATTGTTGGAAAAATTGCATATGCTCCATAAACTAGCTGATAGGGAGACATTCCAATTTATTTCTTGCATTTTAACCTGTCTGCCCATAATGCATGTACTAGCTTGTTGTGTCATGATTTTTTATTCCCTTCCAACAATTTCTTAATGATGTTTATCAAACTTTTGTTTGAGGATTCTGCCAACCCATTACCTTGAGGGTAATAAGTTGTGGAATGACCCAATGTGATCTAATATTTGTGGCAAAATTATACCATCCTCTTGGATCTAAAGGTAGTTGCATTATCAATGATAATCTTTCTAGGACAACCAAATCTAGACAAAATATGGTTTTCAAGGAATTTGATGATGACTAGATCAATGGCAGTTCTAGAAGGGATGGACTCTATCCATTTTGTAAAGTAATCAGTTGTTGTAAGGATCCATTTGTGTTGGGAAAATGAAGAAGGATGGATTTCCCCAATGAAGTCTAGGCCCCACTATTCAAAAGGAGCTTCAACAGAGATAGGATGCAGAGGTAAGGGTAAGAGTTTTCTTTTGCCTTCAAAGATTTGACATTTTTGGCAGGAAACTACCAATTTATGGATATCTTGAAAGAGGGTGGGCCAATAGTAACCAGCTCTAAGGATTTTGATGAAAGTTGTTTTCCAATAGAGGTGTCCTGTTTCATCTTCTCTGCATCATTCTCAGGCAAACATTTAAGCAATACACCACTAGCATTTTTCCAATATAACCATTTATCTATAATGCAGTAATTTATAGATTTTAACTTCAAAAATATTGCCTTTGTTTTAGATAAACCAAGAGGGACATTAAGATAGAAGAGCACATACAAAATATCAGCATACCAAAGTGAATTCAGCAATACTTCTTCAATAGGAGGGGCTATGCATTCTTCGTGTTCTTCTAAAACATCAACCATATTCATATCTAAGGCTTTGAGGTTTGATTCAACCACTACTTTTGCAAGTCCTTGTCCTTTGACCAGTTTAGTGGGTCTGATTTCTAAATCATATTCTAATATAATAGCAATCCACTTTCCTCTCTTGCCATCAAGATCTTGTGTTAAAATTTCTTTGACAACAGTGTGTGGGACAAATGCAGTGGCATGTGAGTGTAAAATGTAAACTTTGAAATCTTTCAAGGCCTTGATCAAGGAAAAAGCCTATATTTCCATTATGTTGTATTTCAGAGGTGCATCTCTTAAAATCTTGTTGAAAAATGCAATGGGCTACTCTTGTCCCTTTGTGTTTTTCTAAAGTAGGAAAACAGCAACTGTGTGTTCTGATGCAAAGGAGAAAATGAAGAAATCTTTGTTGAAATCAGGGCTAATGAGAACTGGTGTTTGAGTGAGTGCTTGTTTAACCAATTCAAAGGATTGCTTTGCTTCAATGGTCCATTTAACTCATGTTTCCCTTTTTAGCGTGTTTGTTATGTTTCTAAGGAGTTCAGAAAAGTTTGGTACGAACCGTCTTAAGAAATTAATCTTCCCAATGAAATATTGCAGATCTTTGATGTTTCTAGGATGGTTAATTTGCAATATTCCTTCAATCCTTTTTGGGTCTATTCTTATTCCCTCTTCTGATATGATATGGCCTAGAATTTTTCCTTCTTGGAGGCCAAATAAAGTTTTCTTGGGGTTCAAGGATATACCATACTTTCTACATCTTTCAAAGACTGTTCTTAAGTGAGCAAGGTGTTCTTCATCTGTTTTGCAATAGACAGTAATGCCATCTAAATATATCACAATGAAGAATCATATCTCCTATGAGAAAGAAATATCCATGGCTCTTTGGAATGTGGCACCAGCATTCATTAAACCAAAGGGAATTTTCACATACATGAAAGTGCCCCAAGGTGTAGTAAAAGCTATCTTAAGTTGATCATCAGGATGTATCAGCACTTGGTTATATCCTGAAAATCCATCTAGCAAAGAAATTCTCTTAGAACCTACTACCCTTTGTAAAATGTGATCCATTTTGGGCAAGGGATAGATGTCCTTTAAAGAGGCTTTGTTTAAGTTTCTAAAGTCTATACAAAGCCTTATTTCTCCTATTTTCTTCCTCATAGATAAATGGTTGGATACCCAGTCTGAGTATCTTACTGGGACTATGATTCCAGCATCATACATTTTTTTTATTTCTTTCTCAACTAGAGGTAATTGCACAAGGTTTATTCTGTGCAATTTTTGTCTAAAAGGTTTTTGGTTTTCCTTGAGGGGTATCTTATGCTGGATTACCTCTATATCATATGATTTTAGGTCCTCATAACTCCAAGCAAATACATCATAAAATTCTCTAAAAAGCTCAATATATTTCAATTTTATATGAGTTGGCAGTGTTTTGGATAATTTGATCATTTTGGGTTTGAGTTTACTGCCTATATTGCACTCTTCTACTTCAGTTCCAGTGGGTTCCATTTTAGTTTTTTTGGAAACATAATTGAAGTCAAACAATTCTTCTAGAGGCACCAGTCCCTTTGGCAATTTATCAGTGTGAGACTACAACACTTCAAAGTCTTCTTGTTCTAAACTAGTGCTCAACTTTGTTTTTTGTGAATGTTCTTTAGTTAACAGATTTATATTAGCACTGTTTATATCAGCAAGGTTGGGAGTTTCTTCTTTATAAGATTTTTCCTCATCGGGACAGTCTTCTTCATACTCTGAGCCTGAATTTGGCATTTCAAACCCATTTCTGGACTGTAGGAAATCCTCTATCTGTTTATATCCTTCAAATACTTTCCAATAATTAATATTATCAGGGACTGATGGCCTATATTTAACTTGGACTGTGTATTGTTTGCTTTCATAAGGTTTTAGACATGTACTAGCAGCAAATGCTAAACCATTGGCAAGAATGTTTTGGTTTCTAGGGAAAAAATTAAGCTCATGTTCTGTGAATGTTTTTAAAAGGTCTACATCATCATCTCTATATCCTTGTAATCTTGGATGCTTAGCAATGTATTCTCCCTTCACTTGTTTAATAATCAGTTATGAGTCTCCATGGACAATTATCCTCTTGGCTCCTAATTTTCTTAATAATTGCAGTCCTAAGAGGAGAGCCTCATATTCAACTATGTTATTGGTACATTGAAAGTTTAGTTTATATGAATGGCCCGTAGCATGATTATTCTTTGTGTTATGTACCCATATGCCTGCTCCTGAACCAGTTTTACTACAAGACCCATCAAAACTCATACTCCAAAGAGGTTCCATTTCAAATTTCTAATTAAAGTCAATTATGTCCTCTTGGTTCTGTTTATTTTGGTTGTCTCTGTGTTGATTTTTAGGATCTGCACTATGTTCATTTTTGTCTTGTTCCTCATGGTCTTCACTATGTTGAGGATTTTCTATTTGTTTCTTATGGACAACACCATGTTGGTGATTGGTTTGTAGCTTGTGATCTTTATCATGTTTGCTATGATTTTCTAAGTTAGCAAACTGTTTTGATCCTTTCTCCTCTATTCCCTCTTTTCCTATTGCTAGTTTGTTATCTACTTTCCCTTGCTCATTAATCTGTGCGAATAGAATAAAGAGGAGAATTGTCTGGTCTTTCTTGACTATTAACCATTTATTTCATGTTTGTTTCCCCATATATTATTCTTGGTTGACTAAAGAAAGGGATGGTTGCATAAGTCATATCCATCTACAGGGTACCTTGAAGTTTAGCACCCCATGACCTTGAAAGGAGCATGCCATACTTAGGAGGTATATCAGCCACTAAAATGTCCATTAATAAGCTCTTGGATGGTATTTGTGCTAAGTTGACATATAAGTCTTTGATTAGGCCTAGACATTTAACTCTACTGGAATCAAAAGAGTATAAATCCTTATACGGTCTAGTTATCTCAAGGCCTAGTCTATCGATCACTACTTTAGGCATAAGGTTGTGGGAGGCTCCTGAGTCAAGCATGGCATTATGTAAAATCTTATCATGGATGTTTATACTGACATAAAAGGGAGGAAAACCTTCTTCTTGAAATTTTCCTTCTACTTCTAGTCCAAACAGAAGCTCGGGCTTGTCATCAGTCACATTGACAGAATCATTTTTCTCTCCTATGTTTAAAGCTCTTAAAAGTTGGGTTTTAAACACATTTTGGGTGAAAAATTTAGTAAGAGGGATAGGACCTTGATTTTGGAAATTTCACTCTCTATGCTGAAAGTTATGTGAGTTCTTAAAATGTTTAAATCATCCTTCTTAGTCGCTGCTTTCTCAACAAAATCAGCTTGCTATTTTTTATTATGAACAACAGTTAAAACAATTTTATTAGGAGCATTAGCTAAGGTGCTAATGCTACTTTGTTCACCATTATGTTTGTCATAAATTTGGGTGTTTTTTCCTTTATTTTTATCAGAACTTTCAGCCATTGTTTTGTTGTTTTCTGTTGTCTTTTTAGGAATGTTTTCAAAATTGTTTCTAGCAGAAATTTCATAGTTTTTCTTCTTGGGAATGTATTGATTATTTTTACTCCTAAGGTCATATTGTTTATGCACTTCCATTATTTCATTTTCAAAGTCTTTTTTGTAGTCTTCAGATTCTAGGCTTTCCTCATCATAGGGTGTATATATGCCTTGTTCTTCTTCATTGAGGAAAAAAATATCCTCATTGTTTACTCCCAATAACTTTATGTGATTTCCCTCTATTTCTTCAATCACTCCCTCATCCTCATCAGCATAATTCTGTTGGAAAGGAGGTCTAACTTGCTGATCAGGGCCTCTTTTTCTAATTTGATGGGGATTCCTTCCAAATTTTTGGTTCTGATTTTGATTTTTATTTTGAGGAGCTGTTTGGTTCTCTTTAGGATAAGCTCTCTCATTCATGTTTATTCTTTCCATCATCATCTCCATGGTTCTAACTAGACTATCAATTTTGGAGTCTGATGTGGAGGGTCCAACTTCATCTTTGTAGGTGACCTTTCTTTCTGCTTTCAATCTAGCCCTTATGGCATTTAGGTTACCTTCTACACTTACTACTCCTTTCTGCATATCTTCTAATGTGAGGGGTTCTCTCTCCCTTAATTGATAACACATTTATGGGTCAAATCCTTCAGGAAACTTTATTAAGGCTAAGCCTTGTGGGGGTTTCATTTGTGGAGGAAGAGCATTGTAAACACTATTGAATCTAGTGAAATAATCTTGGACACTCTCTCCATTATTTCTTTTGAGGTCATTGTATTCTGACAGAATTTGAAGGGTATTTCTCTTGAACTCCCATTTTTTTACGAACAGTTGATGAAAAGCATGAAGATCATTAATATTGTTAGGGGTTAAACCTTTGAACCATTTTCTTCCTTCTCCCCCTAAGATTTGAGCAAACATTCTAAGTTTCACGGTTTCATCATCTATCTCTTGTCTGTCAAAGTAATCATTCATTATATCCACATGTTGTTGAGCTATATTAGAACTACTAGCATCATATAATGGAATCTTGGATTGATAGTCCTATGTTAGAGCAACTAGAGTTAAAGGAAGGACTAAGGGAGTATACCATGTTGCCATGATATGAACTTGTGGAAAAAATGGGGGATTAACAAGTGGAGGAAGGTTATTAAGTGGAGTGGCTTGAAAAGTGGATGTATGGGTGGGTGTAGCTGAAGTACTTGGACTAGGCAAGTGATGTTGAGCAGATCTAGGATGAGAGAAGCCGAAATTATGGAGGAAATGGAGATCAGGAGGAGTGGAAGGGGAGGCTTCCCTACTGTTGCTTTGAAGCGAGCCTTTAAGCTCAAGGTTTATCTGGTCTATACCACTTTGTGACTTGGTTCTAGATAAGATTCTTATATGAGGTAAGTCAACTTGGGTTTTATGCAAGGTTACAAGGTTTCCAGGAACAGAACTTGCTCTATGGATTGATTTGTCAACAATTGGATTCTTGGATATAGGAGGCTTCCTAAGGATGCTTTCAGGATTTTCAACTATTGCAAGAGGATTTAGGTCAGGGTGGGATCTAGTATGGATTCTTCTAGAAGCTAGGATTTGGACCCAAATAAGTCAAAAAGTTTTTTATAGGTATACTAGTCTTAAGACACAAACCAAACTGTGAAAGAAATATTTAACTCACAAAGTATTCTTGACTGGGTTTTGTTTAATGTTTTTATGATAGGGTAAGTTTCCTAGTGGGGTCAATGGAAATCATTGGAGTCACTTGGTGGAGGATTTTTACTTGTATTATAGGACTAGTTGTTGTCCACCATCAACAATCAGGAACCATTCTTGGATGATACTGGATTCATCTTAACTAATCATTTTTTCTAAGTTTGAGTGAATCTTAAATGTTTATTACTCAATATCTCCCCAGCAGAGTCGCCACTATGTTGTCTCCCTGTGATTTGCTAGAATGGCGAGAACAAACATTGTAGGGGCCACATCAGAACCACTTTGGAATCCTAGGACCTAGCCTTCCTGGATTCAGAGAGGAATCTCTCTATAAAGGTGTTTTTAATTGATATGTATTTATGTTCTTTGTTTTAAGGTATTAGGCTAGTTATGAAGTTCTAAGGACTTGTTTTGTTTTTGGTTGGATTAAATGATATATTAAAGGATCAATGATGTGACTGATTGAGGGAATGTTTTGACTGAAACAAATACACTATAAGAAACATCAATCCATTGTGAAATGGAGTCATAAAAGGATTTAAATGGTCATCAACTCTGCAAGGGCTTTCATAGGGAAAGCTAACTATGTCAAGTGGATTCTTTAGATTAGTTTGTGATATGAAACATTAAGAAGTTGTGAAGGCAACAAAGCTATAGTCAATTAAGAATCTTCTAGCTCTACTTAGAAAAGAAAAGCATTTTAAGGTAACTATTTGGATCAAGCCAAAGGACAGGGTAAACCATCGATCTCATTGGACAAACCTTTAATAAGCACCTTTCAAACAAAGAAAACATATAAGATAACACAAGAGTGGTCTAAGATCAAATAGAAATAATATAATCTGCCTTTGAAAACTCTCAAAGGCTCTTCAAAGAAAAATTTCAAGGCAGACCAAAGGACAGGGCATACCATAGACCTCTCTAGTTTAGACTCTAATAAGTGTACTTTAAATAAATATCCTACAAAGGAACATGGGTTCACCAAAATTTCCTTGGTTTCACTCTATTGAATCATTTACAAGATAACAAGCTAGATGTAACTAGAAGGAAATTAAGAATCTTCTAATCAGACCTTGCAGAAGAAAATATGAACATAAATAATTCGGACAAAAATAGGGTGCTAAAACAGCAAATCCTAATCTAAAACTTCTGCATCTTTATCAGAGAAAGACGAACATAATGAAAACATAAGGAGAAACAATAAAAATTAGGAAAAATTCACCATTGATATAGCTCAAGGATCCTATGAACATGCTTGTATTATTGATGATCAAATCAGTTACATCACTCCATGTACAATAGCTCTCTGCAACTCAGATATTTCTTTGGTTCAACCTAGCATTCGTCAACTAGCCTAGCAATAGAAATCAGTCCAATACTATCAAGTAACCAACATTTGAAATGAATCTCATATGCAATATTTATATGCAAAATGAGGAGGTCATGCTAACCTAGGGTTTCTAAATGTTATTTATTACAGAGTTAATGTTTTTTTACCTTTGAGACCATGCAAGGCCCAAGGAAAAAATATCTGAAAGAGTTACTCTGAAATAATACCTTCTGAGTTATTTTAGTTGAAATATTTGACTTTTAAGGCTTAGTAATAACTTTGTAATAACTGCTGAGCCGCTTCAAAAATATCTCTGACTGTGCAATAACTGTCTGATGTCTTTATTGAAAATAATTCTTGTAGGTGGCAAATTAGTCTTTGAAGAAGTAATTTATGTGGATCTGGGTCATTCGAAGGCTTTCCTGGGCTAATATGCTTTTGTTTCATCTTAAAACACTATTTTAGGCTTTAAACCTTGATTTTTCTTTAATATTTTGTCTTAATGCCTTTATCTTTGTTTTTGATCCATAATTGCTTTAATCCTTTATCTTTAAACACTGCTTAAAGGGCTAATTCTATGTTTATCTCCTTAAACTGTAATTAGCCCCCTAATCTTCTTGTTCTTCATTTCTTCTCTGGCTGTATATGTTTTTATGTGCAGGCAGGGTTTCTTTATGGCAGAAGGGTTTATAACCCATAAATGGTCATGATACATCGATGGGTTAATTCTTTTTGTAAATCCTTGGCCCTTTAATATGTTTTTGCCTCTTGGATCGTGATCTAGAGTATATTCATCATTTGAAATGCCTCTCTGGGCATTTTCCACCATTAAACCTGCAAGATCAAACAAATAATTAACTTAAAACCTGCGGGATTGGATTAAAATCCTTTTTGTGGGTTTTTGAGGGTTTTTGGGGCGATTTGTAGAGGAATAGCAGCACAGGGGAATGATTTTGGGGGCGCAATTATGAAGAAAATTGAATGGGGGCATAGAAATTTCAATTTTGGCGCGTAGAGGGAAAAGTGGTTTTGGAGAAAACCACTAGGGTTTGTCACACGGTTTATCGGTGGTTTATGGTTTTGGTCTAACCGAACACGATTCCATTCAACGTTGGACGTGTGTCCAAGGAAAAACCACCCTTTTCGCATGGATAGGGGTCGTTAACCTTTGGCACAAAAATCTTGTGCGATATGGTTTTGAACCGTTAGATATCGAGCAACGATATCTATTGTGCAGAGGGAGCCCGAGGAGTGGGTGCAGGTTTGATGGAGGAGAAAGTGGGGTACAGGTGGCAGACAATGATTGGAGTGAGGGATTTGAATGGAAGGTGGGGCCAGATGGTGATGTGAGCAATTTTGTCGAGTAGCGGGGCCGGGTTATATGCCGGATGAAGGATGGTGCAATGATGACCGTTGGATCAGAGTTGATCACCGGTGGAGATGACTTGGGGTGGGATGAAGTGGAATGAAGAAATGAAGGGGTGGAGGTGGTGTTTTCATGGGAGAATGGGCTTAAGAACAGGCAAAGGGAATGGTCCTGTAGGGGTAGAGGGGACCGGGGGTTGGGAAGGAAAGGGATAGGGCTTAGCGGAGGGTCGAGATTTAGGGTCATATGAGAGTGAAGGGGCTGGGGTTTAAGGCTGAAAAGGGCTTAAGGCCTATTATATGAAAAGCAGTGCTTTTAACATAAAAACGGGGTTTTTGTGGGGTTTTTAAGGGTTCCGTAGGCTAAATAGATAGGATAAAACAATGTAAAAGGGGTTTTTACATAGTTTTAAGGGTTTTTATGAGAGAAAGGTGTATGAGGGGGGATCAATGAGGGTTTTTAGAGAAAAAAGGAAGAATGATAGATGAGGATGTGAGTATAGGGGTGAATGAGGGAATTAGGCCCAAAAATGGAGTTTCCTTTAGAGCAGCAGGGTGAATTTTAGAGGAGGCATAAAGATAGGAAGGTTTAGTGAAACATAGTAAAATTTAGGATGATTAAGATGATATTTGTACCATAAGGAATCATTTTTCCAACTAAATTTATCAAATGTATTAGGATCTTGCGGAAACTTTTGAATGAGTGTCCACACATATTTTTCCTTCTTCCATTCATCTCTTGATTCAGTTATCCAATCTGGTTGGATAATAGAAATGGCACAAAGCAATACTTCCACCTCTTCATTCTTTCTTGAGAGTGCATCTGCAACAACATTTAGCTTCCCTTTTTTGTATATTATTTAAAAGTCATAACCCAACATCTTTGTGACACATTTTTGCTGCTCTTCTGAAGATATTCTTTGTTCCAAAAAGTGTTTAAGACTATCATGATCAGTTTTTACCTTGAAATGTCTTCCCATTAGGTAAGTCCTCCATTTCTTTAGTGCATGCAATATTACTAACATTTCATTCTCATAAATAGGTTTCTGTAAATACTTTCCTTTGATTGGATGACTTTCAAAAGCAATGGGTCTTCCTTCTTGCATTAAAACAACACCAATTCCATTTCCTAAGGCATCACATTCCACAATAATAATAAAAATTGAAGTCTGGCGTAGCTAAGACTGGTGCTAGGCACATTGCCTCTTTAAGATGTTCAAATGCCTTAGCTGCTTCAGGAGTCCATGAAAATGCATCTTTCTTCAATAATGTTGTTAGAGGTGTTTCTATTCTCCCATAATTCTTAACAAACTTTCGATAATACCCTGTTAACCCGATAGAAATCCTCGCAACTACTTTATGGTTGTGGGGACTTTCCATTCCTTAATGGCTTTAATTTTGTTAGGGTCTACCTTAAGACCCTCGTGAGATACAATATGACCCAAATACTCCACCGCTTGTACTCCAAAGAAACATTTGGATGTTTTTTCATGTTATTGTTTCTCCTGCAATAGTTTGAGCACCCTGTCAACATGTTGAACATGATCCTTCCAAGACCTGTTGTAGATTAGTATATCATCAAAAAATACTAGCACAAATTTTCTAAGGAAAGGTTTGAAAATGGAATTCATCAACCCTTGAAATGTAGAAGGTGCATTGGTAAGGCCAAAAGGCATGACCAAAAATTCATAATGATCCTCATGAGTTCGAAATGTTCTTTTCGGAATATCTTTAGTCTTCATTATAATTTTATGATACCCTAAATGAAGATCCAATTTGGTAAAATAAATTGCTCCATGTAATTCATCTAATAATTCATCAATCACAGGAATGGAAAATTTATCTTTAATGGTGAGCTTATTGAGCTCCCTATAATCTGGGCACATTCGCCATGATCCATCCTTCTTGTGTACCAATACTACAGGAGCAGAGAAAGAACTTTGACTAGGTTGAATTATACCCACCTCTAACATTTCTGCAATCATACGTTCAATTTCGCTCTTTTGGAAGTAAGGATATCTATAAGGCCTGATTTTTGGAGGAACACTTCCTGGAATCAAATGAATAGCATGATCATGATCACGAATAGGTGGGAGTCCTTTGGGAGTTTCAAACACCTTGGAATGATTGTCCAAGACTTGTTGGAGATCTGCAGGAATAGATTATTTTGATGTTGGAACTTCTAGTGAGCATAATTGTGCAATTACGCCTCGTTTTTCTTTCTTTAGAATATTTTTCATGACATTAGAGCTTATTATCCTTCCTGGCTTCCCTGCAATACCTCGTAATTCAACTTCCTTTCCTTCAGAAAAAAATTTCAAGAAAAGTTCTTGAAAATTAAAAGCTACCGTCCCCAAAGATTGTAACCATTGTACTCCTAGTACAACATCAGCACCTCCCATAGGAATGGAAAGCATTGGACTAGTCAATACATATTCCCCCATGGTTAGCTTGATATTATGGCATTTTCCCGAGAAATTTATAGTTCCTCCATTTGCAACCATCACTTGACATTCTGGTGCTGGGTATAGGAAACAATTTAATTCCTTGGCTACCTTACAATGAATAAAATTATGGGTGCTACCTGAATCAATCAACACTACTACCTTTTTCTTCTTGATTTGTCCTTTTATCTTGAGAGTTTGAGGAGTGGTAATTCCTGCCAGTGCATTACACGATATGGTCGGATTCATTTCTTCCTCTTCTGGGGCTGGTTCCTGGTGTATATCCTCTTCTTGTTCATTTTCTTCTTCCTCTTTACAATCTATGTAAAATAATTTCTTCTCAGCACACTTATGACCTTTAGTGTATTTGCTATCACAACTGTAGCAAAGCCCTTTTGCTCTTTTTTCTTCCAATTGTTGTGGTGTCAACCTTGTAGGTTGTGGAAATCTAGGAGTAGCAACACTTCCCTCTTTATAAAAGTGAGTGGTAGGCTTCCTTGTCGCCATAATTTTACATTCAATTTTTCTTGCCAACCTGAATGCCTTCTCCAATGAATCAGGTTCCAAAATACGAACTTCATGTTTGATGTTATCCTTTAGAGTACCTAAGAAGAGATCAATCCTGTGTTCCTCTGGAATATTAGTTACCCTTATATTCAATTTTTGGAAATCCTCAATGTGTTGCCCCACTAAACCCTTTTGTTTGAGATTTATCAATTGGCTAAAGAAGGTGTTGCTCTTTGTATCCTCATAATGTGCTATCATTTCCTCCGTAAAAATTGACCAAGTGACAATTTTTTTACGGGAGCAAAACCATCGATACCATACAAATGTATTTTGTTCTAAATGTAAAGTTGCAATGCGTACCTTTTGTGTGTTTTGCACATTATGGAGATCAAAATATTGCTCCATCTATAGTATCCATGTTACAGGATCCTTTCCATCAAACTTCCTTATATCCATTTTTGGAATATGGTAGTTCTTCCTGCCAACATTAGATTTTATGAAATCACCATTAACATTTATTTTGTTCTCATCATGAGTTTCCTCTACTATATTTTCACCATTAGCAAACATTTCTTGTATCAACTTTGTCAAACCTTCCATGTCTTCTTTTAGATCATTCTTCATGTTTTCCATTTTCTCATCGATCTTAGCTTCCATGTCATCCATCTTAGATTCCATGCCATCCATCTTAGATTCCATGCCAACTTCCATGCCATATATCTTATATTCCATGCTATATATCTTACATTTCATGCCATTCTTCAAACCATCCATCTTAGATTCCACGCCTTTCTTCAAACCATCCATCTTAGTTTCCACGCCTTTCTTCAAAACTTCCATGTCATGTTTTGTTGCTCTTTGCGAGAGTGGAATTTGTTGCACTTGCTCTTGTAATTTTGATATGTCATGTTGACATTCTTCATCTTCACGAGTCATAGTAGAGCTTTCTAAAGGCTTAATGGGTGTTGAATTATTTTTAGGGGCCATTTTAGAATCCAATATTGATATCTATCTTACAATATGCCCTTGGAATCAATTCAACTTGATTCTTCAAACAAGACTTATGCAATTTGAAAAAAAAAAATACACACCTTTTGCTTGCTTTTGAAGAGCTTGATATTGAAATTCAATTATCTCTACAATTTCATATCCTAAATATCTAAAATTCAGCTCTATAGTAGCCCTCTGAAGCTTCTTTCAAATGCCACAGGTCTGATCTGATTTGTATTCTTCAAGGAAAAATTATGTCCAATCTCCCACAATGACCCAATTTTGGATTAGTTCAGTAGATCGAACTTGTACGAATTTCCACGTTTCATTGTTACTTCCTTTGGATCTGAAATTGATAGAATGAAAACTACAGTCCGTGTACTTATGGCCACTTTTTACATCATTCCAATCTGGTGCTCAAAGAGAGAGCTATGAATATTTTCCCACGATCACCTCTTTGAGATGAAATTCAGAAGCCTCAAAAAGCCCTAACTTCCACAGATCATATCTCCGAAAATATTGCGAACCAATATCTAAAATTTTGCAAATATGTTCCTCCAAAATGTGGCTTCGCACTCTAAAAATTTCAGCTTTTGACTCTTCGTAGAAAAAAAATTGTTACGAAAATACCACGATGACTTGTTTAGGTTAAATTCAGGAGCCTGCAAAATGACCTAACTTGCACAGACCATATCTCCGAAAATATTGCGAACCAAGCTCTGAAATTTTGTGATGATGTTCCTCAATATTGGCTTCGCACTCTAAAACTTTCATATTCTGAACCTTCATAGAAAAAAATTTATAGCGAAAAAGCCACGATGACCTATTTGGAGCAGCAAAACCCTAAAATCTCAAAGCTCTGATACCAAATGTTGTGAAAGCAGCTCCAAAAAGAGAAGAAAAGAGATATCAATGCCTTATAAATAAAACACTTCGAGGGGGAAACCTCCAATACATTACATGAATGAACAATTCTTGGATGATTCAAATTACAAAACCTCCTTTCTATATATAGGAGTCCATGAGGCCACAATGTAATCCTAGTGGGGCCACAATGTAATCCTAGCCGACCTAACAATAATAATTTAAGGGCACAATAATAACAATATGGGGGTTAAAAGGGTACAATAATAACAATAAGGGGGTTACACTAACAACAATAAGGGACTATACTAGTAATATAGGGACCTAACGCTTTGTTGAGTGGGAAAAATGAGAACTACACTAGATCCTGATCCTTCTCTTGTTGAGGCTTTTCCTCCCTCTAAATGTTGCTCATTTGTATCTTGGAAATGTTGGTTTTCATTGATTTTAGGCTGGAAATTGTTGTCATCAGCAACAAGGTGTAATATCGATGACCACAATTCCTTCTCCTCTATATATATAGGATGGTTTGAGGGATTATGTTGATCACTTATGTATATTCCATTTGAGTTTCCCTACACATCCACCTAAATTCTCCTCCAAACACTCATATTTTGGCATATGACATATCCATTTGAAGGGTACCTCCCAATTTTTTGGACCAAGATCTAGAAAGGAGCATCCCAAATCTAGAAGGTATGTCTGGAACTACTATGTCCATCACTAAACTTTTCATAGGAAGCTAGGTAAGAGAAACAACCAAGTCTTTAATCACTCCTAAACACTTGAATTTTTTGGAATCAAAAGTGTATAGATCATGGTATTTCTTAGTGATTTCTAATCCTAATTCATCCATCACTTTCTTGGGCATTAGATTGTGAGAAGCCCCAGAATCTAATAAACAATTATGCAACGATTTGTCATGTATATTGAGTGAAAGATATAAAGGTGGTGAATTATCATCATTTTGGCCTTGGACATGGTAGCCTAAGTAAATAATAGGATTTTCATTCTCAAGATTGACTGAATCAAGAGTGATAGGTGGTTGTAACAGGATTTTAAATGACTCTTCGTATGCTCGATTTTTCAACAATTCAAGAAGTGGGACAGGGATCTTGATTGTATTCAATTCTGATTTGAAACTAAAATAAAGAGGAGCTAATTCTTTATTTTTGGCAGAAATTTTGATGATTGGGGGATAATTATGAGGTGGAGGGACATCACTGACTTTTTCCTTTTGTTTAGCAGCTTGTTTGTCAAAATCTGATTTTTATTGAGGTTGCTGGACAAGACCTTTGGACCTCAGAGGATAATTTCTGTTTTGAGTTTCTTGTTGTTTTTTATCATTTTGTGCATGAACTTGAGCATTCTCATCATCTGAAAAGAGATATATCCTTGACAAATCTTCGTACTCCTGCAAATTCAAACAAGTTGATTGTGATGTTTCTCCTACAAGATTTATGTCTTCACTTTCTTCCTCATGTTCTTATTTCTCTTCTTCAAAAAAATTATTCAATGGAGGCTAAACATTTTGATCATCAACATTACTCTTTGGGCGTTGTAAGTTTTTTTGAGGCTGAAAAGGTCTTCTGAAGGGAGCTTGATTTCTATTGGCTTCATTTTGATTGGTTTTAGTGGCTGGTTTGTTCTCTAACTCCAGTTTTGTCATCTCAGAAGCAAGTTCCTTGATCAAATTGGAAATTTGATCAATATTTTCTTCTGGCATGAGAGTTTTTGTAGGAAGAAGGTTTTTCTTCTTTAATTTTCTTTTTGTCCTTTGTTGCTTTCTCCTCTTCCATTTTCAATTTATTTGATGCCATAAGATTAAACTGCACTCCAATTGCAGCCTCTTGCATATCCATCAATGTTTGTGCTTTCTCATCCCTTAACCATAAAGAAAACTCATAATATAAAGAATTGGAAAAATCTATCATAGCTGTGGTTTTAGGAGGCTTAATTTCTTCATTAACTTTTTGATAAATTTTATTAAAACTCTTTGTAAAATCTGTCGATGACTCATCAGCTTTCTTTTTTAGATTTCCAAACTCTGTAAGGTAGTACACATAATATTTTCTATCACCCCATTGTTTCATTTTCTATTGAGTTTGGTGGCAGACTTCTAAACCATTCACGAGCTTCTTCATCCAAGCTCTAAACAAAGAGTCTTGACCAGACATCTTCATGTTCAATGTTCTGGTTATTATCGTAGCTATAGAAAGTAACCAAATGTTCCTCAGCAGAAACTCCTTCTCCCTCCCTTGTGTATTTTGGAATATATTTCAGATAACCCCTTGAGGAAGAGGATGCAAAGGTAGAGGAAGGGAAAGTGTTGCATATCTTGCAGCAACTATTTGTCACATCCTTGTAAGGATAGGCTGATCCATGGATTTCTGATGTACAATTGATGGATGACTGGTTGATGTAGTTGTGTGGGAACTAGGAATTACAATCTATGGAATTTGAATCTAATTTGGGACAATGGAAAATTTGAATCCTTGGGCTGGTTCTTCAATTTTTGGGATTGAAAACAATGGATTTTCTAAGAGATGAACAAAGCAGGTCTTTGTTTCACCTTCTAGAGAATAATCAGATTCAAATGTTGTCCCTTGAGGGGATGAAGTAACTTCAACTTTGTTTTGTTGAGATAAAAAGTCAGATAAATTGAAATTCATGCCTTCAGGAACATTCCCTTCTAATTGATGAGAAGAGGATGAACCAATAGCTGGATTTTGAGACAAAGGAAAATAATCTTGCTAAGTGGTGTAAAAGGACTGATATTCAGGATGAGTTTGAAGAAAATTTAGAATGGTTTTAAAATCTTCTTCAGTTAAAACATCCCTATCTAGAAAAGGTGCAATTGCCAATACTTGTTCCAATTCCTTTTTTGTCAGCACAAAATCTTTTGATTCCTTATTGACACTCAAAACCTATGTTTTTTCTTCTTTTATTGGAATAGTAGTTATATATGATTTACTAAATCATGAGTGAGAGAAACTTTCAGCTGAGCCTAAGTTAACATCATCTAATTTATTTTCTAAGGAAGCAGTTACAACTTGAGATTTTTCAGCAAAATATTTTGAAATTGAAACTTATTTTGATTCTAAAGTATATGAGGGTGACTTTTGCATTGCAATGTACTTTTTATGTACCTTCTTCACTGAATGAGTTGTAGCTTCAACTAATTTATTTTTCCCTTTTGCATCTTTAATGATCTTCTCTGGGTCAGCAATTGGAGTCAAAGTAGGTGATCTCGGATTTCTCCTTGTACTAGGAGGTCTTGAAACCCCTCTTCCTCTTTGTGGAGTCACCAAGTGAAAAAATTTGCAGTCTTATTCAAGTCACCACTTCTTGTTCACCATCAATAATTTATCATCGGAAATTTTAAACAAGAGACTCAGGATAATACTTCATTTCAAGGCCTTCGTCTCCCAGCAGATGCACCAAAAGATGTTAGAGCTAGAATCAGCACTTGGACTACTTCAAGTGCTTGAAAAATCACATCCTAAGCTCTAAGGAAATTTAATGATTTGGATTATATAATTGGTAGGTGGTTTAAGATCTCAATCACTGAAAAGGTATTTCAGTCAAATCAATGTCACACTAATGAGGGTATTGAGACCTGATATGGTAGCAAAAGATAAGTTTGTAGCCTATGGAAGGAAGAAACTATGGAATAACAGAAGGGATAGTGGGTATACAAGGTATAAATCCACTGCTTTGATGAAAAGTACAGAAGAACCAGTTTGAAATTATATCAATAAGAGAAGATATATTAAGACTTAAAATATTCTTATTGAATATCATGAAAATTTATTGTCATAAGGAATGCTCTTTAAATAGTCATTATGCACATCTCATCAAGAAATATCACTGAATAATACTGATAAAATTTGATAAGATACATAAACACATCAAGAGGCTCATAAAAAAATATAACAACATTTGAAATTATAAACTAGAACTAAAGAGATTTACATATGAAATACACATAAGAAAGGTCAACAATACACATATCAAGATGGTAAAAAGTCCTCAAAATTATTCTTCAATATCATTAACTGAAAACAGCACACTAATCACATGAGTATAAGATTCACAAACCACAAACCTTTTGTCCATTGATTTTCATCATATATATACAAGAGATATTATGTTGACATTTCCAGAAAAAGTGTGAATCTATTCTAGAGGATTTATTACATTCCTATACATAAGGTGAGGCTTATCCTTAACCTTAATACAAAGTAGTGCAACATAATAAAAATAAAAAACATGATGGCATATAGTTCGAAGTGGCTAGAATTATGTGGCAAGTTGTTGGCAGACTGCTCCTCATTTCTATTACAACCACTTCCTCAAAAAGTGCAACTAACATCTTAAGATGACATCTGGTTGTTTCCCCCAAAAAGTGCAAAACAAAATTCTAAAATTTGGAAGGGAACTTGATGAATTGACACCTATCAGCAACTTCTTCTGTTGATAATGCATGCATGTAATTACTCCTTAGTAGCACCTTCGAGACTTGAACAAAAACTGTGTCCACTTCCTTTATACAAAATCTCAGGAAATAATAGCTTCCATTTCATAAACTGGTAGCTATTATTGGAAATTTTGTAAATATATGTGTTTGTTGATCAAGCCAAAAATGTGTGTAACTCTCCTTCTTTGAATTTCCTAAAATGATTAAATAAAATCAAGTATTGAAGCAAAAATTTTGAGAGACTCTGCCTTAGTGAGCCTTTTAGCTCTTCTTTTTCCTGTATGCTTCTGTTTTTGAGCTCTGGTCTTCTTGGCTTCCTTTCTTAGGCTTTCATCAACATTAATGATTTCATCTTTCAGTCTACGATTAGCAATGAATTTTATATTCAATCTAAGCTTGTTTCTAGGCCTAGTGTGAGGCCTATTGAGGTATGGGTTGGGAATATAGGAAACCCCTCTTTTTCTCTACATCATACTGCTAGAATCACCTTCCTCATACTCTATCTCTAAGAAATCGTCATCACTATTGTCTTATTTGAAATATGAATAGGAGTGAATGACATTCTTGTCCTTTCTTCTCGTAGATGTCTTGGATGCCTTGAGAGAAGAAAACAACTGAGCTAGTGTCGGTTCCTCTACTAAAGAGGTGACCCTGTTTTCTTGCTCTTCTACAACTGCTGGAACAGATTGTTGAAATGGTACTCTAGGGCTAGCTTCCTCTAAAGTTTCTTCTTCTAGGATAAATTTTCTTATGCCTCTATGTCTTGAGGAGGAAGCTATGTTTTCCTCACATGTAGACTTAACTTCCTTGTTAGGCTAAGTTTTCCCTTGCTTGAATCTAAGGGAATTTTCTCTGATAAATGATGCTAAATTTTTAGGTTCCTTTGAATATTTCCTTGAATAAACCTTTTCTGCTAGTTGTACCATTGGTATGGGAGTGACAGGTTCAGGTCTGGCTCTCTTAGTTGAACTTTTAGCTTTCCTACTAGTTGATGGGATAGGCTGAGCTAGCTATGAACTATGTGGCATATGTGTTGTCTCAGTTTGTTCATGGTAATTTTTCTTCTTGGGTCTCCCTACCCTCCTCCTAGAATTGATGCTACCAAATATCTCATCTGTTATGAATTTTTCCCAGGTAGTTCTCTTTTTCTTAAGGTGATAGACCACCAACATCTTAATTAAACCCCTATGATAGAGGTTATTCAGGGAATGGTTAGGGATTTTTTGCAACTTCAAAGACATTTTTAACAAAGAACTATATACAAGTAAAGGCAAATTCAAATGTTTGGCACCTGAGATGTGAGAGAGAAATCTCATTTGGTATTGATGAACAGAGGAGAATCTACCTTCACAAGTAATATAGCATTGCACAATGGTTATTACATGCTGCCATTCTGGCCTAAAACATGAAATATGCACAGTTGGAGTCCATTTGATATTCACATGCTTAGGTTTGAGGAAGGGACTTACTTCTGCTTACAACATTTTCTCCTTGAACCAACGTTCTCCAGTGGTTGAAGTCTGAGTAGCCCTGGCTATAATGGTTTCAATGATTTTGAAATTTTTTCTTCCAATATTGACTTTATCCCCATCAAAACTCTCAACAAATGCCTATGAAACAGCTACATTTTTCCCTGAGAATTTTTGTACAAACTTATACCAGCCTGCTGTCTGAAATTGGGGCTTTTCTCTTTCATCAACAAACCTGGTATTTGCTGGCTCAAAACGGTTAACGTTTCCACCTTTTCTCAACACCTAAGCCCCTTTACGCACAAATTTTAAACCTATAGGTAAAACCCTACACGCACCCCTAATTTCTTGCTTTGGGATGATAAACAGGTTGCTGGAAAACGTAATTCTGTTAAGTTTAATCTTCTCGAAAAACCTCGGTCATGAAAATGGTAAACCTAAATCTCTGGAGTCTGTGCTTTTAATCACGGTGTAGTTTAATGGTAGGATTTGAAATGATTCAAATACGAGCGGCAAGTCACCCCATAACACATATCACTCCCCTGCATAATTTAATAAATTGATACCTTGTACCTTAATTTCCGCTCCAGCCTTAACATGTAGCTATAGGTTAGTTCCATCAATAATGTAATCATTCCCTTATAATATTTCTCCTAAGACAACTTTTTAAAAGTAATAACATATCATAACATAGAAGATATTCAATTAATTTCAAAGGAGAATGATATTTTCTCTGATAAATACTCCTTGCAGCTCCTTACACAGTTTTGGAGAAATAGTTGCCTTTTATCTCTGTGTCACCAATGAAAATAGGTTCCTGAAGAAATAGTTTCCTTTTATCTTTGTGTCACCAAACTAACCAAATTTTGGAGAAATAGCTGCCCTTTTATCTCAGTGTCACCAATGAAACATTCAAAAGGGTATCTATTATCCTGAAAAGAGAAGATATTATTTTATTACTAAAGTTACCAATAACTTTTGACACTAACCTAAGTTAAAACAGTAGTTTTAACTTATTTTTATGAACCTAAGAGAAAATACCACCTATAAAACTTAAAAAATATTTTTGGTTTTGAGACTCTTTTTTTATTTTACTGAAGATGACCAGAATTTTGACTTAGGCTAGGGAACAAGAAAAATTCGAAAACAATGATACAATGGGGGTCAGACTATTAACGTTTATAGTGAAAACAACGTGGAAGATAAGATCAATGGTATAGAAGAAAAACTAAAAGGAAAAATGGAATACATGAAGAATGGTCTAAAAGAAGACATGGAAACTTTGAAGGAAGGTTTGAAAAATATGCTACACGAAATGATTCCTAATGGAGAAAAGGTAGTAGAAGAAACTGATGATGAGAATAAAAGAAAATTTAGTCATGATTTCATAGACTCTAATGTTGTATTTAAGGCCCACCATATTCTAAAGATCGATATGAGGAAGTTTTATGGAAAATATGTGGTAACATGGATACTATATATGGAGCAATATTTTGATCTCCATAATGTGAAAAATACAAAAAAGGTATGCATTGCAAATTTATATTTAGAACAAAATACATTTGCATGGTATATATGGATTTTCTCTCATACAAAAATTGTCGCTTGGTCATTTTTTTACAGAGGAAATGATAACACATTATGAGGATACAAAAAGCATGAACACCTTCTTTAGCCAATTTATTAATCTCAAACAAAAGGGTTCGATGGTGGAGAACATTGAGGACTTTGAAAAATTGAATATAAGAGTAACTGATATTCCATGGGAACATAGGATTGATGACTTCATAGGGAATTTAAAGGATAACACCCGAAATGAGGTTAGCCTTTGGGAACCTAATTCATTGGAGAAGGCATTCAGGTTGGCAAGAAAAAATGAAAACAAAATTATGGCGACAAGGAAGCCTACCACTCACAACTATAAAGATGGAATTGTTGCTACTCCTAGAATTATACAACCTACAAGGTTGAGGCCATAATAATTGGAAGAAAAAAGATGAAAATGGCTTTGCTACAGTTGTGATAAAAAATACACTAAAGGTAATAAGTGTGCCGAGAAGAAATTATTTTACATAGATTGTGAAGAGGAGGAAAAAAAGGAACAATAAACTTCAAAATAAGAGGATATACACCAAGAACCAACCTTAGAGGAAGAAGAAATGAATCTGACCATAACCTGTAATGCATTTGTAGGAATTACCACTCCTTAAAATCTCAAGATAGAAGGACATATCAAGAAGAAAAATGTAATAGTGTTGATTGATTCGGCTAGTACCCATAATTTTATTCATTGAAAGGTAGGAAAGGAATTTAATTGCTTCCTATACCCAGCACCAGAGTGTCAGGTGATGGTTTCAAATGGAGGAACTATAAATTTCCCTGGAAATTACCATAATATCAAACTAACCATGGGGGATATGTATTGAATATTCCAATTCTCTCCATCCCAATGGGTGGTGTTGATGTTTTACTAGGAGTACAATGGTTACAATATTTGGGGATGGTAAATTTTAATTTTCAAGAATGATTCTTGAAAAAAAACTTCTGAAAGGAAATGAAGTTGAATTGTGGTGTATCGGAGGGAAGCTGGGAAATATAATCAACTCTAATTCCATGAAAACGCTTCTGAAGAAATTGTTGGAAATACTGAGAGGAGGGGGGGGAGGGTGAATCAGTATTTCTTTCAATTAGAGCATTAGTTAATCTTCAATTATTATCAGTGTTTGTACAATGATAGCAGCAAACAAGAGGAACACAAATGCACATAGTTTTTAAGGTGGAAAGCCACTCTAGGACAAAAACCACCTAATGCTTTTCTAATAATTCTTTAATATTCAACTCCAATTGAAAATAAAGCTCCAACTTCCTATAATATAGAAAAAAATTATTTTCCAGCTCCCACTGGATGGATGCTCCAACGCCCAAGATTCTTCAGTAGTCAACTGAACGGATGCCCCAACACCCAATGAGCTACAACTCACCCTAGCACCACCCTACCACCCTATAGAAGAATAAAAGAAGAATCGACTCCCGTACCAGGGAAAATGGTCCACTTTACAATGATATAGAATGATGCAGAAGAATAATATATACTAGACCATAACCCCAACTTTGACACAACCACCTAATGATGATCCTAGACCTCCCAACACTGCCTCTTCAACCCTTGGTAGATAGACACTAGTACAATTTTTACAATAACGTATTTACAATGACTAAGTACAATGATGGTATGCAGTGCTGCCCACTTGAAGACTTCATATGATGAACTTCTTGCTATTGTTATTCACCTTGGTTGCTTCTCTTGTCATGCTACCCTCTGCTGCACCTTTCTTTGCTTTTCTGCCGTAGAAAGTCTGGTCCTTTGCAATCCTTGACAACACATGATCTAGCATTTTCTTGCCTTCTAGGAGCTCGATATTAAAACTGGTGTATCTCTGTTATTTCAGATCCTCAATATCTGATTTTTGGTCCTGTAGTATTCCTCCGAGTCGTCTTTCCAATGCCATAGGTCTGACCCAATTTGAATTCTTAAAGAGAGAGTTATACCCAATTTCTCACAATGCCCTAATTATGGACTGTTTCAGCAGAGTGCACTTGTACGGCGTGCCATGTGTCACTGTTTCCTCATTTTTCTTTGAAATTAATAAAGAAAAAACTGCATACTATGCACTATCTTCCACTTTTTATAGAATTCCAATCCGATACTCATAGAGAGAGTTATGATGATTTTACCAAGGTCACTTATTTGAGATGAATTTCAAGAGCCTGCAAAAACCCTGAATTCCATAGATCATATCTCCAAAAATGTTGTGCACCTTGATCTGAAATGTTTACTGCAGCTTCCTCAGGATTTTGGCTTCGTCTCATAAAAATTTCAGCTTCAAAACCTTCGTATAAAAAACGTTATAGTGAAAATTCCACAATAACCTGTTTCAAATGGCCGAATCCCTTCATAAGGAGGAAATGAGGATCACAATTTATATAAATGCTTAAGTTGAGAGGGGCTTCAACAAGTGAACGTGGGAGGGATTTTAGGAGCTTAAAAAATATTAATTATTATTTTTCAATGACCCATGCCGCAACCCCATGGGGTTTTATCCCACTAACTGGGGGGTACAAACTTCAAACATGAATATCTCTCAAACCATGAAGAATTACATGGCGTGCCATATATCAACGGAAACATCTCGACAAGTAGAAACCATCAAAAGTATTATTGATATAGAATATATTAATTTGGTAGGTCAAAATTCCCATGCAATATTGGGTTATCCCCTAGTGCTGCTTGGGTTGACATCAATGACAACTACTGATCAACAATCCCCCCTTTGGCATTGATGGCAACACAAGTACTCCCCCTACGATCATGACACCTCTTCCTACAACATTCTCTCCCCCTTTGACATCAATGGAAAATGGTAACTCCCCCTAAAACACAACCATCCTGTGGACCTGTACACACTTCCACTCCCCCTTTATATTCTGAAAAACGGAAAATCTAATGAGAACTTGGGAGAATCCCAAGATTTTGGCGAAGATATTCCAATGCTGGCGAATATTTAATATGTGATTCTTTTGGTGCTGCTTGGAATCTTGCTAGTTGTCCAACTGCTTGCATAAAATCTGGTTGGGAGGTTGTTACATATAGAATACTATTAATCATAGATCTGTACAACCTTTGATCCACATCCTTAGATGAGTCGTCTATGCTCAATTTGCAACCTGTTACCATTGGAGTAAGGATGGGTTTGAAATCTTCCATTTTAAATTTCTTGAGAATTTCCTTGATGTACTTGGTTTGACATATAAATATTCCTTTCTCTTACTGAGATATTTGAAGCCCTAAGAAGTATGTCAGCTCACCAATTAAAGACATCTCGAAATCACTTTGCACCTTTGTAGCAAACTTCTTACTTAGTCGATCATCATTGCTACCAATTATTGTATCATCCTCTTTAGCTATTAGACATGAATTAGTTGCTTCATCCAAAACATATATGTCATTTGGAGCTCGACTTGTTGTAGCCACAATTTCACCATACATGCCTTTCCTGATTTCACATTTCGTGGAGTTGAATAGTATTGTGTGTCCTTAATCACACATTTTTCCAACACTGAGCAGATTGTGATTCATGTTTTCAACCAATATAACATTATTGGCTAGAGAATCTTTGCTTCCGAGAGTGACAGTACCTGATCCTATAACATTTGAAGATCCATCATTTCCAAAGGACACGGTTCCATCCTTCTTCTCTTTCAGAGATACAAATTTATTTCTATCTCCAGTAATATGCGTTGAGCAACCACTATCAACATACCACACATCTTTGTTCTTTTGAGCCTTGAGAGCGAGAGCACAATTATCATTCTTCTTCTTCTTCCATGTTTGTTCATTTTGTGGCTTCGAATATTATTCTAGAGGAGTTTCAAGTCTGCAGTCTTTGGCTATGTGTCCAAAGTTTAGACATTTGTAACATTCAATATTATTTCTTAAATGTTCAAATCTATTGATGTTTCGTTGAGCCCTGGGAGGTTCATATTTGATAGATCTCCTGGAATTGTATTCATTCCTAGGGTACGTGCGACATTCTACAGCTTTATGACCAAATTTTCCACATAAATAACAGTAGCCATAAAAAATGTGTTGGTACTTGGATGGAAATTTTCGTCGAGGAATTGTCTTCCAAGGTTGTTCTTGCAAATCGTGTCCAATGAAGTCTAGATGCATGTCAGATCTCATAGGTTCATTGTATTTTGTTGTAGAAGGTCCTGCTTCTTCTTCTTTGTAACCGATGCCAGTTTTTTCGTTATAATATCGTTGATTGTTGATGAGTTCTTCCAATGCCCTTGAGCTGTTGGCATAGTTTTGGATAGTTTTTCCTTTCTTCACTTCCTCAGGCAGCGAGACTACTTCGGCTTCTAATTCTTCCCTTTCTTGGTTGCTTTCTTCCAACTTCTTTTGAAGTGACTCTTCAATGCATTTGTGTTCTTCAACTTAAATTTTGAGACCTTGAACTTGTTCTTCAAGAGTTTTGGAACGAATCTTCTCCACCTTGAGATCTTTTATAAGCTTGATTGCTTCCTCATAAAATTTGTCTATGGTCCATCCTTCTTCTTCGTTTTTTGATACCTCTTGCTTATTGTGATTGGGTTTATTGTGCTTGGCCATAAACAATACTCTCTCATTTTCTTCTTCTTCACTATCATTGTCTTCATCGAATGATGAGCTATCTTCTTTAGAGAGAAAGTTCCTTTTGGATCCTTGCTTGTTGAATTTCTTAAAGCCTTTCTTTCTTTTTGAGTTTCCATTACTTTTGTTTGGACATTTTGCTGCAAAATGCCCATCCTCATTACAGCTGAAACATATCAATGGAAGTTTACCTTTGAAATGTCCCTTACCAATTTGTAGTTTTCTCGTGAAGTAAGCATATTCTTCATCTGAAAGACCTTCTTCATCATCTGCCTTTTCTTCACACATGCAGATTTATGTCTTTTCAATTGAAGGTTGTTTATCCTTATTGGTTTTCTTAGATGCAACGAATGCAGTTTCTAGATGTGAAGTACCCTCTTCTTCATCAAGTCTCATTTCATATGCTATGAGAACTCCATGTAATTCCTCTTTGCTGAGTTTGTCCAGATTTGCACTGTATTCTAAGACCGATACCCTTGGGTTGAATCTCCCTGGTAACGTTCTATGAATCTTCTATATAATAGTCTTCTCGTCAACTAGCTCTCCCAATCCTTCCAGAGTATTGGTTATTTCATCAATGTATTGAAAGTATGCAACAATGTTTCAATCTTCTTTCATTCTGAGTTGCTCAAATTTTGCTCTATATATTTGAAGCTTTGCTTCTTTGACATTTGAGTCACCTACATATATATTCTCAAGCTTCTCCCATACATTTTTGGCAGTTTTACAGCCCAACACCTTATGATAAGCAGATTCAATAAGTCCACCGATAATAATATTCTTTGCTTTTGCATAATTTACCAAATTCTTCTTACCTTGTTCATCTATGGTTGATGCAAATCCATTTTGATCAGTGTCCCATACTTCATAGCCTTGCGCCAAGAGATAGACCTCCATTCTTCCTTTCCAAAGTGCATAATTATTTTCATTGAATAGAGGTACACCATTCCTGGTATGCTCCATGAACTCCTTCCAGCTGTTAAACTGCTATTGAAGGAACCAAGCTCTGATACCAATTGTTGGAGATACTGAGAGGGGGTGAATCAGTATTTCTTTCAATTAGAGCATTAGTTAATCTTAAATTATTATCAGTGTTTGTACAATGATAGCGGCAAACAAGAGGAACACAAATGCACATAGTTTTTAAGGTGGAAACCCACTCCGGGACAAAAACCACCATTAGGGGACTTTTGAAGTCTAAAATGGGCCTCCTAAGGAAATAATAAAATAATAGTTAAATCAATAAAATAATATTTATGAATTTGCAATTCACTTTTTGCACCACAATCCATGTAACCATGGTTAAATTCAATTCAAAAATTGTACCAAAATAAAATTAATAAAAAATTTGTATTGATGTGACTATAAATAAGAATGATTTTTTCAAGAAAATGTTATTATCATTGAACAACTAATGCATTTGTCCTTTGTACTTAAATAACTTAAAATCAAATATATATATAAATTCATAAATTCTTAATTATATAATATGTTATTAATTAAAATTTATATTATTTAAATTGTAAAGTAACATGTAATTAATGCACTATATAAAAATAATATAATAAATGTAATATATTATTTTATGTATGAATTTTATTCAAAAAGTGTGAAATGAAATTTATTATGAGTACTTTACTTTGACTTTAAAAGTACGTAGAGCATTACCATGGTTAACCATGAGTTTTTATCCACCATTGAGAATATGACAAGTAAGTACTTTTAACTCAAACAATGCCACCTCAACCATTAGGTATGATGTCATCCCCTAAAATGTGATTGGTTCTCATAAAGTGAATTTTGATTGTACATTTTTTTTAGGAGGCCCATTTTAGACCTCCAAATTCCCCTAATGCTAATGCTTTTCTAATAATTCTTTAATATTCAACTACAATTGAAAATAAAGCTCCAACTTCCTATAATCTAGAAAAGCATTCTTTTCCAACTCCCACTGGATGGACGCTCCAACGCATGAGATTCTTCAGTAGTCAACTGAATGGATGCCCCAACACCCAATGAGCTACAACTCACCCTAGCACCACCCTACCACCCTATAGAAGAATAAAAGAAGAATGGACTCCCGTACCAGGGAAAATGGTCCACTTTAAAATGATATAGAATGATGCAGAAGAAGAAGATATACTAGACCATAACCCCAAATTTGGCACAACCACCTAATGATGATCCTAGACCTCCCAACACTGCCTCTTCAACCCTCGACAGATAGACACTAGTACAATTTGTACAATAATGTATTTACAATGACTAAGTACAATGATACCTTTACAATGATTGTATGCAGTGCTGCCCACTTGAAGAATTCATATGATGAACTTATTGATGCTATTATGCACCTTGGTTGCTTCTCTTGTCATGCTACCCTCTGTTGCACCTTGCTTTTCTTTTCTGTCGTAGAAAGTCTGGTCCTTTTCAATCCTTGACAACACATGATCTAGCTTTTTCTTGCCTTCTAGGAGCTCGATATTTAAACTGGTGTATCTCTGTTATTTAAGATCCTCAATATCTGATTTTTGGTCCTATAGTATTCCTCTGAGTCATATTTCCAATTCCACAGGTCTTACTCAATTTGGATTCTTCAAGAGAGAGTTATACCCAATTTCTCACAATGCCCTAATTATGCATTGTTTCAGCAGAGCGTACTTGTACAGCATGCCATGTGTCACTGTTTCTTCATTTTGATCTAAAATTGATAGAGCGAAAACTAAAGAATATGCACTATCTTTTGATTTTTACGGAATTCCAATTTGATACTCAGAAAGAGAGTTATGATGATTTTACCAAGGTCACTTCTTTGAGATGAATTTCAGGAGCCTGCAAAAACCCTGAATTCCACAGATCATATCTCCATAACTATTGTGTACCTTGAGCTGAAATTTTTACTGCAACTTCCTTAGGATTGTGGCTTCGTCTCATAAAAATTTCAGCTTCTGAACCTTCGTAGAAAAAATGTTAGAGTGAAAATTCCATGATGACCTGTTTCAGATGGCCAAATCCCTTCATAAGGAGGAAATGAGGATCACAATTTATATAAATGCTTAAGTTGAGAGGGGCTTCAACAAGTGAACGTGGGAGGGATTTTAGGAGCTTAAAAAATATTAATTATGACTTTTCAATCACCCATTCCCCAACCCATGGGGTTTTAGCCCACTAACTGGGGGTACAAACTTCAAACATGAATATCTCTCAAATTGAGAAGAATTACATGGTGTGCCATATATCAACAGAAACATCTCGACAAGTAGAAACTATCAAAATCATTATTGACCCAGAATATATTAATTTGGTAGGTCAAAATTCCCATGAAATATTGGGTTAGCCCATGGTGCTGCTTGGGTTGACATCAATGACAACCACTGATCAACAGAAATAACAATGAGGCGTAATTTCACATTTATGCTCACTATAGGTTCAAACATAAAAATCATTTTTTTCTCCAGATATCCAAAAATTCTTGGAAAATCATTCCAATGTATTTGAGACTCCCAAAGGACTCCTACCTATTCATTATCGAGATCATGTTATTCATTTGATTCCAGGAAGTGTTCCTCCAAAAATTAGGCCTTATAGATATCCTTATGTTCAAAAGAGTGAGATTGAACATATGGCTGCAGAAATTCTAGAGGCTAGTATAATTCAACCTAGTCAAAGTTCTTTCTCTTCCCCATTAGTATTGGTGCACAAGAAGGATGGATCATGGCGTATGTTTCTAGATTATAGGGAACTCAACAAGCTTACTATTAAAGAGAAATCTCCCATCCCCATCATTGATAAATTACATGGAGAAATTTACTTCACCAAGTTGGATCTTCATTCTAGATATCATCAAATTAGAATGAAGACTGGAGATATTGCGAAAACAACATTCAGAACTCATGAGGGGTATTTATGAATTTTTTTTCATGCCTTCTGGCCTTAATAATTCACCTTACACATTTTAGGGTTTGATGAATTCCATTTTCAAACCCTTCCTTAGAATATTTTTGTTAGTATTTTTTGATGATCTACAAATCTACAACATGTCTTGGAAGGATCATGTTCAACATGTTGACATGGTGCTCAAACTATTGGACGAGAAACAATTATATGCAAAAACATCCAAATGTTTATTTGGAGTACAAGAGGTGGAATATTTGGCTCATATTGTATCTCATGAGGGTGCTAAGGTAGACCATAACAAAATTAAATCCATTAAGGAATGGAAAATCCCTACAACGATAAAGCATCTTAGAGGATTTTTTGGGTTAACGGGGTATTATTGCAAGCTTTTTAAGAATTGTGGGAGAATTTCGGCACCTTTAAAATCATTACTAAATAAAGATGCATTTTCTTGGACTCCAAAAGCAACTAAGGCCTTTGAACATCTTAAAGAGACAATGTACCAATCACCAGTCCTACCTACACCAAACTTCACAAAAAACCTTTATTGTGGAATGTGATTCCTCGAGAAATGGAATTGGTGTTGTTTTAATGCAAGAAGGAAGACCCATTTCTTTTGAAATTCATCCAATCAAAGGAAAGTATTTACTGAAACCTATTTATGAGAAGGAAATGTTGGAAATACTACATGCACTAAAGCAATGGCAACATTGCCTAATGGGAAGACACTTCAAGGTAAAATCATATCATGATAGTCTTAAAAACTTTTTGGAACAAAGATTATCTTCAGAAGAGAAGAAAATATGGGTCATAATAATCTTGGGTTATGACTTTGAAATCATCTACAAAAAATGGAAGCAAAATGTTATTGCATGTGCACTCTCAAGAAAGGATGAGGATGTGGAATCATTGCTTTGTGCCATTTCTATTATCCAACCTGAGTGGATAACCAAAGCAAGGGATGAATGGAAGAATGATGAAGAGGTGTGGATACTCATTCAAAACTTGCAGTAAGATCCCAATACATCTGAAACATTTAGCTAGAAAAATGATTCATTATGGTACAAATATCTCTTATATCTTTGTAAGAAATTATTCCCAGCTGATACAAAATATTATTTTGAAATTTCACACCTCATCCTTAGAAGGGAACTCAGAATTTTTGAAAACTTACCACAAGGTCAAGAAGGTTTTTTTTTTTTATGACCTTAAATCTGATATTCAAAATTTTGTGCAAAATTTTTGGTTTTCCAACAAAATAAAGTTGAGACAATTAAGACTCCAGGTTTGTTACAACCTTTATCCATTCCAATTCAACATTTGGAGGAGGTTTCAATGGATTTTATCAAATTTTTACCCAAGTCCGAAGGAAAGAATGTCATCATGGTGGTAGTTGATAGACATACAAAGTATGCACACTTTTGTGCATTATCTCATCCATTTAAATACAGTACAGTTGCTACTGCATTTATGTAAACAATTCAAAAGCTACATGGAAAACCAAAGATTATTGTAAGCGATAGAGATCCCATTTTTATAGGAACTTTTTGGACAGAATTATTTTCCTGTTTGGGTACTCAATTAGCTCATAGATCATCATATCATCCTCAATCTGATGGAAAAACTGAGATAATGAACAAATGTTTGGAAGGATGTCTTCATTGCTTTGTATCGAATAAACAGACACAATGGGTCAAGTGGTTACCTTTGGCTAAATGGTGGTATAACATTTCCTTCCATATTGCAGCAAACATGACCCCATTTATGACACTTTATGGATATCATATACCCTCCATCGCATCATCTTTAAGAGAAAATTCTAAGGTTCAAGCACTGGAATATTACATTGAACGTTAACAACAAGTTCTCCAACTCTTTAAGGATAACCTCACCTTGGCACATAATTGAATGAAACAATAGGCAGATCTACATCTTAGTGAAAGAATTTATGATGCAGGTGACTGGGAATTTTTGCGGCTACAACCATACAAACAAATGTCCCTCAAGCAAGATAAGAATCATACTAAATTATCACCAAAGTATTATGGTCCTTACAAAGTGTTGCAAAATATTAGAACTATGGCATACAAATTTGAGCTTCCTGCATCTTCTCAAGTGCATCCAATTTTCCATGTTTCATGCTTAAATAAGGTTATAGGTTACAAGCTCTTAGTTAAAACAATATTTTCAGATTTTGACAAGGAAGGAAAAGTCATATTGGAACCTAAATTAGTCACGGAAACAAGAACTCGACAACTGAAAAATCGACCAATTTCAGAGTATTTCATCAAGTGGAAGAACTTACCCGCCGAATATTGGACATGGGAGGATGAGAATTTTATACAAAAGAATCTAGAACTACTCAAGTGTTGAGGACAACAATTTTTTGAAGGGGAGGGGCATGCTAGGTCCCTATATTACTAGTGTATCCCCTTATTTTTATTGTTAGTGTACACCCCTTATTGTTATTGTTGTGCCCAAGTAGTCCAAATATTGTTATTATTGTGCCCCATTGAAGCCCACTATTGTTATTTTTGTGCCCTTACATTTTATTGTTATGTCGGCTAGGATTATATTGTGACCCCTTGGACTCCTATATATAGAAAGGAGGTTTTTTTCATTTGTATAATCCAATAATTGTTCATTTATGTAATGTAAAGGAGGTTGCTCCCTCGATGAGGTTGATTTCTAGGTCGTCGATATATCTTTTATTCTATTTTGTGAGCTGATTTCATAACAATAATTGAGGGTTTTATTAGTTTAATGTGTTTCACTAGTAGGCCAATGATAAAACCTTCACATTTAAATTTTCAAATAATGTATAAATATTTCCATTATAGACCTTGTATATTTCAAATATCGATAAAATATCATTTAAACATGAAGGGAATTTCTATTGAAGTGGAGTAGCTCTGTGAATAATATAGAACTCTGAAGATATATGTTTAGTTAATTGAAAATTATTTGCTACTTATCTACTTTCCATTATATCTCATTTTTTTCTTTTATTGTCTAGGTACCACCTTGGGAGAGATGGAGAACAAGAGCCTTAATGTAGAATTCAATTTCCATTCATGCTTATTTTTTTTGAGTGTTGGCTATATTTTTTCAAATTGTGAGATTTTGATGACTCATTTCCATTATATTTATGAAATGAATCTCTCATGATTGTATCAAATTTTCAAATGCAAATATTTAATTCAAGGCTTGTTTTGGCATCGCCACAAACTGCACTAGATGTAGACTATGCTTCTATCTTGGGTGTTATTGTCATGAGGTATTACTTTGTGAATGAAATGATTAATACAACTAAACCATGTTTTGCATTTGTATCTATGTAAAAATGTTATGTTTTCATATTTACCTAAATTTTCCTCATGTGCTTCTGTGTTTGGAAGTATTTCCACAACTGGACTGGTAACATGTAAACTGACATATATATATATTCAAAGGGTTTTAAGCCACATTCTATTTAATAGTTTAATGTTCCTCGTATTCTGCATATTTTTGGATATGTTGTTTTGATAGATTGATAGAAAATGGAGGAATTACCAAGGCTTACTACCTATTTTCCATAGAATCCTAGTTCTAATATGCCTTTGTGCCAAATTTATAGGGTAACATGTTGGAATTGGTTTCAATTAAGTTTAAAGGAAAGACTTACAGTTCTCAGAGATCGGGTAATTAGTTAGTTCTACTTTAAAAGGTAGTTGCAACTAGGTCCTTATTGTTTTCAAGTTCACTATTAAAGGAGATTCAAAGAATTAAATCAATTCTTAACACCATTTTGTTTATCCATGTATTTAGAGGACTTAACATGAATATTGACTCATGAGTCCTTATCTAAAGGACCCGAAAGGGAAATCAGGAACTAAATATTGTTGCAATCTAGAGATGGCTATATTTAGGAATCCTTCAAATAAGTTTTTTAATGCCAATCTTCACTGGTGGGATTACAACTATAGTACAATTTTCAATTACACTTATGATATTTTAAAATTGTAAAAGAAAATAACTAAGCCATAAAGAATCTAAATACTTAGATGCTTTTCTGATTATTTTTTTGACAAGTATAAGAGACTCGAAGAATGGGCAGTAGCCTTGCTATGTATAAATGTATTTTGATTCCCCTCTAGGAGGACTTCTGAAGCTTGGAGGCATAGGATAATTTTTTTTCTTTCTAGGTGCTTGGAGTAGAGATCATTTATTGTTTTTGAGAGTCAAGAAAATTACAAATCTTGAGGATATATCCATTGGATAATACAAAATGCACATGCATATAAAAATAATGTTGAACTCTTGTGTTTTATAGTTAGAATTTACACCTCTTTTTCTGATAAAATGTTATTCTATCGACAGTCTAGTGTGCGTGAATGGTATTGTTTATATTTGAATGCCTTGAGTGGCTAATGGGGAAATCTATTCCAAAAATCATGTAGAAAACTTCCCCTCAAATTTTTTGTGCGTATTTTTACCCAACTTGACCTCATTTAATATAAAAACTACCTTTTCTTACCAAGAAAATAACATCCATCCTATATACCATGCTTTTGAAAAATGTGGGTGACTGTTACATGTCTATGCTTAAGTTCTCAGAAACAAGAAAATGTAATTCTGCCTAGACTTCACAAAATGTTCCCATATTTCATTCTTAGGCTCAACAAAAAAATTTTAACATGTTAATCTCATCCCTGCATAATGAAGCCAGTTTTTATAAATCATATCCCCTTACCAAATCCCACATTGACACCCTTGAAAAATAGCGACCTTGGAAAAAGAATACTTTGTCATCTTAAAAATGTACCTTTAAGTTTCACCTATGAAGAGAGGTTATTTTATAGCCCATGAAATATATATATATATATATATATATATATATATATATATAAATATATAAATATATATATATATATATATATATATATATATATATATATATATATATATATATATATATATATATATGGTGTGTGTGTGTGTGCGCACGCATTATACTAATAATTAACATGGAAAAATTTTGGCGTCTAATGCCTAATGGAAAAAGTAATCTGACAACAAAATAAAAAAATAAGTAGCATAGATTCGTATTAATTATGGGATTTTCAAGGCACCAAGAAGTATGCATATGGTTTTTTTTAATCCCTAGCATTTCTTAATAGTTCCAGGGTTAAGACAAACCTATGTTGATTTAGTATAAATACCAAGAAGGGAATTTTATCAAATATTAGCTAAAATGTTGGAGGTTTTATGGCGTGATACATTCACATTTATTTATGGATAGCTTATCACAGTTAAAGCTTGAAAAAGATGCAACATTAAAAAGGATGGACAGTTTGCACCACCAGTCATGGTTTTTTTTGTTAGCAAAGCATTGGTGCACTTAAGCGCTTTCTCTTGATTTAAAATAAAATGTATTAAACAGGAAATAAAAACCCTCAAAGTAGTTATCAATTCAGTAAAGTGGATGGAAATCCATCTCTTAGATCGATTACATTTATTTATAATATAGCTACAGACAAGAAATCAACTCCTACAATGTATATTAACTAACTGTTAGACTTGTACCTTCCATTATCCTGATACTAAATATTGTAACTTTATTTTCATCTTTCACCTCTTATATCTATAACGAGAGATAAACCATGATGGGATTAAATTCTTAATCAAACTATTATCCTAGTGTTATGAAACCAGCTCCAAAATTAGAAGAAAAGAAAGATCAATGCCTTATAAATAAGCTACTTCGAGGGGGAAACCTCCTTTACATTACATAAATCACTACAAGGAAAAGGCCCTCTAGCGGAGGTTATAAAGGAGGTTTTTAGTGTTATAAAATTGGCCAAAATTGTCAAAAAATCATTTTCTACAACATCCATTTATGGTTACCAAGGTTTTGGAGGAGCTTTTAATGGAAATTAAACACAACTAAAAAAAATGGGCAGTCGGAGGTTATTACGGATGTTTTTTTCATCAATACGCTACTCGGGCTTCAATGCACCGGTGCATACATATAGAAGGTGGCCCGGGCCAGTCGAAGGAGCATGCACCAGGTCGTCAAGGTATAAAACTGCACTGGGCACAGTGTTGGTGATACAATGCATAGGGCCATTCTAATTGTTCTTTGGATTTGTGTGGTGCCCATAGGTCGTCTCAACGCATCAGTACATAGACTTATAGAAATGCACCAGTGCATAGTATCACACAAACACACCGAGATTTATAATTTCTATTGGTATTTGTGTGGTGCCCATAGGTCGTACAAATTCACCAGTGCATAGAGCCACATAAACGCACTGGTGCGCAGTATCACACAAAAGCACCGATATTTATAAATGGTATTGGTATTTTTGCAGTGCCTAGAGGTCGTACAAATGCACCGGTCCGTAGTGCCACATAAACGCACCAGTGTGCAGTACCGCACAAACACGCCGATATTTTTAATTGGTTTCGGTATTTGTGCGATGCCCATAGGTCGTAGAAATGAACCGGTGCACTTCAAAATACAAACACATCGGTGTATAGTAACTGAAATGCACAGGTGTTCATTTTGTGTTTTTTAGAAACATCGACCTGTGACAGTGCAATTATTGTGATTTTTTAAAATTCATTATTCATCAAAAGTCGACACATCTTATAACAATATTTGTATTAATTATTTTTTTATTAATGCATTTGAATTTGATGTTTGGATTAAATTGTTATATCATATCATAATTATTGTGATTTTTTAAAATTCATTATTCATCAAAAGTCGACACATATATATCTTATAACAACATTCATATGAATTAAATTTTTATTAGTGCATTTGAATGTGATGTTTCGATTAATTTGTTATATCATATCATCAAATTTCACATCTCTTAATTATAATATTTAATCATCCATAAATTTAATCAGTGGTGTTACATTTCAAAACAACAATGGAGAACGCAATAGAATAAATTAAAACATATTTTATTATATATATAAGAGAATTCTGCAATTAAAGACAGTCTTTGCCATACAAAATGGGACAGTTATTGGTATCCCTTTGTCTTTCAATTGGGACACTATGTCCATTACATTAAACAAAATGTCTGATTTCACAGGATAATATTTCAAAAAATATAACGCCTTGCTTTGATATCCAAACATAGTGATCATCGTTCTTCGTTTGAACTGTTGTCACTGCTAGAGCTACTTACATGACTTGGGTTATTTTCAGGAATGTTTTGTTCACGATGTCGATTGTTTTCTTCTTCTTCACCTTCCATCTACAAACATAAAAATAGACTGTAATGAGTGTATATACATTGGTGAGAATAATGAAAATTGAAATATTAAATAATATACATTAATGTAAATCCAAAAGAAATGACGTACCATTGCAACAATTGACTCATAAACTATACACATTCTTTCAAAACCATGTAACATGCCATCTTTCAAGATTTCATCTATTGGTGCAGTTCCATACTTTTTTTCCTGCAAGTTTTATACCCCATAACAAATCATATATTTAATATAAAATACTTTTGTGTTCTATTAATTGTAGACTGAGCTAAGTAAAACAAGATCGATAGATGCTTACAAATTCCACAATTAATTTATGATATGCCAACATATACTCACAACCCATATTTAACCCAATTTCAATCAATTCATCTGATGGTTCTTCTTTGTATGTTAGCACCTGTTTGAAGACATTCAATGATTATTTTTGTAAAACAACTTAAAAAATACAAAAATGAAATATAGTTAAGTTGTTATAAGGAAGTAACAATTACTCACAAACTTAGATATCAACCCCTTTCTTCCTTGTCTTCCTATTTTATGTGCTGAATGGCTTCCATTTTATTTTCTTTTCTACAAGAAAATACTTGAAAATTAATATTTAATGCTAAATTGTTTATTTATTGTACATAATCATCGAAAAATTCAATAATTACATATTACATTTGAAACACGTTGTTGTTGAGATGGCTCCTCCCGCGATGCAATTTTTTCCATTTCTTTGACCATATCCTTGTACACCTTTTTAGACATTCCTACTGGCATATTTCTGATATCAACTTGTTCATCTTTGGAGATTTTCATAATCTTCCTGAAAATGTAACATGACAATAAACTATTTAATTTTTATATTGATATATGAAAAATAAATATAACAAAAGTGATATTTATAAATAATTCTAGACAGACATTTAAAGGAATATTACTTTTTCATTCTTTCTTTTTTGTTATTGTACGTTTTTGCCATTAAAATTCTGACATGTCTCATTGACCAATTCTCTGGAAACTCTTCCTATAGTTTAGATAAAATTTGGTTCTTGGAATCATTGGATTGATTTTTGTATTGTAAGTGGAAATAATGTCTATACATTCATTCCACTAGATCCCTCAAACTTTTGTAAAAGTTTTCCCCCCTTTCATTAACCTCCAGCACCACTCCAGATGAGCTAAGGAGCAATTCATTTTCATTTGCATGTTCTATTTTTTTTCTTTTCTTAGAACAGCATTCCTTTTCTGAGTTGTTGGTCCCTATAGAACATTAAACATATGTGAATTAATAGATTATTTGACACATGTTATCTAATAATTTTAAGTATATTATTAATGAAAATTAAAAAAAGATACTCATATTGGATCGATAGTATTTTTTCATTCACTTGATTCATCATTTTGCAATTTTTCCATCAAGATTTTACGCTCTTCTGGTCCTAGATAAGAAATAATCTTATCGAGCTTCGTCATTTTGTAGCTCTGCATGATACACAGTAAACAATACATATTAGTTAAACTTACATATAGTTCAAAAATAATATTTTTTGTAAAAAATTTACAAAGAACTTGCCTTTTTTTATTTTCTTAATGTGTTATCAGTATTTTTGTTACTTGATCTCTTGTCAGACATTTCTTTATCAATATGAAACCTATACCATATCATTCATTAATATATTTATAAATAAATTATCAACTTTTCAGGTAAAAAAAAAATTCTCAAGGAACCGGTGCGCCATTCATTTTGTACGCACCAATGTCGGTGCGTGGAGATATTATAACGCACCACAAAAATATTATAATAGACCGTACGGTGCTATATGTCAACAAGGAGAACTAGTGCGTTAAATTTTAACCACCACACCAATTAACATAGAGAAAATAATAAAAATCGTCGAGTGTTAGTTTTTGTAGCACAAACCGGTGCCATATTTTACATATGTTGACTGATTAAAAAAAAATTGATTTTTACTTTTTTATCACACAGTACTTTTGCGGTGCGCTGGGATAATACAGCGCATCGGTGCGCTAGGTTACGTCGGGCACACCGATGAAAAATAAAATATGTTTTTTTTAAATTCAAGCAAAGGCTGACATGGATTGGGATCCGACTATGCAAGTCATCCTATGGGTTGGATGTCTTAGGCCTATATTTAGAAATACAACCCCTATAAATCTAAAATGAAAAGCCCTAATTCGGAAATCATAGAAAGAGGGAGAAGAAAGGGCAGAAACAAAAATAATGTAAGGTTTGTTTCTAAAAATAGATTTTTTTTTTTTTTTTGGTGCGAAACAACACGTTCGCAATGTGCCATAATGAAATAGCGCACTAGTGCCATATTTTAGATATGGCAGATTGATAATAAAAAAATTGTTTTTTAATTTTTTATCACACAGTACTTTCACGGTGCGCTGGGAAATATAGTTGGATGTCTTATGCCTATATTTAGCAATATAAACCCTATAAATCTAAAATGAAAAGCCCTAATTCTGAAATCATAGAAAAAGGGAGAAGAAAGGTCAAAAACAAAAAGAATGTAGGGTTTGTTTATAAAAATGGATTTCTTTATTTTTATTTTGTGTGAAACAACACGTTCGCAGTGCGCCATAATGAAATAGCACACCAGTGCCATATTTTACATATGGCGCATTGATAAAAAAAAAAAATTGTTTTGTTAATTTTTTATCACACAGTACTTTAGCGGTGTGCTGGGATAATACAGCGCACCGGTGCGCTAGGTTACGCAGGGCGCACTGATGAAAAAAATGTATTTTTTTTAAATTCATGCAAGGGCTGACATGGATTGGAATCCGACTATGCAAGTCGTCCCGTGGGTTGGATTTCTTAGGCCTATATTTAGCAATATAAACCCTATAAATCTAAAATGAAAAGCTCTAATTCTGAAATCACAGAAAGAGGGAGAAGAAAGGGTAGAAACAAAAAGAATGTAGGGTTAGTTTCTAAAAATGGATTCTTTTTTGTACGAAACAGCACGTTCACGATGCGCCATAATGAAATAACGCACTGGTGCCATATTTTACATATGGCGCACTGATAAAAAAATTTGTTTTTTAAATTTTTTATCACACAGTACTTTCGCGGTGTGCTGGGATAATACAATGCACCGATGTGCTAGGTTACGCAGGGCGCACTGATGAAAAAAAATCTGTTTTTTTTTTTAAATTCACGCAAGGGGCGACATGGATTGGGATCTGACTATGCAAGTCGTCCCGTGGGTTAGATGTCTTAAGCCTATATTTAGCAATACAAACCCTATAAATCTAAAATAAAAAGCCCTAATTCTGAAATCACAAAAAGAGGGAGAAGAAAGGGCAGAAAAAAAAAATGTGGGGTTTGTTTCTAAAAATGGATTTTTTTTTATATTTTGTTTTTGAAAATGAAAAATAAATTGAAATTTTTTTCTTACTGCATAAAAAAAACTACAGAAGAAGTAAAAAAAACAATAAACATTGAATTTTTGTTACTGCGTAAAAAAACTACAAAAAACATTTAAGAAAACACTAAACTTTAATCACGAGATCCTTTAAAATTCTATGCTACAGGGTTTGAATTACTACAGGTTTGGAATTCTGATAGTACGAATACTTTTGTTCAAACGTATTTCCCTGCTCCACAATGCTCTCGTGCTCTATTTTCTCTAGGTATGTCTCCTGCAAATCTCTGGCTGAAACTTTTTGCAAAAATAGTGAAATAATGAAAAGTGTTTAGTATTTAAAGAATTGTTTTATGAAATTAGATTTTTCAAAAATATTTTGCGGCCCAATTTTCAATTTACCGATTTTTTTTCACTTAAAGAAAATAGAGTTATGTTTTTTTTTATTACGGTTATTCGTCACTGATGCGTCACTTATTAGCACCACATCGGTGCATCTGTTTATAAAACAGCACTGGTGCGCAGTAATGAAAACGCACTAGTGATGTACATTAGCACCGATAGCAAGAAGTCCATTTTTAAAGCACCGAAATTAATTTTAGGTGTGTGCACCAAAATTTATTGTTGATTTTGCTCAAATGCAGGCAGAAAATATCATAATTATATCGAATGGACAATTCTTCAAAATCCAGCTTGTTCCATAATATTTCTCAAATTCCATCGCAGAGTTCTCCCTATCCATCTCGAGACGTAATATTTACTTCGGATTTTATTTATATTTTCATTATCTAATTGAATTTATGTTTTTTATCCATGTCAATCATGCATAGCTTAATTAAATTTATAATGTATAAAAATTTGCAGGTTCATGCAGATTCAGCACTGAGTTCAGATGCAAAAAATATTCAAACAACTCCAAAACATCGGAATCTCTTATCAAGAGCTGAATACCGCAATGTGGATTTGGTAGATGAAAATGGACAGCCGCTTCACCTTGCCAATTGTAACAATATTGCATCTTCTAGCCACAATCCTGGGACAATGATGGTAATAATTATAATTGTTTGGTATATCGATTAATCTAATTAGTTCAACGTCATACCAATTAATCATGCAATATTGTCAATGTGGTTACTAATTGATATCATATATTTTATACTAATCATGTTCAAATATTTTTTTTAAATTATTAGGATTCTAGTGATAATGAGTGACCTACCTACCATCTTACTTTACACCCCACGACAATGTCAAATCTAGAGAAGACTGAATTAATAGAAAAAATCGTAGAGGAATGATACCAAGGATGGTTGAATCAACCACTGATTCAATTCCCGCTACATCCAAATTCACCAATTAGGAATTACTACAACAATAGTAGTTGTTCACAAGCTGGCAAAGGAGGCAATCAAATACAGGTTGGTATGGATGATTACTTACGGGATACGATTGCCATGGAGACAATGTTGTTAGATGCATTCCAAAACCATGATCAGCTAGGGGATGATGCTCATATCGCTAACACCTTTTTCGAAAGCCTTAAATTTGCTTCCACCACCCCTCTCTTTGGACCTAGTGGTTAGTCAAAGTCTACCCAGTTGGAGAAAACAATGTTACTGTACAACTTGAAAGCAAATTTTGGCTTGTCGAATGCATGTTTCTCGGAAATTTTGAGTTAAGTTACCATAAAGTACTCTCCTATATAAATTTCAAATATAATCAGTACACTGCAATGAACATTACAAATGGTAAATTTTATGAACATTAATAATTATATCGGCATTAATGTACATTTATTAATATATTTTTCCATGATCACCAAATACAGGTTATTCAAAGATAAGGTTCTTCCGAGTGATAATGTCTTGCCCAGTAGCTGCGAAGAGGCAAAGAAATTATTGAAAATTTTGGGTGTTGAGTACATATCATATCATGCATGTCCAAATGATTTTCTTCTATATAAAGGAGAATATGAAAACAAAGAGATGTGTCTGAAATGTGGGCATGACAAGTATGATAAATCAAAAAAGAAGGGTAAATCACGTACTGGTCCTCCTTTTAAGATATTGAGGCACATGCCTATAATCCCAAGGATTCAAGGGCTCTTTCATTGCAAAGAATTAGCTATGTTGTAGGGATGGCATGCCTCACACAGAAGTGAGTTGGGAGTTATGAAAATCCCAACTGATTCAATAGCCATGAAGCATATAAAGGATACATGGCCCAAAAAATTCAAGGATGAAGTATAAATTCTACGACTCAGCATAGCCATGGATGGCGTCAACCCATATTCCCTCCAAAACACCAACTATTTTGTTTGGCCTGTAGTAGTGATCAATAACAATATCCCCCCATGGTTTTCCATGAAGAATGAACATCTTATGTTGGCTCTCATAGTCCCTGGTAGAAGACAAGCGAAGAATATGGATGTCTACTTACAACCACTGGTAGATGAAATGAAGGAAATATGGGATGGGATAAATGTATATGATGTATCAAGACCAATCATAGCAGAGAGGAGTTTTACGTTGTATGGCATATGTGCTTAAACGACACATGATTATCCAGGCTTAGGATTTTTCTCTGGTAAATTACATGTTTAATTTATTTATTTGTTTATATACGTAACAATATTCTTTCACATATTAGTTATTTAATTCATTGTAATATTTGTTCTGATCTTCATGATATTCTTTAAAGTGCCATGCATATTAATTGTATACAATAATCTCACGGGTCTTGTAAAAAAATGGTATTTTGGATGTAAATTTTGTGGACCTTCTCTGAAAGCTAGATGGTCCAAGGACCTATGAAAGTTAGTGTATGATTGCCCCACGGTATTCCTCCCATAAGAACACCCTTATAGAAGAGCAGCATCCACTTTCAATGGTAAACGAGAGAGAACCCAAAGGCCTCCAATAACGACACCAGCTGAATGGCTTAGAGCATATGAGAGAGAGAAGGAGAAGGATTTCATAGAAATGTTCGATTCAAATGGGAAGCCTACGTTCGATGATCCAGAATTCTTCGACACCTATGTTGAGAAATTGACCATTGGGTTGAAAATGAAATCTATCTTGTATAACCTCCCTATTGGGAGCATCTTAAGATTTCCCACTTATTAGATCCCATTCATATATTTAAAAATGTTTCATCTTATTTATGGAGGCACATATCATCGAAAAAAAGTGACACGTTGACTATTAGGAAAGATCTTATTACTTCAAAAACTAAAAAGAAACATTGGCCAAGATGATTAGAAAGTACGGGATCAAAGGCAGGCGCTAGTCCCTCTAATTCATGGTTTTTCAAAGAAGGTGATGTCCCGTGGATTTTTAAAAGATATGATATTTCTTTGGAAAAGGAAGTTATAATGGGTGTGAGGGTGCCAACTTCATACGGGTCTTCACTACGGCGTTGCTTCACCGTGGATGACCATTTGTCAGGGTTGAAATTGCATTACCATTTGAATCTTCTAAGAGTACGTATAATTTCAAAAGCATGATTTTATTATTTGTTATATTAATAAATTTTATCCCATGCGGGGATCATAACACATAACTAATTTTGTATATTATTGCACATGTTTATAACTTTGCAGTGTCATTATCCTTTGTTCATGCGTGGGTGTCTGAAACATGAATTCCCTCAAGACCTAGGACATGCCATATCTAAATTATTTGCATTTGTACGTTGGATCACGTCAAAGGAGATTCATGTGGCTAGCATTCCACGGTGGTATCAAGAGATAGTTGAGATTATTTGTATGTTTGAGAAGGAACTGCCGACGAATTTCATGGACTTACAGGTTCATCTTCTAATCCACCTAGTAGATGAGGTTGAATTAGTTGGGGTGGTTTCTTATTGTTGGATGTTCTTCTTAGAGAGGTACATGAAGAAATTGAAAGGTTTTGTTTGACAAAGGGAAAAAACCGAGGGGTCTATGGCAAAGGGGTACATATCATATGAGTCTTTCTATTATGCCAGTAAGTACATTAAGCAGATCGCCAACAGACCAGGTGCGGTGATTTTGGACGATGAAAGGGATGAAGACAAAAGAGAAGGGGAGTTTCTCCAAACAAGTGGAAAAAAGTGCTTAATAAAGATTAAGCGACTTATAATTTTTCAAATTTACACAAAGTTAATATTCATGTTGAACTTCGATATAATGTATATTTTTATCTCTAAGTACTATATAATGTCGGTTTGATTTCATCAACAAATGCAGAAATTGAAGAAATCAATAAATTCTTTCTTTACAATTCTGAAGCGATACAACCGTGGGTCACATTGTACAAAAAAAAGAGGATGAAATGGGATAGTGACAGGAAATAATTCAGAAGTTTGAATGGTAGAAGTGTGCCTTATCCCAATCATTTAAAAGAAAATATGCCAAAAATATGCTCCAACAGTTAGGCTGTTAACCAAGTCAGAGATAAATATGGTGCAACTGGTCATTATCCTCGTGCTGAAGAGAATGTGCTAAACGTATGGATTGGGTGCAGCAACTCGGTAATAATATTTTTAATTTATATGTAAATTTGAAACTTATAAGACATCTATATTTCATATTTTAATTGTTGGGTTATTATAAGACACATGACACTATGATTTTTTAAACTTTTTTATAATAGGTGCATTTGTTCCCATCTATGTGGGCATATGGACACCATTTCTGCACAGAAAATGCCAATGCTGGAAAAATCACACAAGATTGTGGAGTGGAAGTCGAGTTCAATCAATCTAGTCAATCTAGCCACCGTGATCAAAACCTAGTATGAGGGGCGTTAAGTTATGTCGGAAAGATACAAGAGATCATTGAAGTGGATTTCTCTTCTTTCCAATGTGTTATTTTTAGGTGGAAGTGGTGGGACACTTTTGATCGGAATAATGTAAAGGAAGATCACGATAATAGGATGATATGTATCAACTCTCGAAAGATGTAGGATGAAGCTAAGGAGCCCTATGTTTTCCCCAAACACCGCAACTAGGTGTTTTTTTACCCAGATGTGTTGGATAGGGATTGGTGGTTCGTATTGACACATGACCCCAGATCAAAACATATTTTTGAGAACAATAGTGTTATCATGCCATGTGAGCTGGAAGATAATGAGGGTGATCATGAGAACCAAGAGTGATATGGTACATGTGTTATTTCATCACTATTTATACTTTTTAAGATGGGTTTTTCGAAACATTATAATATGTATTTTGAATTAATTGGTAATTTGCATTGTGTTAATGTGAAAATCAATATTTCACTTGATTATTTGCAATTATGTTGATCTCAAAAACAATGGTGTACTGTATAAATTAGATCTTTTTTTTGGTATCTAATATCATAATAAAATAATGATAATTCTAAAGTACATGAATTTATTTGCATTATTTTCTAAACTTTATTATGTTACAATAATTCATATTATTCTAGATTTATTATTTTACAATTATTTAAAATTTTACAAATTTAAAAATTTAAAAATTTTAATAAAATCATTTCACATTAATACAATTAAAATTTTACAAATCTTTTACATACCGTTACAATTAGAATTAGAATTACAATTTTACAATTTCACATTCAATTACAATTACAATTTTAGAATTTTACATACAATTACAATTTTATAATTACAATCAATTCACACTAATACAATTAAAATTTTACAAATATTTTACATAGAATTAGAATTAGTATTAGAATTACAATGTTACAATTTCACGTACAATTGCAATTACAATTTTAGAATTTTACATATATACAATTACAATTACAATTTTACAAATTTACATATGTACCATTACAATTACAATTTTAGAATGTTACATACAATTAGAATTACAAATATTACAATTTTACAATATCATGGTCATTTAATATTAAATTAATTAATAAAAATCACATTCATGATAACCATCGTACAAACACCATATTTGACTAAAAAACACATTCAAAATCACTAACATCATCGTGATCATGATCATCTAACAAAACACAATTAACATTAGATATTAACATCATCAACACAAACATAAAATATACATCCCATGTGAAATAACTGCTATCACATACACATCTATCTGCAAGCTGCATATCAAATGAAGTACATATCATACATGACCTAACAATATACACATCATGATGATCACCAACATGTAAATTAAGTACAACTGCAACATGAACATAAAATACATGGACCATATATATATATAACTGAACAATGCCAAAAATATAAAACTGTAATATAAATGTCATGGATCAGCTGGTGGTACATCATCAATAGCAGTACTAGTAGAGGCATGCTTATTTAATGGTGCAGCCTCGACGGTCGATGGTCCAGCCTACTCATGATCATGAGTACTGATGGATGCTACAGGCTGCTGACTAGACGTGGTCAATGATCTAGCCTACTCTTCATGATGGTTGTTTCTCGATGCTAGTGGAGGTTGCTCATCTGGCGTGACGTGAGGTGAACGATCATCAGATGATGAGTCGCTGCTCGCGGACTGTCGATCACATGTTGCATCTTGACCATGCCTATAACGTGCAACAGTCCTCCTCAGCCGCGTAACTAAGGTCGTAGCTCCAACGACATGCCACATCAGGTTGTACATGTCACGCAGCATGCCTCTCCGCATATGTAATAGCCTACCATGGGAATTAGCAAGCCTGATGCCCACCTCAACAATCAATGCAATGAGTTGGTCGCCCAACTCCATCCTGTATCTGCTATCAAGCCGACGGCGCCTAGCAAAAGGCGGTACCAGCGCACCAGTAGGAGCAGGTCTCTCTACACCGGCCTCTTGATGATCCTCAGCATCTAGCATGCCTTGATCGTCATCAGGATCCACACTTGGATCATGTGGTGGTATCGGCATGTCCTCACCATCAAAAGACCCAATGTCTGCAAAAATATATACAAGTACACAACAATAATTAGAAAATTTCATTACACAATTTAATAAAATCAAGTTAAAGAACATGTTAGAATAAATTTAAATAAAACAGTAATATTACCTCTATCATCCGACGGCTCATAAGTTGTGAAGAGGATGTTGGCACACCCTCACCAATCCAAACCCGCATAAGGACAGGGGACCATAATTAAGGGATGCTAGTCAACACTGGATAGAAACTCCAGTGCATCATTCGATATCCTCACTAGAAACACAATCTCGCCCTTCTTGGGCATCGTCTACCCCCACATGTGCATCCGTGCCTCGAACATCAGCCTACGAGGCTGCCGAAAAAATAGTAGGCCTAATCTTTAGAAACCTCTCAAAAAATAAACAAAAAATCTCTGAAGCAAAAGGGAAATTGACCCTCCCTTGTGCATGAGCACAACATCTATCTAAGGTTGTACATAACTGCCGCAAAAAAATGGTAGACCACATGACAATTCATGGCTCCTATACTAAAGAATCAACATAATATAGAAGCAAGCAACTAATGCATTTCCCATCACTTGTGTTGTGTGAAATGGTTGAAATGAGAAGTGAGAGGCACCTCACCTCTTGACTACCAAATGCACCAATATGTAACTGACCTCCGAAGACCTGAAAATCTGAAGGAGACAGTATATCTACTCCATGTATATTTGGGAGTACACTAACTGACTCCCTGTTGTATAGCTAGTTGGAACATCTGGGAACAATGGAAAATCCACCCCTCTCCTTGATAGCCATGTAATGAAATATATATCCTCCTTAGTTGGCGTGTACCACTGGTTACGACCAACCCGGAAAGCCTGTCAGTCGGCATTCCACCTGCGGATAAGATGTCTCCAAAACAAACCATGGCCCTTTAGGGAAGTAGCCTCCTCATAGAACTTGAGGAGGCCTACTTGCCTTAGGAGCCCCTGGGTAGCTGTTGTAATAGGGCAAGGGTACGCATCTCTCTCCCTCTCTGGGTGCCTCATGAAATTAAGTATTATGCTAGTCGCTTTGTTGTTGTTGTTCCCCCTCTTCTCCTTTCACGTCTCTGAATGATTTACATATTAAATACAATTTTTTTATTAAATAATATATGTATTTATAAATATACATATATAATGTTTTTTGGAAAAATAAAAAAATAAACAGTCAATGCACCCAAAAAAACAGGCACGCACCGGTCCTGATGCATTGTTTTATGGAGCGCACCAGCCACAATGCATCGGAAAATATTCAACGCACTGGCGGTAGTGCTCCGGAAAATTTTCAGCGCTCCGTTCACTATGTATGGTGTCAGGAATTCGATGCACTAAATTAACTATACGCCCCGGTGTGTATAGTTAAGTAAGCGGACCAACCTCCTACCATCATTACATAGTCAACGGTGCAGCATTTTACCAGGCTGCACCATTGACCCTGTTGAAATACGGAATGCGGTGTGCTGAAAAAAATACCTGTCCCGGGGCAGATAATTTAGTCAAAGCACCACGTTACCGCTATTCCACTTGGTCAACGGTGTGGCCGGGTAAACGACCGCACTGCACTTTTTAAAAAAAATTAAAATAACACGGTGCGCCTTCAGTACCGCCCTGGAACCGGTGCGGATACCATTAGCACCGATTTACTAGGCCACACCGTTAACCCTATCGAAATGTGGAATGCGGTGAACTGACAACATTACCCGCCCCGGGGCGTATATTTAATTCAACGCACCACGTTGTCGCTATTCCACATGGTCAACAGTGCAACCGGGTAAACGACCGCACCGCACTTTTTAAAAAAATTTAAAATAACACGGTGTGCCTATCAGTACCGCCCCAGAACCGGTGCGGATACCATTAGCACCGATTGAGTGTGGCCTATACATTTATAGGCAACACTGCAAACCGGTGCGAGACGAACGGCTCGAGCGCATTGTGCGACAATTTTTTTTCTTTTAAATGGTTAATTTTAAGGTTATTTGAAATTCTAATCCACTAAAAGGCTTAATTATGGAAAAACAAGAAAAATACCTGTACATTTGGCCATCGAGGAGGCATATTGGTTGTAGAATTTGCAAAAGAAAATTTTCCCACTGTTTTGCAAAATTCAAGTTGGAGATTGGTGGGCAATGCACAGCAGAAATGTGTGCAATGGGTGCAATGGAAGCACCGATGTCAAGGCAGCTCAGACAAGGATAAATTTCACCGGTGCTTGAGAGCTCTTGAGCACTGAGAAAAGTGAAAAATGTGGATTTTTGGCCGTAAATTTTTTTTATTTAACCTTGTTCCGTTGTGCGGGGTTTTATGGGCACACCAGTCTGGTTGCTTAAGACCGCACCGGGCGGTTTCTATTTTAGCACGTTTTTTTATGAGGCACCGGTGCGGAAGAGTTGTAAAGCACTGGTACGCTATAGTAATATGACGCACTAGGCAGGTGTGTATGTAGCACACGGTGTCAGGTGTGCCAATGTTTTTTTCGCACCAGTGCTTTCTCTTGTTGAACGCACCGGTGCGGTTTATGATGATAATCGCACCGAACGAAAAACATCCACAAAAAACTCTGCCTACTAACCTCCTCTAGTAACTTCCGCTAGAAATGGATGTCTGGGGTATTTTTATAAGGGTTCCTCAAAAAAATCTGCTAAAGGGTCTTTTCCTTTTAGTGAATGAACAATTCTTGGATGATACAAATGACAAAACCCCCTTCTATATATAGGAGTCCATGGGGTCACAATATAATACTAGTTGACCTAACAATAATAATGTAAGGGCACAATAATGACAATATTGGGGTTACAGGGGTGCAACAATAACAATAAGCAGGTTACAATAACAACAATAAGGGACTACATTAGTAATATAGGGACCTAACATGCCCCTGTCCTTCAAAAAAGTTTTTCCTCAATGCTTGAGTAGCTCTTGATGCTCCTGTATAAAATTCTCATCCTCCCATGCAGAATCTTTAATGGATAAGTTCTTCCACTTAATGATATACTCGGAAATTGATCGATTTCGTACCTTTCAAGTTCTTATTTATGTGATTGCTTCAGGTTCCCATATGATTTTTCCTTCCTCATCAATTTTTGGCAATATTGTTTGAACTGGAAGTTTGTCACCTATAACCTTCTTTAAGCATGAAACATGGAAAACTGAATGCACTCATGAAGAAGGAGGAAGCTCCAATTTGTATGCCATAGTACTAATCTTTTGCAACACCTTATAAGGACCATAGTACTTTGGCGATAATTTATTATCCTTCTTAGATTTATTGAGGGAAATTTTTTTGTATGGTTGTAGCCGTAAAAATACGCAATCTCCTACATAAAAGCTTCTCTCACTGCAATGTTGATCTACCTATTGTTTCATTCTATTTTGTACCAAATTTAGGTTATCCTTTAAGATTTGGAGAACTTATTGTTAATGCTCGATGTGATCTTCCATTAGTTGAACCTTAGAATTTTCTCTTAAAGATGATGTGATGGATGGTGGATGATATCCATAAAGTTCCATAAATGGGGTCATTTTTGTTACAATATGGAAGGAAGTGTTATACCACCATTCAGTGAGAGGTAACCACCTGGCCCATTTTGTTTTCTTATCAAATACAATACAACGAAGATATCCTTCCAAACATTTATTCACTATCTCATTTTGACCATCAAATTGAGGATGATAAGATGAGCTATGATCTAGTTGAGTACCCAAAAAAGAAAATAATTCCGTCCAAAAATTTCCAGTAAAAATGGGATCTATGTCACCTACAATAATCTTTGGGTTTCCATATCTTTTGAATTGTTTCCATAAATGCAGTAGCAACTGTACTTTCTTTAAATGGATGAGATAATGCACAAAAGTGTGCATACTTGGTAAGTCTATCAACTACCACCATGATGACACTCTTTCCTTCGGACTTAGGCAAACCTGTGATAAAATCCATTGAAATATCCTCGCAATGTTGACTTGGAATGGATAAAGGTTGTAGAAGACCCAAGGACTTAATTGTCTCAACTTTATTTTGTTGGCAAACCAAACATTCTACCACAAAATTTTGAATATCAGGTTTAAGGCCATCCCAAAAAATATATTTCTTCACCCTATAGTAAGTTTTTAAAAATCCCGAGTCTCCTCCTAAAGGAGAAGTGTGCAATTCCAAAAGAATCTTTTGTTTTAATTGGGAATTTTTACAAATATATAAGCAATCATTGTACCATAAGGAATCATTTTTCCAACTAAATGTATCAAATGTACTAGGATATTTCTGCAACTTTTGAATGAGTTTCCACACTTCTTCTTCCTTCTTCCATTTATCCATTGCTTCAGTTATCCAATCTGGTTGGATAATAGAAATGGCACAAAGCAACGCTTCTACCTCTTCATCCTTTCTTGAGAGTGAATCTGCAACAACATTTAGCTTCCCTTTCTTGTAGATGATTCCAAAGTCGTAACCCAACATCTTTATGACCCATTTTTGTTGCTCTTCTGTAGATAGTCTTTGTTCCAAAAAAATTTAAGACTATCTGATCAATTTTTACCTTGAAGTGTCTTCCCATTAGGTAAGGTTTCCATTTCTTTAGTGCATGAAGTATTGCCAACATTTCCTTCTTATAACTAGCTTTCTGTAAATACTTTCCTTTCATTGGACGACTTTAAAAAGCAAATTGTCTTCCTTCTTGCATTAAAACAACACCAATTCCATTTCTTGAGGCATCACATTCCACAATAAAGGTTTTTGTGACGTCTGGCATAGCTAAGACCGGTGCTAGGAACATTGCCTCTTTAACATGTTCAAATTCCTTAGTTGCTTCAGGAGTCCATGAAAATGCATATTTCTTCTATAATGTTGTTAGAGGTGCTTATATTCTCCCATAAGTCTTTAAAAACTTGCGATAATACCATGTTCACCCAAGAAATACTCGAAATTGTTTTATGGTTGTGGGGAATTTTCATTCCTTAATGGCTTTAATTTTGTTAGGTGCTACCTTAACTCCCTCGTGAGATACAATACGACCCAGATATTCCACCTCTTGTACTCCAAAGAAACATTTGGATGTTTTTTCATCGAATTGTTTCTCCACCAATAGTTTGAGCACCCTGTCAACATGTTGAACATGATCCTTCCAAGAACTACTATAGATTAGTATATCACCAAAAAATACTAGAAAAAAAAATCTAAGGAAGAGTTTCAAAATGGAATTCATAAACCCTTGAAATTTATAAGGTGCATTGGTAAGGAAAAAAGGAATGACCAAAAATTCATAATGACCCTCATGAGTTTGAAATGTTGTTTTCAGAATATCTTCAATATTCATTCTAATTTGATGATATCCTGAACAAAGATCCAACTTGGCAAAATAAATTTCTCCATGTAATTCATCCAATAATTCATCAATCACAGTAATGGGAAATTTATCTTTAATAGTGAGCTTATTGAGCTCCCTATAATCCAGACACATGCACCATGATCCATCCTTCTTGTGCACCAATACTACGGAAGCGAGAGAAAGAACTTTGACTAAGGTTGAATTATACCAACCTCTAACATTTACGCAATCTTACACATTCCAATTTCGCTCAGCTGGACATAAGGATATGCTGCAAGGCCTAACGTTTGGAGGAACACTTCACGGAATCAAATGAATAGCATGATCATGATCACGAATAGGTGGGATTCCTTTGGGAGTTTCAAACACCTTGGAATGATTGTCCAAGACTTTTTGGAGATCTGGAGAAATAGATGATTTTGATGTTGGAAGTTATAGTGAGCATAATTGTGCAATTACACCTCGTTGTTCTTTCTTCAGAATCTTTGTCGTGACATTAGAGCTTATTATCTTTCATGGCTACCCTATGATACCTTATAATTCGATTTCCTTTCCTTCAGAAAAAAATCCAAGAAAATTTCTTGAAAATTAAAAGCTACCATCCCCAAATATTCTAACCATTGTACTCCTAGTACAACATCAACACCTCCCATTGGAATGGAAAGCATTGGACTATTCAATACATATTCCCCCATGGTTAGCTTGATATTATGGCATTTTTCAAAGCAATTTATAGTTCCTCCATTTACAACCATCACTTGACATTCTAGTGCTGGGTATAGGAAATAATTCAATCCCTTGGCTACCTTACAATGAATAAAATTATGGGTACCACCCGAATAAATCAACACTATTACATTTTTATTCTTCATATGTACTTCTATCTTGCGAGTTTGAGGAGTGGTAATTCCTGCCAACGCATTACATGATATGTTCATACTCATCTCTTCTTCTTCTAGGGTTAGTTCCTGGTGTATATCCTCTTATTTTGACGTTTCTTGTTCATTTTCTTCCTCCTCTTCACAATTTATGTAAAATAATTTCTTCTTAGCACACTTATGACATTTAGTGTGTTTTCTATCACAATTTTAGCAAAGCGCTTTTTCTATTTTTTCTTCCAATTGTTGTGGTGTCAACCTTGTAGGTTATGGAAGTCTAGGAGTAGCAACACTTCCATTTTTACAGATGTGAGTGGTAGGCTTCCTTGTCGACATAATTTTACATTCAATTTTTGTTTCCAACCTGAATGCCTTCTCCAATGAATCAGGTTTCCAAAGGCGAACCTCATGTGGGATGTTATCCTTTAAATTCCCTATGAAGAAATCAATCTTGTGTTCCTATGGAATATCAGTTACCCTTATATTCAATTTTTGGAAGTCCTCAATGTTCTCCATCACTGAACCCTTTTGTTTGAGATTTATAAATTGGCTAAAGAAGGTGTTGCTCTTTGTATCCTGATAATGTGCTATCATTTCCTCCGTAAAAATTGACCAAGTGACAATTTTTTTTACAGGAGCAAAGCCATCGATACCATACAAATGTATTTTGTTATAAATGTAAAGTTTCAATGCGTACCTTTTGTGTGGTTTGTACATTATTGAGATCAAAATATCGCTCCATCTGTAGTATCCGTGTTACTGGATCCTTACCATAAAACTTCCTCATATCCATCTTTGGAATATGGTGGTTCTTCCTTCCAACATTATAGTTTATGAAATCATGATTAGCATTCATTTTATTCTCATCATGAGTTTCCTCTACTATCTTTTCTCCATTAGGAAACATTTCTTGTATCAACTTTTTCAAACCTTCCATGTCTGCTTTTAGATCATTCTTCATGTTTTCCATGTTGTCTTTCATTTTTTCATCGATCTTAGCTTCCAGCTTCCATGCCATCCATCTTAGCTTCCACGCATTTCTTCAAAACTTCCATTTCATTTTTTGTTTCTCTTTGCGAGAGCGAAATTTGGTGCACTTGCTCTTGTAATTTTTATATCTCATGTTGCACTTCTTCGTCTTCATGACTCATAGTAGAGAATTCTGAAGGATTAGTGGGTGTTTAATTCTTTTTAGGGGGAATTTTGGAACCCAATACTGATATATATTCTAAAATATGCCCTTGGAATCAATTCAAACTGATTTTTCAAACAAGACTTATGCAATTCGAAAAAAAAAAAATACACACCTTTTTCTTGCTTTTGAGGAGCTCGATATTGAAACTGAATTATCTCTGTGATTTCGGATCTTCAATATCTGAAATTTGGTCCTGTATTAGCCCTCTGAATCTTCTTTCGAATTCCACAATTCTGACCTGATTTGGATTCTTTAAGACAAATTTATGCCCAATCTCCCACAATGACCTAATTATGGACTCATTCAGTAGAGCGAACTTGTACAATGTGCCATGTGTCACTGTTTCCTCCTTCGGCCCTGAAATTGATACAAAAGAAAAAAAAATTCATGTACTTATGGCCACATTTTACAGAATTCAAATCTGATGCCCAGAGAGAGAGAGTTATGATGATTTTCCCATGGTCACCACTTTGAGATGAAATTTGGGAGCCTGAAAAACCCCTAACTTCCACAGATCATATCTCCTAAAATATTACGGACCAAGATCTGAAATTTTTAAACTAATTTCCTCAGGATTTCAGCTTCGCATGATAAAATTTTCATCTTATTACCCTTCATATAAAAAAAATTATAGCAAAAATTCCATGATGATATGTTTGGAGCAGCAAAACCCTAGAATCCAAAGCTCTGATACCAAATGTTATGAAACCAACTCCAAAAATAGAAGAAAAGAAAGATCAACACCTTAGAAATAAGCCACTTCAAGGGGTAAACCTCCTTTACATTACATATATGAACAATTCTTGGATGATACAAATGACAAAACCTCCATCTATATATAGGAGTCCATAGGGTCACAATATAATGCTAGCCGACCTAACAATAATAATGTAAGGGCACAATAATAACAATATTGGGGTTACAAGGGTACATGAACAATAACAATAAGGGGGTTACACTAACAGCAATAAGGGACTACACTAATAATATAGGGACCTAACACTTATTAATTTATTAAATTATCCAAAACATGACCCAAATGTGAGTGATTCAACTGACACTTAGCCAAACATGATTCTTGACAAGTTTTAAACCATAGATGAACATAGATTTGATGACCCAAGTTAGTGTCCTTGTTAACACCTGAAAAATTTTGTTAGCATGAGGTTTGAGGTTTGATTGGAATGATGTAAGTTTATTACATTGAGGTGGGTGAAACATTATCACCCTCCTAACTCATAAAATATTTCTATCCACCAATTTTATACTCTTGTATATACCTAATATAACATAGAGTATACAATTTGATTTTCTCTCGCACTTTCCTTATTATGCAATTGTTCTCATTGCTCTTTGAATTCATGCACATATCAATAAGGTTTATTTTCTTCTTTATATCGCAGTATGAGATTTGTTTTGGGTTGAGGTATTATTTTGGTTTCTTTTGATAAATTTTATTCCTATTTATTCAGTTTAACTATCTCACATTCAATTGTTTCAATGAGTGACTATTGGCTACAGGATTCGTAGATAGAGCAGTGAAAAATTTTTATCCGTGAAAGATAACCAATTCTTTGCATACCTTTTCTTTCACAAGTATGTGATGTCTGGTTATAATTCATTTTCTTGTTTATGGAAGTATCATCCTGAATTTCTATGATGTATGTGGAAACTTTAAATGTTATATCTCTTTATGTGGAGGTACTTCGACATTGGAATGCAATTGGATTTCTTAAAATATAATATAAGGAACTGAATGTCCATTTATTCTTCTTAAAATTAATTTTAAAGAATAGAGTTTTCCTCTTAGTATTTTTACCATTTTATTTGGTAGAACACATGATAGAGAATGTTGCATTGCTCATTTTCTCATTATGTTTAGAATTTATACTGATTGATTGAGTGTTTTGTGCAGCTTCATTATTGTTTTTTTTATACGTATAAATTGATTTCTATTTTGTTTAGTTATCAATATAAATTAAGCTTCACTTTACCAATAGAAATTAAGCTTCATTATACCAATAGAAATTAAGCTTCATTGTGTAGCTTCATTGCTTGTTTTATACCAATAGCTTCATTTTTGTTTTATATGAATAGTTAGTTTTGTGTAGTTTCATTCTTGTACAATGTTGATCATAAGGGAGTATTATTTCTTATGGTTTATGACAAATATGGATGAGCATTAGGATATGGAGATATTGGGTTGTATTTTTTTTTTTAATATTTTTTAGGATGTAAATGAATATGAAAAAATAAAACTATGTGGGTACGTTTGGTTAGATACATTGGAAGGGGGTATAAATGGCATAGTTTTAGAAAAAACTCCAAAATTCCATTTTTTTGACATATATGACATTTTTGGTAGGTATGTGTAGATATAATGCGAGAATGATACTATGGAGTACAACTAGTTAATGATAGACTTATTTTTATTTTTTGGACTCATAAAGGAGAGGCAAGGCTAAGATGCAACCAAACAATCATTATGTTAGTAGGGGATTTACTTCCTCTGGTCCCTAAGGATCCTGGAATATTGGGGCATTTTTCCCAGCCACATGTATGGGTAACTATAGGAGAATTTTCTATGATGAAATTTTCCAACTAGTTGTCATACATTATTTATTATATGTTGTATTTTTCTTTGCATTTGTTTTCATGAGATATCTACAACTTGATCTTTTTAGATTGTAACTTAGTTGAAATGATTTTTATTAAGTTCCCAAGGTGTTATTTTTCTATGGTGAAGTTTTATTTTTATTTTTTTATATAGTCATTTGGCCGCATAGTGACCACTATCGCCCAACTGAAGAAAACTTGTTCGATTTTCTTGCTTTTCTAGGGGAAAATGGCATTGACATAGCTGATGTTGAGGTATATGTGGTATAATTCCTTTATAGTATACATTAGTTTATATTACAATGTTCATAATATTTGATGTCTTATACTCTGCATTATATCTTCTTTAATTTCAAAAGAGAAACTCAATATTGATGGTCAAAATCAGGAATTGAAGAAAGAGGAGAAAAATAACACTGGAGCAACAAATAGAGAGAGAGAGAGAGAGAGAAGAACATCGATCTAGTGATACCCTTAAATGAAATATCCCACATAAGATACGCACATAGAGACTAATGGTCAAGTCTTCAGAGTTGGTGAATTCACCTGCAATGCCTTGGCAACACAGTGACAATGTTTTGAAGTGATGAAGCAATATTTTTTTTTTTGTAAATTGTAATCCAACCAATATTAAGTTGGAAACTCATATTGTAATACTTGAAATTTTATATAATATAATTCATCTGGTTGGAATTATTTATAGTTACACTTGATATTACTTAGTATTGTAATTAACATATGTAACTTTGTGTTTTCATATTAGATGAACATGCACATTGTATGACATTTTTTTTTAAATTTAGTTGCAAAATCATACTAATTAATTTATGTTGATTAATGATGAACACATAAAATAAATCTAAAACTACTAAATTAGTAGTTTATGTTTATTAATAATGAACAAAAATAAAATGAATATGTGACTAAACTAATTACTTATAACGATTGTTAATGAAAGTAAATGAAATGAATATAAACTACTAAAGTAGTAATTTATATAAAAAAATATGAAACTACAAAACAAATATAAATGACTATCGCAAATGATAAATTTTTGATTACAAATGATGACTAAATTTTGCATATATAGGACTATTAGTATCTAATTTACAGTATCTTATAACACGACCAAAATTTAGTCATATTTCTTTGGTTATTAATTGATTTCAAATGATGACTAAAATTTGCATATATGTGACTATTAGTAGCTAATTAACAATATCTTATAACATGACCAATATTTCGGTCATATTTATTTGGTCATTAATTGGTTTTCTCGAGTGATCATTTATTAATATATTTGGTCAATAATTGTGGAAAATAATGACTAAATCAATGACCAAATATAGTACTAGACGATAAAATTAATACAACCAATTAATGACTAAGCTAAAAACGACTAAAAGTTGGTCGCGTTATAAGATACTGTAAATTAGCTACTATTTGTCACCGCCCGAAAAATATTTGTTTATATGCAAATTTTAGTCATTTTTTAGTAACTAATTATCCATTTTGTACTAGTTGGTGGGTGAATTTATCTTGATTGGATACTCTGATTCAGATTTTGATGGAGATAAAGAAACTGGGGTATCTACTTCAGGTTATGTTATGATTCTTGGATCAGGATTTATCTCCTAAAAGTCATGCAAATAATCAGTTCCAATAGATTACGCAACTGAGGAAAAATATGTGGCAACAGCTGAAGCAACGAAGGAATTAATTGTGTGCCTCAAGAAAATTCTGGAAGATTTGCAGAAGAAAAAAGTGCATTCAACTCCTCTTTTTATTGATAACACTTCTGCAATAAATTTATCCAAGAACCCAAAGTTCCATGATCAAAACAAGCACATAAATACAAAATACCATATGATTCGACATCATGTTGAGGAAAAAACAATCCACCTAAGGAATTGTTCCACAAATGAGCAGATTCAAGACATATTCACCAAAACACTTTGAAGGGAAAAGCTTGAAAGATTCAGAATGATGCTTGGACTCACTCACATCCCTACAGATTAAAGGGGGGAATGTTGACACCTAATATTTGGGATTAGGTAAATCCATGTAAATATTGTAAATAGAAAAATAAAGGGAATTGGAATATGAAGAGATGTTGGGTGATGAAACCCAATAGTTTCCCTCTCCATGTATATATTTTTTTATTTTTTAGTAGCTTGGGAGGTACTCCAAGCCTCGGGGTTCGGGGATTAGAGAGAAAAACAACACAAGAGTCACTTGTGGGCTTGGAACCCAAGCTTAGGGTTTTTTCACCAATCATTTTTGGGGAATTTCCATGGAGTACTTTGGACATGTGATGGCATGAGATGATAGAGGGTGGAAAGGAGAATCCAATGCTTCGAGAATCATCGAATTCCGAGTTGTCCTTAATGAGATATGAATTTTTGAATGTTATGTGGGGGTTTGCACAAGAATGGTCTAGGTCAGCTTAATGTTATTTAGCCATATGAGAGTTGTTCAAGCCCTATTATGATGTTGAGGAAAACCTTCTTTATGTGTATATATGGGAGGTGTTGTGAGGAAATTTTTCTCATCAATTGTAGAACACAACCACAAACTAAGAGCTCGTTGGAGAGGCTAAGTACCTCTGTTGAAGGCCACAAAAAAAGGACAGACCAACAAATGGTTAAATGGTTGTTTGAGGTGTATTTTAGGGTGACCGAGTGCTAAGGTTCCTTGCTAGGAGGTCACAACAATTGGAGATTTATTTGTGGTGAAAGGAGGGTGGGTTGAACCTTTTGGAGGATGTCACAGGGTGGAAAAACACTGCTATATATAGTCGCAGTCAATTGAAGGGAGGTCAAAGGGTTGGTGAGGGCTGGAATAGCCCAACCTCACTCTTGAGGGTCATATCCCCTCTTGGAAGGGCAGTCGCATAACCTTTGAGCGATTTTGGGCAGCACGTTGAGGGATGTTAGGGGATGATTTATGTGCCCTAACCAGGCCTATATTGTAATAGTGGAGCTACATAAAAATAATGAACATAGGTATGTGTTTTGGTGAATGTTTGTAGGTGTTGGATCCTTGTTTTGGGTCAATTTTGGATCGGTTTATCATGCATCCTATGGGAACCAATTTAGAGGCATGATTTGGTGATCAAGAGCCTTCATTGGAGTAGATATTACAGTATAGTATTGGGCTCCATTGATCTGGTGGAGGGCAGTGTGTTGGCTACCCAAAGTAGCCCTAGAAAATATATCTTGAAGCAATGAAAAGGAGTTGAAGGTTAGGTGAATATTGGTGCCAAAATTGCATCACTTTGATGGAAAAAAGTGATTTGTAGCCTAGCATATTGGAGCTTGGGAAGTAGCCAACCTAGAGAACATATTAAATCAGCCCATGTACACCAAGTAGAAGTGACTTGCAACAGTGTCAGGTGGCATCCCTACTATAGTATCGATGTGTTGTCTTTTGAAGGACTAAGGGGAAGCTAGTGAGCAATACGAAAGCGAAGGATCGACAAGACAAGATACAACATCGAGTCTGCGATGCATGTTTGTCATTGTATCATGCATTCCATATATTGTTGTATTATTCATTTTTGGTTTAATATAACGATGATTGGGTTGTAAATTATTGTACAATTTTGTTAAAAATTGTGTACACTTGTGCATATGTGATTTACTGCTTTAAATTTTCCATTGTGAAAAGTATTTCTATTTGAAATTATTGTTTTGGTAGCATCAGTGATTTTAAGACTCTAACCTAGACCTAATATCATGGAAATTCAACATGGTATCAGTGGGTGTCTGAGCTACTTTGGAATTTAGTGAATCAAGGTTGTGCACAGTGAAGTACAACATGAGAGGGAGCTGGTCACATTGTAGGTGACAATGTGGAAGTTACAGACAGGTCTCTGGTATGAGGACAGGTTGAAAGGGTTGTCCAACTATATCCTTGGAAGGAAAGGATTAGGTTGGTCTTGCAGGTCAACAGGATCTAGGATTTTTTTGGGAAATCCATCAATAAATCAACCGACCCTAAGGAGTTGGAATTATATTAATATTTGGATGTGAAGGTGAGATTAATCATCCTAGATGGTGTGAAGGATGCCCTAAAACCTCATTTTTATGGGAAGAACACCGCACATGAGATTTGGATGGATCTTTAGAATTTTTTCCAGAATAAGAACGAGAACTGGGTACTAGTATTGGAGGATAACGTGAAGTCCACCAAGATGATAAAGGGTGAAAGAGTGACTTCGTATCTAATGATATTTTCTCAGGTCAAATATGAGCTTGCTGCCATCAGTGTGAAAATTTCAAATGGAGATATAGTGAGGATTTCCTTGAAATGTTTCATCAAGGAATGGAATCCCTTCATTAAAGGGATCGTTTCTAGAGAGAAATTTCCAGAGTGGAATAGGTTGTGGGACAACTTCATTCAGGAAGATTTGTGAGATGAGGATCTTCATCCAACAAAGAGGGAAGATGAGGACGTGGAAATTTCATCATGAATGAAGGGTAAGCAGAATAAGGGCTTGATTAAATTCAAGTGTTTCAACTGTGGCGATATGGGTCATTTTTCGTTGAGATGTCCAATGAAGAAGAAGGGAGATGACAAAAATGGGAAAGGGAAGTAGATCGTCAGTGTTTCCAATTTAGCTGAGATAGATTATCTCACTAGGATATTGGAGGAGGAGGAATTTTCTATGATATCTCATTTTTTGCAAGGTACTATCAATGAGGATGGATGGTACGTGGAAAGTAGTGTGACAAATCATATGACAGGGTCATAGGAGGTTTTTGAGACTCTATATAAATGGGACTCGAAGTTGCACATGGTGTTGGGTGACAAGACTCAGTTGGAAATCTAAGGATCTGGTGTTGTGCCATTCAATATGGAGACAAGACAAGTGATGCGGGTTGAGGATGTATTGTTTATACTAGGGCTCATATATAGCATGGTTTTTGTCTCAATGATCGATAAGAAGGGGTTTGAGGTCCTGTTCCAGGATGGGAAGGCAAGAATTAGGCCTAGAGGCTCTAGCTCCATTGGTAGCATGCTTGGAGTTAGAGAGCATGGTATATATAGGCTAATGGGAAAACCTATGGATCACGAGAAACAGGTGGAGAAGGTGCAGGTGCAGGTGTAGGCTTCAGAGGGGCAGGTACAAGTTTCAACAAATAAGGCCCATTTTCCAGAGGCTCAAAGGGAGCCGAGTTCTAGAGGGAGCTTGCAGGTTAAGAGGGAGAATTTGCAGCCCAAGAAGAGCGTGTGGTTAGTGGGAAGAAAGGGTGTTCCTACAACTGCAAATATGGAATCATGGAGAGATTGGAAAGGGATAGAGGAGAAGAATAAGAAGCAGGATGCTTCCAGCAGTGACAGTGACACTTCTGAGAGAGGTGTGTAGGTTTTAACCATGTACATAAATTATCTACAAATGAATTATTAAATATATAAAATAAACAATAGCGAGAGCATAAAACATAAAACAGATATACACAGATATTTTTGCCTAGATCCCAAAACTGGGACTACCAGCTTGATTTTTTCATTATATTCCTTTTAGTGTTACAACACATATATATACATGTCAAAGCATTCATAAACCCTAATCCATTAACCCTGGATTAGAACATAATTGTAGTTCCCTTGACCAGATCTACAAAATACCAAGGGTCGAAAACCATCATGCCCTAAAACCATGTGCAAACCCATCACAAAACCATAGGCGAGACCACCCACCGAAAAATAAGGAAAAAAAAATTCCCTATATAATCGCTTTCCAAACCCGCATGGGGCTACCCGCCCGCGCAACCCTTATCAAAGGGGACATCGCCCCCCCCCCCCCCCTGTTGTGCCTAACGCAACGTACAAAGGGGGCTATGGCCCCCCTGTGACCCCCCTCACGCATGTGACTAATCATGGAAAGAATATAACACGTACTCAGCATTATCCCACTTGTCGTTTTCTTTCCACAGGGGGACATAAGAGAGCTTAGTCATTAGCCCAAACCTGTAACACCCATTTTTTCCCTACACCAAGAGAAATTCTGAGTGCTCACAGACTTCGTCAATGCATCTGCAACATTCTTCAAAGTTTCCACCTTTACCAACGAAACCTTTTTATCCTCAACCATATCTCTCACAAAGTGATATTGAACATCAATGTGCTTTGTCTTTGAATAATAAGCAGTGTTCTTAGCCAAGAAAATTTCACTTTGGCTATCACAGTCTACCCTTATAGCTCACTGCATCAACCCCATACTTGAACACAAACTTTGCAACCAAACGACTTCCTTGCTTGCATGAGTGGTTGTCATGAGTTCTGCCTCTGTAGTTGATAGAGCCACTGTAGACTGTCTTTTACTTTTGCACCTCCAAATAGGCTAAACACAACCCCACTTATAGATCTTCTTTGGTTCAGATCTCCAGCCTAGTCTACATCAACAAAACCACGGATGTCCAAAACTTTGTCCAATCCTGGTCTTCCCTCGAAACACAAACCATAATCACTAGCGTCGTGCAAATATCTGAAAACCCACTTCATTATTGTCTAATGCTCCTTCCTTGGTTTTGACATAAACCTTCTCAATACGCCCACTGCATGTGCAATTTCTGGTCTATTACAAACCATTGAATACATCAGGCTACCCACTACACTTGCATATGGAACATGGGACATATCCTCCTCTTCTTGTTGTTGCTTGGGACATTTCTCAACAGATAGCTTTATACGTACAGGAATAGGAACCTTCACCAGTTTACTATCCTGCATATTGAACCTCTACAATATTGTCTCGACATACTTCCTCTGGTTTGACTAGAGCTTCCTCTTTGCTTGATCTTTCTTAATTTCCCATGCTCAAATATAGTTTATAAAGACTAAGATCCTTCATGTTGAATTTGGAGAATAGTTGGGTCTTCAAATCTTGGATAATTTCTTTGTCATTTCCAATCAACAACATATCATCCACATACAAGACCAAATAAATAACACGGTCACCAATTAATTTAAAATAAACACAGTGATCCTCCTTGCTACTGGTGAAGCCAAGTCCCCGTATATAGGTATCAAATTTCTGATACCACATCCTTGGTCACTGTTTTAACCCATACAGAGACTTCTTCAACCTGCATACCAGTTCTTTCTTACCCTTCACCATAAAGCCTTCAGGTTGCTTCATGTAGATCTCCTCTTCTAGATCCCCGTGAAGAAATGTTGTCTTCACATCCATCTGTTCTATCTCAAAATCAAATGCAGCAGCAACTGATAAAAGTAATCTAATAGAAGTAACCTTGGCAACAGGAGAAAAAATATCACCAAAATCAATTCCCGACACCTGGGAATAACCTTTTGCTACCAACCGAGCTTTGTATTTCTCCACCTTGCCTTCTACATTCATCTTCTTCTTAAACACCCATTTTCTCCCGATGGGCTTCCTTCCAACCGACAACTCCACCAGATCCCATGCCTCATTTTTGTGCAAGGATGCCATTTCATCAACCATGGCCTCCTTCCAGAGTTTTCCATCCTTTGAATCCACTGTCTCGCTGACAGTTCTGAGATCATCATCAGTGATAGTTAAAGAAAAAATTGAACAGAAAGCAGAATCTGAACTATACCTTCCTGGTTGCCTTCTTTCCCAAACTAATCTTCTCACAGTTGGAGTTTGTGGCTCTTCCTCTTCTGAATCTTGTTTTGTTGTAGAGTTTGATTCATTCTCCTTTAGCTCAAACTCTATCTTCACAAATTCCTTTGGTAGGACTTCATTTTTAACAACATCTTTCACCTCTCTAAACACCAAATCTAGATTGTACACAACCTTCCTTATTTCTGGGTTCCAAATATTGTAACCTTTTAAACCATCCTTATACCCAATAAATATGCACCTTTCATATTTTTTATCCAACTTGGTCACTTTCTCCTTTGGAAGATGTACATATGCATCACATCCAAATACCCTCAGATGTGAAAGAGAGGGTTTCTTACCAGTCCATACCTCATGTGGAATCTTATCTTCCAATGGTGATGAAGGTGATATGTTAACTAGGTAACATCCAGTCTCCACTACCTCTGCCCAGAATTCCTGTTCTAACCCGGTACCATTGAGCATGTTTCTTGCCTTTTCCATCAATTTTTTATTCATTTTTTCTACAACTCCATTTTTCTAAGGTGTGTATGGAATAGTCTTCTGTCGTGCTACACCACACTTCTTATAGAACTCTTCAAATTCCTTCTTGCACAACTCTCCACCATTATCTGTCTTCAACACCTTTATCTTCTTCTCTGTCTAGTTTTCCACCAGAGATTTAAATTCTTTAAATATGTCAAAGACTTTAGATTTCTTCCTCAAGAAATATATCCATTTATTCCTTGAGAATTCATGTATGAATGAAACATAGTACACAGACTTTCCCAGTGATGAAACCGACACAGGTCCAAACACATCACTGTTCACAAGCTCTAATATTTTGTTCACCCTCTTAGAACTAGAAGGAAAACTCACCTGATTTTTCTTCCCATATACACAATGGTCACATAAATTGAAATGCAGAGAGAAATTAGACATAACTTCTACCATACCATTACCATGCAGTATCCGAAGGCCCTTCTCTCGAATATGTACAATCCTTTGATGTCATAGCATGGTCTTTTCTCCAAAGACCGCTCCACTTTCAGGAACCACAGAACTATTGCACCCATCAATAACAGTGTTACCCTAAATATTGTAATGATTTCCAATCCGAACTCCCCACATTAATAACAGTGCTCCCCGAACCATCTTGCATGTATCTTTCTTGAACATTGTTTTTACACCTGCATCATCCATATTTCTTACAAAAATCAGATTTTTGGCCAATGCAGGAATATGCAGAACACCGGGAAGTATTCTAATCCTTCCACCTTGTAGCTTCAACTTGACTTTTCCATGTCTGACGATTTTGGCCTTCCTATCATCTCCTAAGAAGACATCACCACCATCATACTTCTCATACTCACAAAAACACTTCCTATGGGGAGTGAAGTGAAAGGATGCACCTGAGTCAGTCAACCATGCCTCATGATCTATATGTGTATTTGAAGAGGAAGCCAAATATGCATCCCCACCTTCATCTCAAGTGGTTTTTTCCTCTGCAGAAAGAGCATCATCAGATCCCTTTCCTTTCTCAAGAGCTTTAGATCTGCAGTCCTTTTTATAGTGCCCTTCCTTTCCACATTTCCAGCACACCTTTACATGCTTTCCTGGAGATTTAGATCTCCCTCTAGATTTAGATCTCCTACTCGAAAACTTATTTTTGTTTCTGTTCTGGGACCTTCCTCGTACAGATAAGGCATCTCCATTCTTGCCCTCCATATTTCTCTGTCTCATTTACTCCAACAACAAGGCTGAGACAATTTCATCAATATTCAAGGTAGTTGTTTGCTACCTATTGCAATAACCATAATGTCCCACGAATATGGTAGAGAACACAACAAACGAATGCACTTATCTTCATCTGAAATTTTAATTTAATCAGATGAAAACTTACTTACCACATTATTGCATTAGGGGAATTTTGAGGTCTAAAATGGGCCTACCAAGGAAAATGTACAATCAAAATTCACTTTATGAGAACCAATCACATTTTAGGGGATGACATCATTCCTAATGGTTGAGGTGGCATAGTTTGAGTTATAGGTATTTACTTATCACATTTTCAATGATAGATAAAAACTCATGGTTAACCATGGTAGTGCTATAAGTATTTTTAAAGTCATAAAGTAAAGTATTTATAATAAATGTCATTTTACATTTTTTGAATAAAATATTATTATTGTCATTTCATATTTTTTTTTTAAAACAATGCATATCCATATACAATCTTCATGACTTTACACACTTTTCAATAAATATTATATTTGTATATTTTCATATATTTATTTTTAAATTATATATTCATCTCATTTTATTTAATATTACAATTTCAAATTAATTATAATTTAATATATATACATATATATTATATATATGAAATAAAAATAAATAAAAATGAAACCTTGTAATTTTAGGATAAATCAAATCTATAAATAATATTATTATAATATTAAGAACAATACAAAAATATTAAAATTAAAGAAAAAAAAAACATTTTAGTTTTGTATGATGAAAAAAGGTATATTAGTTTTGTATGTTGAAAAAAGTTATATTAAGTTCAACATAGTTTGGAGCGAAAAATAAAATAAAATAAAAATAAATTAAATTAAATTAAAAATAATAATAATAATAATAATAATAATTTCAATGCATCTAAATCTTATATTATACTTATAAATTTAAATTAAATCTATTTCAATACTTTTTTTTTATTTAACTTTAAATACAATTCAATTCATTTCATTATGATTATATTAATATTATATATAATATTATGAAAAATAATCTAAATGTTATAGAATATATATTATATATTATGTCTTTTTATGTTATAAACCAAATCAATTAAATATGTAATATAAAATTCATACATAAAATAATATATTACATTTGTTATATTATATTATATTTATATGGTATATTAATTACATGTTCTTATACAATTTAAATAATATAAATTTTAATTAATAGCATATTATATAATTAAGAATTTATAAATTTATATTTGTATTTTATTTTAAGTTATTTAAGTAAAAAGGACAAATGCATTAGTTGTTCATTGATAATGATTTTTTCTTGAAAAACTCATTCTTATTTATAGTCACATCCATACAATTTTTTTATTAATTTTATTTTGGTACAACTTTTGAATTGAATTTAACTATAGTTATATGGATTGTGGTGCAAAAAGTGAATTGAAAATTTATAAATATTATTTTATTGGTTTAGCTATTATTTTATTATTTTCTTAGGAGGCCCATTTTAGACTTCAAAATTATCCCAATGAAGGCATTCAGATGCTGTGTCACCGAGTCTCCATCCTTCATCCTCAGGTTATACAACTTTTTCCGCAGGAACAATTCATTCACCAAAGACTTAGATTGGTACAAAGTCCCAAACTTGACCCACAAAGTCTTCATCGTAGCTTCCCCATATACATTCAAAAACACTGAATCTGAGATACACAACCATATTGTGCTCTTTTCCTTCCGATCCAACTTTGCCTAGTCTTCCTCTGACATTGATGTTGGTTTAGTACCCAAATCTACTGCGATCCACTGATCTTTATCCATCGGCATATCCTCCATATTAAGCTTCCATAACTCAAAACTCTGACCATTAAATTTCTCGATCTCTATATTTCTAATGATCGCCATCTTCTTTCACCACAAGAATCGATCTCGCAGATCTCCAACTAAACAGGGTCTACCATAGGCCTGAGCAAAAAACCCCTCAACAGCAAAGACGTCCCCTTGAAGCCGAAACAACTCCGATACCAAATGTAGGTTTTAACCCTGTACAGAAATTATCTGCAAACGAATTCTTAAAGATAGAAAATAAACAATAGTGAGAGCATAAAACATAAAATAGATATACACAGAAATGTTCCCCTGGATCCCACAACTAGGACTACGAGCTTAATTTTTTCATTATATTCATTTTAATGTTACAACACATATATATACACGTCGAAGCATTCATAAACCTCAATCCATTAACCCTGGATTAGAACATAACTGTAATTCCCTTGAACGGATCTACAAAATACCAAGGGTCGAAAACCATCATTCCCCTAAACCATGTGCAAACCCATTCACAAAACCATATGCAGATCCGCCCACCGAAAAATAAGGAAAAAAAATTTCCCAGGGCGCTGACCTGAACATCGCACAAGGGGCTACCCACCCCCTGCGAACCCCTGTGACCCCCCCACTACGCCCGACGCAGCATACAAGGGGGTATATCACCCCCCCTGTGACCCCCCCGCATGTGCAACTAATCGTGGAAAGAACATAACACATAGCCAATAAAGTGTAGTTCACAGAACAAGGATTGTTGCGATTGTGCACACCAAGAGTTGGGCGAGTGTTGCAAGTAGTGAAGATGATGATGAGTTACTTCCCAGTCTTGGAAGTACCTCCCTCACTAACATGAAGTTTTATTTTTGAGTAGCTTGGGAGGTACTCCAAGCCCTAGGGTTTGGGTATTGGCAAGAAAAGCACTGCAAGAGTCACTTGTGGGCTTGGAACCCAAGCTTGGGGTTTTGCACCAATCATGTTTGAGGCATTTCCATGGAGCACTTTGGACATGTGATGACATGATATGATATAGGGTGGAAAGGAGAATACAACGCTTTGAGAATCATCGAGTTCTGACTTGTCCTTAGTGAGATATGAATTTTTTAATGTTATGTGTGGGTTTGCACAATAATGGTTTAAGTTAGCTTGATGTTATTTAGCCATATGACAGTTTTTCAAGCCCTATTATGACGTTGAAGAAGCCCTTATTTATGTGTATATATAGGAGGTTTTTTGAGGAAATTTTCCTCATCAATTGTACAACACAAGCACAAACTAAGAGCTTGTTGGAGAGGCTAAGCACCTATGTTGAAGGATGCAACAAAAGGAAAGACTAGCGAAGGGTTAAAAGGGATATTTGAGGTCTGTTTCAATGTGACTGAGTGCATGAGAGAGGGTTGAGGTGCCTTTCTAGGAGGCTGCATCAATTGGAGACCTTTCTGTGGTGAAACGAGGGTGGGTTGACCCTTGTAGAGGATGTCACAAGCTGGAACAACCCTGCTATATCTAGTCACAGTCAATTGAAAGGAGGTTCAAGGGTTGGTGAGGGTTGGAACAACCCAGCCTCACTGCGGAGGGTCATATCACCTCATGGAAGGGAAGGCACATCACCTTTGAGAAATTATGGGCAAAACGTTGAGGGATGTTAGGGGTTGAGTTATGTGCCCTAACTAGACCTAGACTGTAGCAGTGGAGCTACGTCAAAAAAATTAACAAAGGTATGTGTTTTGTTGAATGTTTGTAGGTGTTGGATCTTAGTTTTGTGTCAATTTTGGAACAGTTTATCATGCATCCTATGGGAGCCAATTTAGAGGCATGATTTGGTGATCAAGAGCCTTCATTTGAGTAGATCTTGTAGTGTAGTATTGGGTGCCATTGATCTGGTGGAGGGCAGTGTGTTGGCTACCCAAATTATCCCTAGATAAGCTATCTTGAAGTGACAAACACAAGGTGAAGGTTGGGTGAATACTGGTGGCAAAAGTGCAGCACTTTGATGGACAAAAGTGACTACTAGCCTAGAATATTGGAGCTCAAGAAGTGGTCATCCTAGATAGTAGATTGGATCAGCCCATGTACACCAAGAAGAAGTGACTTGTAGCACTGCTAGGTGTCATCCCTCCTAGAGTCTCGATGTGTTGTCCTTTGAAGGACTAAGGGGCATATAGTGAGTAGTACAAAAGTGCAGGACTAACAAGACAAGATACGACATCGAGCACAACGTTTTTGTCATTGTATCTTGTATTCCATAGAATGTTGTATTATTCAAATTGGGTTTAATATAACGAAAATTGGGTTGTAAATTATTGCACAGTTTTGTTAAAAATTGTGTATACTTGTGCATATGTGATTTACTGCTTTATATTTTTCATTGTGAAAAGTAATTCTAGTTGAGATTCTTGGTTTGGTAGCATCAGTGATTTTAATACTCTAACCTAGACCAAAGATCGTGGAAATTAAACAATATCCACCTTCTATCTTAATGCAAAATAACAATTAAATTCAGAGTTACTCCTGGCCTGAAAATATACATTGTAACATATCACTACATTACAAGTATATAGTTTTAGGGGGGGAAACTAGGTTTATATGATTGTTCCATTAATGATGTTTTCCATTGTACAATCTCCTTTCACAAAAAATTATATTCACTCTTTTCAACACCTCAATGATCAATAAACTATTGATACTGAGATATAATAGTTTACAATTGAAACTATTAGATATCAATGAACTATTGATAACTAGATACCATTGGTTATCTTGGATTCTCCATGTGTAAATATTTCAATCATTTCACTATATTTCTCCAAGGCTTCCTTTGAGCCCATTTTATGCTTGGAAATCATTCTTATTTCTTTGCTCTTAGTATAAATATTTCCTTTCACAATTCTCAATCTCATTGTTTTTTTTGTGGTTAATGTACATTGTACCATACCATTGTAATACAACTACATTGTTTTAAGGAAGACTCCATATTGATATGGTTATCTTATTAATTATTTTTTCCCTTCTACTATCTCATTTCATAAGAATGCATGTTCACTCTTTAAACAACTTCAAAAATTTGTATATCCACTTGATAAGTTAAAATACTTCAAATATTTCTTGGTTGTACTTAGTGCTCATGATGGATGGAAATAGTTTAAATGGATTGCAATAAGCTATTAGTATATTTTTTACACATTTGGTTTCTTGTTATCTATCAATGTTGGTAAGTGATATTGAATTTAGAAATGGGAAACAAATGCTAATGTGATTGTATATCACAACATAAATAAATATTCTTCAAATATTTCTTGATTGCACCCAATGCACATGATGGATGGAAACACCTTAAATAAATAACATGATTCAATTGAAAATCATTGTACACTTTAGAATTCAAGTTAGATATAAATATTTTTCAAATGGCATTTGGAGAGTGAATCACTTACCAAAATATTCCCATCCATGCTTAACACCCAAATCAACAAATGTGCAACATCATATCCTAAGTCATGTAGCAATACAAAATTCATCAAGTGAACCCTTGCCCATCTATCATGCATATAACTATGCACATGAAAAATGTACAATCATTTTTCCCTAACACATATAAGGCCATCCACAATTAGCCATGGCCCAGTGCTTCTCAACTATGTTTGGATTTCCAAACCCCAATACAATGTAGAATTTTCTTTTAGCTAACATCACAATTGACAACCCCTCAATAGAGAAAACAGTAAGACATGGAATACATGTTAATTTGATAGATCCAATGGATCAACTAACAATTTTAAGATATATATAATCAACAAAAACAAAATTATAAATATTGATGTGAGTTGCACCACTCCAAACATTAGTTCAATGTTAAATGTATTATTCAATTACACTACCAAAAGGAATGATTCAGATACTTGGGTGTGAAATTTAAGCCACATTGATATGTATCATATACCATCATTTGGACAATAGGTGATAACTTGTGTTTGTTATCAACTAATTACCATACTTTTGGTGCATCTAGCACTTATTGTCAAATTTCTCAAGCTATATGTTCCATTTTTACTCAAACCACTAACAATATCATAGTTGGCCAACATTGATCAAGACCACCTTTAGCACAAGTTGTTGTTGTAATTGATTGACTGATTTATAAAAAAAAATGATTTTTCATTATCATGTATAAGATCATCAAAAATAGCCAATGTACACTTCAAGCCAAGTGGTACATTTTGACCTCAACAAGGGTCAATTTTCACCATTGTACAATAAATCAACAGTGGATTAAAATACTAGAAGGAAACATTAACGATGTTTGTAGGTTCAAACTAGATCTTTTTCAACATCAATTAACAATGCTCTATTAGCTTAAACCATAGCTCTTCCAAAATGAAGCATCAGATTCAACACATGCAAAGACTTTTGACTCAAACTCACTAAAAGCTATGAACTTGGCATTGACAATGGATATTTGACTCAAGTAGATACCGCACATTGGGTACAAAATTTCAAACCCTAACAATTAGTTGAGTTGGTATATCCAACCCCACTTAAAATTTGGCATTCAAACAGGAAGAATAAACTTCAACCATTAGATATTGATAAAATAATCATACCTAGATAATATTTATTGTTGTTAATTGTTCATATATGAAATATATGTTATATCACTAGCTTTCTCCAAGGCTTCCTTTGAGGCCATTATATGATTGGTAAAAACTCTTACTATTTTATATGTAAAATATTTGCCTCTCATAGTTCTAAACCTCATGGTTTTGTAGCTAATGTATATTGTAACATACAAATAAAATACAAAAATATAGTTTTAAAGAAAGACATCAATTTATATCGTTGTTCTAGTTGATTTTATGTCAATGTAACATCTCTTTCACAAAGATCTAGAATCATATTGTATACGCCTTCACAAATATCTATAAAGATTCTATGAACTCCTTCACAAACAATGACTCCATAAGCAATAATTCTTCAAAGGTTTTGTGGTTGTACATAGTGCTCATGACAGATGGAAACACCTTTAATTATTAACATGATGGAAATAGTAGCTATTGTACACATTGTTGTACCTTGGGATGCAATCTTTGGCTGAGGAGAAATCAGTGCCCAAGGCATTCATATAAAACTTGAAAAGAATTAATGTTTGTCCATTCATTTTATAAAAACCCAGATAATATGATTTAAAAGCCTTTTATTTTTCATATGAGAACAATGCTTTCATAAATGCCTTATGATGTTGAATATAGATGACAAAAAGGACAGAAAGAAACGGTAGTGGAAAATATCAAATTATAGGTTGTCTTACATATAATCCACTATCTTTAGCTTTAGAAGAAAAATTGCTAGCATGAAATGAAAAATAGAATAGAGGAGCGCATCATTAAGGATTTTAACTCTAATTCACAACAATGTAACATTATATGCCAACAACTTCATTACCCAATTATGAGAGAAGAAACACTAACGAAAGATGGAACAAGAAAAACTAATCATACCCAACAAGTTATGGAAACTTTGTGAAAACTTTATTCATTAGCATATGAAAGTAAAGTACAAAAATTAGTGCTCTAAGGTCCAAAAATCCAAAGCCTCACTTCTTCTTTCCAAGTTCTTTTATAAAAAATTTCAAAAGACATTTATGAAACTACCAACTCCCTAAACTACTTTGGAAATAATTGTTCTCAACATATTACATTCAAAAAATGAAATTACATAGAAAAAAAGTATTTATGTCAAAGATTATAAAAATAAAAATTGAACTCCACGTTGGAATATTATCTTTCATTAAATGATTTGTACTTAAGGAACACTCGAAGGTCCTGCTCATGTATCAATTGCTTGAGGAGACATCCATTCTCTGCACCTCTTCCACATTTATGCATTTGCATTTGGGATTTTCATGAACTTGATGTGAGCCAATCTAAATTTTGTGATTTTGTTGTAGGTTGGCTTCTCAATAAATAGAGCTCTCATCATCCAAATAAGTTGTAAATCTCTTTGTAGATAATTAAAAATAGTAACCTCTTTCAACACTATTGTCTTTTCATAAGTGGTGCCAAGTTTGCTTTTGGATTCTACTAGCATTGTTTCAAAAGTCTCCCAAGGCAATAGATTTCCATGTTGATCCCAACAAGATGGAAAACCTACCATGTTTCTCTTATCAAAAGAAGTATTAAATTTTGCTACATATTCTTTCACCTCCTTTAATCTCTTCTCAGCCAATTTCCTATGCAAATTCCTCACTGACATTTTTTTATCTCAACCACATACTCAGTTATGTTTTCTATTCCAACTTCCTTCAATTGATGTGAATATTTAGAATTTAGAAAATTAATCATCTTTTTTGAAAATTGTGCTCTTTGTTGTAACTTTTGTTTAGAGGCCATAATTTCACCCTGCAAATATCTAACAATTGTTTTCTTCTCCATAATCAGTAAAATCTCCCAGATTTTTTTACAATAGTTATAATATCATTCCATAAGATCTCTCTTGCTTGAACAAGGGACATATTCCCTTTCACTTTTTCTTTCAATTCCTTGATCTCCCAGTATGCAGCCTGACAATCCTTTTTATATTTTTCAACAGTTTCCTTTGTCATAGACAATTCATGTTCAGTAACATTAAAAACTTTCATTGCATTATCAAAGTCACTCTGGATTTTCTTCATCTCATTCTCAGCCAACTTTAACTCAGCCATCACTTGAGTTAATTTAGCATTTGGGTCTTCTGAGTCCATGTCTACTAGAATAGTGCAAACATGCAAGTCAATCTCTTGTTGTAAAGCAGAATTTATTTTCTTCAACTTAGTTACCTCCTTATTCCTCTACAATAACTCATTAGTTAAAGTTTCTTTTTATTTTTCAACTTGGGCTACTTCTGAATTCATTGTATGCTCTCCGGTAGGTAGTTTTAACTTCTTCCTGAATACATGAATTTCTGCTTCAGCACCTTGCAACAACGTTTGAATTATACTTATGTCTTCAGGATTCACTCCAACCTTGATTAATAGCTTTTTCAATTCTTCATTCAGTTGATATAGCTCTTGAATTTTCCTTTTCATAATTTAGTTGTCCAACAATATTCTTTAACATGGGTTTAGCTTTGCTACCAGCTGATAATTTTTTATTCAAATCATTGTAAATTAATTCTCTAGTATGCCTATGGGGATTAATCTTATCAGGCAGGGGAATATTTTTGGCATCCACAATAAAATTGACGGTTTTAAAACCTGTTGAAGAGAAAACAAATCATGCATAAGGATGAGAAAAGGAAATTTTAAGTTGAATCCTTTCTAAATCCATGGTTGACAACAACCTAGTTTGATAATCATAAGATAATTGAGCTTCCAACTGGGCTTCCATACTTTCTTTAATCTTCTTGTTTTTGTCTTCAATCTGTACAAACACATATTTTATGACTGATACTAAGTCTTGAGAAGCCTCATTAGGATGTGGAGAAGATGGTGTACATGTTGTCTCTCCCAACTGCAATTGAAAACCAGGAACTAGAGTTGTGTTACCCTCATCAGATAGATTTTTCCTTTTGTTGTTCCATCTGCATCTTCATTTAATTACATGGTTTGTTCTCTACCTCCCTTGAGGTTCTTTTCACTCTGCACTGGGTTTCCACCTCTACTCCCATCACTGAAGTTGATTTTTCTCCATTTTCCACCTTCTCAAGTTCATGTTTTCTTCATGTAAAAATGGGGCATATCCATTTTCTACTCTTATGTTTGAAATGATATGCAGAGGATCAAGCCCATTGCTCTCCTAATAACAAATCCATCCCATTGAGAATTATCTAAACTTCCTTTGCATCTTGCTTAGTGTTAACAATGAAAGGACCTACAACCCTTGGTAGTCTAAATAAAAGGCCCTTTTTAGCTAGAACAAAATGAATTTTATCCACATTTAAACTATGCCTTATGAACTCTAAAGCAAACTACCTCATAGGAACAAAAGTTGGCAACCTGTAGGATTCAATGTCAGCTCCATACAATCTAATCCCTGAAAATTATTCAAATGAATACGAGTCCCCCACATTTAAATCCTTGCTCAATTGAAGAAAATATTAAACTTTTGAAAGTAAAGAAGGTGCAGGAGAACCATTTATGATTGAATACACCACAAAAAAGGAGAGGCAACAAAATACACCAAGCCTTCATTCTTTGGACTACCCCTTACTACATCAGTCCAGAAGAGCACTGACTGTTTGTTCTTATTGACATCCATCATATTCAGCCCCAAGTGCATAAACCTATCCACATATAAGACACTAGCCAACTAATAAACTCTAGCAAAATATGTGTTTCAGTGATAAAAGCTGACAAAACTACGGACTTGAATACAACAACATAATATGGGAAATTGGACTTGTTCACAAAGATATGCTGACAGTGGCTAGGAGTGTGTTAGGTCCCTATAATACTAGTGTATCCCCTTATTTTTGTTAGTTTAGCCCCCTTATTGTTATTATTGTACCCCTATAAGCCCCATATTGTTATTATTGTGCCCTTATATTATTATTGTTAGGTCGGCTAGGATTATATTGTGACACCATGGACTCCTATATATAGAAAAGAGATTTTTTCATTTGTATCATCCAAGAATTGTTCATTTATGTAATGTAAAGGAGGTTTCCCCCTCGAAGTGGCTTATTTATAAGGCGTTGATCTCTCTTTTCTTCTATTTTTGGAGTTGGTTTCATAACATTTGGTATCAAAGCTTTGGATTCTAGGGTTTCATTGCTCCAAACAAGTCATCGTGGAATTTTCACTATAAATTTTTTTCTACGAAGGTTCGGAAGCTGAAATTTTTAAAGATCGAAGCCGCAATCCTGAGGAACATTGTGGAAAAATTTCAGAACTTGGTTCACAATATTTTCGGAGATATGATATGTGGAAGTTAGGGTTTTTTAGGCTCCCGAATTTCACCTAAAACAGATCATCGTGGAATTTGCGTTATAACTTTTTTACTATGAAGGTTCAAAAGCTGAAATTTTTACAAAGAGAAGCCAAACTCCTGTGAAAAATCCTGTACAAATTTCAGATCTTTTTTCGCAATATTTTCGAAGATATGATCTGTGGAAGTTAGGGTTTTTTTAGGCTCCCGAATTTCATCTCAAAGAGGTCACTGTGGGAAAATCATCATAAATATCTCTCTGAGTATCGGATTGGAATTTTGTAAGAAGTGTCTGCAAGTACACGGACTTTGGTTTCCTGTGTATCAATTTCAGAGTCGAAGGAGGAAACAGTGACACGTGGCACGTCATACAAGTTCACTCTACTGAAACAGTCCATAATTAGGTCATTGTGGGAGATTGGGCATAACTTTTCCTTGAAGAATCCAAATTAGGTTAGACCTGTGGAATTCGAAAGAAGATTCAGAGGGCCAATATAGGGTCAAATTTCAAATATTGAAGATCCTAAATCACCAAGATAATTCAGTTTCAATATCGAGCTCCTCAAAATCAAGAAAAATGTGTGTATTTTTTTTTTCCGAATTGCATAAGTCTTGTTTGAAGAATCAGTTTGAATCGATTCCAAGGGCATATTATATTGGGTTTTAAAATGCCTCCTAAAAATAATTTCACACACATTAAGCCCTCAAAAGTCTATACTATGATGCATCAAGAGGAAAAATTGCAGTATGAGATATCAAAATTACGGTACCAAGTGCAACAAATTTTGATTTTACAAAGAGCAATCAAAGATAACATAAATGGTTTAAAAGCACAAATGGAGGCTAAGTTGGACGGTTTGAAGGATCAAATGAAAGCTAATATGGATGATAGAATAGCGGAATATCACATCGAGCATCAACAACAAATTCTCCAACTCTCAAAGGATAACCTAACTTTGGTGCAGAATTGAATAAAACAACAGGAAGATCATCATCGCGGAAAAAAAAAGTTTTGAAACAGTCACAAAAACAAAAACTCTAAAAATATTAGATTGATCAATTTCAGAGTATCTTAGCAAGTGGAATAACTTACCTGTTGAAAATTCGACATGGGAGGATGAGAATTTTATACAAAAGCATCCAGAAATAATCAAGCATTGAGGTCAACATTTGTTTGAAGGAGAGGGGCATGTTAGGTCCCTATAATACTAGTGTATCCCCTTATTCTTGTTAGTGTAGCCCCTTTATTGTTATTATTGTACCCCTGTAACCCCCATATTGTTATTATTATGCCCTTATATTATTATTGTTAGGTCGGCTAGGATTATATTGTGACGCCATGGACTCATATATATAGAAAGGTGGTTTTGTCATTTGTATCATCCAAGAATTGTTCATTTATGTAATGTAAAGGAGGTTGCCACCTCAAAGTGGCTTATTTCTAAGGCGTTGATCTCTCTTTCTTCTATTTTTGGAGCTAGTTTCATAACACTAGGATAATATTGCAAACAAAGATCTGAAATTTGTACAGGAAATATTGCAATATCTCCAAAAATATTGTTCGCAATAATGTGGCAAAATGAATGTGGGGTCAGACTCGCTTGCTGACGTAATCCGGCTCGCTTGCTGACGTCACCGCAGGAGCAACCTTTGGTATGGTTCATAGTCAGAGGAGTGCCCCTACAGACAATCTAGGCCATAGATCTTACGATCATGGGAGTGTTGAAAAGCCTCTGCAGATGAAGCTCCTATGTTACACGTCGAGTGGTTAGTACTGTCGGGTTTTCTCCATCTCGTGGACCCCGACACATAACTCATCTTCGCCTTTGGACATGTGCGACTATTAATTTTTAACAATGGTGACAAGGTCCCACCAGAATATAAATGTTGTGCTAAATGATGATTAGCAAATTAATCATAATTACAACCTTTTAAATCAACTTTTATCCCAAAAGAAAAAAAAAAATGAGTGCATTCAAAGTTTATTATTCTTCGCTTGTTTTTGTTGATATTTCATTTTTTGTTTTTTTAGAAATTATCCTAAACATCTCAAATGAAAATTAAAAATGGTTACAACACACATAATAATTCATGTTAGTTATTAATGTTGGTCAAACAAATAGAAATCACAAGAGGGAACTATGATTTTTCATATAATAATTCATGTTAGCTATCAATGTCGATTGATCAAATGGAATTCACAAGGGAAAAATCATTGTTCACAAACAAGTGTATCACACTATAAGTAAGAATTTGTCAAATGTTTTTTAGTTGTACATAGTGCACATGATAGATAAAAGCATTTTAAATGAATAGCGTGACACAATTAATCATTGTTGTATTTATTAGAATTCTAGTTATAAATATTGGTTAGGTGGAAATCCGAGAATAAATCACTTATGTAAATCTTCTCATATGTGCTTAACACCCAGCTCGATGAATTGACAACATCCTATCCCCAATCATAAGCCAAAACAAAATTCATCGAGACTTGTCCATATTCACACATTTACATATATGCATATGCTAAATATACAACTTTGCACACCCCAATGCATAAAGGGCTATCCACATATCACATCATGGCTCAGTTTTTTCCAAATATGTTTGAGTTTCTAATCCCAAAATTGCAAGACATAGCATTAGCATAATAATTGACATAGTATGATAAATAATTCATCCAATAAGATTCCATCAACCAGCCAATGCGTCCAATTAACAATAACAAAGGTATAAAGATTAATGAAACTTCTACCACTTCACACATTAGTTCAACCTTAAAGGTATTATTCAATTATAGTTGCAAAATGCATTATTTAGATACCCAAATTGGAAAATCCAGCTATACCAGCCACCCTAGTATGGACTTACATTATCATTTAGAAAAAAAGTGTAGTAATATGCATTTTTTATCAATTAGCCACCACACTTAGGTTACATCCAATATTTAATGAAAATTTGCTCAAACCATATGTTTCACTCTTGCTCAAACAATTAGGCAACCTGGATGAAGATCTCATTGAATCAACATTGGACCTTGCTTCCACCATTGATTTGACATTCTAGGGAACAATATGGTCAAAACTAGACAATATATACAACAAATCTTGTAAAAAATTTCACCAATCTACAATGACTCAACAACGAAGACTTCCCATGAATACAAGCATGTGGAAGATCATACTATAAATCAACAAATTTTGATCAAAATCAGCCATGTTTTCAATGAGTTAAACCAAAACCTTTTAAAAGTTAATTAACAATGTTCTATTAGCTCAAACCATAACTCTTTCAAAATCAATGTGATTCAACACACATTAACACTTTTGAGTCAAATTCAATAAGGCACTTTGAAAATGGATACTCAAGTCAACCAAAGTCCTCACATTGGATGAAACACTTTCCAACCCCTTATATATTAATTGAGTTGGCATTAGATCAACAAAAGAAAATGATGGAGAACATCCAACCCCATTCAAAATATGACATCCCAATAGAAAGACCAAACACCAACCATTAGAGATCGATATATTACTGATACCCAGATATACTTGAATGTTGCTCATTCTCCATGTATAATTATGTGTGTTGTATTGATAACTTTCTAGAAGGCTTTCTTTGAAAGCTTGTATGCTTGGTAAACATTATTACTACTTTCCTCTTAGTTCAAAATATGTTTTTCACTATTCTCACTCTCATTGTTTTTTTAAGGCAATGTACATTGTAATATTCTTTGAGCCCTTTATATGCTTGGCAAACATTCTTACTACTTTTCCCTTAGTTTAAGACTTTCCTTTCACTCTTCTCACTCTCATTGTTTATAGCTACCGCACATTGTAACACCAATATAATACAACTATACACTATTATAGGAAGATGCAAGAAGACACCATATTTATATTGCTGTTTTATTAATGTGTGTTCATTCTTTTAAGCACCTTGCTTATATTTCACTCCATAATCAAGATTTTTTCAAACATATCTTGGTTATAACCAATGCTTATGGTGAAAGAAAACACTAATTGGATAGCATGACGTAATTAGTAACAACTGTACACATTAGAATTCATGCTAGCTACAAATGTTGGTCAAATGGATTTTTGAGGGACAGCAATTGCTCTGGCAGAATATCAAATGTGTATCGTAAGTGAGGATTTCACCAACCCAACGAGCCACACATCATTGAATTAGATTCTTATCAATTAAGTCATGTCACAAAAGCCTAGTTTTGATTCAATGTCTTCATGTCAGTATGAATTAATTTTAACTGGATGGTTTAACTTGATGACAAATTTAACTAACAGTCTGGAATTTACATCAAAAAGAATCTCCATAATTTTCAATCAAACATACTAAACAATCTTCATGGAACCTGATTACTGAGGATAGGGTGACAATAAAAATAAATGAACCAGCTGATCAGCATTCCTAAAACAAATTCAGTGTAGAATTCAAGAACTCTTTCAGGGTAGATCCACTCATTTGATAAAAAAACGAGGATAACTTCATCAAGCCAACAATACACAGGAAGTTCAAGTATAAGCTGTGTTTAAGTGAAACTAAATAGTTAGCTTCCCAGAGAAAATAGAAGTCCTAATCTGTATTGAGGTTACAATTCTATATTGGCAGTACCACCCATTTGAAGAATGTGTTAGACATAAGCCAGTAGAGTAAAGATATATTGCAATTACAGAAATCGCATATATATCAATTCATGTATTCCCTAAAATATACAGAGTTGACACCACATCAAAATTTCCTTCTCATTCCTCACTGAATATAAGCATTCTACTCCATACGTTCAAAACAATACAAATTATCCAATCCACTGGGTTGCTATAGCCTGTGCTTAGCCTATAGCGTACCCAAAACATAAACACAAAACTTCACTGGAGAAGCAGAAGAAGCTGCCTAAATTTCATAATTAGGCAGTGGTACTATAATACATACGCTGAATAAGCTCCCAGTGGTTCTATTAATACATGTGCCGATTAAGTTTAATCACATTTGGGATAACCTGCTAAAATTGCTCAGGAAGACAAAATCGTTTGTAAGCACACCATCACAACTACCAACTGATTCAGATAATGAGTATGGCAATCAGTCCACTCAGACTGTTCTGGCGAAAGGACTTGCTTTTACAATCATTGATATCCAAGAGGAAGGGATAAACGAGTTATTGAAAGCACCTTGCCAGTTTTATTTGATGCTCATTCTTGAGGATAGTGACAAGATCCATAGCCTGAACCAAAACAGCACAAGATCTAACCAGTCAGACCTTCATTTTAATAGCTTATATTGAAAATTTTAGTGACCTGCAAGCTGGTATCTTCATGGCAATTTTGGTTTAAGAATTTGAACTATCCATTATATGAGTAATTATAGTGCATAAATTCAAATATAGAAGAATAACTCAATGTCCAATGCCCAATCTGTGGAAATTTGATGTATTGAATCAGATTAAATATGAAACACAGAAACAAATAATGCATCATACGTTTCAAGTAGCCAAAAAAAGAAAGAGAAGGAAGATATTCCCTAGAAGAGAAAATGAGTGGAAGAATCCTTACTTGGATCAGTAAATGTGACCAACCCGGTGCCTTTGAAATCACAATTCCAGTAGTTTCTGCCGTGAATCTGATAGTAACTATTCATTGCAAATGAAGCATGGGCATGAACGGTATTTGGATTATAGCAAGGTCCACCCTGACGAATTGAACCACAATCTGCACCACCCAACCCACAAGAAAAATCCAAGGACTCTTGAAGAACAGACGGATCAGAACTTGGTTTGGCAATGCAATAAACAGCAAAACCAAGGCCTCCCCTTGAACCTTTTGGTGGTCCTGAGAATAAAGAAATCGGGCTAGGCGGTGGGCTTGCAGGAGGTGAATATGGTGGAGGAGGAGATGCACACCAACCACAACTCAAATCTACATCATATACTTTTGAACCATCTGGGTTTAGCAGCCCAAAGTTCCTCTCAGTGGTTGGCCCTGGCTTATGGTTCTCATTAAAAAGTGCAAAAATAAAGGTCTCTATGACTCTATTAGGCCTCATTGGAGTTCCTGCATTGGAAGTAACATGTTTGATGACTCTGGTATTATAGTTTCTAGCATTGTCAGGATTCACTCCTATATCATCTGGGTCTCCTTTGGAAGGCCAACCGGTCTCAGACACAGTTACAGGGATAGTGTCATTGTGACCCAAAGCAGCCATAGCAGAGTAAATGGAATCAATTTGAGCATCTAGCATATTGTTATAGGTGAACCCTTTTGGATCTGAAACCCCTGGAGACTGCCCAAACAGCACATAGTCCAATGAAACTTCTTTGGGATTGTCTCTGTATGCAAAATAAGGATAGGCATTCACCATGAATGGAGCGCCAGTATCATCCAAGAATTTGAGGAGAGGCTTCATAATTGGTAGCAAACTAGTAGCAAATGTGGAGGCCGATGGAGGAAAGGAACTTGAAAGGATAGCCATACTATGTGGAGTAGATACCTTAATCTTGTCGTCCAATCCTAAAGCAACCAAACCAGAATGAATGTTCTGTATTGCAGGCACTAGAGCAGAGTCTAATGACCCATCACTATTTGTAAGGACCTCATTCCCTACGGTGATCAGAATTATTAAGGTTGAAGGGTAGTAAGGAGCAATCCTCTGAGCCACCCAAGCTTGGCCTGCAGTTGCGCTTTCACTTATCTTCTGCACTTTCTCATTTTCAAGACCCACAACCACTGCAATGCCAGTGTTGGCAAATGCTTGCAGTATAGAGGGCTCTGAGTTGTAGATCTTGACTCTATTGACAATGGTGTTTCCAAGCATCTTGGCTACCTGCTTTGGTGATGGCAAATTGTTCCCTTCCGTTCCATAGTTTACACCAATTCCAGGGTTTGGTTGTGGTGATGACTCCGGCTCGTTTGCCCCTGCAATGCGCAATACCAAACAACATACAAACATGACCCACATTAACTCCATTTTCGGCCTTACTGGATGCATGAACTCTTCAAATTTCAAAAACCCACATTAACACAATATGCAGCCACTGATGTTTCAAAAGACAGAGTCTGTATATATATGCAATGGATAATGAAGCTCTTAGATCGAATTCTTACCTGTTGGAATCAAAAGAACCGAAATATAGAGAGCAACCAGAAGAGTTTTACTTGAATGCAGTCTCTGAGAATCCATCTTGAACCTAGATACAGTCCCGAGACCTTCAATGTGCCTCTAGACCACTACCCTTATTGGCTTAGAATGATCAATTCTTGCATTCTCTGTGCATTACACCCATAACAGCCTCTTTGTGTGAAATTTGCTTCTGAATCCGAGAACGAGATACTGTCTAGTCCAGTCACAGGGATGAATAAAGCTACATACACCTTCCTCAAGAACAAACCTCTGATCTGAATCAACCAGGTGTGTACTATCTAATAACATGAACCGCTACTAAGTCTCTACAAAGATGCTACAGCAGCATACACACCACATGGTTATCTACCATGAAAAGCACGTAACAGTAAAATCTAGCCATTAGAGATAATTAATTAAAAGATAATGATCATAGTTTATTTATCAACTCAGGAGGAAGGGAGGCCGGCAAAATAATTCTATTTTGGGGGAATTTCAAGCCTCGCCATGATCAGTGGCCTGGGAGAGAGCGGTTACTTATGTCATTAGATTCTGTAACTAACATTAACACTTTTTAAAACAAATAACAACCAAATCGTAGGCAGTTATACACGTGTCTAACCTTACCAGGCCAAGATGCTTCTCACAGAATTGAGGGGTAATTATTTGGGTATAACAAAAGAAGAGCAGATATCCCAGAGTCTATCCGTAGCATGCTGAATAGAGTCAATACAGACTCAATAAACCCCATCTCACTGTGCCGAATATACTCAAAATATACACCCAATAATGTCTATCTGCTCCATTTTCAAAAAACTTCCCGGCGCCAAGTGGCCTTCAAAGTCATCGACAGGCACAATCAAAATGCAGGGCAAAAGCCAAAAGTTCAAATATTGCAGGCAGCTACCCCACCACCTCGTTCGCCTAAGACATTCATTACCTGTACCCAGATGCCCTTTCCCTCCCTCCAAACTTCAAAAACCAATCCCTTCCGACCATTCCCACTGCAATACGTATTGAGACTTACAAACCATAAAATTGCTTCACTATTGAAATTTCAAAATTGTATAGAGACAAATCCCCTGTGATTAAGGACAACTGCGATACCGCCTGTAGTTTGACACGGACAGTATGATGCCATCGTGTAAAGGTAGGATATGATGTGATGTTATATGGAAATTGTGCGTCCTCGGTACTCCTACAGTTGGACTTTAGTCTCTGAAAAACAGGGATTGCACATGCTAAATAATGACTTCCAACTCACTATCCACAGCATAATCATTGCACAATTTATATGAAAAAATCATCCAATGTATTCAAAAATTTCACTCAGCCGTGACTCATGAGTACTCGGCCCCCCTGGTAAGGAAAAATGGCATCAAATTAAATCTTTGGATTAAGTACATTTTGGTGTAATTTAATTACTCAGATCTCGGTGGCACGCACAGGGCCTTTTTTAGCATAAGGCTTCCAGCTCACACACAGGAAAAATGTTGGTAACAAATGGAAAGTGATTAAACCTATCTTGAATTTTACAGTCAATCTCCGTGAAACGCTCATCAACTATGGAATCGTTAAAAAGCATTTTCAGAGAATCTGCTGTTATTGGAGTTAGTGATCAGAATTGAAGCTGTTATTGGAGTTAGTGATCAGAATTGAAGCTGTTATTGGAGTTAGTGATCAGATTTGAAGTGATCATTCATGTGTTTATGAAAGCAACTTTGGATTCGAAAAAGTAAACCCTTTATTGGCAAAGAATCTGTATATAATTGGCATATAGGGAGCATCAATTCGACAAAGAAACCACATTAGCCCCGACCACCCAAGACTTGTAGCTCCATGAACACAAGACTTCCCTGGTTTGTTAGACATTTATTGTATTGTATTGTGTGGTGTGATTACATTGGAAAACTTGGAGTACATATGGTTGCACAATGCCTAAATATGCATTCCTATTGTTTATCAATCCTCCATATAGGATTAGGCTCTCCCAGGGTTTGTGAGTGTGTTAATGTTTCATTTTTTAAATTTTTTTTTGAGAAATCAAGAAATATTTTTATTTGTTAAAATATTTTTATATTTGGTTTAGTGTGTTATTATGCTATTTTTATTTTTATTTTTAAGGAAACAAAATAGTAGGATAGATTGAGGACCTTAAAGTAGGTTAATGTTTCATTTTTTTTTAAAATAGAAAAAGATTTTTATATTTATCGGAATATTTTTATGTTTGATTTAATAAGTGTGTTATCAAGTTTTTTTTGGAAGAGAATGTTATGTTGTGATTGGGTTAATAAAAGTGAGGATGTTTGAAATTTTTTAATATTTAAATTCAATTTTAAGATTTTACATTATATTTAAACTTTGAAGACTTATATTAATTATTATAAATGTGATAAAATTAGGGTGTTGACATATTTCTTTTGATGTATAAGGTTAGGAGGACACGGCATAAAATACTTCAATTTTTATGTGTAATGTGAAATTGATAAAATCAAAGAAGACTCTACTTACTAGAACCAAGACATAAACAACTTAGAAAAATACAAAACATTAGGAGGTTGCATATTGATGCTTGTATAAAAATCAAGTCTATAGATAAATGTTATATGTGATTTTGGCTAATCACAATGCAAGAAAAATGGCTATGTTATAATATATTAACAAAACTCTTTGATGAAATGATGTTAGCCAAAAAAAATAAAAAAAAAGGTGTTAACTTGAATGGATAAGGTTGATAGTCATGAGAAGGCCTATATCTAGAGGCTCAATAATATGATGGATGATAACCATTTATGCCCAAAACGTGGACATGGAATATGGAATTCAACCAACCTATAGTATGATTCTTCGTGATGTGAATACGTTAAAAGGAAAACACCTTTTAGTGATGGTTTTTGTTGAGCCTTTTAGTGTTACAATATTAGACAATTTTTTCAAAAATCCTCCATCATTCGCACTGAAGGTTTTAAAGGATGTTTGCTATAACTTTAAAAAATTTGGGCATGCACAGATTTTAGTTGAGGTTTTTTTTTCGATGTTCATTTTAACAACACATACTAGTGTGATTTTAATTAACACGCCCTAATACATATGTAAAACTAAAAGAAGAAATTATTTTATGATTATTACACATCGGGTCATTTTTTTTGGTTTTATGGCACATAGGTGCTCATATCTATTTTATGCACCAATCCTTTGCTTTTTAAATTTTCCAGTGCTCATACACCTATATACAATGTTAAAATTTACTTGGAGAGATAAATTGAGTGACACCAAAAACAAAATTAGAACAACATAATATTAATCCTAGAAAACCCCAATTTGGGGAAAAATTAGCTAATAAAATATTCGATTAGTGTCCCTTGGTCAAAAACCGTCAAATTCATTCAAGTGAACCTTTACTGGTCACATTTGTTGCACATTACAATGAAGTCTTCCCAAACCTTTTATAGGCTACATTTAATGCAATCCATGGTCATGAAACCATAGGAAAGAAAAGCCATGTGCCCGAAATCACAATTGATTGATCAAACAACTTTGATTCTTTCACTGAGTCAAGTTTACCTAACAATCCCCCACTTAAAATTTGACTTAGGGATTCCCTTAACAAATCAAGCCAAACAAGCCAAGTGATCCAACATTGCTCACCTCCAAGCCCTACCGCCCTCAAAGTTTATATCCAAGGTATTCGGTAATTTGTCATGCCCCCTTATCACTTAGGTCTAACTTCAAAATTTGCTAACAATTTCCCAAGGGTACACATGCCTTACCAGGTCTTATCGTTGTATGCCCATTTACATGTAAATTTTTTCAACTCCCTTATAATAATATATTTTTTATGTTTGAAATATACAACGAGCATGTCTTTCTTCCTCAAGTCACCTAATGCTCTCCTCTCCAGATCCATATTTTGTGGTTGCATCTCACCTTGTGAACTTACAAATCACATCCAACACTCACAAAATTATCCGTGTCCAAATCCTACAACATTGCATGATGCCACTAATTTTTATCATCGCTCGAGCTATTTCTAACATCGTTAGTATTCATTTAACCAAGTGCCACTTAGTGGCTACATCAAGATCATCCTCCTCTACATCACATTGTCAGGGCCAATGAGACCTCAACATTGCTCTTGTATTATGTAAGATTGGCCTTTGACTCCAAACTTGACATTTTCCTCAGCTCTTGCTTCATTTATCTTTGACCAAGACAACACACTCACACCTCCTTGAGAGAGATAAGGAATCATATGCTTCATCTGTAGTGACAATCCCACATAGGCCACCAAGGGGACTTATGATTTTGGAGAGAAACATATTATGATCCATGAGCAAAGTGGTGTTGACCCCATGCATGGCCATGCAATGATAAACAATGTACACTAGCGTTCCCATTATAATAATGAGCACCTTAAATGATCTCATCTTCTTGATAGTTTGTCCTCCTCCTGTGCAAAAACAAAATCAAAATAGAAAACATTTATCCTAGAAAACCCAATCCAGCGAAAAACTAGCTAACATAATATTCTACTAATGTCCCTTAGCTAAAACCCGTCAAATCCATCCAAGTGAGCCTTCACTGTCACATCCCTAGCACATTATAATGGATTTTTCCCAATCCTATTGAAGGTTTCATTACATGCAATCCACGAGCATGAAACCACGGAAAAGCAAAACCATGTGCCTGAAACCACCATTACTTGACCCAACAACTTTGCCTCTTTTAATGTGTCAAGTTTACCTAACATACAACACATACGACACTGGGGCATATTTAGTTTTGTGTGTGTGTGTGTGTGTGTGTGTATATAACAACACTTGTGCCAATATTACCATGTGCACTACAAGAACATGAAATTTTGAATATTTGATGTTAGATGTTGATGCAATTTTTTTGTTGCTAAGCACTGGTGTTTGTATTAGATTTAAAGAATTGATATGTATGTCTCATAAAAATGCATCAGTTTTTGTTTTTATGGCATACATTTTTTAGTGAGTTCAAAAGAATATAATGCAATGTTACATGTATATATCTGAATTAATTGTTTTTTACAAAATTTCAACTAATCATCTCAAAATTAGAAATATTTAATTGAATTTTATATGTTAATTATTGTGTTTTGATATAATTATTGCATTAATATGTTATCTAATGAATTATACCAATGTTATATGTAGCAATGTAAATAATCCATATATTAATTAATTAGCAACACAACAATTTAAACATTGGACAATGTAATAAAACAAGAAACACATTTAATTATATATGAATAAGAGACATGTTATCATACAAAATGGAACAGTATATGTTGGAACAGGGTCTCCTACAAAGCTATGAAACCGGTCCATCTTGTATATTTCTGATTATATTTAGTATAGCGCAGGGGTTTTGGGGTGGGTAAAAGCCCCTAAAGCATTGTAAATGGGTCAAGGGTAGACCAAGAGTCCGCAAACCACGGTTTACGGACCATTAGATGCATAGGCTAGAATAGTTTAAGTAGTTGAACCTTTTTGAGTTGTAGGGAGAGCTAAGAATGATAAGAGATTGCTGCTAAGTGCAAATCGATAGATCTAGTCAAGGTTTTTGGGTAAGGACTCCTGCTGCTGTGTGCGAGGAGGGCCTCTGTTCTGATGTGTGAGGACCCTGCTGCTGTGTGCGCAGGTTGGGTTTTTGGGGTTTTGTACGTAGATCTGGAAGATTAATGAATATGGAAGTATTGTTGCCTATCTGAATCTACTGAAATTGTTGTGATCTGAATCTGTGACGTCTTGATTACTTAGTATATGTTGTTGTTTTATTGGTTTAAGTTGCGAACCTACTTCTGTACTTATTTATGCTACGATCTGGGTTTGTTCTACTTGCTTCATACAAGAATATATGAATTAGTTGTGTATTGTTATATGAATTCTCAATTTGTTGATTTATGTGAGTAATATTGTTGTGGTGCATGTGGATGCGAAGGGAATCTAGGCTTGGTAATAATAGATTAGGTCACGATCAGGGTTAATGCAGCTCCGCTTGACTTACCCACCCTTTCCCAAGGTACAAAAACCTGGTTCCAGCACCCACCCATACTACTTCGGGTGAGACTTTGGCCTATGCAAGCAGGTCACCGCCGAAAGGGCCAGTAGTATAGGCCCGGTTTGTTGGAAAACCTTGAACATCTGAACCTGGGTTAGGACCCCTCGAGCCAAAAAATGGTTCCGTTGCCGTGACCTGGAGAATTTTGAGAGAGGGATTGGGAAATGCTAAGGCCGTACTGAAAGCCGGAGAGAAAGGAAATTGATGAATGGTTCGAACAACAAGTTCAGGAATTTTCCATAAAAGAAAACCGCAATGAGAAGTTGACCACCGAAGAGTGGAAGAATAAGTACATTTTCATAGATATCTACAAGATCTTCTTTGTAACGATTGCGATCAAGCTCCAGGAGTGGCTTGCAAGACTGGTAGAGTTTCAGAAGTGTTGGAAGGACGAGCAGATCATAGAGTGGACCCCCGAACTAATCCAGCAGCTGGGAAAGACTGATAACACCATCACTCGCACAATGGACCACTGGGTAGATAGCGTGTTAGGGGGATTTGTGACAGAATTTTCCATTGATCAGTTTGTCTCCTACTTTGAAGCAGAGCGAAGATTTTTCATAGGGTTCGGAGGTAAGTTTCTGAAGACGTTTCCATTGCTGATAAAAATATTATTATGCGAAAAGAGTATTCTGTGTAGCCATACCGAGTGAATTACCTCTGATCTAGATGGGGCACAACGTGGAGTGGAAAGTACTATAGGGCCAACCTAGAAGGAGATCGATTGGTCTATAGTCCAGTGAGGGAACCAGCTTCGCAGAGTCCTCCAGCCACACCGCTCTCAAATCAACCTAGAGGTAAGAATTCACCGACCCCTCCGCCACCGGAAGACGACATGGCTACGCACATGAAATTTTTGACCTTTAAGGCTGTGGGGGATGAAGACATGGAGCAGTTCTGGTTTGTTGCAGGATCGATATGGACTGCGCAGAACGTGGCTAGTGATGTGGTGAAAAGGGCACAGTTGTCTCTTGCTTTCGAAGGAAGAGCTTTGGACTGGTACATGGGATACATCGGCCAAAATGAAAATGCAACCATTGAAGAGATTAAGAATGCCCTGAAACAACAGTTCAAGAAACCTAAGTCCTACTCCCAAATCATGGTAGATCTAAAAGACTTCAAGCAGGGACCTTCTGAATCTGTGTGGGAGGTCGATCAACGACTAAAGAAGGTGATTAGAGAAGGGGGATTCTATTATGATGACAGATAACACATGGAATGGTTTATTGCTATGTTGCTGCCTCACCTGCGTGTACCTATGGGGCACCAAACCTTCGCATCACAAGAGAAGGCCTTGGAAGGTGCCATGAAGTTAGAAGCTGCACCTCGGGACAAGACTTAGCTGGGCGTCCAGCAGATCCAGGGATAGCTGGAAGTAATGCATGTAGAGATATAGAACCTGCGCAAGGAACGAGAGGTAGAAGCTAGCCCCAAAAGATGGTGCATACGATGCTGGGTGAATGGTCATACCAAGGATAACTGTCCTTTATTAGCAGATTATGTGCAGTTTGGGAGACCTAGCCCATTGCGCCCTAGGGAAGGCTGGGACCCTGTGGGCCGCTCTAGTACGATGATTGTCATGTCGTGGCGCACGATACTAACCACTGTCCTCACCTTCGCATACATGTTCTAGAGGTAAAAGCGGCAATGGTGTAGGTTCCATCCGGTGGGACATGACGAACGAAACTGTCGGACATACGATTTGATGATTAATCGAGGAAACCTACATGATACAATCGGACCATGCGTCACCAAGGACCCCGTGGGTATAGGCGGCTCCCCATCAAGGGGTAGGGGAGGAGGACGCGGTGGAAGTGCGGGACGGGGACGAGGTCAACTCATCTGCTATAGCGCGGAGAAGGGGCACACACGCAAGGACGCATCCACTTCAGGCAATCCCGTCGATATTGCAGACAGGTTTGGACCATGCAATTGATCTTTGCACGATATGGATTGCAAAAATGTAGGAAAAGCAATCGACACCTACGCGAGTAGAGAGCTAAGGCTTAAGCTGCGAAACCAAGACCCCGGTGAATGTGGTGACACGCAACGGGATGGCCACCGGGGCCGGAAGGGAGGAGAACGCGATGGAATCTCCGATCCGGCAGAAGCCACTATCAAACAAGAAGATGCGGACCTAAAAATGGGGAAAGAAAAATTTATCATAGCTCGCAAAGACTTTGCTCGAGGACGTAAGCAACTCTTGCCGGTTACCTGCACAACCTCAATGCGGATGCAGAGGTTGAGCCCTTTTTGTAGGCATGTATGAAGCTGCCGCGCAACCCAGGCGTAAGGGCAGGAGAACTCAGCAATAGATAGTTGCGACCCACCCCAACCTGACCCTAGAAGTCAAGGATGTGCACAAACTAAACAGGTATAAGAAATGCACCGGAAGAGAAATGCGATTGTCTGCGCAGATCGGTGACTATGAAATGAACCAAGTTATTTTGGACCTAGGGTCGGATGCGAACGTATTACCTAAGTAGACTTGGCAATGAATGGGAGAACCTAAGTTGGAATGGTCCACTATTCAGCTGCGCATGGAAAATTAGCAGAAGATCATCTCGCTAGGAAGGTTGTCTAAAGTTACGGTGGATATCATAGGAGTAAAAGCCCGCGCTGATTTTGAAGTCATAGAAATTGTAGAAGATGCGGACCCCTACCTTGCACTCTTGGGATTGGAATAGGCCATAGATATGGGCGGAATCGTCAACCTCAAAAACAGAAGCATGGTGTTTGAAAATAACGGCACAAGGGTGATAGTACCAAATTTAGATCCTGCAGAAGGTGAACGATATACAGAGCTAGTACGCGATGAAGAGGAGGTGGATGAAATTTACAAGTTGACTGCACGGGACGAGGATTGGATCAACCCCACGACGGAAGGAATACTGTGCTGGGAAAAGGACAGTGAATGCTTCTCTGACTCTGACGAGGAGATGGAGAATTGACAAAACCGGTTGCGTGATTTCTCAGCGCTACGGTGTCTTCGAGTCACAAGGGACTTCCGCCGCATTTCCTCAGAGGTAAGAGACCTACCCTACTTTGATGGTTCTGGAAAAATTAAGGAATTTTTGTGAGCATTAGAAGCAAAGGTTCCTAAGGGACGAAGGCTATGGGCCCTTAAGCTATCCCTTCGTGGAATACTTGGGCACTGGTGGGAGACACATAAGGAGGCATTCCAGGGTTGGGAGACATGTCGGGATATGATGATCCTGCGATTTGAAGCACTGACCGGCCTGTGGGTCAAGAAGTTCCTTGGATCGGAAGATCCACGCGAATATCTGTCGACATGGGAAAAACAGTGGTGTGACAAGAGGAATAAGGAGTAGGTTCACCTACTGATTCATGACCTAGGACCGATTCCATCTGCATGGTACTTAGATGCGGAGCTCCATCGACACACCTACCACTGGGGGTCATTGAAAGAAGAGTTCTTGGGAACATTTGGGTTAGTAGGGCGGGGCATGATGCTTGACGCAGCCCTACGAGACATTGACACTAGGGAGTGGGGCGAATCATATCTGTTCCTCATACCAGAATTACCCACATGGGATACATAGATATCAAGCATGGTCAACTATCGTAGCTTGGGCCCAACGAATAGTAAGGATGATTCGTGAGCTACGTTTAACTCGGGATTGGAAGGGATGTGCATGACTACCAGGCTGCGAGGAGGTTGTAATGGGATGTACCTTATGTTAAATAGGAATGAGCATACATAAGGTAGAGTTATCTTAGATGCGGTGACTCTCGCAACAAGAAGATAGCTGCGGTCACTCCTCGTCCATGTGGGGTACTACAGAAAGTTTTCTTGGGAATGTGTGCTACTGAAAAGACTTGTTCCCACAAGGGATCCGGTGCAGTTGGAAGGACACCTGTGGGGAAAACATGTCTTTGGTTGTATAGTACCTTAGGAACAAGCCTGTGTTGGGGGAGGATGCGCAAAAGGCACAGATGTTTAGTCCAAGCTCAGCAGGTACGCAGGGTGCATGTAGGGAGCGAAAAGTGTTGGGGGAACAATACAATCAGGTAAAAAGGAGAAGTTACCCTTAAACAGAGTGGGCGGTTGGAAATTAATGAAGCGATTCCTTGAGATTTTTTACCATTTCCATGATGGTAAGCTCCGAATGACACTTACCCTACTGTTGGATGACCATAGGCACTATAAAGTAGGACAACTAGCTCAGACAATAGCTCCTTATTACGCCTGTAACCTGTATGTAGTTTTTTTATGTTGTGCGATTTTTTGGGCCTGTTGCGTCCTGCTCATGGCAAAGTGACCCACTCCCACTGCCAATAGGCCCCTGGAATTAGGAACCCCTATTCCCACTAAGATAACAGCTCCTAGGCCCGCGGAAGCCTCGGTACCTATAGAGCTAGAAAAAGAGGTTGCTATCATTGGGTCAGGGGACGAAGAAATCAACAGGATAATTGCACTCTGGCTCCCTAAGTGGAGGAGTGGCCTCCGTCCTAGCAAAAAAAGTACCGAAGGGACCTGCGCCACAGAATTACCCCCTGGTATCAACCCCAAGAAAACACCGGAACCAAGCGTGAGGGGCGCGGGCGTAGCCATGGAAAGGAACACTCGGCTACTACAGGTTGCCAATATGGATGTCGGGGCTGATTTGCAACTGGCACTAATTGTGCTAGGGACTAATAACCCAGCTATCACCTCTCTCTGGACTACAAAGCAGCCAGGTGGGCCTGATATCGGGCCCCGAAAGAAGCATCATGCCCAATGCTAGGACTACGATGCGACGGTCATGCTAACTGACGGTGATCTCAAACAGATCACAGATGCAATTACACTAGCCACAGAGTAAAGCTGGGCAGTCATAGAAAAACAACAGAAGGTTGCAATTGACACCTTCCAAAGTGAGCTCCACGCCCTCTAGTGGAAGGCAGATACGCTGCAGACCATCGTGACTCAGAAGCAGGCTCCCTTGGCAATCAGCAGTACCGTGCTCGCACCAAGAGGAAGCCACCTCTATTCCTTACCTAGCACTACCCTTATAATAACCCAACCTCAAGTCGATACAGAGGTCCACTTGGACCTGGAAAAGTTGCCCACTAAGGCACCGCAAGGTCTCCACGCTGCTATAATTTGGGAGACCCACCGGCGAGACTTGGAGGTACATCAATAGCTTGGTATGGCCAAGCGGGCCCTCAAATAGAAAGATGCAGAAAAATCCCTTGCTATATCGCATTAGGTGGAGCTTGAAATGGAAATCCACGAGCTCTTCACAGAGGCTCTGGACGGAGTCCCAGTTGCAACTACACCTTGGGCCAAGGTAGGAAGTATGGTTGTATCCATCAAAGCGTCTCAGACAGAAATACAGGCCATCAAGGCACAACTAGAGAAGCAACTCTCCGACTTACAAGCTACATTGTAGCCCGCCACGTCGCTGGAGGTTCGAGCCCAGCGCGCTGCGCTGGTGGCCGAAGCAACAAACTCCATCTCATAGAAAATTTCTCAGGGCACCTAGTTGCTTGAATCAGCCATGCAGCTCTGGACTATGGTCCAGTCCCACCCAGTCCTCTGCAAGGTCAGCCAGGACTTATGACAGCAGGAAGAAGTTTTCGCGCAGGTCGAGGCTACCTTGCCCACCTTGGTGCCTGCGTAACAGTTAGCACAATTGTGAACCAAGGGCATTCTCCTGGACATGATTGAGAAACTCTAGTGTTAGAAGAACATCCTTGAGGAGTGATTAAATCCATGGGCTGCCACAGCCCTCTAGCTTTCACAAGATGTCAATGGCGCGGTCACGCAACTCAGCCAGACGTTGACAAATGTCACTATGGCCACCGAAGGGCCAACATCCCTGAAGCTCGTGGATATCGCGCAGCGTGCTGCTACTTAGAGCCAAGAAGTATTACCCCCGCTGATCGTCACCATCAACACACTACGCGCACAAGTGGAGACCCTACCATCACAGTGACTCAAGATGAGTCACAAGATTGTGTTAGGGAACTGTTGGAATAGGGTCTCCTACAAAGCTGCGAAACTGGTCCATCTTGTATATTTCTGATTATATTTATTATAGCGTAGGGGTTTTGGGGTGGGTCAAAGCCCCTAAAGCATTGTAATTGGGTCAAGGGTAGACCAAGAGTCCGCAAACCACAGTTTGCAAACCATTGAATGGATAGGCTAGAATAGTATAAGTAGTTGAACCTTTCTTAGCTGTAGAGAGAGCTAAGAATGATAAGAGATTGCTGCTAAGTGAAAATCGATAGATCTGGTCAGGGTTTCTGGGTAAGGACTTCTGCTGCTGTGTACAGACCCTGCTGTTATGTGCGCAGGTTGGGTTTTTGGGGTTTTGTACGTAGATCTGGAAGATTAATGAATATGAAAGTACTGTTGCCTATCTGAATCTACTAGAATTTCTGTGATCTGAATCTGTGATGCCTTGATTACTTAGTATATGCTACTATTTTATTGGTTTAAGTTGTGAACCTACTTGTGTACTTATTTATGCCGCGATCTTGGTTTTTTCTACTTGCTTCATACAAGAATATCTGAATTAACTGTGTATTGTTATATGAATTCTCAATCTATTGATTTCTGTGAGTAATATTGTTGTGGCGCACGTGGATGCGAAGGGAATATAGGCTTGGTAATAACAGATCGGGTCATGATCAGGGTTAGCACAGCTCTGCTTGACTTACCTACCCTCTCCCAGGGTGTGGAAACCTGGTTCCAACACCCACCCATACTACTTCGGGTGAGACTTTGGCCTGTGCAGGTAGGTCACTGCCGAAAGGGCCAGTAGTATAGGGGTTTGTTAGAAAACCTTGAACATTCGAACCTGGGTCAGGACCCCTCGAGCCAACAATACCTCATCCAAATCCATATCCACTTGGATGGATTTGCAAGGATGCTAATTTACAAGTCTCAAGAAAGTGCATGTTGCGCTTCGCCATAACAGCTCATTATGTTGATTTGGTTGAACTAGATGTGGTACTGCTTGAAATTACAGGTGTGGTGTTGGGTATTCCGTATTCATATGATAGAAAAGTGATCTTCCATCGCCATGAGAACAAGTACCATTTTTTCAAGGATGGTAAGGAGTTTATTGTGAGAGCACATCGGAAGAAGCTAGAATCGTCTTTAGTGAATGCATGGCAATTGAAAAGGCTTGTCAATGCAAGTCAAAATTTGAATTTTTTGATGGTTAAGCAAAAATATTTTGTACATAATCCTTTTCATGTTATTTCTCATGTAAATGATGATATGTTTCAATCTGAAAGTAGGTCTTCTCTGGAAGAAGATGACAAGATGTTGCAGAAAGTGCCTTGGGTGTCGATCAGTGCAAAGGGGTGCAAGAATTCAAGAAAGGGAAAAGCGTGCAAGCAAAGAGGGCACAAAGTTTAGCATGGTTCAATGTTGGTTTCAGAATGGCAAGTTGGTATGGCGAGAAAACTTGGTCAGAATTCGACGCAAATACATGGCTCATTTGGCAAGAATTCGCCATAAGGACAGTTGGCAAGGTGAATCTCAATTTCAGTTTCCTTTGAAGTTAGACCATTGTAGAAACAGTATGATTTCTGCAAATTATAGTTGTTGTTTAGTAAATTTCAAAAATTTGCATTATGACTCAGTCAAGGTTACCAACAGTCGGTTAGTGGATTCAAGGAAGAATTTATCTTTTTATGAGAAGCTCAATTTGATGAAGTCAGGAAGATTTCAGTGGTTCAAGGTTGGAAGAGTGGAGAATCAATCTCCTCATCTTCAATTTCTGTAAATCAGAGAGCTTTTGGGGTCCAAAAGCTTCCCATTTGGGAGGTGTGATGAGGTGATCATGTCCTAAGTTGAAAAAATGCTCAAAAATGGAATTGCAAAGAATTGGTTGAAACATGAAAGACTGGATAGGCATCGTCGCTACAATTATGGTCCCATGAATGACACTGAAATCCAAAATCGTATGTGAAAGTTATGCAGGTTTGAAGTTTTAAGTATCCTTCAAAAATCCAGTTTGACCAAGGTTGACTTTGACTTTGGAAAATATTAAAAAAAGAATATTCTCGAAATATTCCTTGAAATATTCTGGGAATATTCCTCGAAATATTCTGGGAATATTCCTTGGAATATTCCCTATGGGCCTATCACATTTTGACAAGTGGCAATGTTTTATTCGTGGTTGGTTTGATTATTTGTATTCTCGGCCAATCAGTGGGTGCCACGTGGCAAGCCCGGAGGCCGCCACATGGCCCTAGGCCGGTGGAAGAATTGGCATATTAAAATTTTTGTAAGCCCGTGAGGTTGAACCCTGGACCTCACCGCCACAAGTGCCACGTCCTTACCAATCCGCCTATTCCAAAGTTCTTAACAAACAATGGTGGCGGGCTTTACTTATGTTTTGAAAATTGTATGAGTCGCGGCAAATGGGGCCAGCCCCCACATCAACCGAATCCACATGACCGCTCACCCGTGACCAGGAGCAAACCCCCGGCGGTTGTATTAAACCTTATCTCCATGGGTAAAAGGGTCATGTGACCATGTTTCACGGTGGAGTTGTTAACAGATTTGGGCAGCATTTAATTCCATGTTTTCGGCGGAACAAACAGTCCATGTGACCGCCAACCTATAATATTAAATGCCACCTCTAAGGACCTAACAATTCTGGAGCGGAGTCCTTCATTCTTGGCCAGAATGCCAAATTAGCGCCCCTAACTGCAGTTAGCCCATATTTAGTGGGGTTTTCAATTGACATTGGGCAGAAATCTTGTTTTCATCATAACTTCTCCAATATTGGACGAATTTGGACGAAATTTTGGTCAATTTTGGGTATTCTGAGCATTATGGAGCCATTGGGACATGTTCCAGAGCCAAAAGAGGTTCTTTTCAGCCATTTTTTCTTCAGGGAAGCTTGGAGAGCCATCAGGGCCATGAGGGAAATGGAGCTGCATTGGGCTATACGTCACTATTTGAGGTGAAATAAAAGCCATTAATAACTTATTTCTATCTTTTGAATTCAATTTCATAGCTGGTTTTTCCTGTTTATGCCTTTCTCTCACTGTAATACCAATTTGAGCAACTTAATAGAGCAAGGACATGCCCATTGGGAGCCTTGGACCCGACAGATGTAGCCCAGGAGGGGTGAACTGCCTCATCATGTTGTTGTGTTGTTATGGTGAAGTTATGCTATTGTGTATTTCTGATTGAAGATGTTAAAAATTAATTTTAATTAAAGTTCCCTCACACATAAACTAAAAAAAACAGTTACCAAAAACACTTTGTTTAATTTGCAAGACATGATAAACACTTTGCACACTTAATTTAATGGAAATGGATACTTTGCACAACATTACAAATACTTTCATTATTAGATTAGATGGTATCATAGGTTAAGGATTTGAACCTTAGGAGATAGAGTTTTACTCAGCATTTGTTTTGTGCAAAGATATAGCTGATTGTTTGTAAGTTTTGATGCTTACTAAGCTTAAACTCAAGAGAGATGAAGGACATTTGGTTAGTGTACAAAGTTATCCATAACCAAGAAGGGTCAGAGAGCCACCTCCAAGAGCCATAGAAGCAAATTCAAGTATGTATTCAAGAGAGGGAGAAGCTCTTGAAGATATGGATCCGAAAGAAGAGGAACTGGTGTTTCGAAAGGCTTTCTTGGATATGACAGAGATGGTGAGGATAATCTACCAAGAAAGGAATGATAGGCTTGTTGGAGAAGGGTCTAAAAAATAGAAATAAGGAGAGGGTTCTTCAGGAGGAAATAAAATTGATGATAAGTCAAAGAAAGAACACAGAGGAAATGGTGATCCACCATCCCCATCTTCATCCTCTTCCTCTACATTGTCATCCTCAACTTTGGTGAATCAGTCTCACAGGTCTAAAACCACTGGTAAAAGTCCATTTTTAAAGCTTGATGTTAAATTTGAGTCTCCTATGTTTAACAGTGAAGTCAATGCAGAGAAACTTGAAAATTAGATAAGACAATTGGAAGTTTACTTGAGGATACAAAACCTTCATGAAGACGACAGCAAGATTCAATTAGCCTCTTTAAGAATGGAAGCAGTAGGATTGGTATGGTGGGAAGCCAAGACGAAGGATGAAATTTAAAAACATGGTAAGATCACTTTATCATGGGCTGAATTTATTTCTACAATTAAGCAGCAATTTTATCCATTAGCTCATTTACAAAAGGCTATCATGAATTGGCAAAGTTTTAGACAACTTAAGGGACAAAGTGTTCAAGATTACACTCAAGAGTTTAGAAGAAGGGCTTTACTACTTGGAATTGATTTGCATAGTCAATATACCTTGCAGAAATATATAGGAGGTTTACACAATTATCTTATACATACTATCCTTATGTTCAATCCTACTAGTCTAGATGAAGTTTGTGTACAAGCTACACATTTAAAGGCTAGAGATAAACAATCTTTTGATGAGAATATGGATAGTGAATTTAAAGGAAAAGGGAGGAAAAGAAATGCAAACTCTAGGAAAGAAAAAGGAAAGTTCTTTTTCAAAAACTGTTCCAAAACAAGCCACGATGAAGACCATTGCTGGAAACTTCATCCGGAGCCAAAACCAAAAAAATTTAAAAACAAAGATAAGGCCCAAGAAAAGGGTAAAACTGTTGCAACTATTGAACAAGACTTAGGGTCTGAATTAGGTGACGAAACTAAAAGCATAGCCATGGTACTAAGGAACATAAAGGAGAAATAGATTTTTAAGGAAGAAAATCCTAGTTCTAGCATGTTAAACTGTCACATAGAAGCTCAAAATGAAGAGAGGAGGATAGAGCTATTTCATGTGAGGATAATAGCCAAACACACAAATATAGACACACTATTTGATAGTGGGTCACAAGCCAATCTCATCTTAGAAGACTTAGTCAAGAAGCTAAAACTTGATACCACACCTCATCTAAAGCCATATCCACTTGGATGGATTTGCAAGGATGCTAATTTACAAGTCTCAGGAAAGTGCATGTTGTGCTTCGCCATAACAACTCATTATGTTGATTTGGTTGAATTGGATGTGGTACCACTTGACATTACATGTGTGGTGTTGGGTAGTCCATATTTATATGACAGAAAAGCGATCTTCCATCACCATGAGAACAAGTACCATTTGTTCAAGGATGGTAAGGATTTTATTGTGAGAGCACATCGAAAGACGCTAGAATCGTCTTTAGTGAATGTAGGGAAATTGAAAAGGCTTGTCAATGCAAGTCAAAATTTGACTTTGTTGATGGTTAAGAAAAACTATTTTGTACATAAACCTTTTCATGTTATTTCTTATGTAAATGATGATATGTTTCAGTCTGAAAGCAGGTAGTCTTTGGAAGAAGATGAAAAGATGTTGCAGAAAGTGCCTTGGGTGTCGATCGGTGCAGAGAAATAAGTGTCGGTGCAAAGTGGTGCAAGAATCCAAGAAAGGGAAAAGCATGCAAGAAAAGAGGGCACAAAGTTCAACATGGGTCAATGCTGGTTTCAGTCTGAAAGCAGGTAGTCTTTGGAAGAAGATGACAAGATGTTGCAGAAAGTGCCTTGGGTGTCGATCGGTGTAGAGAACTAAGTGTCGGTGCAAAGTGGTGCAAGAATCCAAGAAAGGGAAAAGCATGCAAGCAAAGAGGGCACAAAGTTCAGCATGGGTCAATGCTGGTTTCAGAATGGCAAGTTGGTATGGAAAGAAAACTTGGTCAGGATTCGACGCAAGTACATGGCTCATTTGGAAAAAATTCGCCATAAGGACAGATGGCAAGGTGAATCTCAATTTCAGTTTCCTTTGAAGTTAGACCATTATAGAAACAATATGATTTTTGCAAATTATAGTTGTTGTTCAACAAATTTCAAAAAATTGCATTATGACTCAGTCAAGGTTAGCAACGGTCGGTTAGTGGATTCAAGGAAGAATTTATCTTTTTATGAGAAGCTCAATTTGATGAAGTCAGGAATATTTCAGTGGTTCAAGGTTGGAAGAGTGGAAAATCAGTCTCCTCACCTTCAATTTCTGTAAATCAGACAGATTTTGGGGTCCAAAAGCTTCCCATTTGGGAGGTGTGATCAGGTGATCATGTCCTAACTTGAAGAAATGCTCAAAATGGAATTATTTAGAATTGGTTGAAACCTGAATGACTGGATAGCCTCGTCGTTGTGATTCTAGCGCCGCAAACGACACCCAAATCCGACATCGTATGTGAAAGTTATGCAGGTTTGAAATTTTCAGTATCCTTCAAAAATCCAGTTTGACCAAGGTTGACTTTGACTTTGGAAAATATTAAAAAACGAATATTCCAAGAATATTCCTTGAAATATTCTAGGAATATTCCTCGAAATACTCCTTGAATTATTCCCTACGGGCCTATCACATTTTGACAAGTGGCAATGTTTTATTCGTGGTTGGTTTGACTATTTGTATTCTCGACCAATCAGCGGGTGCCACGTGGCAAGCCCAGAGGCCGCCACGTGGCCCGAGGCCAGTGGAAGAATTGGCATATTAAATTTTTTGTAATTTCATGAGATTCGAACCCCAGACCTCACCAATGCAAGCGCCATGTCCTTACCAATCTGCCTATTCCAAAGTTCTTAACAAATAATGGTCGCGGGCTTTACTTATGTTTTGAAAATTGTATGGGCGGCGGCAAATGGGGCGAGCCCCCACATCAACCGAGTCCACATGACCGCTCGTCCACGACCAGGAGCAAACCCCTGATGGTTGCATTAAACCTTATCTCCGCAGGTAAAAAGGTCATGTGACCATGTTTCACGGTGGAGTTGTTAACGAATTTGGGCAGCATTTAATTCCACGTTTTTGGCAGAACAAACGATCCATGTGACTGCCAACCTATAGTATTAAATGCCACCTCTAACAGCTCGCCAATTCTAGAGCGGATTCCATCATTCTTGGCCAGATTTCCAAATTAGCGCCCCTAACTGCAGTTAGCCCACATTTAGTGGGGCTTTCAATTGACATTGGGCAGGAATCTTGTTTTCATCATAACTTCTCCAATATTGGACCAATTTGGACGAAATTTTGGTCAATTTTGGGTATTCAGAGAATTGTGGAGCCATTGGGACATGTTGCAGATCCAATAGAGGTGTTTTTCAGCCATTTTTCTCAGGGAAGCTTGGAGAGCCATCAGGGCCATGAGGGAAATGTAGCTGCATTGGCCTATACTTCATTGTTTGAGGTGAAATAAAAGCCATTCTTAGCTTATTTTTGTCTTCTAAATTCAATTTTATCTGTTTAGGCCTTTTTCTCACTATAATACCAATTTGAGAAACTTAATAGAGCAAGGACATGCCCATTGGGAGCCTTGGACCCGACAGATGTAGCCCAGGAGTGGTGAACTGCCTCATCATGTTGTTGTGTTGTTATGGTGAAGTTATGCTATTGTGTATTTCTGATTTAAGATGTTAAACAGTGATTTTAATTAACATTCCCTCATACATAAACTCAAAACTCAGTTACCAAAAACACTTTGTTTAATTTGCAAGACATGATAAACACTTTGCACACTTAATTTAATGGAAATGGATACTTTGCACAGCATTACAAATACTTTCATTTTTAGATCAACCAATTATTCAAAGTATTTTCTTTCATAAAAGATCAAGTATATTACTTTTAAAAATATCATTTGATGTTTATAACACCCCAAGCTACCAATAATAAGATAACACTTATCTATAACACCTTGTTGTAGTATTCAAAAACCCCCCATTATGATTAATAAGTAAATTTAATAAATAATGGGGACCCTTTAAAATTTTAGATGAAATCATTTTTTATGAATAAAATGGGACAATTTTAATTTTTGTTGATTTCTTAACAAGAAATATACATTATCGGGACTAAATGTCGAAGTAATGGTTCTATGAGAAAAGCACACTTAAAAGTTTTTGTTCACAATCGCAATCGCAACTTTTGTATATACCGTGCCTCCAAGAGAAAACCCTGATATGAATTCCTCGATTAAGAAATGCGAGATAGTTATAAATGCCTTAAATAATGTGAAAACATGTTTCTGCACATACAATAAGTAAAGTTCAGACCCACAATAATGCCACATTCCATATCTCACTTCGTATATCGAAGGATTCCAATTGAACATCCTCCAAATATCTTTGATCCCCAATAACCCATTCCTTCTGATACGCTGATATCCATACTTCTCCAACCTCAGATAAGACTTTCCTCCCCGATATCGCAACTATCCATATCACAACTTTCTATAACACGCATTTGATCCAGTGTTACTTTAAGAAAACCTAGATATAGAATCTCCGATAAATGTTCCCCACCTTTGTTTTATAGCTCTTACAATATTAATGACACTTATCAGGGAAATTCAATATCGCATGTTTTAGAATCTGTATCCAAAGGAAACCTCCGATAGCTGTTGACATGGATGAAAATCCATGTGAACCCATGTTTCTTCACTAAATTAACAAGTGTAACAAATTCACTCTTCTTGAAATCATAAATGATTTGATTGTTTTTGTTTAATGTTTGATTTATTTCACTCATAAAGGCATAGATAATAATCATATGAGTCATTTGCTTTAGCTATTCTCTAGTTAGCAAAGTTTGTTGCTCATTTCTATATTTTCTTCCCTATAGGCTAGTCTAGACAATCAAAATGCAAACGAAATGTATAATACTGTTAAGGGAAAGAAGAAGCCTACGACGCATCAGTCGCCTCCTTGTTTGGAAGTTACTGAAATTCTCCCACTGTTCACAGATACTATGTGCACACTAGACGCTGGAATCTCCTCATGGGAGGCTATGTATAGATTGTTTGAAGATGAGAAACCTAGAGTAGTGGAGAGAAAGGATGTAACTGATAATTCCACATCCACTTCTAAAACTACCTAGAGAGATGTGGCTAATTCTCATCTAGAAAAAATTGTTGCACGACCAAAGATTATATGATACACAAACATGGTCAAATGGGTCATAGAAAAATTGAATATTGCAGAAAGGACCTTCCTTACTTCTAAGTAGATTGTAATTTGGAATTCACTCGTGAGGATTTGAGGAAAATGTATTGATGAGCTCCATCATTAGACATATTTGGAGGGGCTAATGGTCACCTTTTTGCCTTCTTAGATCTCTTTTTCTTGCATTTTTAATATTATTTGGTTTTGTGATGCTAGTATAGGTGGTGATTAAGGCTAACAGACTTTGAGTGCCTAATATGAGGTTTAGTGTAGAAAATCATGATTTATTAAGCATTTTTATAAGGATTTTATCATAAAGACTTGGAGGAGACAGCGAGGAGAAATTATTGGAGGATTTTCCACCCTCCTTAACTCTCATAGGCATCCAAATGATCCCAAAGATTCTCTTCAAGAAATTCGAATTCCAAAGGAAGCCAAAGGATCCCCAAGGATTCTCTCCAGCAATTCAAATTCCAGGGGCAACCAAGCACTCAATCTTTGTTTACTTGGAGTAAAGTGGACTCAATCACTATTTTCTAGGGAGCTATTGGTAGTTGCCTTGTAGAATAAGTAGAGTAGAGATTGAGCTAGGAAGAGTTAGTAAGTTAGTCTATTCTAGTTGGAAATCTATTGCAAGTTATTGAGTTTTTATTATTTCAGTGACCAAACTCTCAGAGATGTATGAGGTTACTCTTTTAATGAAATGAGCAGAATGATTTCCTTTTACTGATTTTAAATTTCACAGAGCTAGGCTTGTGGGTTAGGAACCAATCCACATGCCTCAGCCTCTCTGTTGTACCTGTTCTTTTATTTTTGTTATTTTGTTAGCTCCATATTCTGATAATTGCATTTATGTTTCAAGTTGTTGCTTTGTTTTTCTTTCAGTAGGTTGTTGTAGTTTTACATTTGTTTTTGAGTAGTAGAATAGAGGAAAAACTCCAAAAGATGTGGTCAAGCCTTCCCCTGTCATCTCTGTCAATAGAGTTCGAGTAGGGTAGACCTTCCCACAGACCAAAAACATTGATTTATGTTCACTATTTCCATCTTTGTTATACGCCTCGAAATCGTGCTTCTGCGCCTCCATTTCCTCTTGTTTTTTGCTCATTTTCAACTGTTGCACCCAACTTTTCCCCTAACAACACTTAAACCCTTCATCCACCTTATTCCTTTGTTTTTCTTATTCAATGTTGCCTTTACCTTTTTAACGTTAATTGCTAGAAAAAACCATCGAAACCCGTCTTCCGCATTTCCTCCTCGAAATCCCCGCTACTGTACTTCGCATTTGGCACTTCGCATTGTTTACGTCGTTCCCTTTAACACTTACCACTCTTCTCGCTGATCGCGATATTACAACATCGCATATCGGGGATCGCAAACTTTTCCCGTTTCCTTTCCAATTTACCGCAATTCCTGCATCGTAATCACACTTTGCAACTCTTTTCCCTTTTCTTTAAGACTTACCACTCATCATTGTTGATTGCGATCTTAGGATATTGAATATTGCAAATCGCACCATTCCCTTGTTTCCTTTACACTTACTGCTCATTCTGCCGAATGCGATATTAGCCCCGCCTCCACATCACCACTATGCATTGCACATTAGAAATCACATTTCTCATTTCTTCCTTAATGCTTACCACTCCAATTTTGTGAAGTTGCGATTACGATATCGCATATCCCAACTTTTTCCTCCATCGCATATTTCCATTCATTTCCGCTCCAAAGCCATTTCTTCCATATTATAAGGTTTTATAATGTTTTAACCCCCACTTTCCACTTCTAAGCCTTGTTTCATGCACTAAGCCCTCAATTCGCCACTTTAGCCCTTTTCTTCCCTCCAAGCTGCAAATCAACCCCTTTTCAAGTAGAATTAAGTCATGGATAGCTTAGTTACATGGATAGAAGCATGTTAGATAGACTATAGGATAAGTAGAGTGAATTTAGCTAATTTTCCAATTTAAGTGTGGCTTAGAATTAGTTTCCTTTCTGCCATCTATTTTTAGCAAGTTAGCTTAGTTTCTTTTCATTCATTTCCTTTATGCCAATTAAATTAGTTTCATTCTTGTCATTTATTTTCAGCACTTTAGTTTAATTTCCTTTCTGTCATTTCCTTCCAGTAATTTACTTTCCAGTTCTTATCATAGTTTAATAAATAGCACCCTTTCATAAATCAGAAGAGGGTGACATGAGAATAATGCATATGTTGTGCATATAGCACTGTCACCTCCAAGTTTGTACAAACTCCAGGTTGATAAAGTAAAGTAGGGCAGCCCCTAGGAGTTGCAGAACTCTTGGTGCAATACCATGGCTCACTAATTTTTGTTGTCATCTCCGGGGAGGTGTCTAGTACATGCTTTGATTTTGTTTTTAAGCTTTATTTTTGTATCATTTCAGAAATATTGAAAAAAGTTAAAAAAAAAATATCTGATTTTCATGCCTCGTAGGACTAGGAATACTCAAAGACAAACCTTACCTAAAACCCCTACATCACCTCCTAGCCACCCTTCACTCTTCTTAGTGGTAGTGAGATTGAACCCCCTCTAGGAGAGCCTTCTGAAATATTTTGAGGATCCTATTGGGGAAGAAGAAGAAGAAGATCTCGTTTCAACTGAGGGACTTACTTCACCTACCTTAATCATGGATGGGGTCGAGAAAGCCTTTCCCATAAGAGAGGCAGATGGGGAAACTAAGATGAAAAACATTAGCCCCTCAACTCTTCCACACTTCCATGGACTTACCGCTGAGGACCCTGACACATTCATGTTTGAATTAGTTGTTGTCTGTAGGACTTATGACTACACATCTGATGATTAGAAGTTGAAGCTATTCCCATCCACCCTTAAGGATGCAGCCTTGTGTTGGTTCATGGGTATGCCTGGGGAAAGCATCACTACCTAGACACAGATGGAAGAAACCTTCAACAACAAGTACAAATACTAGTGTAGGTCCAAGGAAACTAAGGATGAGATATTTAGGATGACTGTAGGGCTTGATGAGTCCCTAAAGGACTATGAAGAGAGGTTTCAATTAAACTATAAGAGAGCCAACTGTACTCTTGATCCTGCATCACTTAAACTTGTAATTCTTCAAGGGATCAGATAAGAGATGATAGAAACCTTGAATATTCTATCAAGAGGAGATATCTACCAACTACCTTATGAAACAATAAAAAATTTCTTCTGGAACCATTCTAGGGCATGTAGGAAGAAGGGCAGAGCTAGCCAGAATACATATAATACCCCTTCCTCTTCCACCTCCATCAAACATGAGATTGGAAACATGCTAGAGGACTTCAAGAGTGACATGTTGCACACCTTTTCTTTGCAAATGGACACAATCCAGGTCAAAAGAAAGCAAGAGGAAGAAAAAAGAGACTTGGCCATCTTTTGTTCTAGATGTACCCGGAAGCACCCAAGGAATGAATTTCCATTGAATGTCATAGAGGTTTGCTTATTCTGTGAAGAGAATCATGCCACAGAAAAGTGTCCATCCTTACTTGGAATGAAGGTTGTATATCAAGGTGGGGAAGAAATTCCAGAGAAACTTTGTTTCATCAACTAGAGAAGGCCTCACGCCCTCGGCCATATCAACAAGGTATTGAAGGTGCACCATACTCTTACTATCACAACAATCAGAGTGCACCCATGCAACCTTGGTACACCCCCACTCCTCCATCCTGGTATACACCTCCTACTTGGCCTTACAGCCCTTCATATCATCCTCAGCCAATAAACCAACCATTCCAACAGTATGTTCCACAACAACCTCAGTGGAACAATCCATCCCAAGGGTGGAGGCCTCAAAAAAATCAACCACCTACTCTAATTCCTCCACCTCAACCTAAACCTCATCTTACTCATGTTTCTCCACATAGACTACCCCAAATACCCGCACAACCCAATCCAAACCCGAACAACAGACCAGCACAATAGGCTCCCAGTGGAGAAACAACCTATCCAGCTTATGTTGTGGAGATACATGAGGTTAATCCCAGGTTGGGAAGTGTACTCCTAGAAAACCATCCTCCATATCCACCTATAGAGGTTGAGGATGAAATGGAAGAAGATAACACTCAAATCCAACCACCTCCTTTTCCTAAGTGCTTGTTCCACCCTAGTCAGCACGCCCCAGAAGAGACTGAACTCCTGGGAGAATTGGAAAATTTGTGTGCAAAGATATCAATACTCCAGGCCATGAAGGATTTCCCTATCTACAATAGGCGCATCAAATAAAATTGCTTCAAGAAACCTGGGAGAAGGAGGAGAGATACCCTCACCATCAATGTGGTAGGACAACTATCTGAACTAATGCTGGGAAGGGTGATATTTCCAAAGTACCTGGACCCAGGTAGTCAGTTGTTGATGTACATATAAATGGTGTCATATTCCCCAACACTATGATTGATCTAGGGGCTACCATCAACGTCATGAACAAGGAAACTATGTTGAAACTTAATCTCCAAGGGACTTTGAGGAAAATCACAATAGTCCTGCAACTTGCAGATCGGTCCACAGTAACTCTGGAAGGAATGGGTGAGGATTTCATGGTTACCATTGACTCTTGGGAGTATCCTAAAGATTTCCTTGTCCTGCAACCAAAAACCAAGTTTAATGGTTACCCTCTCATCTTAGGGAGACCTTGGTTAGCCACTGCCGATGCTTATATTAATTGTTGGGTCAGAAACATGACTATCAAAAATGGGCCTTTGTCTCAAAAACTAATGTTATATCCTCCAGCCCAACCTTCCATTGATCATGATCTCCATATATGGTTGGAGCGTGAAGAAGATGAGTTATATAACACTACCCTTACATGTACCATAGATTTTATTCTTAGAGGTGGGCTACTTGATGAAGATGAACTCATCGACCATGCCATTCAAAACCAGTCCCCCACTAACATTCCTCTCGAAACCTTAGTCAAAGACTCTACAATCCAACCTTGGATGGAAGTGCCCTAAGTTGAGTCGACCACTGAAACCACCAAGGATATTGAGTTTAGCCCATCCAAATCTCTAAAAATAAACCCAAACCTCTTGAATGAAGAAGAGGAGCAGCTATGCCAGCTTTTGAAATAAAATCTTGAAGCATTTTCTTGGGATTACAAGGACATGAAAGGGGTGCATCCTTTAGTATGCATACATCACATTTACATCAAAGAGGGATGCAAGCCTTTGAGATAGCCCCAAAGAAGGATGAACCTGGCTCTAAAGGACATAGTCAAAGAAGAGCTGCAGAAGCTATTGGATGTAGGGTTCATATATCCTATATCCGACAGTGAGTGGGTATCTCCTCTTGTCCTAGTCCCGAAGAAGAATGGGAAGTGGCGAATTTGTGTTGATTATCGAGAACTTAACATAACCACCAAGAAATACCATTTCCCTTTGCCCTTTATTGATGAAGTCCTGGATGTCTTTACGGGGAAGTCGAGGTTCTTTTCCTTCTTAGATGGGTTCAGTGGGTACAATTAGATTCAAATCAGCCCTGAAGAATAGGATAAGACTACTTTCACCTGCCCTTGGGATACCTTTACTTATAGAGTCCTACCCTTTGGGTCATGGAATGCCCCAGCTACCTTCAAAAGAGCTATCCTAAGCATCTTTTCTGAGCTAGTCCATGACTCCGTTGAAATCTACATGGATGATTTAACACCATACGGGGATGAATTCGAGGAAGCTCTCTCCAATTTGGGTAAAGTACTAAGAAGGTGCATTGATATGCATCTCTCCTTGAGCCCAGAGAAGTGTGAATTCCTAAAGAAAGCAGGGGTGGTATTAGGACACTCCATCTCCCAAGCAGGAATACAGGTAGACCCAAAAAAAATCACCATCATCAAAAGGGTACCTGCTCCTCAAAACAAGAAAGATTTTAGGAGTTTCTTAGGCTTAGGTCATTACTATAGAAGGTTCATCAAAGATTTCAGCAAGATGGCTTTACCATTATTTGGTTTATTAGCCAAAGATTCTGAGTTTATTTGGTCTAGTCCTTATCAAGAGGCTTTCGAGCTCATTAAGAGAAATTTTCCTACTGCCCCCATCCTTCTAGGTCCAAATTGGGCTCTACCTTTCCACATCCACATGGATGCATATGACAAAGATGTAGGGGCAGCATTTGGAAAATTAGAGGAAAAAAACCCTTATGCCATTTATTTCATTAGTAAGAATTTGTCAAAGGCCGGGCTGAATTATACTGTTACTGAGAAGGAGATGTTAGCCATTGTCCATGCTTTGAACAAATTCAAGCATTATGTAACTGGATATCAGACCTTTGTTCACACTAACCATGCAGCCATCAAGTATTTAATGAACAAATTGGATGTTAATGCTAGAATAATTAGATGGTTGTTACTTTTGCAGCAATTTGATTTGACTATTATTGATAAACCTGGAAAGGAGAATGTTGTTGCAGATTTTTTTTCCAGGTTAGATCTCCCTAGAGGAGAAGAAGGAATGGTGGATGAGCAGCTGCTCGATGAACACCTCTTTTTTATATCAGCACTCTCACCATGGTTTTCTGATATAGCCAACTACTTGGTTGCTGGGAGACTCCCTCCTAATATTTCATTCAAGGAGAGGAGAAGAATCATCAGAAAAAGTGCCCCTGTCACATGGATTTGGGGAAACCTTTTCAAGCTAGGCCCTAATCAAATCCTAAGAATATGTGTGAGGGAGGAAGAAGTTTTTGATATCCTCTCTGCATATCATGACAACCTATGTGGAGGCCACTCTACTGCAAAAATAACTGCTTGCAAAGTTTTGCAGGTAGGATACTATTGGCCTACCCTTCATCAAGATTCCAAAAGATACACCAGCAGGTGTGACCAGTGCCAGAGGATGGGGAAACCCACACAAAGGGATGAAATTCCTTTACAACCTCAGGTGGCTCTAGAGCCATTTGATAAGGGGGGCATGGACTTTGTTGGACCTATCGATCCACCATCTGGAAAAAAGAAGTATATCATAGTCTACACTGATTACCTGACAAAGTGGGCTGAAAAAAAAGCAGTGAAGGTAGCAACCAAGGAGAAAGTAGAATAATTTCTGAGGGAGAATGTGTTTTACAAGTTTGGGTGCCCGAGAGAAATAGTCACTGACCAGGGAGCACAATTCACCTCTCACCTCATTGAGAATCTTTTGAGGAAGCACAAGATTAAGAATAGAATTTATACTTCCTATCACCCTCAAGCGAATGGAAAAGTAGAAGCAACTAACAGATATTTAGAGAGAATCCTCACAAAGGTTGTCAGCAGCGGCAGAAAATATCGGGCAGACATATTGGTGGAAGCTACTTGGGCCTACAACACTACTTGGAAGACAACAATAGGATTCACTCCTTATGAACTAGTCTATGGTAAGAAAGCTCTACTTTCAGTTAAGTTTGAATTCAATACTTTAAGAATGGTAGCTAAAATAAATCTAGATCTATAAAATGCCCAAAAAGAGAGGTTTTTGCAACTGAATGGAGTGGATGAGTTCAAAATGCAAGAAATTTTGCACACAAAGGTAGTTCGACTGCAAAGGAAGGTCTGGCATGAAAAAAACATCAAAGAAAAGACCTTCCAAGAAGGATATTGGGTGTTGTTGTATGATTCAAGATTTAAATATTTCAAAGGAAATCTGATGACAAGATGGTTGGGATATTACACAGTGGAAAAGTGTTCTGATAATGGTGCAGTTCAAATCAGAACCATAGATGAGGAAGGAATCCCCTTGCTCGTCAATGGTCACAGACTCAAAATTTACAAGAAGCCTTTATCAACATCAGAGTTCATAAGTTCAATAAACAGAGAGGTGTATGTGACGGGAAACTCCATAGTTTCCCACACCTTCTAAAAAAAAAAGATCCATGGGTGAAAACCTCTCTAAGGCACCCAAGGCAAGCTTGTGGGTTGAAAACATCAATGGAGGCAGCTCACTTGCTCAAAAGGGAAAAAAAAGAGAATAAAAAGAATAAAAAAAAGAGAATAAAGATCCATAGGTGAAAACCTCTCTGAGGCGTGCAAGGCAAGCCTATGGGTTGAAAACCTCCATGGAGGAAGCCCACTTACTTTTGAAAAAAGAAAAAAAAATAATAAAATAAAATAAAAATTACATTTTCATCTCTATGTTTGTTGTTTTACATGTTATTAATGGTTTATAGAAACATAGGGAAGCATTCATCATCTTTTCCTTTCTTCTATTTTACCATCCATACCCCATCATTCACTCCATTCATTCTTATAACTTCCTCCATAAACTCCATGCACCACATTCCTCCATTCCTTAGCACAATGTATCAAGGAAAGCAAGACACAAACTGCTACGGACATTCGGGAATTCCTGTAGCATAGACATATATTCTTGAACAACAAGAAAAACGAGGAAGGAACTGATAAATAAAACCCCATGCAAAACAAGAGTGCCACCCATGGCATCTGGAGCATCCCCACGTAGCATCTCCAACACGAATAAATAGCAATAAAAGACCAGCAACTCACTCAGAGAGCTACCCACTCAGCAAAGCTGCTCATTCAGAGAACAATAAAAAGTGAAGAACGCAGCATCTAAAAAGGCTTGTCTCCTCAATTCCAGCTCTTGCAAATTCCTTGACAACAACAGGTAAGCTTAGATATTGCTTTGCACCCCTCGCTATGCATCCATAATAGCCAGAAATAATTAAATTTGTAGACTTAGAGTTTAAGGGGCAGAAAGGTGGCCAGTTAGCTTGGCCACCATAATGAAGTAGGACTAGGGAGAATTGCAAAGTCACGCCACCTGGGCATGCAAAAGAAAAGAGTTTAAATCAATCGGAGTAGAGGAAAATGAGGGGAGGAAACACACAGTCCATCAAGAATTAACAGGGAGAAGAAAACAATGGTCTCTAAAGAAAATTGGAGATGAACCTGAGTTACATAAGCACTCCAGAATGAGCTACGTCATCTAATAATAAAGAGGGCCTGTCTCATCCAAACCAGTAAATTGAAATTTTTAAAGGGAAAGAGACTGACGGAAGCCCGCAGTGCTTAGAGAACCTATAGAAGAAGAGGAATAGAAGAAGAAGAACCAACAGAGAAGAAGATCCAGAAGAAGAACCAGAGGAGGAACAAGAAGAAGAAGAGAAAGAGACAAAGGGCTAAGGAAATATAGAAGATATGGCAATAGAATTCATAGAGGTAGCAGAAAGTGAGCAAGGAGAAAACTCACAGCACAGCACCATGTCCCCTCAATACAAAGAAGTAGTTGCCATCATAGCTCCTCTGAGAAAAAAGAGAAAAAGGCATACTTATATGTATTTTAGAGCTGAAAAGCATCAGAGAGAGTTAAGAAATTCTCCTGCAAGCCCAATCATCATTGAAGAATCACCAAGGGAGGAGGAAAGAATTGAAGAAATATTCCTGAAGGAGCAACTGCAAAAGGCACAGGCAGAGAATGTAGCAATGAAGGAGCAATTGCAACAAAAAGGGCAACAAGTAGCCACCATGGAAGAATTATGCATAAATCCTTTCAATACAGGTTCCCTTCTGACTCATATGTTGTGTACCTCAAGGAGCAATGACTTCTATTTCAAATCAAAACTCTAGCCTCCCATATATCACTACCTTTCCAAGATTGTAGGCAATTCATGAATTTATACAAGCAAGCTAACACGGCTGATTAGGCAAAGATGGCAGAGTTTTATGTGCATAAACTTGTGTTAAAAAATCTGGATATTTGGGACACCAATCCTACAATGGGGGATATGTAGTTAATGGCTCTAGTATCTTGGATGGTGAATGAGAACACTAGAGAAAAAGAGATATGGAGGGTCATGAGACGCAAAAATATTGAACCCTTATATCTCAGATCATAATTGTTTAGCTCAAGAGGATTCATTCTTAACCATCGAGAGATTGAAAGGGACCCTACACTGGTTGAAAGCTACCTTTAGGCTCAAACATAGGTAATAGGACACTTTGATGATGTTTCTAGGAAAATAGAAGATGAGTGCATCATGGCCAGCTAGAGGAGATGGAACAACCTCCCTCACAACCTCAAGAAAATGGAATACCATACTCCAGAAAGACTGAGGAATGCATTGGAAAGGGCACCATTATACAAGAGGGCCATGCAGGCTAAAAGTATCTGATGGTTGGGATTGAAGCTCAGCCCACCTTTGCTGTTGGGACTAAATGATGAAAAGGAAACAGATGCACAAAATAGAGAATGGGAGAATGCAAAAAAGAATAATGGTTTTTACCCCCTTGGGGAAACTCCCACACTTCTTCCTCAGGAAATTAGGGGGGGTATCAAAGCTTTGAAGGAAATGCAGGAGGAGGATAAGTTGCTCAGAGGATGAGCAACCATTCAATAGGGGAGTGATGATGAGATCCATCATTAGAAATATTTGGAGGGGCTAATGGCACTAGTACATTTGGTCAAAATTACGACACTTTAGTTCCGACACTTTTGACGTATTGTCGAAAATTTCCCCAATTTTTATCAATTTTTTAAATCCCGCCAACAACCGTCGCTATACTGACATATAGGGACATCGTTGGTATTGCGACGTTTAGGAACATCGTCGGTACACCGATGGTTCGGGACACAACGTCGGAAATGTGACGTTTGTAAGACATGAGTCGGTATTGCAACATTTGGAGACAAGCGTCGCTATTGCGGCATTTAGAGACACTTTTCGATAGTGCAACGGTATTGGATACAAACGTCGGTATTGCAACGGTTTGTGGACAACCATAGATATTGCGACGGTTTGGGGATAAACATTGCAGTAGCGATGTGTAGAGACACTTGTCGGTAGTGCGACAGAATTGGGGACAACTGTCGGTATTGCGATGTGTGAGGACAACCATTGGTATTACGACGGTTTGTGGACGTGTTGACCAAACGTCGAAATAGCATTACAAAATTATAAGGGATACTAATCGAGAAGGAATCCAAAAATAACACATGCATATAAACATATTTGTTTATTTTTGGATTTGTGTTATTTTTCTTAGGATATGTGACACTGTATTGGAATACATTGTCTAGGGATACATGATAGTGTGCTATATGATGAGAAGGAATCCACATCATCATCATATGCCACATGAACCAATTCTTGAGGTTAACAAGCTGGTTAGAACACATTTTTTAGGGAAGTTAGCTTCAAGAGTAGCTATATTTTGAAATAATTCCCAAATTTTCCTTGAATCTATGCCATTAAATGCAGAATGACTATGATATTTTAAAAATGAGGTCATATTAGAAAATTGGGCAAAACTTGACCTAGTTATGATGCTACTAAAATTTTTCATAGGAAAAATATTACTATGTTTTGACCACACATCATCCACACATGTGAGTGGGCATATTTTAGATTTCACTTCTTCTCTTTCACTAGTCCACTTATGTGTTTGAGTTGGTTGAGGTGGTTATTTTAGGACATATTTTTTTATTGGCTCAAAATGGTTTTAGACCATGCAACTGAGAATGCTTCTTGTTTTAGCTCATATTTTTCCTTGAGAAAATTCTATTGGCACATGATATTAGACTATCACACGGTTTTGTACTAAAAGTTTTGCAAGGCATCATATATATATATATATATATATATATATATATATATCAAGAGGGCTTCTCTCTCATTTATAATTGTTAGAATAAACTGGAAGAACTTATTTTCCTAGCTAAAGCTCTTGTGTGAGACTTGTCTTAACTTTGAGTAAATGTTATAGAGAAATGATAGAGGGTTTTTTATATTGCCACATTCTAGGAAGAAAGCAACTACTACAACAATCAAACAAATGCATTAGAGTTAATGTATATTTTTGGTCTCTCATTTTTATTGAAATTATAATATTTAATTGTTTTACAAGGCATAGATACTTCGAGACTCTATTTATCTCTCTATGCTTGATTAAATTTTGTGTTATAATACTTAGGCTAAACCTTCTTACGATTAGTCTCCCTTAGAATTTTGTAACTTATCGTTGAAAGCAAAAATTAAATCATTAAATGGTAAACTTTCTTATTCCATTATGATTTTCCATTTTTTTTTTGTATTTTCTTACTTCTCTTTCCCATTTTCTAAGCTTTTCAAGTCTTTGAAAGGAACAATGAAATTAGAAAATGGTAAACTTTCTTATTCCAATACCATTTTTCATTTTCTTTTCTATTTTTTTACTTTCCCTTTCCCATTTTCTAAGTTTTTTAATTATTTGGAAGCAAAAATGAAATTAGAAAATGGTAAACTTTCTTATTCCATTATGATTTTTCATTTTCTTTTCTATTTTTTTACTTTTCCTTTCTCATTTTCTAAGCTTTTTTTAAAGCAAAACTTAAATTAAAAAATGGTAAAATTTCTTATTCCATTATATTTTTCCATTTTCTTTTGTATTTTCTTACCTTTTATGTGTAAATATTTCTATTAATATCATCTATTATTGAATATTTCTAACCCTCTCACGGATCACTAAATTAAGTTTTGTAATTTGTTTTATACAAATTTTATATAATATATTATTTTAAAATTTAAAATTTGAAAAAAAAATGGTTCACTTTAAAATTTTAAATTTGAAGAGTTTTTGTTGATGGTGAAGACTTTGTATCATAATGGTAATATGATGGATCTCATTCATTGTCAAAACACCCCTAATCACTTCCATGAGGAAGCAACCACCATGGAAACCTTGTGGAACAAGAGCATTGTAACATAGCACAATATACATCGCAACTCCAAGTAGAGTGAAACACCCTTAAATCATGCATAGTGTGCCCGAATAATGGTAATGTGATCTCCCTCAATATCAACAATATTATGTGTCCCAATACTTTCATGTGCCTTAATTACCATGACCAAGCAAAGTTAGTTAAGATCAACATCCCTTTTAGCTATAAGAGCATATCACTTGGTGCAGGTTGCAATATGTGTCATAAACTTTGTGATTCAGCTTCTCAGCGAAGGCCTCTTGACCTTAAGGACTTGGAATTCTAGCCATTCTCTACCTTCAATAGCTCTCCCTCTCTAGCCTTCTACTCGAACTTTCTATTGCCCTCTCCTATATTCATGCATGCCATCCCTTTAACCTTTTTGCAAGCTTTAAAGAATAGAAGTGGAGATAGTGTTCTTCGAAGAAAACATTAGAGGTGGAAAACAAATTGAAGAGGGGAAACGGGTCATGGTAAAGTTTATTTCCCTTGCAAAAAATGTTGTATGAGAAATAATGTTAGAGTTTTAATAGCAACAACAACAATGCATTGTAGGAAATATGGGCACATTGATGGTGGATCGAATGATTATCATCCCGTGGTCATTAATTATCTATCTTCATTTTGATTATATCGTAAAATTTTATATTATTTTAATATTTTTTATATACGCACTAATGTTTAATGATTGTTTGTAATTTTCATAAAGGCATAGTTGCCCCCCAACTTTTTCCAGAACCAACTTCCACAGCTAAATAGTAGTAGATTAGATGATGTTGCACCAGTACGAGAGAATATTGCAGCAAATATTAGTATTGGAAATGATGTTGTACAAGGTGAAGAACATGAAGCGAATGATGAAGACGATTTTAATGATCCCATGGAGGTAGATGACGACAATAATGAGAGAGTTCACATTAATGATGGGACAAATAAAATGCTCCAAGACTTGTATGGTGAGTCAGATGATGATGGTGGAGATAGTGACGGTATTTATGATGTACCTCTGATTGAAACATCAAATGAATGAATTTTTGAGCACTCAAATGCAACTCTTCTCTCTGTTACATTGTTGCTGGTGAACTTAAAGGTTATGAATAACTTGTCGAACAGATGTATGACATAGATCCTAAGGTATGAAATATGTTTATATAATCACATATATGTAAATGTTGATTATTTTCCATTTTTTAGTTGTAATAAATGTGTAAAATAATAATTCAATACTTATATATGATTAATAATCTTTACATTAACTAGTTTTTGTTAATGTTGTAGATTGTTGGGTGAATTTTTGTTACCATCGCAAAATACTTTGCCTTGAACATATCGAGATCTACGTGCTATTATGAAATACTTTGGAATGGAATATAACACTATAGATGCATGTCCTAAATATGATATTATATATTACGGAGAACATGTGTCGAAAACAGAATGTCTAAAATGTGGTACCAATAGATATCGAACAGATCAACTAACAAAAAAGGTGCCTCAAAAGGTTCTTTGTCATATTCCCATAATTCCATGTTTGCAATGAATGTTCAGGTGTAAGAGCATAGCACAGTTTATGGATTACCATTCAAAGAATAGAAGTGGAGATGGTGTTCTTCGAATGCCTGCAGATGGTTCTGCATTTAGAGAAATCAAGGAAAAATATGTAGATTTTAAAAATGAACCTCATAATGTCAGCCTTTCATTGGAAGCTAATGGTGTTAATCCATTCGGAGAGCTTAGATCTACTTACTCAGTGTGGCCTATTTTCGTTATCAACAATAACATTCCTCCTTGGATGTCAATAAAGAGGGAGAACATAATGTTGAATATGATTATTCCAGGTATTTGATACATTATTTTTTTGAATGTAACATTTTCATTTCTCTCGTTGTTTGCATAATATCTTTTATTTCTTTACTTACTTATATATATATATATATCATGGTAGTAATTGTGTACCATAATTTTGAACAATTAGGTAAGTACTAGGTCAAAGATATGAACGTATATATTGAGCCTCTTATCAATGAGGTAATAAAGTTATGGCATGGCATCACTATGTATGACATCACTAAACCAATCAAGAAGAAGAGATTTCAATGTCATGGAATGCTTGTATGGACAATTCATGATGCCCCAGGACTAACACATTTTTGTGGTGTGTAATATTTCGTTGCACTTTAATATAATATATAGTTATATAAATTAGATATACCATATTGCATGTTTTAAAAATGATCTCATAGTATAATTGTTATTGATACATCAATTGCAAGTCTTCAAACAAAGGGTAGATTTGCATGTCCAGTTTGTGGCCCTAAGATGAAGTATCGTCATTTGCTAGACTTAGGAAAGATGGTGGTTGATGAGTTTAGTCACTTCCTCTCTAGGAACCATAAGTATTGTACTATTGAAAAACATATTTTCAATGATAAAAAAGAAACTAGATTAAAACCACGAAGAATGACACCTTGGTTGTGGAAGTTGGATTATAACAGAATTAATAATCGTAAAGCAGCTAGTACGTAATTTGCCTATATCTATATATATATATATATATATATATTGTTTATGTAATGTTTGGAATTTTTGTTTTAATTAATAAATTTATTTTATTGTATTTGATAATTATTGTTCTAATTTATTTTATTCTTTGATATCAAGGTCGTCGTTGTGAAGGTACTAATATTGTACTTCCACCTGGAATGAAATGTTATCCTTCTCAATTCATGAGGTTGCCCTACTATGAGGACCTAAAAATAGCTCATTTGTTTGATACAATGCATATCGGGAAGAATGTGACAAAAACATTATGGTGAATCATAGATGGTGCTCATGATAGAGATAAAATTGACAAAAAATGTGCTGACATTGAGAAATTGAATCATGCAATGAAAAGTGTGATTGACAGATCAAATAACAATGGAGGTTGAAATTATAATAATATTCCATGGTTATTAACAGAACAACAAAGAAATGATGTAAAAGAGATCGTTAGAAGAATTAAATTTCCAACAGTTTTTGCTTGAAACATAAATAATATCTTAATGAAGAAAGGTGACTTCAGTGGGGTGAAAACACATGATTGGCATACCTTTGTTAAGGTAATTTTTTTGGTATACATTTTTGTATATTATTGCTTGAATACATTTTTTAAATTTTCCTTTTTTCTATTTAATTTGGAAACCAATAACGATTCATTTTTTATTGGTATAGTATGTTCTACCTGTATCTCTCCCAAACGACTTTGACAACAATGTCAAACAAGTTATATATGGTCTTAGTAAATACATGAGGTAAGTAGTTTTGATTTAAAAGAAAAATCTCGCTAAAATTTCTTTTTGTAGTTAATGACATGATGTGTTAATTTACTTGTAATGTAATATATATTATGTTTCATTGAAATAACCTTGCATAATGATTTGCAGATGGTTGTCATTGAAATAAATCCATTAAGATGAAATAAAGTACGACGTAGCGTAAGCTGCATTTGCCCACATTCTGCATATAAAAATACTTATCTTATTATGCCCAGGAATTTACATTTCCATATTTAATGAAACTTTTTCTTTCAATCATAAACCAAGGTTATGAAATCTGTTCACATGTCTTTATGCAGAATTAATTTCCTTCAGTTAAGCATATAATATAAACCATTTTTTAAACCGACTTAAAATGAAATTTCCACTCCTTTTATGATTTCGATTTTAAACAAAACACTCCAACAAAATTATATTTGAGTCCCACACTTATCATCAACGCACCTTTTTCGGCGATCTATCCATACCAATCCATCCAACGGAAATCGCATTTTAACCAACACACTATTTAACGTTTTTGAACTTATGTGAAATAGGCGGTTTTGACATTCAAGTCAAAACTACGTGTCATCACTTGACCACTATCGCATTCCTCAATTTAATTCCGCTTACCTCTTTAACTTTATGCGAAAAACCTTTGGTGGTTTCCAAAACTACTCTTCATTCCTTTGCACCATAAACTCATGTTCTCTACCTTCATCTTACGCATAGTTGTTTCCTTTTTATACTACACCAATCAACTTCTTCCACAACAAATCCAAACACAAACCTTTTCGACCTGTACATGTATTCCATAAAACCCAGAAATGGTTTTGGAAAATTCCACTTAGAGATGGTTTAATTAAATTAATTAATCGTTTTTTAATGTTATCCTAAGTCTAAACTTAGGGAAATTGATTAACTAAAGGGTATTAATTAAAATAAGTGTGAATCTTATAGATAAAGTCGTGGATCACCTCCAAGTTAGTCTTAGCCCTTGATTATGTTTTAATCTTGGTCGTTGAAGAGTCAACAGAAGAATATAAGAAAGGGGGTGAGGGGCCTATGGAAGACACATTGAGACACTTGAGCCATTGAGCATTTTTGAATTTGTGTGAGGAGAAACAGCTTTTGATCAGAATCGAATCACTAGCACAGGGTTTGCTACGTGATTTTGATTCAGTGATCAGATTCAGAGAGGGGCAGAAGCAAAGACTAGTTAGGAGGAATAGGAGTGCATTTTAGAGAGAGGCAGTAGTGACACAAAGAGAGACAGCGTAGGTTTTTGAAGAGGTGACGCATACCCTGCAGGAAATCACGTTGAAGCAGCGCAGTGTCTCTTGGAGTCAGTCCAGAGATAGCTAGAGGCTGTGGTTTTTGAGCTACGAGGGCAAAAATATAGTCTTAGATCATCTATATCAGTTGCAGAGGAAGGTGACGCAGTTAGTCAAGCTTGCCCACATAGGCTTATGCAGTTCTAGTGTAGGCAATCACGCAGCGGTAGTGAGGGCTTCACTAACACTGTCAAATCAGCCAGAGACTTACAGAGTGAGGTATATCTCACATTTTTCATCATATTGTCTAGATTTCTCTGAAGGGTTTTCTGGATGTTGGCACCCTAGTTGTATTGAAGATTCTGCTGCTTAATAATACAAACCCTCAGATCTGCTACACCAGTTTTCCTAAGTTGCATTTTTCCGGGGACTTAGTCCAAAAACAACTGTGTCAAATGTGGATGTTTTTCATTGTATTTTGTTCAGATTTTTTCAGCACTTAGATTTATTCCATAGCATTATTTGTGTGGACTGCTTCAGAAATTAATTTGATATTTCACTGTAATGAAATAATTAAGAAACATAATAGAAGAAGTAATTCAGATTTTTTATAGTAGGAATCCGGATCTAGGATTTTTCACATATCATTACCCTAAAAACACAGGATGCTATCATGATCATAGCGTACATGTAACTCCACACGAGGAGGATATTGTAGTCAAATTGCACGTCTAAGACCTCAATTTCTATAAGGACTATTTTTCGGCCAAGTGTACTAGTACATTCTGGAAAATACCTCCAAGTGCTGATGGGCACCCATCATATGCTCTGAGCATAATGTTGGATGGTTTCAGTTTGGGCGATCCAAGCTTCTGCCAAAATGTTTTGGACATGATGCAAGTGGATTCTCCTTCATCCACGATGCAACAGTGGATGGTGATGTTTTGAACTGAAACTGGTATTTGGAAAGTGACTAGAGAAGGAAGCCTTGGGCCTGCCTTGTCTAGATCGAAAACTGTTAGGCGACAATCTACAGGGTCGATCATGCCTAAAGAGGAAAGTAAGGCTTTCCACTGTGTTGGGCATGATTGCAATACTTCCAATGCTGACATGGTTGTTGGAGACTTAGCTAGGTCATCCACTATACTATAGCTATGAGCAAATTTATAATGATGCCCTGCGTGCCTTTTCAGTCCTTCAATTTTTTTCGACATGGACTCAGTTATGACTTTGGAAATGATTAATGACACAGAAGGTGCACTTGTAATCGTGCCTGAAGGGTTGGTTTCCGAGGGTGTGGCGTAGTTCCTATTCTGTGTTTGGAAGAACAATTCTTCTTCAGCCATGTAGATATTGTGGTTGTTTCCTCCGGTGTTTTTTTGGGGTGGTTGTTGCTGCCGGGTGTTAACCACTCCCTGATGGGGGAAGGGTTATTGCATCAATGCATGCGGTTGTTTTTGTCCCCCTTGCCCTCAGTTACCCTGAAGTCATTTAAACTTGGGGAGTTCGGAACAGTGGTTGATGCAATGGCCATATTCACGACATATTGCACAAGAATGATTTGTCCTTAGACTGGTTGTATTGTTTTTCCTTTGTGAGTTATTGGTTGATTCTTGGTTCTCATTCCGGTTGGAGTCTCCCACAGCTTGACATCATGAGGGGTGTTGCTAGTTGTTGCCCCCCTGTCCAAACAAAACCTTTTAAGTGTGTTTTTCTCTTAGAACCATTACTTCAACATTTAGTCACGATAATGTATATTTCTTGTTAAAATGTCAACTAAAACTAAAATTGTCCCATTTTATTCATAAAAAAGGATTCCATCAATGTACTAATATTTAGTATCAGTGAGACATACCTATTTTGCTTGAAAAGGTCCTTAAAATACTGAGCCATTGAGTCAATCCAATCCTTTGAACCCCAACATTCCCTGATATCCATAGTGCAATTGAGATCTCCAACAACAATTAAATTTTGAATATCTAGTAGAATGCCAGTGTCCTCTAGTTTTCCACAAAATGCTCTCCTATTGCATTATGGGGCATAGAAAATTTTAATTTGCTGGCTAGTGCCCATGCAATGTAGAAATAACATCATACTAGCCCCAAATATGTAAGCCAATAAAGAACACTTTTTGGGGTTGCATATAACTGCAAGTCCTCGTAAAGAACCAACACAGCTGATGGTGCATGCGCACCACTTCGGGAAATTTTTCAAGAGCACCTCACAAATCTTAGAGTTCTCCATATAGTATCTTCTAGTAGAGCGTGAGACAAGCCTGTAGTTTTAATATTACAATTCAGGGATCTAACAGTCATGGATGATCCCATACCCCTGATATTAAGTGATATTATTTTCATTATGGAGAGGAAGAGATGGGAAACTTTGCTCTAAGGTCCTAAAATTCACAATCATCAATATGATATTTTCCCTAAGAAGATGGGTCAGGGTCAAAAGGAGGGAGAAGAGTCTCCTCTAGAACTATCGAGAATCTTCCATTTAAATCAGCATAAATACTCCCACAAAGAGCTAATTTCTTGAACTTAACCTCCTTCTTCTCATTGATAGGGCCATTTTTGTTCATTTTCTGAGAAGGAGAAGGATCCATTTCATAGAATTTTTTTTTTATAGTCAGTGGTTCAAGGCTCATAGAGGATATGCCAAGGATATTATCGAGCTCAACATACGCTAATAGAGGGTAAAGCACCTTCTTGTAGGCTGGGTTGTGACGAATTGGAGATACGAGAGAGTTATCAGTAGTATTCTGAATAGATCTTAAAGTAGAATCTTCTGTAGGAACCAGCCTAGTCTCTTTATGTGCCCCTAATAGAGACATCCCATTTCCATGTTGTTGAGAGAGTAAGGCTGAGGACTATATGGGAATTTCCACAATAGAGTCATCCACAACGTTTGGCATTGAGATCAAGAATGAGTCCCTCTGCCCATCCATATTCTACCAACGCCCCCAGGATATCTGTCATCACGCATGCTTCTCCACTCTTTTTCCATGCATCCACCATTAAACTGCAGAGGACATCCAACAATTAAATGTCCAATTTTACAACATCCAAGGCAACGAAATGGGACTCCCCAAAAATCCACTTGTTTCCTGATGGAAGAGTTTCCCCAGAATATGTTGAATGCCCCCAGAACATTTATTTTTATTAAATGTAGGGCTCTAAACCGCTATCTCAGTGTTCTATGCCCGCAGCTGAGGGTCTGAATACCCTAGAACCCCACCTGTGCCCTAAATCCATCCAACCAACGACCTTAGCAACTAAGCCACTACCTCAACAAGGCTATCTCATGGCTTTACCTCAGCAGAGCCGCTACCTCAACCTTTCCAGCCAATGACTTTGGCTCAATAGACCCAAATCTGAAATGTGCCTCAGTCTGTGATCTAGATCTCCTACGTGAACCTCTTGTGACATGCATGTGCGAGCTAGAAATAGAAAATATGAACAAAAACCAAAACATCATGAAGAAGATCTCATGAGAGAATGTGTGCAAATTAACTTCGGGTCACTTCTATTTATAACTTTGTAAGGGACCAGTTGGGGCTTTGACCAAATCAACATGCGGTTAGGTCGACCCATAAAATAATAAAATAATTCATAACTTAACTTCCTCTTAACCGATTGGGATAATATATAGGTCAATTTTGATCCTCTCGAAAAGAGGAATCTAATATTAATCATCTAATCTAAGCTATCTAATGTGGAATTTGACCCTAGTTGCAAAAATTAACACTCCTTCTCAACTAGAAAGAATTCCACTATGCAATATATGCTTGTATATCTCTGCATCAAGGTGTCATCACGACTCCACTCCATGTGTTGGAATTTTCTCAAATCTAGAAGAAGAAGAATCGGGGAGAAATAGCTTCCACCTGCATCTAGCAATAGGATAATGCATCTCACAAGGGAAAACATCTTTGACCCTAGAATCTCATCGAGGAGCTCAATCTCGACCCAGAATCACAAAAGGGGAGAAAATCTCAACCCAATCTTGTCACCTACAGATCTTCCCATCAATGACTCTCATCATTCAAGTGGTATAACACCTGCATCATAATCCACTTGGGTTTTACACCCCAAGTATGTTCTTAACTTGTTGGCTAAATGAGGAGCGGTATTCCCGACAAGCCCTGCTTGTTGGTATGATGCCAACTAGGGTATACTCTACATATACTAGATAGGGGAGCAACATTCTCTGACCCTATGAAGATAGGGGAGAAACACTATGAACATTGGGTAACAGATAGGCAGGTTCCATATTTTCCAGAAATCCCTCAACCCCAGGAGCCCTTCATCTTAGTTGCTCACCCCGAGAGCTGAAGCAGAGTAGGAAGAGCTTTCTCAATGTCCTCGATCAGTATTTCCCCTTATCTAGAGGGGCTACATCCATCAGTCCAAGTTGTTCTTTGAAAACCAGGAACTTCCCTTTCGGTAATTCCTTAATGAGAATATATGTTGTCTGATCATCAGTCACAATTTATTGGAGTCTTATAGCTCCTCTCTGCACCATGTAATGGGTGAAGTGTTATCAAATCTCGATATGCTTGGACTTTTCATGAAATACATGATTCTTTGCCAAACTAATCTTGATCTTGTTATCACAGTATATCATTGTGGTGTCTAACACTTGACCAAGGATCTCACCAAAGAGCTTCCTTAACCACACAACTTCCAAACTTGTTGTGCTAGCAGCAATGTACTCCGCTTTTGTGGTGCTTAGTGCTACTGACTTTCATTTCTTTCTCATCTAGGATATCATGACAAAACCAATACTGAAGCAACATCCAAATGTACTCTTTCTATCGGTGAATTTACCTGCCCATTTAGCATAAATGTATCCATGAAGTTGGATATCTTCAATAGAGTATCTCAAACCAAGTGTGATTTATCCATGTAAGTATCTCAATACATGCTTGGCTGATATCCAATGCGCATGAAGGGGCTTAATCATGAACAAAATCAATGTGTTTACTGCATAACATATATCCGAAAGGGTTTTCATAAGGAACATCAGAGCCCCAATCAACTATCTATACTCGGATGGATTCACTAGATCAGGTCCAGTTGTTTTACCACACTACTTCTTGAAGTTCATTTCCATCGGAGTGACGTCCATGGTTTTACACTCGGTCATACCAAACCTTTCCAACAACTTTACCACATACTTTATCTGTGAGAGAAACATTTCGCCAGCCCTTTTCCATAACTCAAGGCCGAAAAAGTAATGCATGAGACCGAGTTCTTTCATCTTAAATTCAAAGGCTAGCTTCCTCTTGCATTTGATTATCAATGGTTCACTTATTGTTAAGAATAAATCATCAACATGTAGAACCAGAATTAGAGGCATACCATAAACAACCTTAAAATAAAGGTTGGGATCAACACTACTTCTACTGAAACCCAGTTTCATTAGATAGCTGTCAATGTGAGCATACCAAGCTTGGGGAGATTGCTTCAATCTGTACAATGCTTTCTTCAACTTGCAAACATGTGTTGTGTGAGCTTCCACTTCAAATCCCTATGGCTATTCCACATAGACTTATTCCTATACCATACCATGGAGGAATGCAATCTTTACATCCATCTGATGAAGTATCCATCCTTGACTAGCAACAAAGGAAATATCGAGTGGATATTTGTTTATCAAGCCACGAGAGCAAATATATCATCGTAATCTTTTCCCTCTTTTTGAGAGAAACCATGAGATACGAACCTCACTTTATACTTCAATGCTACCATCGATTCCATGCTTGATTTTGAACAATCACTTCGAAGTCACAACAAACTTCCCATGCGGCCTCAGCACAACATCCCATACATCGTTTTTCACGATCGATTCATATTTGATCAAGTGATCATGTCCTAAGTTGAAAAAATGCTCAAAATGGAATTGCTCAGAATCGGTTGAAACCTAAACGACCGATAGGCTTCGTTGCTGTGATTCTGGCGCCATGAACGATACTCAAATCCAACATCGTATGTGAAAGTTATGCAGGTTTGAAGTTTTAAGTATCCTTCAAAAATCTAGTTTGACCAAGGTTGACTTTGACTTTGGAAAATATTAAAAAAAGGATATTTTGGGAATATTCTAGGAATATTCCTCAGAATATTCTCTGCAGGCCTATCACATTTTGATAAGTGGCAATGTTTTATTCGTGGTTGGTTTGACTATTTGTATTCTCAGCCAATCAGCGGGTGCCACGTGGCAAGTCCGGAGGCCACCACGTGGCCCCAGGCTGGTGGAAAAATTGGTATATTAAAAATTTTGTAATTCTGTGAGGTTCGAACCCTGGACCTCACCGCCGCAAGCGCCACGTCCTTACTGATTTGCCTATTCCAAAGTTCTCAACAAACAATGGTGGCAGGCTTTACTTATGTTTTGAAAATTTTATGGGCGGTGGCAAATGGGGGCCAGCCTCCACATCAACCGACTCCAGATGACCGCTCGCCCGCGACCAGGAGCAAACCCCTAGTGGTTGTATTAAAGCTTATCTCCATGGGTAAAATGGTCATGTGACCATGTTTCATGGTGGAGTTGTTAACTTATTTAGGCAGCATTTAATTCCACGTTTTCGGCGGAACAAACGGTCCATGTGACCGCCAACCTATAATATTAAATTCCACCTCTAACAGCCTACCAATTTTGGAGCAGAGTCCATCATTCTTGTCCAGATTTCCAAATTAGCGCCCCTAACTACAGTTAGCCCACATTTAGTGGGGTTTTCAATTGACATTGGGCAGAAATCGTGTTTTCATCATAACTTCTCCAATATTGGACCAATTTGGACAAAATTTTGGTCAATTTTGGGTATTCTGAGCATTATGGAGCCATTGGGATAGGTTGTAGAGCCAACAGATGTGTTTTTCAGCCATTATTTCTTAAGGTAAGCTTGGAGAGCCATAAGGGCCATGAGGGAAATGGAGTTGCATTGGGCTACACTTCACTGTTTGAGGTGAAATAAAAGCCATTCTTAGCTTATTTCTATCTTCTAAATTCAATTTCATAGCTAGTTTTTCCTGTTTATGCCTTTTTCTCACTGTAATACCAATTTGAGCAAATTAATAGAGCAAGGACATGCCCATTAGGAGCCTTGGACCCGGCAGATGTAGCCCAGGAGGGGTGAACTACCTCATCATGTTGCTGTGTTGTTATGGTGAAGTTATGATGCTGTGTATTTCTAATTTCAGATGTTAAATAGTAATTTTAATTAACATTCCCTCACACATAAACTCAAAAAAACAGTTACCAAAAACACTTTGTTTAATTTGAAAGACATGATAAACACTTTGCACACTTAATTTAATGGAAATGGATACTTTGCACAGCATTACAAATACTTTCATTTTCAGATCAGATGGTATCATAGCTTAAGTATTTGAGCCTTAGAAGCTAGAGTTTTACTCAGCATTTGTTTTGTGCAAAGATATAGTTGATTGTTTGCAAGTTTTGATGCTTACTAGGCTTAAACTCAAGAGAGGTGAAGGACATTTGGTTAGTGTACAAAGTAATTCACAACCAAGAATGGTCAGAGAGCCACCTCCAAGAGCCATAGAAGCAGATTCAAGCATGTCTTCAAGAGAGGGAGAAGCTCCTGAAGATATGGATCCCAAAGAAGAGGAACGGGTGTTCTGAAAGGCTTTCTTGGATATGACGGAGATGGTGAGGATACTCTACCAAGAAAGGAATGATAGGCTTGTTGGAGAAGGGTCTAAAAACCAGAAAGAAGGAGAGGGTTCTTCAAGAGGAAAGAAAAGCAATGATAAGTCAAAGAAAGGACACGGAGGAAATGGTGATCCACCATTCCCATCTTCATCCTCTTCCTCTACATCATCATCCTCAACTTCGGTGAATCAATCTCACAAGTCTAAAACCACTAGTAAAAGTCTATTTTTAAAGCTTGATGTTAAATTTTAGTTGCCTATGTTTAACGGTGAAGTCAATGCAGAGGAAATTAACAATTGGATAAGACAATTGGAAGCTTACTTAAGGATACAAAACCTTCATGAAGACGACACCGAGATTCAATTCACCTCTTTAAGAATGGAAGGAGTAGCATTGGTATGGTGGGAATCCAAGACCAAGGATGAAATTAAAAAACATGGTAAGATCACTTTATCATGGGCTGAATTTATTTCCACAATTAAGCAGCAATTTTATCCATTAGCTCATTTACAAAAGGCTATCATGAATTGGCAAAGTTTTAGACAACTTAAGGGAAAAAGTGTTCAAGATTACACTCAAGAGTTTAGAAGAAGGGCATTACTACTTGGAATTGATTTGCATAGTCAAGATACCTTGCTGAAATATATAGGAGGTTTACACAATTATCTTATACATACTATCCTTATGTTCAATCCTAATAGTCTAGACGAAGTTTGTGTACAAGATATGCATTTAGAGGCTAGAGGTAAACAATATTTTGATGAGAATATGGATAGTGAATTTAAAGGCAAAGGGAGGAAAAGAAATGAAAACTATAGGAAAGAAAAAGGAAAGTTATTTTGTAAAAACTATTCCAAAAAAAGCCACGATGAAGACCATTGCTGGAAAATTCATCTGGAGCTGAAACCAGAAAAATTTAAAAACAAAGATAAGGCCCAAGAAAAGGGTAAAACCGTTGCAACTGTTGAACAAGACTTAGGGTCTGAATCAGGTGACGAAACTAAAAGCATAGCCATGGTACTAAGGAACATAAAGGGGAAAGAGAATTTTAAGGAAACAAATCCCAGTTCTAGCATGTTAAATTGTCACATAGAAGCTCAAAATGAAGAGAGGATGATAGAGTTGTTTCATGTGAGGATAGTAGCCAAACACACAAAGATAGACACACTATTTGATAGTGGGTCACAAGCGAATCTCATCTCAGAAGACTTAGTCAAGAAGCTGAAACTTGAGACCACACTTCATACAAAGCCATATCCACTTGGATGGATTTGCAAGGATGCTAATTTACAAGTCTCAAGAAAATGCATGTTGCACTTCACCATAACAGCTCATTATGTTGATTTGGTTGAACTGGATGTGGTACCGCTTGAAATCATAGGTGTGGTGTTAGGTAGTCCATATTTATATGACAGAAAAGTGATCTTCCATCGCCATGAGAACAAGTACCATTTGTTCAAGGATGGTAAGGAGTTTATTGTGAGAGCACATCGGAAGAAGCTGGAATTGTCTTTAGTGAATGCAGGGCAATTGAAAAGGCTTGTCAATGCAAGTCAAAATTTGAATTTTTTGATGGTTAAGCAAAAAGATTTTTTACATAATATTTTTCATGTTATTGTTGATGTAAATGATGATATGTTTCAGTCTGAAAGCAAGTCGTCTTTGGAAGAAGATGACAAGATGTTGTAGAAAGTGCCTTGGGTGTCGATCAGTGCAGAGAACGAAGTGTCGATGCAAAGTGGTGCAAGAATCCAAGAAAGGGAAAAGCATTCAAGCAAAGAGGGCACAAAGTTCAGCATGGGTCAATGCTGGTTTCAGAATGGCAAGTTGATATGGTGAGAAAACTTGGTCGGGATTCGATGCAAGTACATGGCTCATTTGGCAAAAATTCGTTATAAGGATAGTTGGTAAGGTGAATCTCAATTTCAGTTTCTTTTGAAGTTAGACCATTGTAGAAACAATATGATTTCTGCAAATTATAGTTGTTGTTCAACAAATTTCAAAAAATTTCATTATGACTCAGTCAAGGTTAGCAATGGTCAGTTGGTGGATTTAAGCAAGAATTTATCTTTTTATGAGAATCTCAATTTTGATGAAGTCAGGAAGATTTCAGTGGTTCAAGGTTGGAAGAGTGGAGAATCAGTATCCTCCTCTTCAATTTCTGTAAATCAGAGAGCTTTTGGGGTCCAAAATATTCCCATTTGGGAGATCAGGTGATCATGTCTTAAGTTGAAAAAATGCTCAAAAATGGAATTGCTCAGAATTGGTTGAAACCTGAATGACCGGATAGGCCTCATTCTTGTGATTCTCGCACCATGAACAACACTCAAATCCGACATCGTATGTGAAAGTTATGCAAGTTTGAAGTTTTGAGTATCCTTCAAAAATCCAGTTTGACCAAGGTTGACTTTGACTTTGGAAAATATTAAAAAAAAAATTCTGGGAATATTCCTCAAAATATTCCTTGCGGGCCTATCACATTTTGACAAGTGGCAATTTTTTATTCGTGGTTGGTTTGACTATTTGTATTCTCGACCAATCAGCGGGTGCCACATGGCAAGCCCAGAGGCCGCCACGTGGCCCCAGGCTGGTGGAAGAATTGGCATATTAAAATTTTTGTAAGTCCGTGAGGTTCGAACCCTGGACCTCACCACCACAAGCGCCACGTCCTTACCGATCCGCCTATTCCAAAGTTCTTAACAAACAATGGTGGCGGGCTTTACTTCTGTTTTGAAAATTGTATGGGCGACGGCAAATGGGGGCCAGCCCCCACATCAAGTGACTCCCCATGACCGCTTGCCCATGACCAGGAGAAAACCCTCGGCGGTTGTATTAAACCTTATCTCCGCAGGTAAAAGGGTCATGTGACCATGTTTCACAGTGGAGTTGTTAACAGATTTGTGCAGCATTTAATTCCACGTTTTCGGCAGAACAAACGGTCCATGTGACCGCCAACCTATAATATTAAATGCCACCTCTAACAGCTCGCCAATTCTGGAGCGGAGTCCGTAATTCTTGGCCAAATTTCCAAATTAGTGCCCCTAACTGCAATTAGCCCACATTTAGTGGGGTTTTCAATTGACATTGGGCATAAATCTTGTTTTCATCATAACTTCTCCAATATTGGACCAATTTGGACGAAATTTTGGTCAATTTTCGGTATTCTGAGCATTTTGGAGCCATTGGGACAGGTTGGAGAGCCAACAGAGGTGTTTTTCAGCCATTTTTTCTTCAAGGAATCTTGGAGAGCCATCAGGGCCATGAGGGAAATGGAGCTGCATTGGGCTATACTTCACTGTTTGAGGTGAAATAAAAGCCATTCTTAGCTTATTTATATCTTCTGAATTCAATTTCACAGCTGGTTTTGCCTATTTAGGCCTTTTTCTCGCTATAGTACCAATTTGAGCAACTTAATAGAGCAAGGACATGCCTATTGGGAGCCTTGGACCCGGCTGATGTAGCCCAAGAGGGGTGAACTGCATCATCATATTGTTGTGTTGTTATGGTGAAGTTATGCTACTGTGCATTTCTGATTTAAGATGTTAAACATTAATTTTAATTAACATTCCCTCACACATAAACTCAAAAAAACAGTTACCAAAAACACTTTGTTTAATTTGCAAGACATGATAAACACTTTGCACACTTAATTTAATGGAAATGGATACTTTGCACATCATTACAAATACTTTCATTTTTAGATCAATATTCTTCAACCACGGCATCCTTCGAGGCTTGTCTTTGACTCCTTCTTCAAATGAGGATGGTGCAACTTGTATCAAGGTACTCATAGTTTCAACATAACCCTGATTCCTGCAAGGTTCCTTCCTTTCCCTGAATGATCGACGAACAATAATACTCCTTCCATTGTCTTGCAGAGTGTCGGGAAGCAAAAGTGGTATTTTCCTTGATGGAGGATCACTGGGAGGTGGATCTAATGGATCCATAGGATCCATGGGTGTATCATCATTATCCGACTCAGGCATAGAGGGATATATAGAATATCCTTATCATCAGAGAAGAAGGTAGTCGAATCAATATTCACCAAACATGGTATGAGGGAAGACTTTACAAGGAACGAGTCAAGCCTTTTAGCAATTCATTCAACTCCAGATCTACCATTTCTCCAAGTGGGACAAATTGGATTGGGGGCAATGTCCAGTAGGACCTTTTAGTTGAAAAGGTCCTTAAAATACCCAACCATTGAGTCAGCCTGGTCCTTTGAACCTCATCATTCCTCGATCTCCATAGTGCAATTGAGATCTCCAACAACAATTAAATTTTGAATGTCTAGAATGCCACTGTCATCCAGTTTTCCACAAAATGCTCACCTATTGCAGTATGGGGCGTAGATGTTCAAAATTTGAATTTGCTGGCTAGTGGCCATGCAATGTACAAATAACATCATACTGACCCCAAATATGTAAGCCAATAAAGAGCACTTTTTGGGGTTCCATACAGCTGCAAGTCCTCCTAAAGAGCTAACATAGCTGATGTTACATGTGCACCACTTGGGGCAAATTCTCAACAGCATCTCACAAATCTTAGAGTTCTTCATCATGGTCTCTTGTAGTAGAACGTGAGTCGAGTCCTTAGTTTTAATATTACAATTCATGGATCTAATAGTCATGGGTGATCCATACCCATGATATTAAGTGAGATTATTTTCATTATGGAGAGGAAGAGATGGGAAACTTTGCTCTAAGGTCCTAAGATTCACAGTCATCAATAGGGGATTTCCCATAAGAAGATGGGTCAGGGTCGAAAGGAGGGATAAGAGTCTCCTCTAGAGCTGTCGAGGATCTTCCATTTAAATTAGCATCAATACCCCCATAAAAAGCTAATTTCTTGAACTTAACCTCCTTTTTCTCATTGATGGGACCATTTTTGTTCATTTTCTGAGCAGGAGAAAGATCCCTTTCATAGATTTTTTTTTTTATAGTGAGCGGTTCAAGGCTCATAGAGGATATGCAAGGGATATTCTCGAGCTCAACTTCTTGTGCTAGCAGCAATGTACTCTGCTTCCGCGGTGCTTAGTGCTACTGACTTTTGTTTCTTGCTAATCCAGGATATCATGACAAAACCAAGACTGAAGCAACATCTAGATGTACTCTTTCTATCAGAACATTACCTGCCCATTTAGCATCAGTGTATCCATGAATTTGGATATCTCAAACCAAGTGTGATTGATCCATGTAAGTATCTCAATACATGCTTGGCTGCTATCCAATGCGCATGAAGGGGCTTAATCATGAACATAATCAATGTGTTTATTACATAACATATATCTGGAAGGGTGTTCATAAGGAACATCAGAGCCCCAATAAATTGTCTATACTCGGATGGATTTACTAGATTAGGTCCAGTTGTTTTACCACACTACTTCTTGAAGTTAATTTCCATCGAAGTGACGTCCAGTTTTTTGCACTCGGACATACCAAACCTTTCCAACAGCTTTACCACATACTTTCTCTGTGAGAGAAAGATTTCACCATGCCTTTCCCATAACTCAAGGCCCAAAAAGTAATGCATTACATCGAGTTCTTTCATCTTGAATTCAAAGGCTAACTTCCTCTTGCATTTGATTATCAATGGCTCACTTCTTGTTAAGAATAAATCATCAACATGTAGAACCAGAATCAGAGGCATACCATGAACAACCTTAAAATAAAGGTTGGGATCAATACTTCTTCTAGTGAAACCCAGTTTCATTAGATAGCTGTCAATGTGAGCATACCAAGCTCGGGGAGATTGCTTCAATCTGTACAATGCTTTCTTCAACCCTCAAACATGTGTTGTGCGATCTTCCACTTCAAATCTCTGTGGCTATTCCACATAGAATTATTCCTTAGCATACCATGGAAGGATGCAAGCTTTACATCCATTTGATGAAGTGTCCATCCTTGACTAGCAACAAGGGAAATTATCGAGCAGATAGTTGTATATCGAGCCAAAAGAGAAAATATATCATTGTAATCTTCCCCCTCTTTCTGAGAGAAACCACAAGCTATGAAACTCACTTTATACTTTTCGATGCTACCATCGATTCCATGCTTGATTTTGAACAATCATTTCAAAGTCACAACAGACTTCCCATGCGGCCTCGGCACAACATCCCATACATCGTTTTTCACAATCGATGCATATTCTTCGGCCATGGCATCCTTCTAGGCTTGTTCTTTGACTTCTTCTTCAAATGAGGATGGTGCAGCTTGTATCATGGTACACATAGCTGCAACATAACCCTGATTCCTGCAAGGTTCCTTCCTTTCTCTGAATGATCGACGAACAATAATACTCCTTTCATTGTTTTATAGAGTGTCGCGAAGCAAAAGCGGTCTTTTCCTTAAAGGAGGATCACTGGGAGGTGGATCTAATGGATCCCTAGGATCCATGGGTGTATCATCATTATCTGACTCAATCATAAAAAGGATATATAGAATATCCTTATTGTCAGAGAAGAAGGTATTCGAATCAATATTCACCAAACATGGTACCAGAGAAGAGTTTACAAGGAACCAGTCAAGCCTTTTAGCAATTCCCTCAACTCTAGATCTACCATTTCTCCAAGTGGGACAAATTGGATTGGGGGCAGTGTCCAGTAGGAACTTTCGGTTGAAAAGTTCCTTAAAATACCCATCCATTGAGTGAGCCCAACCCTTTGAACCCCAAAATTCCATAGTGCAATTGAAATCTCCAACAACAATTAAATTTTGAATGTCTAGAATGCCATTGTCATCCAGTTTCCACAAAATGCTCTCCGATTGCAGTATGGGGCATAGATGTTCAAAATTTGAATTCGCTGGCTAGTGCCCATGCAATGTACAAATAGCATCATACTAGCCCCAAATATGTAAGCCAATAAAGAGCACTTTTTGGGGTTCCATATAGTTGCAAGTCCTCCTAAAGAACCAATAGAGCATATGGTACATGTGCACCACCTGGGGCAAATTTTCAAGAGCACCTCACAAATCTTAGAGTTCTTCATCATGGTCTCTTGTAGTAGAACGTGATTCGAGTCCTTAGTTTGAATATTAGAATTCAGGGATCTAATAGTCATGGGTGATCCCATACCCCTGATATTAAGTGAGATTATTTTAATTATGGAAAGGGAGAAATGGGAAACTTTGCTCTAAGGTACTAAAATTCAAAGTCATCATTAGGAGATTTTTCCTAAGAAGATAGGTCAGGGTCGGAAGGAGGGAAAAGATTCTCCTCTATAGCTGTCGAGAATCTTCCATTTAAATCAACATCAATACCCCCACAAAGAGCTAATTTCTTGAACTTAACCTCCTTTTTCTCCCTATAGGGCCGTTCTTGTTCATTTTCTGAGTAGGAGAAGGATCCCTTTCATAGATTATTATTTTTTTTTATAGTCAGCGGTTCAAGGCTCATAGAGGATATGCCAGGGATATTCTCGAGTTCAACATCCGCTAATAGAGCGGAAAGCACCTTCTTCTAGGCTGGGTTGTGACGACTTGGAGATAACAGAGCGTTATCAGTAGTATTCTGAATAGATCTTAAAGTAGAATCTTCTGTAGGAACCAAGCTAGTCTCTTTATGTGCCCCCAATAGAGACATCCCATTTCCATGCTGTTGAGCCGGCAAGGGGGTGGACTGTATGGGAATTTCCCCAATAGAGTCATCCACAACGTTCGGGCATTGAGATCAGGAATGAGTCCCTCTGCCCATCCATCTTCTACCAACGCCCCCAGGAAATCTGTTATCACGCGTGCTTCTCCACTCTTTTTCCATGCATCCACCATTAAACCGCAGAGGACATCCAACAATTAAATGTCCAATTTTACAACATCCAAGGCAACGAAATGCGACTTCCCGAATATCCACTTGTTTCCTGATGGAATATGTTGATTGCCCCCAGAACATTTATTGTTATTAAGTGGTATTATAACTTTTACAAAATAAATTTATTAGTAAATTATATGTGTTACATCCTTTACCTTATGTAAGATTCATGCTGTTATAACCCATATTAATATATAATTTATTACGTTACAATTTGCATACGTTGCACAGTACGTATTTTATTAGATTACATTTTGCATATGTTGCACAGTCCGGGTCGCAATGTGAGTCACGTAGATAAATTACAACACCGAATTGACCACACCGTACTTATGATCTTGGAAGCTTAATGCTCGATCCGCCCACATGACAGCAACCGGGCTCCGAAACCTATAGAGGCCAGACGACCACGTGATTGAACCATAACCTCCAGAGGCAGAAACCTTCTCACCACCAAAGGTTACACTATACAGATGCCTTTCATTCTTCTTCGTGAACACCAATGTTTTCGGCTTCACAGTCACCTGCACTCCAAACGGCTCCACAACTTGGACAGAGTAAGTTGAATTCTCAGGCCCCACATTGGTGACCTTTCTTGTGAAGGTAGCAGAGGCTTTGCCAGACGAATAAAAGACCACAGAAAAAGAAGGATAATTCAGATCACCCGGCTTCGGAATTTGTTTTGGACAGGACACCGGTGTCTTTGTCAGCACAGCAATCTCAGAAGACGAATAATTCAAGCTGCAAAGATAGTTAACGTAATCTTCAATGTCAATATCGTAGACAAGCCCGGGCTCTCGTGCTTTTTCAGGATTTACGTGGCCAGAACCGATGTCGAATGGAGTTGCAGGGGAGCCTGCTAGCGAGGCGTCCTCTATAGGCTTCCCCTTGTTATCGGTAACCTCAGCCGTGGTCATGACAGCAGACTTGACGGCAGCCGGGCTCCAATCTGGATGCGCAGCCTTCAGCAGAGCAGCCAATCCAGTAACATGGGGACACGCCATGGAAGTGCCAGACAGTATATTGAATTTTGTTCTCCGTTTATCAGAGGGTAGCCCCGAAGGACTCAGGTTCAGGGGCCACGCTGCTAGAATGTTGAGCCCCGGGGCGATTACATCGGGCTTCAGAATCTCTGGGCTTACGGAATTCGGACCACGGGACGAAAAGGAGGTCAAAATTGGCATCTCTTCTCTGTGGTAAGTGGTACCATAGAAAAGAATTGTTCCCGATGGGCTAATACTTTTGTTTGAATTCAAGTAATCTCTTATTGCCTTGGAGGCCTTGGCACCCACAAACGTAGCGGGCCATTATACACCGCCACTCGTGCTCCCGGTGCCATGCCCGTGGCCGTGCCCTTGGCGTAACCCAGAACGTCGGCGCCCGGAATAACGTTGCCTGCCGCTGTGGACGCAGTGTGGGTCCCATGCCCATTCGTGTCCCGCGGAGATTTATATTCCACCGTTTCATTCATCCGACCATTGTAGGATTCGTATCCTTTGTGGAAGTACCGGGCGCCGATGAGTTTCTTGTTGCAGTTGGAAGCATTGAATGCTTTACCAGCCTCGCAACGGCCCTTCCACTTGGAGGCCACCGGCGACTGAGTTTTATGATCCGCAAAGCTGGGATGCTCAGGCCAGACTCCGGAGTCGAGAACGCCTATTATTACATTCGTAGCGTAGCCCGTGGACTCAGACCAGAGGCCTTGCCCTCTTTTCAAGCCCAGGAAATGGGGCGTATACGTTGTGTGGAGCTTCAGAAGTTTGTCTCGATAAACGCCCATGCAGCTCTCCATTGCTTTGATGGCGGCTACCTGATTGCCGCTCAATTTGGCTGCGAATCCAGTGAGAACAGTATTGTATGTGTACACTATACTCGATACTCCAAATTCGTCGTCATTTAATGCTCCGGCTTTTACAAGTGCATCACGAATGAAAGATGCATACCAGGTTGCGGGATTTATAGAATCGGCAATTCGAATCTTCGTTGGGTTCATGTGAACTATGTACGTCTGGAGTTCTTTGGGATAAATTGCATTAACGTTTCTGGCTGTTGCAACGATGAAGGCTACGAAGAGCAGGATTCTTCCCGTGTCGTCCATTATTTTTGCATTTAATCACACTACGCGTTCTTGAATATGCGTGATCAAACCTGGCAAGAAATTATTTTATTAGTTTCTAACCGTGGAAAATTATACTGCGCAAATTTCAACCATCTTTACCCTCCATTTCGAATTGAATTTGGATTGGATTCGATTTGATACGGGAAAAGTTTTTTAAAATTCAATATTTAAAAAAAAAAAAAAAAAATTCCTAATATACATCTTACTCATTTTCAAAAAAAATCTCCAAATATACATTTTATATCTTTATATGAAATTTATTAATATTATAAAATAAAGTCAAATGTTAAAACCAAACTATAATTCAATGTTAAAACAAAACTATAATTCAACGTAAAAAATGAGATTAGTGAGTTTAAGTGTTTTTCATATACTAATTTTTTTTATGTTTTAGTATATTTATATAAATTTATATGATATTAAGATTATTTATTAATATTATTAATATAAATGTACAAATCAAATATAAACTAAAGGGATTAAATTTCTGTATGGTGCAAATTTCTTTAAAGTGTAAAATACAATAGGTTATTTTTCATTGTTTAAACTGTTTTCTAAACAGTAGATAGAGTATATATAAAATCAAATAATGGTTTTAACCACAAAATCTGGTTTTTTTCATGATATATACATAATTGTTTTAAAATGATACATAATTGACATTAAAATATTTTTTATTATTATTAATATAATTTTAAGTATATGTCACTATTAATTAGTATTAAAATATTTTATTGATAACTCATATTGAATATTTTTTTATATATAATATTAAAATATTTTATTTTAACAAATTTTTTTCTATATATAAAATTGATATTGTATAAATTTGCTAATATAAATTTTCAAATAATTCATAATATTTTTGAAAAATATAAAATTTAAACATTTTATTTTATTTTTACTTATAATTACTTTACAACATATTCATTTTTTTACTTATAATTACTTTACAATATATTATTTTTTTATATTATAACCAATATCACTTTTCTACTTAGAATATAATTTTAAATTATTTTTTTATTGTAAAAGATAACGGACAAACTTACAGGCTGTAAAATAAACCTCAAATACTATCCAGTGATTACATTTAAATGTATTGAAGAATAATAAATTTAGAATCACCAAATTAACTACTTTCTATTATGATCCTAATCAAATCTTTATTATGATCCTAATCAAATCTTACATCACACTCACTGTAAAATAATAACTAACTTTTATATATAAAATAGAACTGGTTAATCAAATCACTCTCTTCCACAAAACAGGAAAAAAAAAAAAAAGTGCAAAAGAGGCAGAGGAATTCTAGGCTATAGGTTTTAGCAAATTACCCTTTTTTACGACGGTAAAAGACAAAATACTTGGTCAAGTTAATGTTCTCGTACCAAATTGAAATTGAAACTGGTTTCTTAATTCGTCAATGTTCTCGTGCCAAACTGAAACTGGTTTATTAATCCGTAAACCAAAGAAAATTCATATTTTTTTTCCATTCAACCAAATTTGGTAATTAAGATTTCAACTAGATATTTCTGACCATTCAGAAGAAAATAGCTAGTAATTTGGAGAGAGCTGCTCGATAAAATTAGGTATGGAAAAAAATTGTAATTCAATCTATGTAACAATATTTACAATATTTACAAATATTTAAAAAAAAAACAATATTTACAAATATTTCTGAATTGGAAAACAAATTTCGAACAAATTGGAGAGAGCTGCTCGGTAAAACAAATTTGTGTGACATAGTACCTTTCGAACGGCTGCGCTGCGTGGTGAAATAAGCAGAGATGGTACGATGCTCCCCATAAAGAGAAAGAGAAAGGCAGCGATGTATCTTTATATAGAGATGGGCCTAAATTCCCTATCGTAAATCGTGATTGTTACTTCATGAGTCCGAAATATTAAGCAAATTGTTTATTGAAACGTGACGATAAAACCTGCTCTGACTTGCCTTTAAACAAATATTTGGTTACACTTTAAAATACCGAACTTAGAAAGGAAACAAATAAAGGGCCCCATAAATATAAGGAAACAACTCCATGAAAGACCTGCACGCAACCAGTTCACCATCGTGGTGATGTCGATTCAAATGCAATTACAGCTATTCCCTTCTATGGTAGAAGGCTTTAGGTACGAGAGGAAACATTGCCAAATACAAACATGGAAGAAGGTTGATTCGCACATTATATATTCAAGTTGATTAAATTTAAAAATTTATAAGAATTAATTAAAAATGATATAGTTGATAAATGTTTTTTTTTTTTTGCATTAATCATATTATTAGGGTTTGGTTAAGACAAAGATGAACCATATTAGTTGGTTCAAAACTTTGACCAAATTTTAATGATGTGATTATTCTCAAAGATATTTATTTACATTATAGATCACAAAAGTCTTAGATCTAACAAAATAAAAATCATCAGAATTAACTAAAAGGTAACTTTATTTAAATAATAATAACTATTATTAATAATAAAAAATTAATATATAATCTATATGTAGAAAAAAAAAAAAATCTATTGAAATTCACTCTTACTTTATCAAAGAGATTTTTAATATGTAAATAGCTTTTGTTACAATACCATGGCTTATACACATTCTAATTTTATTTGGAACAAGATTCTTAACTTTGAAGATTTAGTCTTACTTCACAATGGAGATTCTTATTCTCTCAATATGCTTTAGCACAATACCATGGGCCAATATAATTAGTTATCATCCCCAGATGCCCAAAAAACCATAACTCGTTTCATTTGACACTTTGTTCATATGACATTTTTTTTAATTCATGAATTTAATTAAAAAGAAAAAAAACCATAACAACATATATCATGAATTAAGCATTTTGATATTATGATGAATTGATACTTATTAGCATCAAACAACTATTTAATTTATATGACTATGCTACTTTTCACTTTTAAACCATCCAATGTGTTTTGCTTTGTTTATTTATTATTTATTTTATTTTTTTAACCATAATAATATATTGAATGAATTTAGTACATAATTGTGTTAAAAATGATTATGATAATATATTTGAATTGTGAAACTGATGTATATCAAGCACAAAATTTTAAATGATTTTAAATTTATTATACATTTAAAAAATTAATTTCAAATAAAAAACATCATTTATTAAAATATTGAAAAAAAATTAAAACCATTAAAAATGATTTAAGCAATTAATTAAATTACAATATTGAAAATATAATTTCAACTTAAAATTAGTTTTCACATTAAAAATTTCACAAAGAAAGACGATTCTTTACTAACATATATTGAATATTTGTTGATAAATTTTAATGTGAACTTTTACAAACAAAGAAGTTTCGTTTACTAATGTGATATGTGGAATATTTGTTGACAATTCCATCTGTATAAAGATTCATCCCTGCCAAGGACTCTCCACGCTTAACCACGCAACGTCATTCTCTTTATGCGTACCATACTCTGCTTATTTCACGAGGGAGGGCAGCCGTTCGAAAGGTACTATTTCACAAAAGATTGCTTTATCGATGATGATCCCTGGTTTTTTCACAGGTCAGAAATATAACGTTTTACTAGTTTATGAATATTAAGAGTATTTCTATTTTTCAATAAACTAGCAATTGCATTAAGAGGTGTAAAGTAAAGTGGAGAAAAAGAGAGTTGGAATCGTGGATAATTGTTTATTTTGAAAATTTTTGAGATTATCTATTTTTTTAAGATCTTGTCATAGATTCAACAATTGATAGAAACCAGATTGATTCAACAGTTGACTTGTAGACAAACATTTCAAATTCCTAGAATCAATGAGACACAATTTCTCCAAGTTATTAACTTGATTGACACAAGGAGGTAGCTCTTCCAACCAATTACTTGCTAATATTAAACTCATTTTTTAACTTGATATTAAATTATAAATTAACTCCTTCTTGATCCCTACTCTTATGAGTTACATCTTTGTAACAAGACTTAACCAAAATGAAGCTATTGGAACTAAGGACATCCCAAATTGGCAAAAGGGCATTTATTTGAGCAATGTTATCTATGTCATCTAAAATGACAAGATATTTTATACTTTTGGAAGATGAGATATGCTTTTTAAGTCTATGTATACCTTGCTCAACAATATCTATTTGCTCAATCGATTGAGTCAGATCCTTGAGAAGTTTCCTCAGTAATGAAACATGAGAGTTTTCTTTGACATCAGATACAAAGCACGATCCACTGTACTCTAATTCTTTTTTTTTAAGGATTCCTTGGCCAACTTTGTCTTTCCTATTCCGCCTAGACCCAAAATCCCCACAAACTCTGGGTTGCAACTACGAATTGCCTCTCTGACCCTAACCTAATTGTAAATCTGAATGATACCAAGGCCCACGCTCAAAGTCAACCTTTGACTTTGTAGTTGGGCCACCTGACCCTATGGTTGTGCCTTGGGATGAAGGATGTCCCACATTGTCATCTCAAATTCCTTTCGAGAACATATTTCAATCATCTTTTCTCACGTATATCCAACACGCGTTCCACAACCTTACCCAATAACTCTTCCTTTCCGCTGAATGGTAGAGAGAAAAACAACCAGTGAGAAAGAACCAATGCTCAGCAATCAATCTAAGAGTTGAACTTATGTGGATATACTTTTGAAATATCTCATAATATGACTATGACTCTCTGGAGAGGTTATACAATGGACCTCTGTGGTTTGTCATAATCTCAAATATTCTTGAAATATGAATATCTCAAAATATGACTCTGACTCTCAGGAGAGGTTATACAGTTGATCTCTCCAGACTCTGAGATTCCCAGATTTTCTTGAAAAAGAGTCATAAGAAGGATGCAATGTGACCAAGTAAAAGATAATATAATTGGTATTCCATGTTATCGCTCAGATTGAACCTCTGGCTGAAAGAGACAATTCTGAGGTAACTTCAAACCACGCTTAGCCAAGTAGCTAGCCCTACTAGGCGAGGAGAGGGCTTGCTCCATATAGATCATAGTCAAGATGATTGAGGAAAAAGAAGATTTTAGGCTAGCTAAGGAATATAGGGGGTTTTGATTTTGATTTTAGGGTTGGGCTCACTGAACAAGGATTTAGGTCAAGGGGACAGATCAAGGCTAAGAGGATGAAATTGTAGTCTGTTTGATGTGGCAAGGTAGGCAAAAGATTTAACATTCAAAGGAGAATCAAATGAGATGAAAAGACTGGTGATGAGCTAGGGAAAGAATCTGGAATGTATTTTCCCTAAACTAAGGAGAATGAACACATTATACTAAATTTCCCGAAACAGAGCATAAATAAATATGGATTCTGTCTTTCAACATGAATCAAGTATATTATAGATATGAAATGGTTTATGAATTAAAAATACATTCAAACAAATTGATAGCAGAGAGGAAATTGTCTAAAACTCATACCACATGGATCCCAAGAAAATAACTGCAATTTTCCTTTAATGTCCATGCCAAGATGATACTTGATCAATACAATCTCTGAAACGGATGCCAACCATTACAATGACTGAAAAAATACACCTTATAGACCTCAAGACCACTTCCTCTCATCCTTAGGAGTCAATTCCATGAGGTGAGGGAGTTGTTACATCAAAAGCTGAATAGAAAGCTAGAGTCTAGGATGAGGAAAGTGACTCATTCATATCTTTAAGAACTGATACATTTGACTTCAACTAATGACTTACTTCATGTATCTACCTTAGGTAAAAGTAAAATATGACATTTACATTGGTAACTTCTTCATTTACCCAAGTAAAAAGTGAAACAGAAGTGAAACTTAAAAATTTGATAAAATTGGTGAAAATGTAAATTGCCTCGTATTAGCACATCACCATGAAAGAAAACTTGACTTGTTTTGTAAGACACTTTTGGAGGCCTTCCCCTTGTCCAAATCAGCTCCATGATAGCTCAATGGAAACGTCTTTGAGTCCAGTTTCCAAATATGTTTTCACTCTCCAACATTGTGCCCATCTGCCCTGTTAAAACTAATTTCTCCCAAAACTGGTATTAGCGTAGCACCAAGGTGAAAAAGGAGGCAGAAACATGAAAATTAGAAGGTTTTTTGTACTTTTGAGGGACCATTTCTGCTCCAAATCTCCTGAAACTTGATGAGGTTTGATGTACTCATCATTATGAACATGAGGATTTTGACCATTTTCCATTTGGATGCTCCAAGAAAAAGTGCATCGATAAGGGCGCTGCATTTTTAGCCAAATTTTTGTGTCAAATTGCTCGAAAAACCAAAATTTGCACTAAAGTGCCAAATGTGCCAAAATTTGTCAAAGATGTGATGTCACTTGCTGATTAAGGGTTTGAGGGATGAAGAGACACCTCAGCAAGTATATCTAACTTCTCCTTCTCCTTTTGTTCGGTTAAAACCTGAATTTTTGCATGGTCACGTTTGAGTTTAGCCCTTGCAATATTGTTTCTCATGGCATAATTCTTTTCCATTTTCCTTTGATTTCATTATCCTTTGTGGCCTTCTATTTTAGTAGATTCTCTAGATGTAAATTGGCTCTATCAAGCCATGATGCTCTATCATTAGTGATCTTAAGGGCAAGCAACTCACTTGGAGTGAGCTGCTCTGCCAACTTAGCCTCTCTTTGTCTCTCACGGGCTAGAGCTCTCCTAAGCCCTATTGTCGTTGGTCTCTGTCTTGAAGGTTGATCCTCCTCACCATCAAACTCACCAAATTTGTCCAAATTAGACTCCAACAAAGCCTTAGCCTTCCCTGCCTCTTTTTGAGCTTTGATGGTCCTCACCTCACTAATGATCTGCTTGGCCTTCAGCTGCTGATTTTCCTGCTCAAGGAAGTCAATCACATACTGTGCTCTGTCAATATTAGCTTGAAGCTCACTAATCTTTGTCTCTTTGCTTTTGATACATGCATTGGTGATTCTAACCTCATCCTCATCATCAAGGTCAATCAGATGAAACTCCTGCTCAATTTCATGTTTTTCCTCCTGCTTAACAACGTTAGGCTCTGTAGCCTTTTCTTTGCTTGCCCACATAGGCTTACACAGTTCCAGCGTAGGCAATCACGCAAGGGAAATGAGGGCTTCACTAACACTGTTAGATCAATCAGAGACTTGCAGAGTGAGGTATATCTCACATTTTTCATCAGATTGTCTAGATTTCTCTGAAGGATTTGCTGGATGTTGGCACCCTATTTGTACTCAAGATTTCGCTGCTTAATAATACAAACCCTCAAATCTGCTGCACCGATTTTCCCAAGTTGGGTTTTTCCAGGGACTTAGTCCAAAAACAACTGTGTCAAATGTAGATGTTTTTCATTGTATTTTGTTCAGATTGTTTCAGCACTTAGATTTATTCCACAACATTATTTGTGTAGACTGCTTCATAAATTACTTTGATATTTCACTGTAATGAAATAATTATGAAACATAATAGAATAAGTAATTCAGATTTGTTGCAGTAGGAATTCGGATCTAGGATTTTTCACACATCATTACCCTAAAACACAGGATGCTATCATGATCATAGCATACATGTAACTCCACCCGAAGAGGATATTGCAGTCAAATTGCGCATCTAAGACCTCAATTTCTATGAGGACTGTTTTTTGGCCAGGTGTACTTGTACATTCTGGAAAATAACTATGAGTGTTGATGGGCGCCCATCATATGCTTTGAGCATAATGTTGGATGGTTTCAGTTTGGGCGATCCAAGCTTCTGCCAAACTGTTTTGGACATGATGCAAGTGGATGCTCCTTCATCCACAATGCAACAGTGGATGATGATGTTTTGAACTGAAACTGGTATTTGGAAAGCGATTAGAGAAGGAAGCACGGGGCCTACCTTGTCTAGATCGAAAACCATTAGGCGAGAATTTGCAAGGTCAATCATGCCTAAAGAGTAAAGTAAGGCTTTCCACTGTGTTGGGCATGATTGCAAGACTCCCAATGCTGACATGGTTGCTGGAGACTTAGCTAGGTCGTGCACTATACTATAGCTATGAGCAGCTTTGGAATGATGCCCTGCCCGCCTTTTCAATCCTTTATTTTTTTCAGCATGGACTCATTTATGACTTTGGAAATGGTTAATGGCACAGAAGGTGCACTCATAATCGTGCCTGAAGGGTTGGTTTCTGAGGGTGTGGTGTAGTTCCTATTCTATGTTTGGAAGAACAATTCCTCTTCAGCCATGTAGATATTGTGGTTGTTTCCTCTGGTGTTGTTTTGGGGTGGTTGTTGCTGCTGAGTGTTAACCAGTCCCTGATGGTGGAAGGGTTGTTGCATCACTGTAGGTTGTTGTTTTTGTCCCCCCTTGCCCTCAGTTACCCTGAAGTCGTTTAAACTTGGGGAGTTCAGAACTGTGGTGGATGTAATGGCCTTATTCACCACATATGGCACAAGAATGATTTGTCCTTAAACTGGTTCTATTGTTTTTCCATTGTGAGTTATTGGTTGATTCTTGGTTCTGATTCTGCTTGGAGTTTCCCTCAGCTTGAGATCGTGAAGGGTGTTGCTGGTTGCTGCCCCCCTATCCAAAAAAAACATTTTAAGTGTTTTTTTCTCTTAAAACCATTACTTCGACATTTAGTCCCGATAATGTATATTTCTTGTTAAAAAGTCAACTAAAACTAAAATTTTCCCATTTTATTTATAAAAAAAGATTGCATCAACGTACTGAGACATACCTCTTTCGCTTGAAAAGGTCCTTAAAAATACCCAGCCATTGAGTCAGCCCAGTCCTTTGAACCCCAACATTCCCTGATCTCCATAAGGCAATTGAGATCTTTAACAACAATTAAATTTTGAATATCTAGTAGAATTCCACTGTCATCTAGTTTTTGACAAAATGTATGAGGCATAGATGTTCAAAATTTGAATTTTCTGGCTAGTGCCCATGCAATGTAGAAATAACATCATACTAGACCCAAATATGTAAGCCAATAAATAACACTTTTCGGGGTTCCATATAGCTGCAAGTCCTCATAAAGAACCAACAGAGTTGATCGTACATGCACACCACTTGGGGCAAATTTTCAAGAGCACCTCACAAATCTTAGAGTTTTTCGTATGGTCTCTTGTAGTAGAACGAGAGTAGAGTCCGTAGTTTGAATATTACAATTCAGGGATCTAATAGTCATGCGTGATCCCATACCCCTAATATTAAGTGAGATTATTTTCATTATGGAGAGGAAGAGATGACAAACTTTTCTCTAAGGTCCTAAAATTCACATTCATCAATAGGAGATTTTCCTTAAGAAGATGGGTCAGGGTCGAAAGGAGGGAGAAGAGTCTCCTCTAGAGCTGCCGAGAATATTCCATTTAAATCAACATCAATACCCCAAAAAAGAGCTAATTTCTTGAACTTAACCTCCTTTTTATCACTTATAGGACCGTTTTTGTTCATTTTCTAAGCAGGAGAAGGATCCCTTTCATATATATATTTTTTTTTATAGTTAGCGGTTCAAGGCTCATAGAGGATATGCCATGGATATTATCGAGCTCAACATCTGGTAATAGAAGGGAAAGAACCTTCTTCTAGGCTGGGTTGTGACGAATTGGAGATAACAGAGAGTTATTAGTAGTATTCTGAATAGATCTTTAAGTAGAATCTTTTGTAGGAACCAACCTAGTCTCTTTATGTGCCCCCAATAGAGACATCCCATTTCCATGCTGTTGATCCGGAAAGGAGGAGGATTGTATGGGAATTTCCCCAATAGAGTCATCCACAACATTCGAGCATTGAGATAAGGAATGAGTCCCTCTGCCCATCCATCTTCTACCAACACCCCTAGGAAATCTGTTATCAGGCATGCTTCTCCACTCTTTTTCCATGCATCCACCATTAAACTGCAGAGGACATCCAATAATTAAATATCCAATTTTAAAACATCCAAGGCAATGAAATGGGACTCCCAAAAATCCACTTGTTTCCTGATGGAAGAGTTGCCCCAGAATATGTTGATTGCCCCCAGAACATTTATTTTTATTAAGTGGTATTATTACTCTTGCAAAATAAATTTGTTAGTAAATTATATGTGTTACATCCATTACCTTATGTAATATTCATGCTGTTATAACCCATATTGATATATAATTTATTACATTACAATTTGCATACGTTGCACAGTACGCATTTTATTACATTACATTTTGCATATGTTGCATAGTCCAGGTTACAATGTGAGTCACGTAGATAAATTACAACACCGAATTTACCACACCGTTATGATCTTGGAAGCTTAATGCTCGATCCACCCACATGACAGCAATCGGGCTCTGAATCGTATAGAGGCCAGACAACCAAGTGATTGAACCATAACGAGTGCCAAATCGGGCTTCGCTTGGAGAGGCTTTACTCTTTAGAGCATTGCGCAACGGTAGGCGCGACCGTTTCCCAACATGACAATCACGAGAAAACTTGCCCCGACAGTCATTATCCATGGCGCCTCATTGGAAAATGATAAGGAAATGGGCCCCATATTCCCCGCAGAGCAAGAAACAAAAACCCCTTTGGCCACCGCACCAAACACCGCCACCGCCAGGCTGCTGGCATAAAACGGAATGCTATGTGAGCCTCCTTGTTGGAATTTATGATAATTCCATAACCAAAAATCGAGAGAATAATACACTCCTTTCAACACAGAGAATTTAAAAAAAAATTGCTCACTGCCAAACAGAGGTTTCAAAAAAAACTTCTATTCTATTCACCGTAAAATCTATTAAAAAAGAAAACTTCCTCTAATAGAAGGATTACAAAAATTTGGATTGCTGCACAAACACAATGCCAAGAAAAACTCTCTGTCTCTCTATTTTCAAAAAGTATACACTCTCTGTCTGTTTGTGTAAATTTTGCCTTCGGGCTCACACTTTGGTTTTCCAATACACTGATGTGTATATAATAATACATTAGCTTCTCGAGCTTTTTCTTTTGTGGCGAAGCACACCTTTTTAAATCAACATAAAACAAACTATAGAAAAAAATTTAAATAAAAACTATGTATGGGCCTGCGAGACCCATATTACAATAACGCGCTTGTAAATAAAACATCCATATAAACCTTGGTTTTTAATATAGTTTCATCAGGCGATATATATAACTAAAAAAAAACATAAAACATTACAAAAATTTAAAACTAACTTCCACCCGGACTTCAAACTGATTAAACCAAATTGTAATAAAAATTGCGTCACACTTTCGCATGACGTCACCTCTCCAAAACTTCGTGTGATCGCCATCCTATTGGTCGAGGACTGGGGCCCGCAGATTTCAACCAAACTATGAGCCAAAATATATAAAAAGTTCGCATAACAAATTAGCCCGATGATGTCAGGGCGATTTGTGATGCGAAAAATTTAGGGTGTGTTTTATAAAAGCTTTTTGGGTCCGTTTTTAGGTGTGGTGACGTAGGCACCGAACCAACGCAAGAAGCATTGATTGGTCCACGTCTTCTGTGAGCTAGCGGTGGGACCACTGCTCCTGTGGCCCATTTCTAATCAAACAAATAACCTTTGAAACAATCTCTCGCGTACACAGAAACCTTGTTTTCAAAATAAAAGGACTGAAGACTATGTTTTAAACTTTGAATTTGACTGCTCAACCAAAATAGCAAGTGGTTGCTTGTTAAAAAACATGAACGAAAATGGAAAGTAGCTGTTCTAGACCCTGGAAGCTGCTTCTGCACAATACAATTCAACAAGGACCTCTCCTGCTATCCTTTTGTCCTCCTGCACAGAATCAGCAGGTGGATTTATATTTTCAACACTTCCTCTTAAATTCAGCTGCTGGATTATCAGTCGTACTCATGCAATTCCTCAAATATTCAAAGCTTTTTTGCCCCAGTGGCTTTGTCAGTATATCTGCAAATTGCTCCTGAGTCCTACAATGTTTTAAAATGATTTCTCCATTGTTTACTAGCTCCCTGATGTAGTGAAACTTAGCATATATGTGCTTTGTCCTTTTGTGAAACACAAAATTTTTAGACAATGCTATGGCTGAGCTATTGTCACAATAAATCACTGTGCCTTTTACTTGTTCTTGACATAAACTTCTCAGCATTTTCCTCATTCACACTGCATGACATGCTGCTGTTGTAGCTGCCACATACTCTGCCTCTGATGTAGACAATGCTACAATAAGCTGCTTTTTAGAAGCCCATGAAATAGCTCCTAAACCCATATGAAAAACATAACAGGATTTAATTTTCTGGTCATCTATACTTCCAGCCCAATCACTGTTAGTGTAACCAATCAACTCAGAATTTTCTAAAATGATATAAAAAATACCATACTTTTTAGTTCCTTTCATATACCTCAGAATTCTTTTTGCTGCCTGCCAATGTGCTTCTTTTGGCCTCTCCATGAATCTGGAAATCAAACTAACAGCATGCATTATATCAGGCCTAGTTGCAGTCAAATACATGAGGCTGCTAACTATGCTCTTGTACAAACTAGGATCAAAATCCTTGCTGCTGTCTTCTTTGCTGAGTTTCAATCCCATTTCTGTGGGTGTTATTGTTGCCTTGCAATCCTGCATGTTAAATCTTTCTAAAACTTCGTTAACATATTTTTCTTGTGAGATAAAAATCCCATTTTCATTTTTCTCTACTTTTATTCCTAAGAAGTATTTCAACAATCCCATGTCAGTCATTTCAAATTCATCTTTCATAAATGTTTTAAAATTTTCAATAAGGTAATCATCATTCCCTGTGAAGATCACATCATCAACATATAAAACAACAATCAACATCTTACTATCTTTTTCTTTGATGTATAATGTGGGTTCTCCTTCACATTTTTCAAACCCATTCTCTAGTAGATAGGAATTTATCCTAATGTGCCATGCTCTTGGTGCTTGCTTCAGCCCGTAAAGAGCTTTCTTCAATCTGCAAACTTTGTGCTCTTGGCCCTTTTTCTCATAGCCTAGAGGTTGTTCAACATAAACCTCTTCCATTAACACTCCATTTAAAAATGTTGATTTTACATCCATTTGGTAAACCTTCCATTTGTGTTGTGCTGCTATGGACAACACTGCTCTCAATGTTTCCATTCTTGCAACTGGTGCAAAAGTCTCCTCATACTCTCTTCCATGTCGCTGCTTATAACCTTTGACAACAAGTCTGGCCTTGTGCTTTTCAATTTTATCTTCAGCATTGCTTTTGGTCTTGTAGACCCATTTAACTCCAATGACTTCCTTATCTTTTGAGAGTTCAACCAAATCCCATGTTTTAATTTTCTCTATTGCTTTAATTTCTTCATCCATGGCTTCTATCCATTTTCTATCTTTTATAGCTTTCTCAAAATGAATAGGATCATCAACATGACAATATAAAGCAAATAAAGAATTCATACCTTCATTTGTTGTCTCTTGCTCATAAATTTCAGTTAAATTTCTGAATCTTGTTCCTCTTTCATTAGATGTACTTGTGCTTGAAGTAGCACTCAAATCTGCTCCATTTGGTGTGCTTGGAGAAGCACTCTCATTACTTCTCAAGGGTGTTCTTACTCCCGCTTGAGGTGTTCCTTGCTGTCCTTGTGTTGGTGGAGGTTGTGCTACTGATGAGGTATTATTTTCAGCCACATCTTCCTCATCTTTATCATGAGACAAACCATTTTTAACATTGATTGTTTTCTCAATTCTTCCATCCCATGCTTCTTCTTCAATGAATTGCACATCTCTGCTTATAACTAATTTATTTGTGGATGGGTTATATAGTCTATATCCCTTGGAGTCTTCACAATATCCAAGGAAGATGCACTTTTCCCCTTTACTGTCCAACTTCTTCCTCAACTGTTCTGGAATGTGTCCATAAGCCACACACCCAAAAACTCTCATGTGAGTGACTCCCTATTTTTTGCCACTCTACATTTCTTCTGGAACTCTGTTCATTACAAATTTTGTTGGGCATTTATTTAAAATATACACAGCACAATTTGTAGCTTCTTCCCAATACTCATTTGGCAAGTGTTTTTCCTTTAGCATACTTCTCACCATTTCCATTATGGTTCGATTTGTTTCTTTCAGCAACACCATTTTGCTGCGGTGTGTATCTTGTAGTAAACTGTTTGTGTATGCCATTTTCTCTGCAAAAACGCAGAAATTCTTTTGAGATGTATTTACCTCCTATATTAGTTCTAAGAACTTTGATATGCTGCCCACTCTGTTTCTCTACTAGAGCTTTAAAATGGAAATTTTTTTCAAAGACTTCACTTTTATATTTCAAGAAATAAACCCATACTTTCCTTGTGAAATCATCAATGAAGGTTAGCATGTAATTGTTGCCTGAAACTGATGTTGTTTGCATCGGCCCACATAAATCTGAATGAATAATTTCTAAGGGTGCTTTCTTCCTTATGCTCTTTCCCGATGGAAAGTTTTCTCTGTGTTGTTTTCCCAAGATACAGCCTTCACATAGGCTGTCCGGTTTCTCAATCAATGGTAGTCCTCTTACCATTCCTTTTCTATGCATCAAATTCAGAGCTCTGAAAGTGAGATGTCCAAATCTCAAGTGCCATAACCAATTCTCATCTTTCACTTCCTTTTGAAAGACCTCTTGAGTTACAGCTGCTACGTTTTTTTCTTTTCCTTTCAAATTTGTATTGAGCTTGAGTGGAAACATTCTATTGCTGGTCATTTGTATTTCAACAATAATCTTCTTGCTTGGAGGTATGTCCATTATTGTGCACACATCATTTTTAAAAACTACATTGTAACCTTTGTTTATGAGTTGCCCAACGCTCAAAAGATTACAGTTCAAGCCAGGAACATAGTACACGTCTGGCACAAATTTCTGCTCACTATTTTTTGCATGGATACTAACTCCACCTTTTCCCTTGATAGAAATCTTAGTATCAGTTCCTGTTGTTACTTCTTATTTAACTTCTTCATCAAGATTGGTAAACATTGTTATGTTTCTAGTCATGTGATCACTGCAGCTTCAATCTAAGAACCATATATCATCATGTCTATCTTATGCTACATTACATGTTAACAACACATTCTTTGGGTTCTTTTCTTCTCTTGCTACATTAGCATTCTGCCTATTATTCATGTCATTTTTCTTTTTCCTACACTCATTGGCATAGTGCCCATATTTTTTGCAATAATGACATTAGACATTTGATTTGTCATACCTTTGTCCTTGAGCATATTGGTGTCCACCTTGTTGGCTGCTGCTTTGGCCATGGCTTTGATTCTGACTGTTGCTATTTCCATGTGAATGTGTAGAGCTGTTTCTTCCTTCTCTGTTTTGGCTTCTGCCTCTTCCTTTTCCTTTGCCTTGACCTCTTCCTCTTCCAAAAGGCATCTGGGTCTTGAAGGCATGCACTAGAGATGGGTTTAATGATCTTCTCAATCTCTGTTCATGATTTATCAGTGATACATGAAGTTCATCTACTGTGAAATTTGAGAGATCCTTTGTCTCTTCAATGGTGGTAACAATAACATCAAACCTTGAGGGTAGGCTCCTCGACAGTTTCTCCACTATCCTTCTTTCTTCAAGTGTCTCTCCATGAGACCTTATATGATTTACCATCCCAATCACATGTGTGAATAATGAGTCTATGCTATCAGACTCCTTCATGCAGAGAGTTTCAAAATCTATCCTCAACAATTGTAGTTTTGTTGTCTTCACTTTCTTCATACCTTGATAGGCTATTTTCAGAGTATCCCATGCATCCTTGGATCTCTTAGCTGTTGCTATCCTTGGAAACACACTCTCATGTACTGCTTGATAGAGATAGAAGAGGGCCTTAGAGTCCTTCTTTCTATTGCTCTTCAGTAGATCCTTCTTTGCCTGTGTTAAGGCATTATACTCCTGTTCATCAACTAGTTCTTCAAAACTATTTTCTACAAATTCCCATAAGTCCCGAGAGGTAAACAAGGCTCTCATGGTAATGGCCCAATAATCATAATTCTTCCCAATTGGGGAAGCTGAGTATTTCCAGTATTCATACCAGTGCTTGGTCCAACCATTGCTTATAGAATAAACTCTGAAATAAACATGACTGTGTTTTTCTAAACAAACTATCTTTCCTTCTTTAAAGGACAAGACTCTGTTTCTGAGGATTGCTCTTTTAAATAAAAACAACAACTCTGTTTTTTTTGAGAAATACCTGGACTTTACTCCTGCTTGGCTTGCTAGAGTTCTGCTGGTGAACTGCTACAACAAATCCTTCTTCCTTCAGCTTCTTTGACACCTTCAAAGAGCCTAGATAAGCTCCGATACCATGTTGGAATTTATGATAATTCCAGAACAAAATATTGAGAGAATAATACTCTCCTTTCAACACAAAGAATTAAAAAAAAAAATTGCTCGCTGCCAGACAGAGGTTTCAAAAAAAATCTCTATTCCATTCACTGTAAAATCTATTACAAAAGAAAAACTTCCTCTAACAGAGGGATTACAAAAATTTGGACTGTTGCACAAACACAGGGCCAAGAAAAACTCTCTATCTCTCTATTTTTCAAAAAGTACACACTCTCTGTCTGTCTGTGTAAATTTTGCCTTCGAGCTCACACTCAGTTTTTCCAATATACTACTGTGTATATAATAATAAGTTAGCTTCTCGGGCTTTTTCTTTTGTTGTGCAGCACACCTTTTTAAATCAACATAAAACAAACTATAGAAAAAAATAAAATAAAAACTATGTATGGGCCTGCGGGACCCATATTACAATGACGCGCTTGTAAATAAAACATCCATATAAACCTTGGTTTTTAATATAGTTTCATTGCGCGATATATATAACTAAAACATAACATAAAACATTATGAAACTTTAAAACTAACTTCTACCTGGACTTCAAACCGATTAAACCAAATTGTAATGAAAATCGCCTCACACTTTCGCATGACGTCACCTCTCCAAAGCTTCGCATGATCTCCATCCTATTGGTCGAGCACTGGGTCCTGCAGATTTCAACCAAACTATGAGTCAAAATATATAAAAAGTTCGCGTAACAAATTAGCCCGATGATTTCACGGTGATTTGTGATGCGAAAACTTTAGGACGTGTTTTATAAAAGCTTTTCGGGTCCATTTTTAGGTGTGGTGATGTAGGAACCAAACCAACACAAGAAGCGTTGATTGGTCCACGTCTTCTGTGAACTGGCGGTGGGACCACTACTACGGTGGCCCATTTCTAATCAAACAAAAAACCTTTGAAACAATCTCCCGCGTACACAAAAACCTTGTTTTCAAAATAAAAAGACTGAAGACTTTGTTTTAAACTTTCAATTTGACTTCTCAACCAAAATAGCAAGCGATTGCTTGTTTAAAAACTTGAAGACAAAAATGGAAAGCAGCTGTTGCAGAGCCTGAAAACTGCTTTTGCACAATACAATTCAACAAAGACCTCTCCTGCTGTCCTTTTGTCCTCTGCACAAAATCAGCAAGTGGATTTATATTTTCAACACTCCTCCAATGGATAGAGATAAGACATCCAATCCTCTGTGGACGCATACGTTGCGTGCAGAGGTTTGTCTCCATGGCTTTCATTGCGACTACCTGATTGCCGCTCAATTTGGCTGCGAATCCAGTGAGAACAGTACTGTATTGTTAAAATATATAATTACTTCCTCATGCAGAAGTTAGACAGATAGTTAACTGAATGAGTTGAGTTGACTTTCAGTTATATTTGGTGAGCGAGTTAGACAGTGAGTTAAGCGAGTTGATTAAGTCCAGTTATGTGTGAGAGTGTTTGCATGTGAATTAGATTAAATACCCTTCAGGGGTTCATTGTTTTAAGAGAGTAAGAGAATTTTGTGATTCAGAGTTTTATGATTAATAGAAGAGCCGCAGCTCATTGTTTATGTGTGAAATCTTTGCGTTATTGTGTGATTGAATCCTCTGCCTTTCCAACAGATTGGTATCAGAGCTAGGTCACAGAGAACAGAAGAAAAACGGATTAGCAATCATCCGTGGGTGAGAAGGAATTTTTTTTTCCGCGTTTTTACGCTATAATGCAGGTTCCCACAGTAGAGAACCGCGTTAAAAATGAAAAACTTGCGGCGATTTCAAAGCACGCGGGCATCCTCTAGTTTCCAGAGCGTTAAAGCACTAACACACCACTAGCATTCGGGAAGTGCATTAGCACGCCGGTGTATTGAAGCTTGGACGCGGTAGTCTTCTAAAAGCACGAAAGTCCAAAACAACACTTTTGAAAGTCAACCACGTACGGTGATAAGCATACGTTCAATTTTTATAAGTTTTTTTTTTAAGTTTTTTATTTTATAAAAGCCTTACATAAAAGAACGTGAGAAGTCTCTCATACATGCACGTGAGAGAAGGTATATTTTAAAGAGGTTTTAAAAGGGGCTTTTTAAAAAGCATGTTATAAAAAAATCTTTAAAGAGTGGAGGTTTATATAATAAGGTTTTGTTTTTAAGAAAGGATTTTTCATATAAAGATTTTTTTTATAAAGAAATTTTTATATAAATAAAAATAAAAACAATAATAAAACCTAGGGTTTTATTATAAGGATTTTTTTTTGGAGCTTTGCAAAGCATATCAATTTTTTTTAGGGTTTCAGCAGTAAACTTGTGTTTGAAGAAAGATGGCTACAAGCAATTTTCAGCCACAACTTCCTTCTTTCAATGGGAAGGATTATGATGTGTGGGCCATTAAGATGGAGACTATGCTCAAAGCGCATGATGTTTGGGATCATGTCAAGTATGGGTGTGCAGAACCTCACGATGAGGCAGAAGAACGAGCCCTCAGTAATGCAGAGAGGGAATAGTGGAAGAAAGATAAGCGAAAGAATGCGCAAGCGTTGCTTCTAATCCAGCAAGGAGTAGATCGAGCCGTGTTCCAGAAGATCATGATAACCTCGTCAGCAAAAGAGGCATGGGACACCTTGGTGACTAGCTATCAAGGTATGGCCAAAGTTAATATTGTTAAATTGCAGAATACTAGGAGAGATTTCGAAGTTCTGTAGATGAAGGAGACAGAAGACATTGATTTCTTCATGAATAGGGTCATGTCTGTCGTCAATCAATTAAAAATATATGGCGAAGATATTAAAGATCGAACAGTGATCGAGAAGGTTCTTCGATCCCTGTCTACCAAATTTGATGTTGTGGTAGCAGCCATAGAAGAAGCAAAGGACTTGGAAAAACTCACAATTGATGAGTTGATGGGATCCCTTCTATCGCATGAAGCAAGGATAGACAGAAATAAGGATTCCACTTTGGAAACTGCCTTCCAAAGTCAAGTCTATATTTCAAGAGGTCGAGGAAAAGGTCGATCGAGAGGCAGAGGACGAGGCAACAACTATGGCGGTCACAGAGATGGTCGAGATGATCATGAGCATCAACGTGGAAGCAGCAGCAGTAGAAGTTTTCATAACAATCAAAGGTCTGACAAATCAAAGGTAAAGTGCTTTTAATGCAATAGATTTGGTCATTATGCTCGTGATTGTAGGAAGAAGATTGCAGATCAAGGAAATCAGAGAGCTAATGTCAGTACAGAAAATACTAACTCTATGTTTCTAGCATGCAACACCATGCATGCACCGTCTGATAAGGTCTGGCTATTAGACAGTGGTTGCAGTAACCACATGACAGGCAACAAGGATTTGGTTGCTAATTTGGATGTCACAGTGCAGACAGAGGTCAAGTTGGGGACTGACAAGACTGTGGCTGTAGATGGCAAAGGAGTGGTCAACATTGTGACCAAGAAGGGGGAGCCAAAGACCATATCAGAGGTATACTATGTCCCTGGACTCAAACACAATCTGATTAGTGTTGGTCAATTGATGCAGAAAGGATACAAAGTTATCTTTCAAGGGCAACAGTGTGTTATTTACAACAAATCCCCAAGCAAGTAGCTGATTGCAAAGGTGCAGATGACGAGGAATAGACTCTTTCCTCTCATTATGAACTACAATGATCAGGTTAGTTCTTTTACAACTGCATGTTCTGATGATTACTGGCTATGGCACTTTCGGTTTGGACACTTGCATTTTTCCGGTTTAAGATTGTTGCAGCAGAAACAGATGGTTAGAGGTTTACCTCCCATCAAAGAACCTGCTAGCACTTGTGAGTGTTGCATCTTGGGAAAGCAACACCGTGAAAGTTTTCCGAAAGGAGTTTCTTACAGAGCAAAGAAACCACTTGAATTGGTGCATACTGACTTGTGTGGACCTATGAGGACACAGTCGATTGGTGGAAGTTGTTACTTCCTTACCTTTATTGATGATTATAGTAGGAAGACTTGGGTTTACTTTTTGAAGCAGAAGTCTGAAACTTTTGCAAAGTTCAAAGAGTTCAAAGCCTTGGTGGAGAACCAAAGTGAACGACAGATCAAGGTATTGAGATCGGATCGTGGTGGAGAATACGATTCAAAGGCATTCCATGAGTACTGCAAACAACATGGAATCAAAAGACAGTTTACAACCAGATACACACCACAGCAGAATGGTGTAGCAGAGAGGAAGAATCGAACAATCATGAACATGACAAGAAGCATGTTGAAATCAAGACACCTGTCTAACGAGTATTGGGCAGAAGCAGTTGCATGTGCTGTTTATGTGATAAACAGATCTCCTACAAAGAGCGTGATGAACAGAGTTCCAGAAGAAGCATGGTCAGGTATGTCTTGCAGTGTATCTCATTTCAGAGTTTTTGGATTGTGTAGCCTATGCACATGTGCCTAAGCAGATAAGAGGCAAATTAGATAATCAAAGTGAAAAATGTATATTTACTGGTTATAGCGAGCATTCAAAAGCTTACAAAATGTATAACCCTGTCACAAAGAAGACAATCATTAGTAGAGATGTTGTGTTCCAAGAACAAGAGTCATGGAATGGGACTGTAGACACACTAACCGATGCTCAAACACCATTGATGGAGGATGATGAGGTAGAAGAAGAGAAGCAGTAAGAACCAAAAGAGCAGACACCAAACAGAGTCACACCAGCAAGGACTCCCAGATTTTCAGAGCAGCATGGATCTTCAAGCAGATCCACAGATCAGAATTCTCCAAGTAGCGAATCAGGCAAGAAAAAGATGAGAAGTTTGAAAGATATTTATGATGATTTGGATGTTAGTTCAAATTTTGCATTGTTGGCATTCCAACCTTCTTCGTTTAAAAAAGCAATCAGAGATGACAATTGGGTGCAAGCCATGGATGAAGAAATGAATTCAATTGAAAAGAATGATACATGGGATTTGGTCGATTTGCCAAACGATAAAAATCTCATTGGTGTGAAGTGGGTATACAAGACTAAAGTGAATGAGAAAGGTGAGATTGACAGATTTAAAGCAAGACTTGTAGCAAAAGGATTCTCGCAGCAACCGGGAATAGACTTTGGAGAAACTTTTTCTCCGGTAGCCAGATTGGATACTGTAAGAGCAGTTCTAGCGACAGCAGCTCAGAACAAGTGGAAAGTATATCAGATGGATGTCAAATTAGCCTTCTTGAATGGAATTTTAGAAGAAGAAATTTATGTGCAGCAGCCTCCAGGTTATGAAGTTGAAGGACAAGAAGATAAATTTTACAGATTGAAGAAAGCGCTCTATGGACTGAAGCAAGCACCTAGAACATGGTATAGCAGAATCGACAGTTATATGATCAAGAATGGATTTTGCAGAAGCAGCATTGAGCCTACCTTATACACAAAGGTAAATGAGCATGGACAGATTTTGATAGTTTGCTTATATGTTGATGATATGATTTTCACAGGTGATCTTGAAATAGATGAATTTAAAGCAGCCATGATGAAAGAATTTGAGATGACAGATCTAGGTCTCATGAAATATTTTCTTGGCATTGAAGTTGAGCAATCTGAAAAAGGAATTTTTATTTGTCAAAATAAGTATGCAACAGATTTGTTGAAAAGATTCAGGATGGATAATTCCAAACCTGTACCTACACCAGTTGCAACGGGTACAAAGTTAAGTAAGGATGATGAAGGGGCAGATGTCAATCCAACTCTATTCAAAAGATTGGTTGGCAGCTTCATGTATCTCACAGCGACAAGACCAGATATTATGCAGGGAGTGAGTCTGATTTCCAGATTCATGGAGACTCCAAAAGACACACATTGGAGTGTTGGAAAAAGAATTCTGAGATACATAGCAGGAACCAGAGATTATGGCATAATGTATGCAAGTACAGAAAAGAAAGAATTGATTGGATATACAGATAGTGATTTTGCAGGGAGTTTGGATGATCGGAAGAGCACATCCGGTTATGTTTTCCATCTCGGTTCAGGAGTGATAGCATGGGCATCTAAGAAGCAGCCTATTGTTACATTATCATCAGCAGAAGTAGAATATGTAGCAGCAACTTCAGCAGCATGTCAAGCAGTATGGTTAAGAAGAGTATTGGATGGACTCAAGCAGAAACAGCAAGGATCAACAGCGATATACTGTGACAACACATCAGCGATTGCACTATCCAAGAATAGTGTGTTTCATCAAAAGAGTAAGCATATTGATACTAGATATCATTTTATTCACGAACTAGTGAACAATGGAGAAGTTCACTTGAAGCCTTGTAGAACGAGTGATCAATTGGCTGATATCTTTACGAAGCCATTAGCAGTAGATTTGTTTGAGTTTCACAAAAGAAACTTGGGTGTTGTAAGCCTAACTGAGACATAGACCAGCAGGCATGTTTGAGTTGTCATGAGTTATGTTTTAGTTTAGAGGTCGTAATTAAGGGGGAGTGTTAAAATATATAATTACTTCCTCATGCAGAAGTTAGACAGATAGTTAACTGAATGAGTTGAGTTGAGTTTCAGTTATATTTGGTGAGCGAGTTAGACAGTGAGTTAAGTGAGTTGATTAAGTCCAATTATGTGTGAGAGTGTTTGCATGTGAATTAGATTAAATACCCTTCAGGGGTTCATTGTTTTAAGAGAGTAAGAGAATTTTGTGATTCAGAGTTTTATGATTAATAGAAGAGCCGCAGCTCATTGTTTATGTGTGAAATCTTTGCGTTATTGTGTGATTGAATCCTCTGCCTTTCCAACATGTATGTGTACAGTATACTCGATTCTCTAAATTCTTCATCATTTAATGCTCCGGCTTTTACAACTGCATCACGAATGAACTATGAAATGGATTTATAGAATCGGCAATTCAAATCTTCGTTCATGTGAACTATGAACGTCTAGAGCTCTCCGGCCGCTTCTTTGGGATAAATTGAATTAACGTTTCTAGCTGTTGCAACAATGAAGACTACAAAGAGCAGGATTCTTCCCGTGTCGTCCATTATTTTTGCATTTAATCACTTTACGCGTTCTTGAATATGCGTGACCAAACCTGGCAAGAAAGTATTTTATTTGTTTCTAGCGACGATATGTATAGGATCAATTGTGTATACCATCAACCGTGCAAACTTATACTGCGCAAATTTCAACCATCTTTACCCTCTATTTCGAATTGAATTTGGATTCGATTCGATTTGATACCGGAAAAGTTCTTTAAAATTCAATATATAAAAAAATTAAAATAAAAATTCCCTGAATATACATCTTACTCATTTTCAAAAAAAAAATCTCCAAACATACATTTTATCATAATTACAGAGTTCTAATGAGAATTAGCTAAAATAAAAATTTGAATGAAAAAATTTTAATTCAGAAAAAATTGGACATCTTAATTTGAATATATATATATATATATATATATATATATATATATATATATATATATATATATATTCTAACATATTCTGTTCACTTTTATCCTTATTCATTTTAAAATTTGAATAATTTCTAATAACTCTATTTCATATAACAATCTTATAAATATAATTCACTCCTAAAAGAAATAAAAATCCAAACTTACTTTTCTCTCCAAAACTTAAAACTAAAACATCTAACATACTTTTCTAGCATCAAAATTTATTTGTCCAAAATTATTATTTAATAAATAAATATATATTTAAAAAATCACCATTCTAAATCTATTTATTTATGTAAACTTCGTCAAAATAAAAATATATTTAGAAAACGAATATTTTACTCATTCATTTTTTCCTGCTTTCTTGGCTTTCAAGGCTCTCCAAAACCCTGCGTTCTTGGCTTTCCAACCCTTCAAAATAGGGATGAAATTAAAAAAAAAAAAATCCAATTTCTCAATAGTTTCTATTTCTCTTTTTATTTTTTTAAATACACACCATTTTCAATATACTTATACTTAGTATATAATCCTGAGCCATCCCTTTGAAATTTAATTTATTTTATTTTACAATTTCTCAATTATCTATATTTCTCTTATTTTAATATGTTGACAGTTACTTTGTAATCATTAACCATCTCTTTCCAATTCAAAAAAAATTCCAATTTCTCCATTATTTGTATTTTCCTTATTTCCTTTTTTAAATACACAGTTTCCCTTTCCATAATGCTCAACAAAGCAATCCCTTCACAATGCCAGAGTATATATAGTCTCCTCATTTACTTGGCCCTCCTTAGAAAACAAGATGTATTCTCTTACGTTGAAGTATTCTCTTTACGTTAAAGTTGTTTTTGTTTACAGCCAGGCTCAAACGAAGAAGAAACTGGCTCAAACTGGCTCATTTTAAAATAAATAAATAAATTAACATATATATTAAAAATGAAATTAGTTAATCAAATCCTAGGCTGTCTTCCACAAAACGAGAAAAGAAATAAGAGAAAAAAAAAGTGCAAAAGAGGCAGAGGAATTTTAGTCTATAGTTTTTAGCAAATTACCCCTTTTTACGATGGTAAAAGACAAAATACTTGGTCAAGTCAATGTTCTCGTACCAAATTGAAACTGGTTTATTAATTCGTCAATGTTCTCATCCCAAACTGACACTGGTTTATTAATCCGTAAACCAAAGAAAATTCATAATTTTTTTTCATTCAACCAAACCAAATTTGGTAATTATGATTTTCAGAAGAAAATAGCTAGTGATGTGCAGAGAGCTGCTCGATAAAATTCGTTATGGAAAAAAATTGTAATCCAATCTATGCAACAATAATAAATAACTCCCAGATATTTCTTTGGTGATCTGGATCCATCAAATATCAAGTATAAATCAAAACTATCCGCATACAAACTTTTCTTTAAAGATTTTTTTGGTGTGTCATGAAGATTTTGATTCCTAAGACTATATCTAAGACGAATATCCGCTAATTTTTTATTAACTTCTTCACAGGTAGAAATACTCGAGTATTGATAAGCTACTGAAACGTTAAAACTCTGGCCTGTGAAATCACCGGGGATCATCTTTGGTAAAACAAATTTGTGTGACATAGTACCTTTCGAATGGCTACGATTCACTCTTACTTTATCAAAAAGATTTTTAATATGTAAATAGCTTTTGTTACAATGTCATGGCTTCTGCACATTTTAATTTTATTTGGAACAAGATTCTTAATTTTGAAGATTTAGTCTTACTTTACAATGGAGATTCTTATTCTCTCAATATGCTTTAGCACAATACCATGGGCCAATATAATTAATTATCATCCCCAAATACCCAAAAAAACCATAACTCATTTCATTTGACACTTAGTTCATATGGCATTTTTTTAATTCATGAATTTAATTAGAAGGAAAAAAAACCATAGCAACATATATCATGAATTAAGCATTTTGATATTATGATGAATTGATACTTATTACCATCAAACAACAATTTAATTTATATAACTATGCTACTTTTTACCTTTAAATATAACAACATAAAACCATTAAACCATCCATGTGTTTTGCTTTGTTTATCTATTATTTATTTTATTTTTAAACCATAATAATATATTGAATGAATTTCGTACATAATTATGTTAAAAATGATTATAATAATATATTTGAATTGTAAAAGTGATGTAAATCAAGCATAAGATTTTAAATGATTTTAACTTTATTATGCATTGAAAAATTAATTTCAAATTAAAAAAATATCATTTGTTAAAATATTGAAAAAAAATTAAAACAATTAAAAATGGTTTAAATAATTATGTGTTAGAATTTAATGAAAAACATTAAATTACAATATTGAAAATATAATTTCAACTTAAAATTAGTTTTCACATTAAAAATTTCACAAAGAAAGAAGTTTCATTTACTAATCTGATATATTGAATATTTGTTGATAAATTTTAATGTGAACTTTTACAAACAAAGAAGTTTCATTTACTAATCTGATATGTGGAATATTCGTTGACAATTCCATCTATATAAAGATTCATCCCTGCCATGGACTCTCCACGCTTAACCACGCAACGTCATTCTCTTTATGCGTACCATCTCTACTTATTTCACCAGGGAGGGCAGCCGTTCGAAAGGTACTATTTGACAAAAATTTGCTTTATCGATGATGATCCTGGTGATTTTCCAGGTCGGAAATATAACGTTTTACGAGTTTATGAATAATATGAGTATTTCTATCTTTCAATAAACTAGCAATTTATGAATACTATGAGTATTTCTATCTTTCAATAAATTAGCAATTGCACTAAGAGGTGTAAAGGAAAGCTGAAAAAAAGATTGTGGATAACAAGACTTAACCAAAATGAAGCTATTGGAACTAAGGACATCTCAAATTGGCAAAAGGGCATTTATTTGAGCAATGTTATCTATGTCATCTAAAATGACAAGATATTTTAGACTTTTGGAAGATGAGATATGCTTTTTAAGTCTATGTAGTATGTATACCTTGCTCAACAATATCTATTTGCTCAATCGATTGAGTCAGAGCCTTGAGAAGTTTCCTCAGTAATGAAACATGAGAGTTTTCTTTGATATCAGATACAAAGCATGATCCACTGTACTCTGATTCATTTCTTTTAAGGATTCCTTGGCCAACTTTGTCTTTCCTATTCCGCCTGGACCCAAAATCCCCACAAACTCTGGGTTGCAACTACACATTATCTCTCTTACCCTAATCTGATTGTAAATCTGAATGATACCAGTGCCCACCCTCAAAGTCAACCGTTGACTTTGTAGTTGGGCCACATGACCCTGTGATTGTGCCTTGGGATGAAGGATGTCCCATATTGTCATCTCGAATTCTTTTCGAGAACATATTTCAATAATATTTTCTCACGTATATCCAACACGCATTCCATGACCTCACCCAATAACTCTTCCTTTTCACAAAATGGTAGAGAGCAAAACAACCAGTGAGAAACAACCAATGCTTAGCAATCAATCTAAGAGTTGAAATTATGTGGATATACTTTTGAAATATCTTAGAATATGACTCTCAGGAGAGGTTATACAATGGAACTCTGTGGGTTGTCATAATCTGAAATATTCTTGAAATATGAATATCTCAGAATCCGACTCTAACTCTCAGGAGAGGTTATATAGTTGATCTCTCCAGACTCTCGGATTCCAGATTTTCTTGAAAAAGAGTCATAAGAAGGATGCAATGTGACCAAGTAAAAGATAATATAATTGATATTCCATGTTATTACTCAGGTTGAACCTCAGGCTGAAAGAGGCAATTCCGAGGTAACTTCAAACCACGCTTAGCCAAGTAACTAGCCCTACTAGGCCAGGAGAGGGCTCTCTACATATAGATCACACTCAAGATCACTAAGGAAAGAGAATACTTTAGGCTGCTAAGGAATACAGGGGGTTTTGATTTTGATTTTAGGGTTGGGCTCACTGAACAGGGATTTAGGTCAAGGGGACAAATGAGGGCCAAGAGGATGAAATTGCAGTCTGTTTGATGGGGCAAGGTAGGTAAAAGATTTAATATTCAAAGGAGGATTAAATGAGATGAAAATACTGGTGATGAGCTAGGGAAAGAATCTGGAATGTATTTTCCCTAAACTAAGGAGAATGAACACATTATACTAAATTTCCCAAAACAGAGCATAAATAATTATGGATTCTGTCTTTCAACTTGAAATGAAGTATATTATAGATATGAAATGGTTTATGAATTAACAATACATTCAAAAAAATTGATAACATAGATGAAACTGTCTAAAACTCATACCACATGAATCTCAAGAAAATAACTGCAATTTTCCTTTAATGTCCAAGCCAAGATGATACTTGATCAATACAATCTCTCAAATTGATGCCAACCATTACAATGACTGAAAAAATACACCTTATATACCTCAAAACCACTTCCTCTCATCCTCAGGAATCGAATCCATGAGGTGAGGGAGTTGTTACATCAAAATTTGAACTGAAAGCTAGAGTCTAGGATGAGGAAAAGTGACTCATTCCACTACTACACCAAGGGCATTTTAAGACATTTGTTTAAGACAAAAGAAATCTTTTGTCTTAAAAAGTCACTTTTTATTTTAGTTATTTTATATTAAAATTTAATATCAATTGAATTGTCGTAAATATAAAATTTAAGACAAAAGTAGTATGAGACAAAAATAGTTTGAGACAAAACTTTATATTTAAGAAAAAAGGAATTTGAGATGAAAATATTTTAAGACAAAAACAATTTAAGACAAAAATATTTTAAGACAAAACTTTATATTTTAGACAAAAACAGTTTGAGACAAAAATAGTTTAAGACAAACTTTATATTTAAGAAAAAAGGAGTTTGAGTCAAAAATATTTTAATACAAAACTTTATATTTAAGACAAAAGCACTTTGAGACAAAAATATTTTAATATAAAACTTTATATTTAAGACAATGGAAATTAAGATAAAACCAATTTAAGACAGTTAGCAATTAAGACAAAATCATTAGTATTGTGGAAGTTTGCACTTAAATTCTATGAGTAGATAGTGGATAATTATATTTTTTATTTTTTAATATATATATATTCAAACCACATGAAATGTAATCATGTCAATTTTATTTCTTTTATATTAGATTTTTTCTTTTCCATTAAACCACATTCTAAAAATATAATAAATAAATAGATTAAAAAAATATCATTTTTTGGTTGGCCACTCAAAGGGATTTAAGTTTGAATCTCATGTTTTTACATAATACTTCATAACAAAGTGATTTTCAAATGAGTTACATTCCATGAACTAAAACTGTCTATTTTTTTAAATATGTTAACGTTTTTAAATTACTTCAACTAAAACTTTGATATAAATTTGAAAGAAATTAAATACAATATAACGATTAAAAAAAATATATATTTTTTCTCAATTGTTTTCCATATATGCATTTTAAACCTTCATTTTTTTCTTTCAAAATGAAAAATAAAAATTTTAATTCTTGCATATGTCTTATAGTCACATCTCGGTTTTCTTTTCACTATTGAACAAATATATCAAAGAGATAAATAACAATAATTTAATTATTTTTTAGATAAAATTTTAGTATTTAATTTTTTTTATTGTAAAAAAACTTTCTACTAATTCAGAGTCGTTGGCACAGAACTACCTGGAAATGTCCCTAGTCGCGGGCATTCCTTGTTGTGGGAGCGACTGGAGGTTCTAAGTCGCATGCATGCCCATGTCAAGGGAGAGATTAAGGCTTTGATGCAGAAAAATTTCATTTTGTCTCAAGGGTTAGTCACTTGGATGGGTTGGATGGCCCGGTCACCTAGATGGGTTGGATGGCTCTTGGGATTTTTTTTGCAAGTGCAGAAGGTTAGGCTGGTTGTGTTACATCGGTTCCACTTCCTTAACTGATATATAGGGAGTTGAATCATATCATAGTAACTTTTCTTCACATGTTTGCCCCGGTTGGCCGGTACCTTGGGTAGATGTGGGAGGAGGGTGTTATAGAGTAGTATCATAGCATGGTTCCGCTCTCCTTGGGTGATGTCTGGTTTTCATTCCACTTGGATGAATGTCTTTTCGTATCTACACGTTGGTTGCATATAGGTCCTTGTACTTTTGATCTATGTGCTTGTTGTTTATGCATGGTATTGGTCATGATTGTAGTGGCGTCGTCATGTGAAAGTTGATGGTGTCGTTGCTGAATGTGTTTTTTTTGTTTATGTTGGTCGTGCATTGATTATGTGTATCAATTTTTATATGTTGTTATGCATACTTTGACTAGATGATGGTCGTTGTGCATGAAGTCATGGTATGTGGTTAGCATAGTCATGCATTGATAAATGGATAATGGTTGAAAAGATGTTTATATGTTGATATGATTATGTTTATGTGTGTGTGTGTGTGTGTGTGTATTGCGCTAATATGGTCGGTCTTGCAGATGAGATATCCTCTTCGAGCTATACTAAGGTACACTAGTTTTCTTATGATTTGGTTTAACTGACATAATATACCTTGCAAGAAGAAGAGATCAAAGATGACTAACAAGATGGTAGACTACAAAGATTCTCTCTATGAATCAGATGAGTAGCGTGGTGTTGGGAACACTTTTGACTTAGCAGACACATTGAGGAGTTTGAAGGAGGAAATAAGGATTTGCAAAGAAGATAATGACAAAATCATGCATGCATAGGAGAAATAAGCAGAAGTCAATGCAATAAATCTTCAGAGTTTGTCAGAATTGCAAAGACAGGGACCACTTTAGATCAACTATGGATAGGAGGATATGACTAATGGGGCATGTGGAAGTAGACCCCATAGTGGGCATAGGTCAGATAGAGATGACATGATCAGAGATATCAGGTTCTTGGATACTCCAAAAAGGAGGGGTCATGGACACAGGTACTATTCTCGTTCTAGTTCTGAAAGGTATCATGGTCATCATCGTTATAATCCTTAAAGGAGGAGTGATAGGGGATATTTTCCGGATGAGTTCAAGAAATAAAAGCCACCTACATTCGATGGGGGAATGAATAAATCACATGATGCAAAAGCATGGTTGATTGGAATGAATAAATTCTTCAGATTGCACGATTACTTAGAGAACATGAAGGCCAAGATATCTACATTCAGTATTAAAGGTAAAGAAGATATTTGGTGTGAAGATGTAAAGAACATTAGAGATATTTATGAGGAGTTTACTTGAAGTGAATTCGAGAGACTATTCAGGAAGCAGTATCTATCGAAGATGTACTATTATGACAAGGAAAAATAGTTTTATGAGCTAAATATGGGCTCTATTATCGATGAGGAGTAAACTAGCATATTTTTGGAGTTGTTGAGATATGTGCCTTACCTCAAGGAGGAGAAGGCCAAGATTCAATGACATCAATGGGTTTTCGATAATATTCAAAGACAAGATTGAGTTTGATTAACCTAGATCATTGGAGGAGGCCATCTGGAAGCTAAAGCATTGTTATGAGCAATCAAAGCGTAGATCTGAGACTAACCAAACTGGAAAGGTAATGCAATGAATAAAGGGAAATGGGATAAGAAGCAACCAAGGCCTCGAGACACAGGTAAAAAAGAGAATTCTCTAAGTTACATTTCCATTTCCACATATTTTCCATTTCGCTAAGTTACAAATAAAACAAGTCCAATTCTATATGAAATAGACTAATAGCCTATTGATACACCTTTAGTGATTTATGCATAGCTCTCACCTATAATTATAGATCAATGAAATGACATCTAATAGATATAGCCTAAAAGAGTTTGATTTTATGCCCAAGACACCAGTATAATGGAGTAGTTGTGAAGGCAACGATATCCATTGGGGATTTCCATTTTTCAGAAACATACAAGAAACATCTTGGTGTTGGAGGAAGAGATAAAAGATCTTTGCCAAAAACACAATATCATCACTCTCCTAGTGCCATTTCTGTTAACTAATTAGAATGCAGGTAATGCATAAGGATTCATCAATATCTATGAAATTTTATCTCTTTCCAATAACAAAATAGATTCATCCTAATATTAATATATAAAATATGGTTCATTAATATGCATGGTTCATTTTTTTTTATGATCCTATTTCTCTAAAGGATATCTATTTTTTGAATTTTTTTTGGTATAAGATATGGTGATACCTTTAAATATGAGGTAATTTTGGGTAAAATTAGAAGTGGAACAAAAATTTGTGGTTTGAATTTCCTTCGTAGTAGTAGGCTACATGAAATTTCTATCGAAAGGTTTTGTTGTGGCCCAACATGGAATAATATTTGGATGAAAATGTTCATTATGGGTGGTATGTTTTTTAGCTCTTCAACTCATTGGATTCTTTGTCTGTTCATGGTATTTGTTGTTCTCAACTTAGAATCCCTGAATCACCCTGAAAGGTCATGACAATGTAACTTTTGGAGGCATTGATGGACAACCCATGCCCTCCCAAAAAAAGTCATTAGAATAAAACTTTTAGAAGCTTTTGTTAAATGATCGCCTCCAAATGTTCAATTCTCATGGGGAGGGGGATCTTTTGGTGTATTGAACGGGGCAATGGGACATAAGGGTATTATGGATGGGTAGAAGTGAGACGTTAGTGCATGGTATATTGAGATCTATAATACTAACATTAGAGAATGATAAGGAGCCTTAGGGCCTTACGCCACAAGGGCTAGGGAACCTATAAGTAAGGCAATGAGAGAAATTGATAGGGGAACCTCCAATAGTTGTGATAAGGGGATTAGGGGACACATTATCCCAACCCATAAGAACTTAACCCATAAACACTAAAGTATTTATCCCTTTAACCCCAAAGCCACAATCCCTTAACCCCTACACTCGTAACTCATAAATAATTAACCCCTTGATCCCTTAAACCCCAAGCCACTAACCCCTTAACCCCTAACCCCTAACATGGAATGCTTGAAACCCATAAACCCTAATCCCATATCCTCTTAACACTTGACCCTTAACCCTACAAGATTCGATCCTCTACCTATTCTGTTTGAAACATTTCTATTGGATGTTAAAATCCCCATCAATCCTTAGTTAAAGTCTCATGCTTTGAAGCATTGATCTTAAAAGAATGTTTTATATTAGGGTATTATACATCCTTGAGGTCTCTAATCTTTCGTTTTCTTTCGACAACCCAACCCTCCTTGAAGAATCGATGCTGAATGCTTTGATCCACAACAAGAATGATGTCATAATACATTTGTAGAGATATATAAATGAAATTACCCCCTAGCTACCACTATATTATACACATTGATTCAATGGATATGGGTTTGTAGTTATCATTCAATGGAATCACTTCTAACCAGTATCGATCTCTATTTCTCTTCTGGCTTGTTCTTAACTTAATGGCCACCTTCTTCAATGTCATTCCTTTGGAAGTTCAAAAAGAGATTTTATTGTTGGAAAGTAAAGAGGTTGAGGGTATCCCTTATCACTCAGATTTTGAGGTGATGGGCGAGGATTTGAAATGGATACAAGACCCTGGAAAACCTTGAAAGAAACAACTTTTCTATCACAATTCGCTGGCCTTACACCAACAACTGGCTACTTTGTTTCGCTAGTACTTCAAGATAAACAATTTGAGACCTATAATCTATATTTTTCCCTTGAAGATGTCAAAATAGTGCTTCGCAACCTATGGTACTGTTTCGATAGGGTGGACTCCTAATTGGCTCGCGTTGAAGGTTTTTTGGTTAGTGACTCTGCCTCTAGGGACCTTACTGATCCTCCAGTTGATCATGTACAAACTCTTATTATTATTTCCTTAAGCGTGGGAATTATGTTTTATTGTCACCTGTACATGATTGTATGAATATTTATGGTCTTGTTGATGGTGGAGAGAGTATCTCGAGTGGATCTTCGTTTGGTTTCACTGTACATGCTCTGGAAGTGGAGGATTCCCATTGTTGTTGTCAATATTATGCTTACTTGGTCTTTTGTTGGCGGTTTATGTTTATGTTTTCATGATCCTTGGGATTTGGTGCTAGAATCAAAATATACTCTGTTTCCTCTCATTTTATGGGCACCTGCAACTTGAATTTTGGCAATTGAAGATTGTTTTAACATATGCTTTCAACTTGGCTTGTTTTGGGATGGATGATTATGTTCGCATCTGAGAAAGTGGTTACTCTTTTCATGCTAGATGGAAGATGTGGTTTTGTGTAGAGGACCCTTAGGAAGACTATGATTTACTAATGTTTCCCTCTGTCAAAGGACACTCTTTTCTAGGTTTAGAGCTCTATTTTCTTCTCATTTTCAAGGCAAATATCACTGAAGCACATTCATTTTCAGTTTATGTGCACTATTTGTCTAGAATTGTCTCATTTTATGAGGGGCCTAAAATCTTGATGCAAATCTTTAGTTGTTGTTGAAATGAGACTCTATTATTATTGTAATAGTGTTTTTGTGGTTTTGCGATCTTGTGATCATTGGAGAAGCTAGTGCTTTTAGAAGTATATAAATTTGATGTTTAATATATCAATGTAAATCTCCTATTGTAAATCTCTTATTTTATATGAATACGAAGTATTTTAATTTACAAAAAATTATGGAGCAGAGAACAATAACTTCATCTTATCCAGGGATAAAAATTCTAACTAATCACACTATTTAGCATGTTTATAAATTTTAAAACAATAAGCAATTTATTTTGGAAGAAAATAGTTGAGAGTTTAATTGTCTTTGTTTGTGCACGAGCCAAGCCATGCAATGATACATTTGTTATTTTTGATATGAAGTGCTTAGATAACTTAGGCAAAAATATAGTTAAATTTAAGGCCATCTTATAATGTTTGTTGAAATAAAATAAGAGAACTTTCATTTTTGAAAAATACCATATCGACATATATTATAATTAATTTTGTAATATTGAATACAAAATTTATTATTGATATTAATTTTCAAATATAAAATTAAAAAACAAAATAAATAAATAATTATTTTAATATTTTTATTTTTATTTTTATTTTTATAATAAAATTAAAATAATTTATAATTTGAATAACTTGATAAATTATAAAAACTAAAATTAGCAACACTAAAAATATTTTAAAATAATTTGATATCCCTTTTATTATTGTAAAAATGACAAATTAATTAATTGTAATGTTTTAATATTTGTCAAAATCCTACTCATATACTTTCAACAATCCTTTCTACACATTTCCAAAATATCATATACTTTCCAACCATTTTTCTACACATTTCCAAAATACTCAAATACAAAATAAATATTAATTAAAATATACAATACATGATACCATTCACTAATTTCATTCGTCAATTTCCAAAATACACTTGTAATGAATTTTCTGATCGTGGGTTTTCTATCATATAATTTCCAACCATCTTTCTACACATTTCCAAAATACTCAAATACAAAATAAATATTAATTAAAATATACAATACATGATACCATTCACTAATTTCATTTGTCAATTTCCAAAATACACTCGTAATGAATTGTCCGACCGCGGGTTTACTAATGGAATCACGAGCTAATCCATTTAAATTGGGTACACTTTTTAGCTCCTTATCAAATTATGTTTGTGTTGTATGAGCTTGCAAGTCGCTTAAACTCTGTTGTGTGCTTATTCTGTTTGTGTTCTAAACTCTTTGGTCATGAGTCGTGATAAGCGCTCGAGATCGAATGCCATACAACTGTCGCGCTGCAATCGACTCCCGTGTGATGTCCCGCTGGAACGCCCGCGCTCTGTATTTCAATGAAAGAAGAGGAAAAATACCCAAAAAAATCGCGCGAAGACATATTTCAAAAATCGGGAAGATCAGTAATTAAGAAGCCCTCGAACTGATGGTCCTCGAACTTGCAAGAGCAAGGGAATAGCGAACTTGCAAGCACAGGGGAATAGATTGCAGGGATGTTATGCAGGTGAGCAAGCTGACCCTAGCTGAGGCAACCCACCCATCACAGATGAAGGTGTGGTTATATCCTAACTCATAATCCCTATCCCTGGCCTTGATGCTTTCGAATTCATCACCTTCTGTATTCTTTGAAGTCTCTATATTCTACAACAACCCAAATCACGGCTCCCACATCAGAGGCATGTTTTCTGCGCCTCATAAAGCCCTGGCCAGCCAACAGGCCAAAAAAGGCTGCGGGAGTCATCGTTTTTATATCCGCAATGCCCAATGACTTTGGATCCCGCATGGTTCTGAGGGCCTGACTGGTGCGACAGAGCTTCGCTTCAAATCGAAGTTCGAGTTTGGGTTCTAGCTGTGCAAGTATCGAGGTGAGGGCTTCCAAAGGCTCTGAGGGTTTGACAAAACTTGAGATTGTGGAATTGGTACATGGATTTTCGGTGAAGATCGCGGTGTCTCAGCTTCTGAAGGGAAAATATGGGTCATGGCTGCCAAGCTCAAGGGCGAGAAAGGGACTTCGAAATTGAAGGGTGAGGGTTTTGAACCTAGGAATCTAGTATGTATTATTTTGATTAAGTGTTGTGTCATTCATTGCAATGTTTTCGTTTAGTCAATTAAGCTTTCGCTTCAACATATGTTATTGGGGCAGGACAACGGGGTCAGGGTTTAACTGCTTCAACATATGTTGTTGGGGCAGGACAATGGGGTCAGGGTTTGTCTAGCTTCTATTGCTTGTCTGGCATCTCCAAAAACCTACGTTGGGGCAGGACAATGGGGTCAGGGTTTGGCCATATTCTATTTCTTGTCTGGCATCTCCAAAAAGCCTTGAAGATTTCTTGGTAGTATTTATATACTCGGCCATCTTCTATTGCTTGTCTAGCATCTCCAAAAGCCTTGGGATCCATGCCAATTACTAAATTGGCTGGGGTTTAACCACCATGAGCTATAGTAATGTAAGAGATTTGTGGCTAGGGTTTCACTACCGCCTCTGTGGATTCCTTAATCGGCCCATATCCTTGTCCAATCCAACTACCGCTAACCCATTTAACCCCCTAAACCCTAACCCCATTAACCCCTAACCCCTAAAAGCCTTAACTGCTAAATCCCCTAACCCCATATACCTCTAAACCCCTAACCCATTTAACACCCTAAACCCTAAACCTTTAAACCCTTAACCCTTAACCCCTTAAACCCTAATTCCCAACCCTTAACCAATGTAACCCCCTAAACCCCTAAAACACTAACCCATTTAACCCCCTAAACCCTAACCCCATTAACCCCTAATCCTAATCCTTAAATTCTAAATCCCCTAACCCCCTAAACCTCTAAACCGACCCTAACCCCTAACCCTTAACCCATAACCCCTTAAACCCTAATTCCCAACCTCTAACCCATTTAACCCCATATACCCCTAAACCCTAACCCATTTAACCTGATGTTTTCCAAGGCGTCTCTCTTCCAATGTTTTTCAAAAGCGTCGCTCTTCCGATGTTTATCAATTTTTCACACAACTGTCACAATTCCGATGATACATCTTTTGACGTTTACAACGTCGCTCTTCCAACGCTGATGTAACATCACTTTTCCAATGAAAAAGTAAAATTTAAAAAAAAAGAGACATCACTCTTCCAACACTTATGTAACGTCGCTTTTTTGACGAAAAATTAAAAAATTAAAAAAAAAGCAACGTCGCTCTTCCGACCTGTATGTATCGTCGCTGTTCCGATGAAAAAGAAAAAATATTTAAAAAAAATAAACATCGTGCTTCCGACTTGTAAGGCGTTGGTCTTTCGATGCTTAGATAAAAATATTTAAAAAAAAAAATTCCTCCAAATGTACTAGTAATGTTTATAATATATAAACATTTGGTCAATTATCTGGCATGAATAATTCGACAGTTATACATAGCTTGATGAATAATGGTCTTCCGATAATTAACCAAATTTATATATAAACATGAATTATCGGATTTGAATAATGGTCTTCCGATGAATAATCCGATGCTTATATATAGCTTGATGAATAATGGTGAATTATCTGGCATGATGTTCTATGTGCCTTTTAGAAGCATCATTCAACTTTCTTCCAAATTCATTAGAGTTGTATATTTATCCGCCCCTTGATGCAACTGTAGCATTTTTTCAAGCAAATACAAGTTTTGACTGCAACAATTATAGAATACAATTTTTTATAAGTGCAATGGTGAAAATTTGAAGACCATTTTAGACTTTACGTGTTACCGATTGTATGTGTTATTAGGTAAAGGAATACTTCATAGATCAAGCATGGAGAAACACCCTCCTGAATATATCTGGGACCAAGTTTAGGAATAAGTAATGACAACTTTGACTGAACCGTAAATAGGAAGATAGACGTGGGAATCAAAATGTTCAACCACGCTCACTGGAAAATGATGAAATACACACCAACTCAGGCTTACAACAAAGAGAAAGCACTATGTGCAAGCGTCAACAGAACAAATTGGCATTACAAAATGGCATTCATTCACTTACCGAATAAAATTGTTTGTAACATGTTTCATAGAATCGCGTGCACCCAGAGAATAGTATGATCTTCATCCTCTCGAAACAGGCTTGGTTTGATATAGGGTCTCAGATAATATGTCCACCGAAAACTGCAGCTCTTCAGCACCATGAATATATGAACATTTTCATAGGTACACAGAAATCATATATCTGTTGTTGTTTAATGGAAAATGTTGCCGTTTATGTTGGACAAATATTTGAGATCCATATCTCTATATATCTTCACATTGTCGACACAGTAATAATGTTGGTTAAGAACTATCTGCTCAATAGTAAGATTGGAGAATTCATTGAGCTTGTATGCCTCTTGGCATAGTAAAATACCCATTGTAAACTCCCACCCATAACCGTTTTCTTCTCATATATTTTTTAATTTATTATCTAATAAAAAACAAATCTTACATAAACACATACATTTAAATTTAATTAATAATATATATACTTTTTACTGAAAGCATATACATATTTACTATATTGAGATAGTTTAGTTGCTCAAGTTCTTATTATTAAAACATCTCTGTTCTAGAATGAATCTACCTAAGCAAACATCTCTTGTCTAGATATATTGCAAACATCTCTGTTCTAGATATATTGATAAAAATATTTAAAAAAAAAATTATTCCGCCAAATGTACTAGTTTGAATGTATATCCTCTGCCTCATCTATGTTACTATAAAATGATATAACTTGATGAATAATGGTCAATTATCTGGCATGATGTACTATGCGCCTTTTAGAAGCATGATTCAACTTTCTTCCAAACACATTAGAGTTGTATATTTATCTGCCCCTTGCTGCAATTGTAGCGTTTGTTCAAGAAAATACAAGTTTTGACTGCAGAACTTATAGAATACAATTTTTTATAAGTGCAATGGTGAAAATTTGAAGACCATTTTAGACTGTTTGTGTTACCAACTGTATGTGTTATTAGGTAAAGGAATACTTCATAAATCAACCATGGAGAAACACCCTCCTAAATATATCAGCCACATTGAAAAGTCAGTCTGCAAAGAGGCCCATTTTTTCAAGACAACACTTAACCTATCTTCGAAAGTCACTGTTACCCTAAAACTATTATAAAAGTCTAAATCAAAATCAATGGGTTGAAGATCTTCAAAATTAGAGCAATTTCAAGAATAAATTGTAAATAAAAAAACAAAAGGAGAGATCCATCACGACATCAATTTGCCCCTTCTGCAAGCCTGCTTTCTCTCCTTATCTTGTAATATAGGTATAGATATTGTTTACAAAGGGAAAATTTAGACAAGAATATCTTGCTCACATAAACTTCAATTCATAGGCTATCTTACCCAATCATAGAAACATGGATATTGCCCCAAGTCTAACTTTGATGGAAAATCCAAGGATAGCACTGCTCTAGCATGGGAAGGAATCATCCTAGAAACCAAAACACCCACACTGTAGCACTGACCTTCAAAGTTTTAGACAGAAGGCCAAATAAAAAAGCAGAACTCAAGCTCGCAAAGAAAACAGGGTGCTTGAGGCAGATAATGTCTTTGGTAAGATGTTGGGGGAAGGGTTAGCTCCCTCCCTGGTGACTTATACCATGCTTGTTGATGGAATATGTAAAGACGGTGCAATTGATCTTGCATATAAAGTATTAGACAAAATGGTAAAGCAAGGCTGTTCTCCAAATGTCTACACTTACAATACACTGATCTATGGACTTTGCAGGGAAGGCAAGTTGGAAGAGGCTGAAATGTTCATTGGTAAAATGAAGGAGAAAGGCTTATAGCCTAACCAAGTAACATACACATCATTGATTGATGGCAACGTCAAATCAGGCAGGGTGGATCATGCTTTTGATCTATTAAGTAAGATGATAAATGAAGGATGCCAACCTAATTATCGAACTTATTGTAAGCTTGTGAATGGTATAGTTCAAGAAAAAAAGATACAAAAAGAACACTTGATTCCTGATGAGGATGTAGTAGGTAGTTCAGATCCTGATAACTTGGATGAAATTCATGACCTGGATGGAATGCCACTCGAAATAAACATTGTTCTTGCATTTAATCTTCTTGAAAAAATGATGGAGAAGCATTGTCAGCCTACTGTTGATACTTATAGTTCCTTAATTGCAGGATTATGCAAATCAGGCAGACTCCTTGAGGTAGACCAGCTGATAAAAAATATGTTAGAGAGAGGTCTCTATCCCAATGAAGCAATTTATACAGCTCTTATTAATGGGCACTATAAATAGGGAAACTGCGTCTATTGTCTGGAGATTTTGGATAGAATGGTTGAAAATGGTTATGAACCACAACTATCTTGTTAATGGGCACTGTAAACAGGGAAACTGCGTCTATTGTCTAGAGCTTGTTGCTTTCAACCGAATCATGGACACACATATCAATAGAATGTCAGTTATGGGTTTTTTCCCCAAAATAATCACTCCCTTGTATCCATCATGAATGCATTGAAAATAAACAAAACCAAACCTTAAAGTAGACCATTTTTCCAAAAAATGTTTCAACAACTCAGATATCATGTCCCACATTTATCAAGGTAAACTTCAAAACTAAATACAAACAAAATCCCATGAATCTGACATTGATATGTAGTGTTTCTTGCGATTTGGATTATAACAAACATTCAAAACCAACTTATTGAGATGTTCAATATCACAAGGCAAAAATTTTTATAAGATACATTTGACATATGAAAATCTAATTGGTGATAAAAATACGAAATCTAGGTAATCAGACATCTTCAAAAATGCTCCTTTTAACTCACTTTTAACCCTATAGAAATAAAATGAGACCAAGATATTTCAAACTTGGACCTTCAAGTATAAAAATAAAATGTCCTACTGAGTATAATTAGATTATCAGCGAGACTATCTAGGACCAGCGAGACCACATTAGCGAGACTATCTGGGACCAAGTTTGGGAATAAGTAATGGCAACTTTGACTGAACTGTAAATTGGAAGATAGCCGTGGGAATCAAAATGTTCAACCACGCTCACGGAAAATGATGAAATACACACCGACTCAGGCTTATAGCAAAGATAAAGCACCGTGTGCAAGCATCAGCAGAATTGGCATTACAAAATGGCATTCATTCACTTACCGAATAAAATTGTTTGTAATGTGTTTCGTAGAATCGCGTGCACCCAGAGAATAATATTATCTTCATCCTTTGGAAAAAGTCCTGGTTTGATATAGGGTCTCAAATAATATGTCCACCGAAAACGGCAGATCTTTAGCACCATGAATATATAAACATTTACATAGGTACACATAAATCATATATCTGTTGTTGTTTACTGGAAAAGGTTGTCGTTTACGTTGGACAAATATCTGAGATCCATATCTCTATATCTTCATAATTTTGACACAGTAATAATGCTGGTTAAGAACTATCTGTTGCTCAATAGTAATATTGGAGGCTTCATTGAAACCCTGTACACAACAAAAACCCACATCATTTTAGCAAATGAAATCCTACATTTCAAAAACACAAGGTTAAGGATTTGAATCTGAAAAAGACACATACCTTGCAGGTAATCACAGTTCTCAGCCTCCTTCCTAACGACATCAAGCACAGAATCAATGAGCTCGGCTTCTTCCGTGTAATTCCCCTTGGCCTAGTTGTTTCTAGCCCCGGATTGGCCAAAAACAAAGTTATCAGGTCTGAAGACCTGTCCATAAGGCCCGTTCCTCACACTGTCCATGGTGCTAGGCTCCAGATCCATGAGCACGGCTCGGGGCACAAATCTCCCACAACTCGCCTCATTGTAGTAAACATTAACCCTTTCAAGTTGTAGATCTGAAGTGCCCTGATATCTCCCAGTAGGATCGATCCTGTGTTCTTCACAGACCACTTCACAGAACTTGGAGCCGATCTGGTTGCCACATTGGCCCCCTTAAATGTGAAGGATCTCTTGCATTTTTTATATCGACCCAAATTAGATTTGGATTAGATCTGGACTGCCCTTCTGTCGCCACTCAATACATCAAGAATTGTTGGAGAAGCTCACTTAGTGATTAAGATAAGAAAAGCATCATCAGGTTGCTTCCTATTTCAATTTATCTGCGTGTAACTCCTCTAGGATGCAATCAACAAATTTGAAGATTACTTATTGTGTTTTTGATGCAGGACATATGGCTTCAAGTCAACGTTCCAGTCTTTTTATTACATACATATTTCCTCACAAAGATAATGCTAGTCTCCAAGATTATGGATGTGATGTGACTATTATAATTGAAGTGCCAAAGATATAGGTGTGATGCCTGTATATGTGATGATGTTGCATGCGATGCCTCAGACTTCAAAACCTGTACGAAAACTCAACGAAACCCATAGAAACCAAACCAAAAGAACAACGAAACCCCAATATCAAATATGGCTCAGAAACCATTTTGCAACTTCCGCTTATTTGAAAACCGTTGGCCGCAGAGCTAGTAGATAGAGCGACTTTGTTTTAACCCTGAACTGCCCCTTCAAACCGGATTTTTCGCATCCTCCCTCCTTCCCTGGACAAACCATGCAACCAGAGGGAAATGTACAAGGGAAATTAAAACTTTTGATATTTGAAAATTTTTGACATTTTGAAATGAAATACGTGTGTTTTTTTAAGGCCACTCAAATTCCATTAAATAAAATGTGTGAGACTTTTCTTGGGGTTAATAAGGGGTTTGGTTAAATAAGTTGTATCGTTGATTATAAATAATTATTAATGAGATTAGATCTAGGAAATTTATTTAAATTATTAATTATATAAAATTGTTGAATTTTTATTTCATAAACTAGGGATTTTGGTTGATTTTTTAATCTAATTATGTGATACTAAAGATGAATTACGGTAACTTAAAAATAAGTTTTATGTGGTTAAAAGAGAAGTAGTAATGTGATGGTATGAAAGATTATTTTCAATGAAATTTTTGGTTTAGTAAGGATAATCAGGCGAACGATGCCACAAGGGAGCAAACGGGCCGCCCAAACCAGCACAAGGCACTCGGGTGGTCACAACTTAGCAAAATTGATACGGGTGCCCTCGAACAAAATGGATCGACCTGAACGCACCCGGTTGGGTGACCTCACACGACATGACACAGCGCGCCAGACCGAATGATTCCAAAAGGGAGAAAACGAAAAACGAGCCGCCCGAACGTGCACAAGGCACCCGGGCGATCACAACTTAGCAAAACTGATACGGGCGCCCTCGAATGAAACAACTCGACCCGAACGTGCCCGGTCAGGCGACCTCACACGACGTGCCTGACCAAACGATGCCACAAGGGAGAAAAAAGCAAACGGGATGCCCGAATGTGCACAAGGCACCCGGGTGGTCACAAATTAGCAAAACTGATATGGGCGCCCTCGAACGAAACGACCATGCCCGAACGCGCTCGGTTGGGCAACCTCACACGGCACGACACGGCGAATGATGCCATAGGGGAACAAACGGAAAAAAGGCCGCCCGAACGCGCACAAGGCACCTGGGCAGTCACAACTTAGCAAAAATGATACGGGCACCCTCGAACTAAACGACCCGACCCGAACGCGCCCGGTCGAGCAACCTCACATGGCGCGACACGATGCACCCGACTGAACGATGCCACAAGGGAGAAAACGGTAAAAAGGCTTCCCAAACGTTCACAAGGCACCTAGGTGGTCACAACTTAGAAAAACTGATACAGGCACCCTCGAACAAAATGGCCCGACCCGAACGCGCTCGGTTGGGCGACGTGACATGGCACGACACAGCGCGCCCTACCGAAGGATGCCATAAGGGAGAAAATAGCAAACGGGTCGCCTGAACGTGCACAAGGCACCTGGGTGGTCACAAGTTAGCAAAATTGATACGGGCACCCTTGAGTGAAACGGCCTGACCCGAACGCGCTCGGTCGGGCAACTTCACACGGCACGACACGATGCGCCCGACCGAACGATGCCACAAGGGATAAAATGGAAAATGGGTCTCCTGAACATGCATAAGGCACCCGGGTAGTCACAACTTAGCAAAACTGATACGAGCGCCCTCGAATGAAACAACCCGACCTGAATGCGCCCGGTCGGGCAACCTCGCACAGTGCGCCCGACCGAATGATGCCACAAGGGAGAAAACGAAAAGTGGGTCACCCGAATGTGCACAAGGCACCAGGGCAGTCACAACTTAGCAAAACTGGTACAGGCGCCCTCAAAAGAAACGGCCTAAACCAAACGCGCTTGGTCGGGCAACCTCCCATGGCGCGCAACCTCCCATGGCGCGCCCGACCGAACAATGCCACAAGGGAGCAAACGGAAAACGGGCTGCCCGAACATGCACAAGGTACCCGGGTGGTCACAACTTAGCAAAAATGATACAAGCGCCCTCGAACGAAACGACCCGACCCGAACGTGCTCGATTGGGTGACCTTGGACGGCGCGACACGACGCGCCTGACCGAATGATGCCACAAGGGAGAAAATGGAAAACGGGCCGCCCGAACGTGCACAAGGCACCCAGGCAGTCACAACTTAACAAAATTGATACGAGCGCCCTTGAACGAGACGGCACGACCCAAACGCACTCAATCGGGCGACCTCGCACGACGCGCCCAACCAAACGATGCCACAAGGGAGCAAATGACAAACGGGCCGCTCGAAGGGCTTTTGAAGGGGTTCCTCCACCATATGACCGAAAGAAGAGAACGATCATTCTAGATTCTCTGAAAATGTTGAGGCTTCAGCCAGGTCCCAAGTATTGTCTGCTAGCTAGGAAGGCTTTCCAAAAATGTTGGCTGGCATCACTATGACACTATTACGGAATTAGAAGGGAAGAGAAACGAAAAGGCTCAGGTATCATATGAGAGAAGGAAGCAATTGGCAAAATTGAGATCAAAAGAAGTGGAGTTAGCTGAAAAGCAGCTTGCCCTAGAGATGGATAAGATAAAACTTGACAACATATTGGTCAATTTCCTTGACCCTTTATTGGTTATTCAGAAGGAGTATGAATACACCACCATTAATATCAAAGTAACCAGGGCTACAAGTTGTATTTTTCGTCTGAACATCAACATACCATAACCATGCTTACAACCAGGATATGTTTTTTGAGGAGGAGAAATCTCGTCGAGATCAACATCAAGAATCCATTGCAAAAAAAGCACAACTTGTGGTGATTCCAGATGAGCATATATGAATAGCTACAATAGATGTCGAATGTGGAAATTATGGAGGAAAAAGATGAAATTCATCTTCCTTTTGCATTCGAGCGAGGAAAATCAATCATCAATGAAAATTCAAAATTTTCAAGTTGATCAGCAAGATCGACCAAATTGGGGGCAGAGTTTGGGGAACCTTCGTAAGTCAATGGGGCCTATGTGATATGGCTACGAGTTATCTACCCCCACGCAATCCGATATGCAAACAGTAAACATTGTAGGCATAGGGTTAATTAACCCCACACATAGTGGAGTTAGCGCTTGAAAAGCAGCTTGCCCCAAAGATGGAGCTCTTAGCTTCAATAAAGTATTAGATAAGCTGCATGTTGTGCTCAATGAAGCAGTCAATTTTGAAAATGACAAGAAATTATTTTTGAAGATGAGGTTTTTGATTAGAAAGATATAACTACACAGAAATAATTACACTGTTAATACAATAATAATATAATCTGCAAATAGCCTTCTCACATTCATGACCTAAGTATATAGTGAATTAGATAGAAGTAAGAAAACAATTACTTCTTCAAAGCTAATTCGAATTTGGAGGGCTTAGGGGATTGGGGGTTAGTGGTTAGGGGATTAGGGGTTAGGGGTTAGGGTTTAGGGGGTTAAATGGGTTAGGGTTTTATGGGTTTAGGGGGTTAAATGGGTTGGGGGTTGGGAATTAGTGTTTAAGGGGTTAGGGGTTAAGGGTTAGAGGTTTAGGGTTTAGGGGGTTAAATGGGTTAGGAATTTAGAGGTTTAGGGGCTTAGGGGATTTAGCAGTTAAGGATTTTAGCTAGGGGTTAGGGGTTAAGGGGCTAAGGGGTTAGGGGTTAGTTGGGTTAGGAGTCGAGAATTAGGATTTAAGGGGTTAGGGTTAAGTTTTAATGGTTTAGGTTTAAGGGGTTATGGGTTAAGGGTTTATAGGTTTAGGGTTTAGGGGGTTAAATGGGTTAGGGGTTTACTAGGGGTTTAGGGGGTTAAATGGGTTAGGGGTTAAGGGTTTAGGGGTTAGGGGTTAAGGATTTAGAGGTTTATGGTTTAGGGGTTTAGAGGTTTAGGGGGTTAAATGGGTTAGGGGTTGGGAATTAGTGTTTAAGGGTTTAGGGGTTAAGATGATAATTTCATTGGTCTTTTTTTGTGCATATTAGTTGCTTATTCTTGCATCTAAATGTAACAATTTTGTAAGTATTGTTGCTTATTGCCATGTCTTCTTTATTTATTAAGAGATAGGACTTAAGAGAGAGGAACCAATATCATAGAAGAAAGAATATGTGACCAAATTACTCTATATGGAGATGGGAGATAGGGGCACCCTACCTACCTACTAAATGTCTAAACCAAATGTGGTGTAAACGTCTGTAATGGTGGTCGATTATACGAGGAGAGGATTTTATGAGCTAGCACTAGATTTTAAGGAGGTCACAATTTAGCATTTTTTATACGACCACCCTCACACGACCCAACCCAACCTGACCTGACCTACCCAAACGTGTTTCCTTGGGTGCCCTCACAATATGGCACGACCCGACCTGACCCGACCCGAACACGTTTCCCTAGGCTGCATCAGTACACGACTCGACCAGACCCACCTGAATGCATAATTTCAACCCTGGGCGCCCTCATGACACGGCCCGACACGACTCGACCCGGTCGGACATGTTCCTTGGGCGCCCTCACATGACCCAACCTAACCCGACCTTCTCGAACATCTTTCCTTGGGCGCCCTCACGGTACAACATGACCCGACCTGACCCGACCCAAATGCATTTCCTTGGGCGACATCACACGACCCAACCTGACCGGACCTGCCTGAACGTCGAAGGCACGAGGGAGAAAATGACAAATGGGTCGCATGAACATGCACAAGGTACATGGGCGATCACAACTTAACATTTTTTATATGACCTCCCTCACATGATTTCACCTGAACGAGTTTCATATGGCGCGCCCCTCACACGGCACGACCTGACCTGCCCGAACAAATGGCACACGAGGGAGGAAACGAAAAAGGGATCGCACAAACATGCACAAGCAACATGAGTGGTCAAAAATTAGAATTTTTGATACGACCACCCTCATACGACCCAACCCGACCTGACTCGACCCGCCTGAACGCGTTTCCTTGGGCGGCCTCACACGACACGACCCGACCAGACCCAACTCGACCCGACCCATACGAACGTGTTTCCTTGGGCGCCCTTAATTACATTATGGCATGAACCGACATGACCTAACTCGACCTGACTCGACCCGCTCGAACGCATTTCCTTGGGTGGCCTCACACGACACGACCCGACGAGACCCAACTCGACCCGACCCGTACGAATGTGTTTCCTTAGGCACCCTTAATTACAATACAACACGAACCAACCTGACCTAACCCAAACTCGTTTCCAGATAATTGGGCGCCATCACATGACTTGACCCGACCCATACAAATGTGTTTCCTTGGGCAGCCTCACATGACAAGACCCGATCACCAGACCCAACCCGACCCGCCCGAACGCGTTTCCTTGAGTGCCATCAGTACATGTCTCGACCCAACCCGTACGAACGTGTTTCCTTGGGTGACCTCACACGACACAACTCAACTAGACCCAACTCGACCCGACCAGATCCAGCTCAACACGCCCGAATACGTTTCCCTGGGCGGCCTCACACAGCACGACTTGACCCGACCCGAAAGGGATAGTTGAACGATCGAACGATGCCACAAGGGAGAAAATGTCAAATGAGCCACCTAAACGTGCACAAGGATGCACCCGGGCGGTTACAACTTAGCAAAACTGATATGGGCACCCTCAAACGAAATGGCCCGACCGAATGCGCCCGGTCGGGCGACCTCACACAGCGCGACACGACACGCCCGACCGAACCATGCCACAAGGGAGAAAATGGAAAACGGGCGACTCGAACGTGTGCAAGACACCCTGGCGGTCACAACTTAGCAAAACTGATACGAGCACCCTCAAACGAAATGGCCCAACTCGACTCGAACGCGCCCGGTCGGGCGACCTCACACGACGCGACACGGTGCACCTGACTGAACGATGCCATAAGGGAGAAAATAGAAAATGGGTCGCCCGAACGTGCACAAGGCACCTAGGCAGTCACAACTTAGCAAAACTGATAAGGGCGCCCTCGAACGAAATGACCTGACTTGACCCAAACGCGCCCAATCGAGTGACCTCACATGGCGTGATACGGTGCACTCGACCTAATGATGCCACAAGGGAACAAATGGCAAACGGGCCGCCCGAACATGCACAAGGCACCTGGGCAGTCACATCTTAGCAAAAATGATACGAGCACCCTCAAACGAAATGACCCGACCCGAATGCGCTCGGTCAAGTGACCTCACACAACGCAACACTGCACGCCCAACCGAACGATGCCACAAGGGAGAAAAAAACAAATGGGCCGCTCGAACGTGCACAAGGCACCCAGGCAGTCACAACTTAGCAAAACTAATACGCATGCCCTCGAAGGAAATGGCCCGACTCGAACATGCCCGGTCGGACGACCTCACACGACGTGACATGGTGCGCATGACCGAACAATGCCACAAGGGAGAAAACGACAAACGGGCTGCCTGAACGTGGACAAGCACCCGGGCGGTCACAACTTAGCAAAACTGATACGAGCGCCCTCAAACAAAACGGCCCGGCCCGAACGCGCCCGGTCAGGCAACCTCACACGGCGCGACACGACGAATGATGCCACAAGGGAGCAAACAACAAGCGGACCGCCCGAACGTGCACAAGGCACCCGGGAGGTCACAACTTAGTAAAACTGATACGGGCGCCCTCAAACGAAATGGCCCGACCCGAACGCACTCGGTCGGGCGACCTCACATGTCACGACACGATGCCCTCGACCGAACGATGCCACAAGGGAGAAAACGGAAAATGAGCCGCCCGAACGTGCACAAGGCACCTGGGTGGTCACAACTTAGAAAAACTGATACAGGCGCCCTCGAACGAAACATACCAACCTGAATGCGCTCCGTCGGGCGACCTGACACGGCGCGCCCGAATGATTAACGATGCCAGAAGGGAGCAAATGACAAATGGGCCATCTGAATGTGCACAAGGCACCCGGGCAGTCACAACTTAGCAAAACTGATACTGCCACCCTGGAACGAAACGACCCAACCTAAACGCGCCCGGTCAGGGGACCTAACACGGCATGACACGGTGCGCCCGACCGAACAATGCCACATGGGAGAAAATGGAAAACGGGCTGCCCGAACGTGCACAAGGCACCCAGGTGGTCACAACTTAGGAAAATTGATGCGAGAGCCCTCGAACGAAATGCCCCGACCCGAACGTGCTTGGTCGGGCGACCTCACACGGTGCGACATGATGCGCCTGAATGATTAACGATGCCACAAGGGAGCAAGCGGAAAATCGGCCACCCAAACATGCACAAGGCACCCAGGTGGTCACAACTTAGCAACACTGATATGGGCGCCCTCGAATGAAACAGCTCGACCCAAACGTGCTTGGTCGGGAGACCTCACATGGCGCAACACGGTGTGCCTGAACGAATGATAACACAAGGGAGAAAATGGCAAACGGGCCACCTAAAGGTGCACAAGGCACCCAGGTGGTCACAACTTAGCAAAACTAATACGGGCACACTCGAACGAAAATTCCCAACCCAAAAGGACCCGGTCGGGCGACCTCACATGGTGCGACATGGCGCGCCCGAACAAACGATGCCAGAAGGGAGAAAACGAAAAATGGGCTGCCCGAACGTGCACAAGGCACCCGGGCAGTCACAACTTAGCAAAACTAATACGCGTGCCCTCGAACGAAATGACCCAACCCGAACGTGCCCTGTCGGGCGAGCTCACATGGCGTGACACAGCGCGCCCGACCGAACGATGCCACAAGGGAGAAAACGAAAAACGGGCCACCCAAACGTGCACAAGGCACCCAGGCGGTCACAACTTAGCAAAACTGATACAGGCACCCTCGAACGAAACGACCCGACCCGAACGCACCCAGTCGGGCGACCTCAAACGGCGTGACAGAGCGTGCCTGAACGAATGATGCCACAAGGGTGCAAACGGAAAACGGGCCACCCGAAGATGCACAAGGCACCCGGGTGGTCACAAATTAGAAAAACTGATACAGACGCCCTCGAAAGAAATGGCCTGACTCGGACACGCCCCATCAAGCAACCTCACACGGCGCGACACGACGTGCCCAATTGAACGATGCCACATGGGAGAAAATGACAAACGGGCCGCTTGAACATGCACAAGGCACCCGAGTGGTCACAACTTAGCAAAATTGATACGGGCACCCTCAAACTAAACGGCCTAATCGGAATGCGCCCGGTCAGGCGACCTCACACGGCGCGCCCAACCGAATGATGCCACAAGGGAGAAAATGGAAAACATGTCGCCCAAATGTGCACAAGGCACCCGTGTGGTCACAACTTAGCAAAACTGATATGGGTGCCCTCGAACGAAATGGCCTGAACTGAACGCGCCCGGTCGGGCGACCTCACACGGTGCGACACGGCACACTCGACCGAACGATGCCACAAGGGAGAAAATGGAAAATAGGCCACCCAAACGTGCACAAGGCACCTAGGCGGTCACAAATTAGCAAAACTAATACGGGCGCCCTCGAACAAAACTGCCCTAACCGAACTCGCCCAGTCAGGCGACCTCACACGGCCACTTGCCTCCTAAACGTGGCAATACTAACAGTTGACACAACTTTCTCAATATCAACCCTTCTTCTAACACTACAAGAAAAAAAGACATTGGTGAGGGGCGAAAATGGTCACCATAAGCTCATTTGTGAGGGTCAAAAGAGCCTTCGTCACCAAAAATTGAACGTCACCAAAGGTAGCATCGCTGAAAGTATAGGTGGTGTTGTGACATTCAAGGTCCATCACCAATAATGATTTGTAGTGATGGATAGTGACCGTCACCATTTCATATGAGCAATGGTGACAGACAATAGCGTCCGTCACCAAAAAATTGAACGTCACCAAATGTGGTGTCGCCAAAAGTATGTGTTGTGGTGACATTCAAGGTCCGTCATGAATATTGATTATTAATTACGGATAGTGACCATCATTGTTTCATATGAACAACAATGATTTTTTGTGATGGACTTTTCATGACCGTCACTATTGGTGCATATATATGGCGACGTTCATTGACCGTCACCATAAACTCATTGGTGACATCAAGGCCCGTCGCGAACAACAAAGATTTTGTTGAAAATGGCAACAAGAAATAGTGAAGGAGGCCTCCTGAAACATCTTTCCTGATCCTAGTTGGAAAGTGATCACCTAAACTAGGTGGGGACCACACATGTGATTTTTTGTCGAAAAGTCTATTTTTAGACTATGTCTATTTTTAGACATATGGATCATGGACCGGGAGCTGCAGTATGCTATTCTTGGAGGATTGGTCATGTTGGTGAAAATAGATGGACCTCTATTTTTAGCATTTAGGTCGAAGTCTATTTTTAGACTGCCTGTCTAAAAATAGAACAATCAAATATTATTTACCCTTAATAATATTTGGACTCTAAACTTCAGTTTACTCTCTTGGAGCACTTAAGTTTGACCCCCGGATGTGGGGCATGCAGCTACCAGAAGGATTTATGCTTTTCGTATGGGTTAGTTGAGCTAATGCATGGTTGACTTCAATTAGAGCTCAAGTGGCGGAGTTCGGTGGAGTTGATGTGACAGTTAATGGAGATGGTGTTCTGGTTAACTAGTTGAACTAGTTGTATTTAGTTTAACTAGATAATACACTAGAGATGAGTTGTGTGAATTAAATATTATTTAATTCACAAATTATTAACTCATTATTCATCTAAATAACACATTAGTTTAACTCAGTGCATGGACAGTTCAGTGGCAACAAGTGAAAGAGGTAGATGAAAGGGTTGAGTTAGCTATTAGTTGCGACATTAGTTGTGCATAAGATTTGCACCACACTTGGAGGAAATTACCAATGAAAATTGCGCAGTTGGAGCCAGTGAGATTCGAACTTGGATCTCTATTTAGACCAGCCTTGAGTGCACAATAGAGAGAGGGAAATTAGTGGGTGTGTTTTGAACCTGTGACTTGTTCAAAACCAAGCTAGTTTTTGTGTAGCTTTGAGAGATAGTACTGAGTACTTGTGAGGAGTATTGTGCTATGTATTTTCTGCATGTTCTCTCCATATAATATACAGAATAGCTGAGGGGTTTTTAGCGATAAGCTTTCCCCATACATACTGTGTTAATGTGTGTGATGATTTGATGTGCTATCGCTTCTATTCTTTCCGCATGTGACAATTAATTTTAGAAGAGATTATGTGTTATGCAAGCAATTCGAAATTGATCTGTGATCAAGTTAATCTCCATTGAATAAGTGATTTATTCAACAAATTTCTACAGATTTATGGTGACGAACCTTTAATGGTCGTCACTATTGATGAGTATATATGGTGGCGTTCGTTGACCATCACCATTTCATATTTTGGTGAGGGTCGAAAAATGTCACCATAAGCTCATTGGTGATGGTCAAAAGATCATCTGTCACCAAAAAATTATCGTCCTCATTCTCTATGAATATCAGGGCACGATGGAATCAAACCACCAACCTCCTGCTTGTAAAGCAGGTGCTCTTCCATTGAGCTAGCACCCTTTAAAGAATTATAATTTAAACTAGAAATTGCCCCTAAAGGTGCAAAGATACACCAAAGGAATAGAAAATCTAGGAAGATCAAAAGTTGCTAGAAATAATATGTTCAATATACATAATAAAAAGACAATAAAAATAACTTTTGATATAATCTAACAAAGCATGTACTATGTAGAAGAATAATTGGAAAGCACAACTAGAAATTTGAATCACAACATAACAATATAAAAGAACATGCAACAAAAAAAGAACAACTCCATAGTTTGAGAAATATGAACAATCCATGGACCTGTTCTTATATATTGATATAGATCACGAAATAGAAATCTAGATTTATGAAATTCAAGTATCACACAAGAGTGTCTTGAACAAATATCAATATGTAAAATAGTGTTTTTTTCATTTGGATTTACCTTGCAGAACCTCAGGAGAAAGTTTCCACAGAAACATCCAATAAACATAACAACATGGACCTCAGGAGCAATTGTGCAAGGGATAAAAGATGAAGGTAGAGCTCTAGAGAAGTATTCAAGGTAAATTATGAAAAGCATGTCTGGAAAGATCTGAGAACCCTCTTAAGTAAAACACACATTTATCATCGTGACTAGTACACTTGCAAAAAAAGATCATAATAAATTATGAACTATTCCACCAAAAAACAGTGAATTTTTCCACTAAAATACACTTTCAAATTAATAACTAGCATGACTCTAACTTCTCTACAAAAATAGGGAAGTTTCAAGACAATGTATAATAGCTTGCATGGCAGTCGTGTTGATAAAACCTTCCAAGGAATAAGACCACAACAATCAACAAGAGTGCCATGAAAGAAGTGGCTCCTAGGAACCTCACTGAAAACAATATTTATGTAAGGCAGTCATCTAGATCAAGGGTCATCATTCAATAATCAATATGGAAACAGGTGTTGACATTTTCTAATGGAATCCTTTTTGGAGTCACTAGTTAGGAAGAAAACAAAAGGTTTCATCAAGAACTCTAACTTACAAAATTTTGGGATTAAAATATGATGACATATTGATGAAGCAAATCAAGAAAATGAAACTCTTTCATTCTAAGGAAACCTATTGCAGGATGACTCAAAAGGAAAAGAATGAGGTACATGTATATATATGTTGACACTAGATGCTATGAAGTCATGCCATGTGGTTGCAAGTAGTATACTTCTATCTTTAGAAGTATGATCAAAATATAAAGCAGAAACTCTTCTGATGCACAGGTTGCCAAAAGGGCATGATCTACACTAGATGAAATTGACATAATATGTCCTCATATGGAATATGAGGTGGTTGTACATTATCAAGGAATTGCACAATGGAAGTTCCTGGGAATGAAATAAAACTATGGAGAAAGAACAAGGAAGATATCATGGGAAGTACAACCATGGAAAGAAGCAATCAACATCCAAGGAAGCCAAGAAGACTTGACTAGGAGATCTCCAGGGAAGATATGTGGACTCTAATAGAAGTCTGAAAAAGATAGAGACCCTTGACAATAAATATCTTTAGGAGATAAAAAAGGATGTCGATGCATACAAGAAGAATGTCATGGTGAAAGATCATCACTAAGGTAAATTTTGATTTAAGTATTCATATTTATAATTGAATAATATTGATCAGCTTATTCAGGGCAGCCAAAGGGAAGTATATGTCTTCCACAGGTTGATACCCATATTGCAGGATGTAATATCCTTGGAATAAGTATGGTTCGAAGGAAAGCAACATGATATGAAGGTAGACCAAATGAAAGATTGATGGATCACTTTCGGACAAAAATGAAAAGTGATGGGTGATTTGAGCCCTAATGAAGATATCCCAAAGATGAAGACTCCTCAACAATGAAGAAATTCATGACATCAAAGAAAGTAGTTCTTCATGAGCAGCTCGGTGTTTTCATCATTGTTGCTACAGGTCCCTGATTAAGAGGGGGGTTGGTAATAAGTTTCTTACCTGGTAGAAACTTGAAAGCAAGTCCCTAGGAGCCTGGAAAATTCCTTGGCTAAGAGGGAGCCTTGAAAAGTCCTTGGATAAGAGGGAGCTTGAGAACATTCCTTGATAGGAATGGGTATGTCCTCCCTAATTAAGAGGGAGAGATAGACGTATCATTCTAGTCTTCCCCTGGAAGACAGAATGTGGGATTGGATAATAATTTGGCATTTGATACTATTTTGGGGATGTATCAGGGTATCCAAGGTAAGAATAGTCATGAAAAGACAGGTATTCTTTGAGGATTAGCTATCCCCCAAAAGAATAGTCCTATGAGGTCATACTCGGTGAACACGCGGGTGGAGTATGTACCTTGGAGACAATAATGAAGATGTCTATAATCATTGATCTCGCCAGCATTGTAGTTCGTGGTCTCGTGAAGAGATGGAGCTGTTAATTAAGGCCTTGCACTGTGACAAAATTGGTTAATAAGATGCTATAACAGATGGATTACCAATCAAATTCTTCTTATGAGATTCTTTAGATTGAGAGTGACCATGTACCATTATGAATACCTCCCTAGTTAACAGGGAATGTTGGAATGTGTAACTAAGTTCGATCTTCATAATGACTTGTAATTATGAATTTATGTAATGAAGAAGACAAAGATAATAAAATGTATTTTGTAATACTTGCTCATCATGGGTTTCATGAGAAAGGAGTTTTTTATTATAGGTCAAAGACTTCTTCTTGATGTCTTTTAGGGGTTTGTCATATTGTCATAAATATATATAATTTAGAGTCATGTATATCATGTATATGAATTGGTGTTACACTTATAAAGACAATTTATTGATGTAAATGTATGCCTTCAAGACATTGTCAATATGCTCCGCAAGTCAGCTTAAAGATGGTGAATATTCTCCTTGATGAAGTCGGCTTACACACAAACCTCATGTCGGCCTACAAGCTAAAGCCAGTCACTATATAAAGGATGATGCGACCTCATTATGGTATAGGCCATTTCGAATCATGTCTGTGATAGAAGAGCGAAGTTTGGGTCTACATTGATGCAATAATAGCAGGCTAGTCTGGGAAGAAAAGAATAGGTATACTTACCTTTGGTCTGGGTCTATACCACCTCACACATTTCAGACAAAAGGCTATCACAGCAAAAGATAATTCTCTCTTCTAGTGCGTAGAACAATGCGTGAAGAAGGTAATACAATGATGAAAGGATCTGTGATTAGGTCAAGAAAGGAGGTGTGTTATCGAAGGAAGAAAGTCTTATCATAATGATTGAAGCAAGTTTGTTTGGGAAAAAACAAATATCTGAAGTAATGTGCTTCGATCAATACAAAAAGGTTGTGACACTTCTATAAGGTATCTGAAGCTTACTATAGCAACAAATATTTGAAGATTCAAGGCATCAATGATGACACCAATATGAAACGATACAAGGTCTATCTAACACTATATAAGGCAGCTCGACTCATTTGGGAGACTATCCATCTTTGACATCTAAAAAGACCATCATCTTCATCATCAATGCAAATCTGTGGCACTATGAGACGAAGGATAGAAGTGTATTGTGATCTGAAGTTAAAAGAAACCAAAACCATGTGGATCGTCTCTAAGGCATTTAAATGTACAAATGATGAACTTAAAGACATGCAAAACAAGTCTTATCTATGACATAAAGGACTGAACATCTATATACCTTTGTGCAAAATGAATAAGAAGTCTGTGATCTACTCTATGCTACAGGACCAAAAGACTAAGGTACATAGTCTATAGAAGGGACCAAAATCATCACTGTGAATAAAATCCAAGATTCTAATCAATTCCAAGCCTGAAGCTACACTTAATGACATAATTTACATTTGTGAAAATTCTGAGCATCTCTAAGACAAGTAGAACATGTATATTTGTGATATGAACTATACAAAGACATACAAAATTTTTTGAATCATCAAGAATCAGAGTTTAGTGGCACCCTGTGCGAAAACCTGAGGGATGCTACTTCATGACAGAATTTATTATGATGATATAAGGCCCATCTCTGTGACACTAGAATATGTAGCAGCATTATATCTCTTCATAAGGATTGTGAGGGTATAGGGAATCCGTGACACAAGTTTGTAAAAATAGCACCCTTTTCATACATAAAGAAAGATGAATTCAATTCTTGAAGCCGACCTATTTGATATTGAAAGATAAAGGACAATGAAATCAGCTCAAAGATATCTTTGTGGCTTATCATGACACGGGGTTTTATTATATGCGTGTCGTGGCAGCACTACCACTTGTTTCTTTCCTTCTTTATGTTATTTTCAGCATTGTCAACATTTTCCCTTGCATTCACAGGCATCACAAGAAATTGCGGATGCCCAAGGACAACTCCATTTGGCACCAAGGATGACCCCATTTTCCCACTGTGCCAATTAAATTCCCAGTAAGATCAAAGAATTTATTTGCCATGCCAAGCTCATCTAGTCATCCCTACTGTCACATTGTTTTCTCCCTTCTCCCTTCTTTGCCTAGGACCAAGAAAAGAACATAACTAAATTTCCAACCATTATTTGACTAACCTAACCCACTAAATACAAAATAAAAATGTCTTGCCCTTCCAATTAACTGTCAAGGAAAATCATACAAAAAATTGAAATTGAACAGCTTCAGAGAACTGATCTTTGATGACAGATTATTGATTTCTTACCATCAGCAGCCTAGAAGGGCTCAATTTAATGTAATTTTCTTTCTCCATCCACTCGTTTGTTCAAAGTTTGAAGGGATTTTTCTTTTGTTTGAGAATATTGTCCCTTTATGCCGAAAACTTGTTGTAACACAGATTTTATTTTATCCAAATTCACCCAAAATATGAACCAATTCTATATTGCCCTTTTTCCCTGCTACTCTTTGAGAAGTTTCCACAATGAATAAACCGTTACCAAGACTGAATAAATATTTTGAGTGATACAAATATCTCTCAAGAATAATTTCAATCAATCCAACCAGAGAGATTTATTTTACTAGCATTGATCCATCTCAACCCCGGATCTATTGCACACCAGGAGAGAAAAACTCCATCTACAAATCTCTCAGCACTCAATAAATCTTGTGCTAAGATGGATCTATGCTTGTGTGACTGTGTTAGACCTTTTTTAGCATTACTCTTGGTGCAATCAATACTACAACAGAAGATTGAAACAGTTATGTAACATCATGATATCTGGCAACTCTGGAGAAAAATTACACAGCCGACGAAAGACAATCATACTCATGGATAAGAAATAAAGTTTTAAACGAAAACTGTTAGAAGGCTTGATCCCATTTTACATTGCCCTGTTTTTGTGCTAATCGTAGAAGAGTTTCCAGAGTGCACACTGCAAACTATTACCAGGACCCCAATCATAGTGGTAAAACTCACCAAGTATCACTTGGACTCAGTGATCACACCCTACTCACTGTCATGCGTGGGGGGCCAAGTCAAAAACTTGGAAAAAATAACTTGAGAAATAGTGAGCAACAACCCCTGAGTCTGACTTCGAGTCCGGAATCACAGAAAGTTTGACTCGGCAAAAACTCGACAAGCAGTTTTGGTTTTGAGAACTCAATGCTAACTCGCAAAGTTGGAATTCAGACTCAGATTCCTGTTATATAATAAGGCTGAGTTTTTTCTTGTACTTACTGTCAAATGAGGGTTTCATGTTAAATTGTGTGCAATATTCTTGACAAAATTTCTTCACATGAATAATTAACAAAAAATCATTGGCAATGTCATTTTTGTAAAAAATGTCTCTATAGTAATTGTGAAGATTACTGCAAAAAAACTAGTTTGGGACATTACATACTCACCCTACAAAGGCCCCCACTCTTTTATAGAGAAGGAACAGGAAGAGGTTATATATAGCTTATAATAGACTCAAATGAAGCACTCCATATGCTAGGTAACCTCACCTAGTGGAGTGCCCAACCTATGCCAAAAAAAGCACCAAATCAATGAGCCCTTATGAAAGGAATAATGTGCCACTTGTACAAAGAATCTCTCTAAAGGGAATGCACCTTACCTAGCAGTTGTAAGTCCAATCCAAAAATACATAATTTTAAGGGTATCTTTCTCAAAATAGCTACATGTGTTAGTCAAATTGTCATACAAGTAAGAGAATCTGTCTTACAAGTGTTAGAAAGTGAAATCCCATTTCATTGGAAGAGGAATATTCCCCTAAAATAGCATGCTCAATCATGAGGGGAGCAAGTTAAAGAAACAAAGAAAAACTTAACAAGATACCTGTACAATCTTTCATTTTGCTAATTTGCACCATAGATACAAAGTTTGGGTTCAAATTCAAATTTGGTACTATGCAGAATCAGAAAAAAAATCAGGAGTACACACCTTAAATACTCTACAAATGTCAACAGTACAAGCAAGCATGAGCTGTAGCTGAACTCATGTCAGTTATGGACGACTTATATACATCTATAATAAAACAAGTACAAGCCAATAATGGCTTCCTTTCTAATTATTAATACTTAAGCACGAAAATGTTGTCAGTGAACTCATTGATGCTAGGAACCACAACAAACCCTTCATGGGACAAGAAGCTCACAAGTAAGAACAAAATGCATCATCTTCCTTCCAAGAGCCTCAGTTTCCACGATAAGATGGGATGGGGAAGAGTAGCTGACTATTATAGCCCCCAAATTAGCTAGGCATTTATGTGATGATGCAATAAACTAGTCCACATTAGAATCTAGTGAAACTAATCATGCCCTGCATATGAAAGAGAGAGATTTGGAATTTTTGAGTTTTGTACGGAGTTTAAAAATTCATTTGAGAAAAAATTATGGTAGTAGGCATAGTACCCTCAAACAGTACCCTATAAATTATCCCGCAAATCCCACTCGAAATGCTTTTCTGAATGAACCAAATAGGATTTGAGCAAAGAATTCAGCCAAACTGAACTATAACAAATTTGCAAATCTTATGGTTTGATTTGTCCAAATTTTGTACTATTATTTGGAATACCATCAACAGGGAGGAATGCTTCCTACCATTCAGAATGACTAGCTCTCTCTTTTGGAGAGTTTTTATATAAATAAATAAATAAATAACTTTCTTATCTCAGATATGAAAGAAAACAAAAAAAAATGTTTGTGCATGTATAAAAATATCCCTTCAAAAGAGTTCATTGCAGGATTTGATTTGTGCCAAGATAAAACATGAATTTGGTGAATTGTACTACACAACCAGTCTGTGAATTGTACAAAAGTGGTTTTTATTCAATTCTGGCATATAAATGTTAAGATGACTTAATCACACAAGGTAATGAGAGCTAGTCTTTGCATTGCAGTACCTGGAAAATTACGTGACAGTTTGCACGCACCTTTTAGCTTGTGAAAAGTGGCATCAGCAACTAAAAATGAATCTCATATAATTTTATATGTAGAAAACTACTAAGGAATGAATATGCATACATAAATTAGAAATAACTACGAAAGGGAAACATCTGAGTAGTTTTCTAAGATGTAGCATCAGAATTTGAAGACAAGTCACATGCACATCCAACAAAGCCTTGTTGAACATCAATCCTTCCACAACTAACTAACCATGAAAGGTTAAGAAGACCTAACTAAATATCCAAATCAAGTTGAAAACTCCAAATATGCCACCTTGAAAGGAAGGTGCAAAAATTTCTGTTACTAAGAATTTAGATAACATAAACACACATACATCTTAGAAATAAACAATGTCAAGTTGGTATGCAATAAAAAAAGGAAAATAATTTAAAAAATCTGAAAGTTGAACTTTTTAAGAAATAAAGTGTTGTGTTTAGTTAGGGAACCAAGATTTTAAAAACAGAGATTTTTTGAAGGAGAATTGAATTCTATGACAAAAGCTACAACACATAAAAGTCATGTTTTTGGTACATCATTGTATTTACATAAAAAGAGAAAACACCAACATAGTGCATCAACATGTTTCAACGCGTAAATGAAAAAGAAACTAGAATCAAACCTCATCGTTTTACGCTGGTGTAGGACAATGCACCACTTGGATATCATTGGGATAATAACACGTGTTGATTCGTAACCCCATGCCCACTTTGACCCACTATTATCATCCTCCCACAAAATCTGAAATTACATAAAATCAGAGATGTGCAAGGTTAGAGCTCAGTAAAAAAATTCTAAGAAACAATAAGAAAACAAAATATTCACCCTTGCATACAAATCACAGCACAAAGTTTGCTTATCAATAATGCATTCCAGATGCTGAATTGCAAAAATTGAAAGAAAATAAAGTAAAACATGCAAATTATGGGAATTAATTTCACAGAGGTTGTTTGTCAATAATGCATGTTAGATAGCCCACGGGGTGTAGAATAGATAGTGACAGGGTGTTATGTTAAGGCACTCCATGGTGAAAGGGTCACTGGTCCGAAACCCCGTGGACAAAAATCCAGCCATCCTAAGGGTTGGTGCGGCGCAGGCTAGGTGTGATCACCCAGGTGATTTTGACAGTTGTCCATTGGTCATGGTTACTCAAAAAGCCACAACTTAGGCATGTTAACAAACAAAAAAATAAATAATGCATCTCATATTTTAAACATTTCACATTTCAAATGACAACTCCATGTGAAAAAAATACAAAAAAAAAACTATTTAGACATATAGTCAAACAAAAGCTACCATAACGATAGCTGTCAATAAATTATAGAGCTAGTTAGGGAGAAATGAGACATTAACATCTTCAGGCTATAAGGGGATGGACCTTAAATCATCTTAAAGCATCTGCATCATGTGTTTATATATTAGTGTGAGTGCACAATAGCACATAAATAAAGTCATTGGTGTATATCAAAAGGAAAAATGACATTAATTAAAAAAAAAAAAAGAACTACCCAAAGGCTCTAAGCATGACATACAATAATTACACCCAATGTCTTAGCATAAGTAATTTTATTTTTACCAAGAAAAGTGTATCCAAGACCAATCATATGCGTCCAACATCTAGCTACGTAAATCCACGAACGAGGGTGTGCCCTTGTTCTTTATTGTCAGTGATTAGAGAGCCACCCAAGAGCAATCATCTAGCTACATAAATCCAAGAACGAGAATGTGCCCTTGTTCTTCATTGTCAGTGATTAGAGAGCCACCCAAGAGCAATAGAGAAACATAAAAACAAAAAATTGAACTGGGGGTTTGATTATTTTAAAGCAAATATGTTAACCTCTCAGGTTTCACATCCTCTAAATCAAGGTCAATGAAGCAATCGAGAAACATACAAGCAAAACATTGAACTGTGGGTTTGATTATTTTAAAGAAAATTTGTTGACCTCTCAGGTTTCACATCCTCTAAATCAAGCTCAATGTAGCTACCATGGAGGTCAATCAATCACAAAAAACCTTCTATTTCATTTTTACAACAGGGTAGATACAAGTAGAAGCGTTTCTTGCTATAAAGAGAGAGTTTATTGCAGAGGTTCAAAGGTCATGGGTTTAACTCCCGAAAAATCTATTCATAACAATAATAAAGTTAATTGTAAGATCAATAAGCACAAATAAGCACAGTGTGGAAAATTCAACTCTAAGCACAGATGACTCGATCCCTACCAGTAGCAAAATGGATCACTTGTGGAGACTTCAATCTAGTCGATTGGAAAATTCAATTTGAATGTCAATAACTTTGTAGAGTAATCTAAAGACAGTTTTGGAAATATTTTAGGTATTTTCTAAGGCGGGGCATTTACAACAGAGAAATTATTATCTAGGAAAAAATTGTAAGCAAAATCCAAACATTTAAGGCCCTCAACCTCAACATACCGTGAGCCTTTTCAATATGAGCTTTAAGTTATCCTCGTTTCCTTGTAGCTGGAAATCATGATTTCTCAATGGAAGCATCTTCTGTACTAAATGAAACATTCTCTTATAGACCCAAACCCACCCATCCCACGCTCTTTAGGAGAACATTATTGATCAAGTTTCATTTCCATGGGCTTGGCACTTCGAAGTAGCCATGAAGCACCTTAATTTAGGGGTTGAACTTAAAGCACAGAAATGATGGTCAACATGTACATATTGACTAAGAAGCCTGGCCGATATTCTCCTTCAGGCATGCCAAAATTTTTAGTTACCGGACTGTGGCCTATAGTAAGGCGACGGAAGTCTACCCCAACTAGCACAGGTTCGATTCTTGGTGCATTCCTAACTTGGCTCTACAGGTATAGCGGGCATATGCCACGAAGTTAACATATCCATACCTGATTGGAAGTGGTTCTACTTGATAGGAGCTCTTCCCTCTATATCCATATAAAGGAATTTAAGATATCCATAAAAAAATGAAGTTAGCATCCAAAAGGCATGCAGTTTTTGGGTATGAGATTTTCAGTCATTCCAAACATTTAAAAAAAATGCAGAAAATAAATGAAAATGAAGGAAGAGACAAGAATTTCCTGAGACCAAAAGGCAAGTCGCCATTGTATAGAGATAAGCCATGCGTGCCATTGTAGACATGGGTTGCCTTCAAAATTGATTTCCCGAAGCAAAAAGAGACACCCAATGGTTTATAATTGTGGAGGCCCAACGAGATTTCCTTTCCAGGTATGGATTTGGGTTCATTCAGATCCGCATGGTTTGAATTGGGGGTGCTGGTCATTTTTGGATTTGGCGTGGTTGAGATGACATATGATGATGGGTTAAGGTGTGTGTGGTTCTGTGGGATTGGGTTTTTCCTGAATTTGACAGGGAAATGTTGTTTTCTTGATTTTTTCAGAGGCTTTATGATTCCTGAAAATGCCTGAAAAGTGGGTTTTTGGCCCTTTTGTTTGCTTCATGCCCTTCATATTTGATAGTATTGTTGTTTTCCTGAAATTGCATGAAAGAGTGTTATTTATTGTGTTTTATAGGCATGTAGCAGCCTGAGAAAAATAATCTTGATTTTTTTTTTTTTTTTGGTTGGTTTCTTTCTGAAACTTCTTGGTATGAAGTGTGTTTGGATTTTTTTAAGGCCTAAATACTTTATGGTATTTCTGATTTTGCTATAAAATATTTGAAAGTGTGGGTTTTCATTGCTTATGGTTAGGTGATTTTCTTACCAGGTTCGTGCAACACAGACATGTATACCCCGCCTATCAAGATGGTGGGAAAAAGGAGTGACAACAAATATGGTAGAAGTTCATTCAACCCAGGAATTGATTAATTCTCTTCTAACTACTAGAGACAAGCTTGTTGTTTTAGATTTCTACGCTCCTGGTTGTGGTGCCTGCAAATCTGTCCATCCTAAGGTATGCTGGAGGATTGAATCATTAACCAGTTTGTAATATTGTGTTACCAAAATGTTACTTTTTTAAGTAACTATTTTAGCTATTCCTGGTGAAACATGCCTTTTGATGTATTCCATTCAAACAGCTTTCGAATGGGTTTCTCCTCTCTCTCCTGGAGATATTGTTTTCTGAAATATATTGTTTGAGCTGACAAAGTCTAGGTCTCCTTAGCAGGCCCCATGTTCTCACCATGGCTGTGCTCCTTTCAGTTTTTATTTTATGGTCTATTATGGCTTTTTCTTAGGGGGTCAGAGATATTTGGGGTACTCATTATATCGACCTCTTATTCCATTAAAAGAGTCTCTGCATCTATCCAGTGTGAGCCTAGGTATATAGAATGGGTTGCCCCCTTTAAATTTTGTTCTCTGAAAGGATTTTGTTTTGAGCTGGAAAGTTCAGGTGTCAAATACATCTCTCTTTACTAGGCTCACATGTTCTCGGCATGGCTAAGCCACTTATTGCTTTTAATTTATGGCTGCCTATGGTTTTGCTCATAGTAGAAAATCAACCTCCTCAAAAGGATGCGATACGGTTGTTGGGAGGTGTTGGATGGTAAAAGCCTACAATTTTTCCCTTGTGTCCAGAGGGCAGGCCCTCCTGTATGGGAGGTGTGCTTTTGTTTGATATGTGGTCTGGTCAACAAATCTTGCTAGATTAATTTTTGGAAAGTGCTTTTGTTGGATTCATCATTCAGGATCTATGTTCATAGGCCCTGTTTTGGTCTATTACCTAGTAGGGTTTAAGTTTTTTCAGCCAAAATTTTCTTTGATCTAGAATCTCTGCTACTTTTTTTTACGAATATGAAAATGATTTAGTTTTTACCAAAAGAGAAAATCTTATTACGGTTTCACCAGTTTCATGGTTGTGTGCTTGGATAGTTTTGTACAAGTAGAATATAAGTTTTGTGATGAAATCACTTGGATAAATATCTCATTTTTAATTAACTTCTGCAGATTTTCCAATTTGCAGAAAAGAACCCTGATGTCAAAGTTGTAAAGGTGAACTATGAATAAAACAAGTCTATGTGCTACAGTTTGTGCATCCATGTTTTACCCTTTTTCCAGTTCTACAGAGGGGCAGAGGGACGCCTTTGTAGCTTCAGTTGTACTAATGCAACAATAGGTCTATTTTCTTGTTGTGTTGGATTTGGTATTGTCATTGTATCTTCAATGCATACTTATTATCTTCAACGAGTTACTTTTACATATATTTGGTGTGCAATGATATGCAAATAAAAAAGTTCAGGGATGCCCTTGAGAAACACAGTACTCCAAGGTGTAGTCTTGGACCTCCCATAGGATTGGGGGAGGACGAACTATTGGCTTTGTCAAAAAAAAAGTCTTTGTCTTTCGTTGTGCTGGAACCTGCTGAGACTCTTAGAAGAGAGGTACCATTTGCTGTCAGATCTGATCATAAGGCAGAGGATATGGAAATTTTTCCTCCTGGCAAGAATCCAGACAATATGGCAGCTGTAGGGCCGAGCCGCAAGTCAGATCTACAAGATTTACAAGAGCTTGTGGGCTCAGGGAGATCATGATTTTCTTCCAATGAGCTCCATGCATACAACCATTTTATTGTGCATCCTATAGAGACCATGCAATGTACTTCTGTATATTTTCCTTTCTGTATCTAACCAATGTACATAGACCTAATTAGGAGGCTTCGTTTTTTTTGAAACTCCTTAGATAATTAGGGTTTCATTTTTATTGAAACCCCTCCGATAATTTTCAGGCAGCCATTTGGACATTTTATATCCTGTTGAGAAAACCCATCTCCCTATTTTTTCCTTTTTCTATAGGAACATTCTATTAAATCTATTTGTGGATATATCTGTATTAAATCCATAGGTCATTATCTGATTGTGGATATATCTGTATTAAGTACAGTCTGTGGATATACCTGTATTTAATCCTTTGGGCATACCTTACTGAAGATTGATTTTGGTATTGCCCATGATTTTATTACAAGGCATGTGGTTCTAGAACTTTGCTATTTCGGAGTTGGCGCTGGGGATTCAGGATTGGATGTTTTTTTGTCCTGCCAATTCCCATTTCAGACCTTGGTTTATTATTTTAGTTATGGATCTATATTTACGTGAAAGAGGTTTTGAACTTCGAGGCTGATCTGCTGTGAGATGGGCTTTGTAATCCTAACAGTTTTTACACTTTGTAATTTTGTATCACGACGATGCATTTTCTGCAATGCCAGTCAGGCATTTCAATAAATAGAGAGTATGTTTTACATCTTGTAATTTTGTATTGATGGCGATGCAATTCTAAAATTCCATTCATGCATTTCATTAAATACAGTGTTTTTATGGTGTGTACCTCTTTCAATATTCGAGGCCGATCTGCTATGAGATGGCCTTTGTAATCCTAAAGCAGTTTTAAATTTTCTGTAATTTCGTATTGATGGCCATGCAATTCTGCAATGCCAATCATGCGTTTCAATAATATAAAGAGTATTTTAACATGGTGTGTGTACATGTTGGTCTGTAATGTGAATATATTCGTGACTAAAATCAACAGAGTAGATAATTTCATTCTATTTAAAATCACAGTGGAAGTTATTTCAATCCTCTATATTATAATATCTCACCCAAGATCATTTGTAATATTGCCCCGGCGATCAATCCTTGCAATTTGATATAAGTGATTCCTAGTAATCTTTTTTGTGAAAGAGTGCACATATAACATGAAATCAAGGGGAGGGAGATCACACATATTCAAGGCTCTATCACATATATGAAAATTGTATCATCTTCATTCTCTAGATTGGGGGCATTCCAACTGTCACAGAACTTTGATACATCAGAATTTTGGATACCCTTTCTTCATTTTCTATGTCAAGATTTATGAACTTGTTTAAATGCAAACCCTTGCTTTCCATGGATGCTAACATAAGGGCTTGAGTAACATTAGCTCGATCTTGAAATATTCCTAAATGCAATTCTTGTCACCAGGGATTCAGATTCATACCCTACTCTTCAAACACATTATTGAGAACCAAGGAGGAAAGGTTTTCAATTTTCACTTTGCCCAGTAGGTCTACTACGAGGTTGGAGATGTCCTCAACATATATGTCATAAAATTTCTCTTCTCCTTCCCTGAGGTCAGAGATGTACGTCTCATTGTCAGGATGCACTTCCTTATATGTGCTTTCATCAATAAGGGCTTCCAAATGATCTCTCAGAACTCCAATTGCTCCCTGTAGGAAATTTTCAACAAAGAAAGGGGTCTTCTCGTTCACTTCTGAAATGTCCTAATCCATATGCTTGGCATCACCAGCTTCATTTATGGGGCAATTAGAGTTATTTCGCTCAAATTTTGTGTGCAAATCCACCCTTGGAGCAGCAGATACATCATTCATTTGTATTAGGGTAGAGGCACCCTTACAATCATAACCAGGGTTGGCACCAAAATGTATCCCTATAAGTCTGTCCTCAAAATAAATCTTCAAATATAATTTAGAGCTGCCAACAATTCTCTTATATTCATCTTCCAAGGGACCAGGACTAAAATCTATCAAATGAAGTTTGTCAATAAATACCCCTCATCATATTACTTGATGTAGAAGTTCGTACAGTCGCCATTTAATTCCCACAGACTTCAGTAAAAAACAGTGTTATAATTTTAAGGGGAGGTCAGTCAATCACAAAAAACCCTCTATTTCATTTTTACAACAGGGTAGCTACAAGTAGAGGTGTTTCTTGCTATAAAGAGAGGGTTTATTGCAGAGGTTCACAGGTCATGGGTTTCACTCCCGCAAACTCTATTCATAACAATAATAAAGTTAATTGTTAGATCAATAAGCACAGAGTGGCAAATTCAACTCTAAGCACAGATGACTCGATCCCTACCAGTAGCAAAATGGATCACTGGTGGAGACTTCAATCTGGTCGATTGGAAAATTCAATTTGAATGTCAATAACTTTGTAGAGTAATCTAAAGACAATTTTGGAAATATTTTAGGTATCTGCTAAGGTGGGGCATTTACAACAGAGAAATTATTATCTAGGAAATTTTTTTAACCAAAATCCAAACATTTAAGGCCCTCAACCTCAACATACCGTGAGCCTTTTTGATATGAGCTTTAAGTTATCCTCATTTTCTTGTAGCTAGAAACCGTGGTTTCTCAATGGAAGTATCTTCTGTACTAAATGAAACATTCTCTTACAGACCCAAACCCACCCATCCCATGCTCTTTAGGAGAACATTATTGATCAGGTTTCATTTCCATGGGCTTGGCACTTCGAAGTAGCCATGAAGCACCTTATTTTAGGGGTTGAACTTAAAGCACAAAACTGATGGTAAACATGTGCATATTGACTAAGAAGCCTGGCAAATATTCTCCTTCAGGCATGCCAAAATTTTTAGTTACCGGACTGTGGCCTACAGTAAGGCGGCGGAAGTCTACCCCAGCTAGCACAGGTTCGATTCTCGGTGCATTCCTAACTTGTCTCTACAGGCATAGTGGGCATATGCCACGAAGTTAACATATCCATACTTGATAGGAAGTGGTTCTACCTGATAGGAACTCTGCCCTTTATATCCATATAAAGGAATTTAATATATCCATAAAAAAATGAAGTTAGCATCCAAAAGGCATGCATTTTTTGGGTATGATATTTTCAGTCATTCCAAACATTTAAAAAAAATGAAGAAAATAAACGAAAATCAGGGAAGAGACGAGAATTTCCTGAGACGAAAAGGCAAGTCGCCATTGTATAGAGAGAAGACATGCGTGCCATTGTAGACATGGGCTGCCTTCAAAATTGAATTCTCGAAGCAAAAAGAGACACCCAATGGTTTATAATTGTGGAGGCCCAACGAGATTTCAGTGAATCTTACCCAAAAAAGAAAACGTTGCTGAATCACGAAATCTCAGTGAATCTAACCCCAAAGAAAACGCAGAGCTCTCAGCAAGAACCCCTAACAATCTGGAACACGACGACCCGATTGTTGTTGTTGCTCTAGCTGTGTGGAAGGGCGTCGGGTTGAGGGCGGGGCTTCGGACGTAGGCATAGAGAGACATGTTGCAGTGGTGTGGCTAGGAGTCAGAGATGTGTTGCAGTGGTGTGGCTAGGAGTCAGGCAGAGCCGCGAGTCTAGAGGCGTCAGGGCACAGAAAAATGAAAAGGAAAATAACAACCGGTAATAGCGTCAAATGGTAGATTTTAATTGGTTGGAGGAGGTGCCACATGTCCAAATTTTACTGGCTGGAAGGGCGATAAGAAAGGCTTCTCATTGGCTGGGGTGAACAGTGTTTACTCACCCCAAGCCAGCAAAGAGAACGCCTTCGGCGTAATTATTTAAACAGTGCTTGGCCCAATACAAGGCCATCCTCCCCATTTGATTTTGAGATGTTCTCTATTACAAGATGAGATAGAGGCTATTGATAACTACCCAATCCATTTCATTTTTATTAATTGACTACATTTAAATGTGTAAACATATATTGTGTCAAATAGAACCCAAGCCAAATACAGAGACAATACAACTGGATACATTCTGGGGGGTTTGCCAAGGGCTGCTATAAAACAGAAGCAAGTTTTCCCAGGTCAAATTGGGGACATGGACTGCAATGCCTAGTAACTATATCTAGCATAAATATTTGAGAAAAGTAGTGGTGTATACTACAAGTGAACATAGAGATGGAACAAACTCATTCAAGTTGTGAAATACCTTATTCCCATTAATCCTTGAACTTGTGGGGGCAAAAAAAGCTATGAAGTAGAAGGAAGATAACAGGCACCGTGACACTACAGAAGTAGAAGCATCGAGGGAACAAAGACCATAAACCCCCTTCTGATCTTATCATCGGGAGGTATCGGGATTGAGTCCCAATCGTGAATGCGCATGAATTGTGAAGAGAGGAAGAGATGGATTAAGTTTTTAATTATTTTTGAGCGTGAGGAGGGAAGAGATGGTTTACCTCTTTTTGGGCGCCTATGAAACTATGTCATCAATCAACCGAACTGAACCATCCATTCATTCGTTCATCCCACTGCGATGAAAAGCTCTTCTTCTGTTCTATCGTCCCGATGAATTTCAATAAAACCCATGATATACATTACCTCTTTTTGGGCGCCTATGAATCTATATCATCGATCGGCAGAACTAAACCTCTATTCGTTCGTTCTTCCCACTGCATGAAATTCTCTTCTTCTATTATATTTTCCCGCTCAAATTCAATAAAACTCCTAATATAATTGAGGATAAAAGGGTTTGGATAGGAATAAGCCTCAAATTATATTGATGATATTATTTCATCTGTGAATGTGTATCCCCTGAAGATGCCATTTACATGAGGATAGCAAGTAACTAGCAACCAACAAGCTGATTGCATGCCTAGCAGGTAATGTGCAGCAGCGCAGCAGACAAAAAAACATAGGAATCGAAGACAACAAATTCTAATAGCATCTGACCTTGGCTCTTGAGCTCCCTCCCAATAAAATTGTCCGAGAAGAAAATTCCTGGTTATGCAGCTGGGCGATTTGAATGAGTTGTCATATGATGTCATGCAATGTAGCCATGTATGATATTTGGGTGTTGGATGAAATAAATGGGCATGAGACTATGATACAATTATATGCCTCATAAACAAAATACTAAGCAGTAATTCTCCGACCTAAGAGTCTCCGCGGCTCCTACCTTCTAATTAGGCACCAGCTGCCAAACATAGGAATTTCAGTTGTAAAAAATCTACGTTAGGTCACATATATGTAATTCTCTGGGGTTGAGAGCTGTTGTAGTTCCTCGTCTGCAACACCTAAGGCATAATTTCCGTCATTTATTGCCGTAAATGTACTTTCAAATCTTTTAGGTTGAAAACCCAATTTACAGACCTAGTTATCTCAGTCCTTCCAGCGTCCGTGACCTCAAGGCTAAACATGTCTTTAATCAATAATTAACGAAAATTTTGGCTCGGTGTGTCACTGCTTAGCTCTGTTTGGCTCATCTAACCTAATTGAAGGAAATAATTACTAGTAGCCGTAGTTTGACTCTGTCGTCTGTTATTGTTTATCTATGAAATTATCTATAGACACTGAACATAACTTCGACCTTGAAATGATAGCATAACAACAAGTATTGATGAGGGAAGGGAAGGTTATTACGTACCAGGGCTGAAATGAAGATAAAACTGAGCTATTCGACGCCTGTGGAATTGGATTGAATTCTTCGAAGCTTGGCCTGCTGAAACTAGGGCTCAGGTTCTAAATGCTTGACATTTCAGCGTCTTCACTGCTTCGATCGAGAAAAATTTGGAGAGATCCGCCTAAAATTGCCATTGCTTTGTGTGAGAAGAATAAATGAAATGGGAGTGTGATAAAATAATGAAATTAAAGATTTTATGAAGAGAAAGCGAAGAGGGAGGCACAAACAAGGCTTTCGAAGGAATGTACCAATATTCTTTAGAATACCCATAATTTTATTATTTATTATTTAGTAGTAGGGAAAATATGAGATAAATTTTATGGGAACTAACTTCTAATGATTATTTTATTGGTGTTAGTGTTCATTTCTTTTTTAGAATATAATTTTTCCATTATTTGTAGGCTTCAATAATAGAATGTATCTTGTTGTTATGGGTTGGGTTTCTATGAAATATATCATATAGTGTTTCGTTATGATATATCATCGAATGTTCGTGTCATGTGGGCATTACATCGACAACATGAATGATTGGCTCATACGGTCCTATTGTGTAGTCATTCATCGATGAGAGCTACTTCCCCGATGAGATAGAAGTGAAAAGTGATAGTTGCAAAGGTAAGCATAATGGCATCAGAGTAATATTGTTTCCACGGTGAAGAGAGCCAAAAATAGGTTTATGAACACCATCAATATCTAGTGGAGGTGTTGTGATGAAAGGAATAATGAATACAAAAGTTGTGTCAACATGATTTGGATTATCAAGATGTTGAACAATCCATTGTAAAGATGGTTTTCAGTGCTAGTGATCTAGTCACATAAAGGACCCCATAAATTTGTGCATTGGGATACCCCCAGGATTCAATAAGTAATCTAAAGTGATAGGATTCATTGTTAAGGTCATAGTGGCAACAACCCTAAGTTGACCCAAATTGACACCTCGTGAGCCTTGCACAATTGGGGTGCCAATTTGAGCATCAATACGAGACACAATTTCAGAATTGACAACATCTCATGTTTAGGGCACTTGGCCACAAATATTTATGCATGTTTTTTCCATTGGAGGGTACCTTTCACATTTCCCAAGGCACAAATCACATATTTGGAGGAATTTTGGATAAATTGTCACATCACTAGCTTCATGCATGAAGAGGAGCTCCCATCCTTTAAGATGATTTTGGAGGATTTCGTGGCATAGTCAAGGGTCAATGTATAAAAGAAGAATGACATAATCAAGAATGTGAAAATTGGCATTCGTATCATGTGGTGTAAAGGAGAATGGCATAGGTGAAGAGTACTCCATTTAGAAACATCTAAAAAGCTTGTTTATGTCCTCTTTCCAAAGAAGATGAGATATCTTGTGACAAAAGACCCAAATTGCCAACAGAGGAAGACTAGGGTAAGGGTTTACTTTTTCTTTCACGTGTTGAGAGACATTCATGTATTTTAAGGTGTTTTTTGCTGTTTGAGTTCACGTATTTGGAAGCACGATTGCACAAGTGGAAACATATCACATTTGGGGCACTTGGCTATGAATTTTTATGTTTTTTTCTATTAAGGGTATCTTTCACATTCCCCAAGGCACAAATAAAATATTTGGAGGTATCCTGGATGACTTGTCACATTCCACTAGCTTCACGCATGAATAACAAAACTAGCTTCTTGTACAATTTTCCTATAAATTAGCTTTATTTCCAAATACAAAGAAGCACATATGATAGACCTTCAAAATTCGTGTATTTTCCTTAAAAAGCGAGAAACTTTGAAACAAAATTAGAGTTTGCATGTCATTCATTCAATATTTTGAACAACATGCAACTAATTATGGTAGGTATTGGAGTATTCCGTTTGACATATGTGTTTATATTTAGTTTCATTTTCTTAAGAGATGGTATCAAGTAAAAATCATTTGGCCATTGGTTTGACTTTTGCTGACATAGGCCCTTCATATTTGTGCCCCTTGCTATATTTTCCCTTTCACTCTTTATTCAGTTATTTTTGAATGTTTTCCAACCTCATGTATAAATTTTATCCTTATAAATTGAGTCACCTATACACCAATTTTAGTCATCCTTATCTAACAATATTGATCATTTGGAGGATGGGGATGGTGTGGTTCTAGGCCTTGCCTCTCAATTGAACATTTCTTTATCTATTTACTTGGGTTTCAACACACCTCCTTCCTAAATTCCATGCACCTTCATTCTTTAGGGCTTACAGCCTAATGTTATAATTACAAAAATGGATGAATGACAATACAATGTTAAGGAAAGTTCTCTTGCATGCCTTAAAGTGCCTTGGATTCATATGAAGACTCTTAGCTAATTTTGTTTTTGCTTCTAAGCTCAATTCATTTCTGAGTGCAACTCCTTTTCTCACCATTCATTAGCTAGCATTCCTTCTTATTATTCTTCTTTTTTGGACAGTTTGTGGCATAGTGTCCATTCTCATGACAGTTGAAACATTTCACCTTTGAAAATTCTCGCTTCTTGCCTGCCTTTTCGGTCTCAGATTTGGAATGGGACGCCTTCCCTTTTCCTTTCTTCACCTTTCCAACCAAGGCAAAATTCTCCTCATCATCAGTCTTTGATGAGGATCCATCTCTAGTGCTTCGCCGAATATCTTCTTGTGCGAAATTAGACCATAGCCACTCCCAGTTTGGAAGTTTCTCCCTCCCATTATCAGAGTCCATGTATCTATGCCATCTCTTGGGAAGTCATAGAAGAGCTAGGCTCACCAAATCATTCGAGGCAACATAGATCCCAACACTTCCAAGCTCATCTCGGCATTGAGTGAACTTGGTCAAGTATTTTTGGATCATGTTGTCTTTATCCTTTTTGATCTTCCTAAGCTTGTCTTTCAGCAATAGCTTCTTATGGTCACTGCTATTCTGATACAGATCTGTCAAGGCCTTCCACATTGCGTATGGATTCTCCTTCTCATGGAGGCTCGAGACACTATTGTCTCGAACTCCCTCTAACAAGATCTTTCTCGCCTTTGCAACATTCTTCTTCCATGCTTCATGAAGTTGGGCATCTGTTGCTGTGGACTAGGGAATATCAGTATCAATGAATTCCTTCAGTATGTTGTCCTCAAGCACTACCTCCATCAAGTCCTTCCATGCCTCCATTCTTTTAGATTTTAAACCCCATCTTGGGTCCAAAACCCCTTCACTTGGGTTCTTTGCCAACAAATCCTTTTTTGACCAGACTCACACAAACCCATCTCACTAGGCTTGTGGAGTACCTCCCAAGCTACATACCTGCATGATAATTTTTTTGTCCTTTGAGTGTTGGTGAGGTTTCTTTGTATTTTTTGCATCATAGTCTAAATTCTTTTGACCTGATTGTTTAACATGAAATCTTTATGCTTATTGGCAATATATTTGAAATACCTGCATGATCAAGAAACTATTATGGTTAATTAAATTACTAATTAGGTACTACAGAAAGAGGATGATGTTGAAAGGGCTTGCCTAGGTGACTCTGGGAGCAACCCGGAGGTGGCCAGAGTCTAGACAAAGCTCTTCTAAGGTTCAAATCTGAAGAGAAAATATTGGTGATGTATATGTGGTTGCTCAACCTGGGCTGTATGGAAAATCTTGGCAGAGAGTGTTTACCTTTCTGTGTCTTCATGAAATTAGGTTGTCTGGTCACAGAATAAGATCACTACATGTAGGTGATGGTTCTGTAGCAAGTTCTCAGCCTTATCTTCAGAATGGATAACAGAGAGGATCAGGTTTGAATACAGGATATAATTTGATGAATTTGGAGATTTAGAGTTAAAGAAAAAATTGTGGTGATGTTTGGATGGGTACTAATTTGTAGGGTTTTACATTTTTATCATTTTCTTTGTTGTTCTTTCTACCATGCTACCTAGTTGCTTTCTTGTTTCCCTAGCATTTTAACTTTTTCGATGTCTATCTCTCTATTGTTTCTTGCCCCATTTGAAATGTCATCCTTATTTGGTAGGTGTTTTCTTCAATATAGTGTGAATATTTTTCCATCGCACAACTTCTGTGGGGTTTGTCTACGCAAATAGCTTGTAAGGCCCATTCATCGGGGTATTTGATGAAATGAAATGATTATCGATGATCACCAACTAATGGTACTTGCAGAGATTTACTCTAACAATATTTCTACAGTTTTCCTGTGCCAACAATTATACAACATTTTAACCTCATGAACTAGTCTCCTCTATTCTCTTAGCTAATTCTATAAGCACTTATTACTGTTGTCAAAGCTTTTACTCTCTAGTCCCATTGAGCTATTTCAGTTATTTGTGGACATTGATCCATTTTCATTTCATTTCTTCATTTTTTCTAACTGTTATGCATTACCTTTGGCCATTTCCTTCTTTCTTACCTATGATTTTTCTGCTTAAGCATTCTAGCTAGCCAGAGCAACAAGGGCAGCAGGAGCCACGCAGTCTAGCCAAAGCCTAGCAAGGGCAACGCAGAGTCAGCAGGAGCCACGCAGGGCTGATGCAGGCCCAGTCAGGCAGCGCATGGGAAGTGTAAGCCCTTCAGGTGTGACGCAGGCCCTTACTGAGGAGTGCAGAGGCCGACGCAGGCTAGTTAGGCTGACGTAGAGGGATTTAGAACAACATATTACTGTCGTTTTTATTTCTCTATTGGGTGAACCAGTTTTGGTGCCTACGATTGTTGTACTTAGATTCTGCATAATAATGAAAACCATCCAGAGCTAGCTGCATCAGTTTTCCACATTGGGGTTTTTTGGGGATAGTTGTCTAGAAAATCTGTGTGTCACTTTGTTTATGAGCATGTTATTCAGTATTTGATCTGTATGTGTAGGTTGCTATTTGTATTTACTATTTAATTTGCTAATTTATTGAATATTTCAGAAATTAACTTGTAACTTAATTCAAGTAGGAGAATTAAATCAATATACTGCAATAGGGTTTCTTAGATTAAGAAATTTTCACATTCCCTAGGTCTAGCCCCATTAGGTCACATAGGGAAACAATTTCCCAGGAATATAGCTAGAGGAAAAATTCTATCTCCTAGAGGTGGCTACGTTGTTGAGTGCCCTCACTCTCCTCAGAACTTGGGCCAATTCTGACGGTGGAATCTCCGGATACCTCAAGCCCTAGCTCTAGGATCAATTTTTGTCTAGGTGTTCCCAAGGATAGAACCTAGTAGTATCAATTTTACCTATCGAAGTAAAAACTCTTGTCTGATCCTTTCCCATCACCTTGTCTAGGATATGAACATCATTGGTTGCTAAATTCCATCCCTGAACCTGACCTGGGTCCACTTGGCCCCGTGTGGTCCCATTTGGTGTCAAAGGCCTTTCATCAAGGGCCATTTGGGAATCAAAGTTCCAAAAGTATTTTAGGGATTGAGAACTTCCTTCATAAGTCTTATTCTTCTCCCTCAACCCTTCAATCCCCCTCCTCTCTCCCTAGAAGATAATTCCCTTGCTTAAAAGGAAAGCAAGTCCCACTCTTTATTTTATCTTAGGGAAAGGGTTTTGAGGGTCACTTCCCACCTATTCATTGACCTATACTCTACAAGTTACTTCCTAAACTATCGGGACTCCACCTATCAGTGAAATTCTGTGAAGAGCAAGGAGCCTTAGCTGTGGTGACAATGGGCTAAGCCTCCATCATTTCCCTTGTCCTAGTAGTTGCCCTCTTAGGAACCCCTTTTAGATCCACTACTAGTTTGAGTGGTAACAAGTTGTTCACAATTCCATTTGTGAACAACTCTTTGGTATGCCCACTTTTGCCATACTATAGCTCCAAGATGAGAAGTCCAGGGTTATGGAGGCTGCCCTTCTTCTCACTGAATCAATCCTCTACAATATAGTGAACTAGGGCTAGTTGGTTGGCCCACTTGACTGTTACTTTAGTCCTTCAAAGTCTACACATCCTTAGGCCCTATACACCTGCCCTTCTACCAATTTTGTTGTCCTTCACCAGAACAAGAGTTAGGGCTCTTCTTTGACAGTAACCTAACAACCCTCCAATTGTACTTGGCCTACCATCAATCTGCCCAACCACAGTTAATTATTTTTACTAATCTAGGGCCCACAATATTGTCTTCATCTAGGGCTCTTCAAATCTGCCACCTAGAAATGGTTTGAGTCCTCTCAAGATCATTGTTCTTATGTATCGAAAATTTGATCTTTGTTGTCCAATCTATGAACAAATATGAACTTTTCCTCTTATCATACTTCTAACAATCTGTAGATGACTGAAATAGGGTCACAAATCAGCCACTAACAGTCCATTTACTAATTTTTTATAGGTTTCTTCAGATCTTTGTCTAAAACTCTATGGAAAGTCCACCAAAATCAACTCCTCTGCATGTCAATCTACTCTTCATATGGCACATTTCTTCTGCATTCTCAATCTTCTACTCAGGTTCCACCCTCCTTTGGATATGTTGTCTCCACACATACTGAATCTGCAAACCATCTTCCAGATCTGCGGTCTTTATTGTAGAAATAAACCTTGCTCTAAGGGTCATAACCCATCTTCTTCTACGCAATTTTTTCACAGTCTTAAGGTCATACCTTATGAACTAAACATGCTAGGAAACTATCCTAGCTAGGGCATTATACTTATGTACTTCTAATTGTTGTAGAAAAAACCCTATCCACACATACAAAAAACATGACTCTTGCCTCCATAAGAGACTCGACCTAGCTCATATGGATCCATAGATTCTGGGAAATTCTCTGACTGAATCTTGAAATGAACTTTAGATCTCAATGTCGACCCTCAAACTAGGGTAACTCAGTCAATATTATGCCTATGTCGATTTATGTTATGGCTCTAAATTACAGTGCAAGCCCTCGTCCATTTATGTTGGTCTTTATCACAGACCTTGCAGCCTACTAACCACCACAAGTCAAGATGGTATCAACCCTCTCTTCTATTTCACATAGAAAATATAACTAATGGGATTCAATCTGATCTTTTAATCATGTACTAAAACAAGATACTGAATCCTTCCTACAATTTCTGGAAACAAAACACAATCGCACAATCACATATAAGTAAGAGAAACAAGTTATCAATCACACAACACAAGATGTATCTGGGGAAGCAACTGCTCAAAACCCTCTATCTCTATTTTGTATTAAGTCAAGGAATCATGAAACAATACAATGCTTAATCTCTCTTGAGATTCTCCGGCACTCTGCCAATTGTCTCCTGCTGATCTAGGAAAATTTGGTCTAGTACTTAGCCAATTCTCAACCTTCCTTCAGCCTACCTTGCTCACGCAATTCCTATGGAATTATCTCCATATTAATTAGGAAAATCAACCTTCCTTGATTGCGCAATCCATCATGGCACATGGGAAATTTTCTATAAATACAATTGATAGTTATAATCCTCTAAACTGTGTTACAATAAGGATCAAGGGTCTTTTTATTATTTACAATAAGATAAAACCCTAAACAACCAAAACCCTAACCTGAGGAGATGTAACACCAAGAGTTTATGGGCCCCGTTGGGGTCAGTTGGGCAACCAACTTCCCGGGGTCGTAACTTGGTCATATGATCTTCGTTTGACACACATGATACCTCGTTAGAAAGATCTCTCCAAGGACTACAACTACTAATATGATTTCTATGAAATCCCCAAACCTTTCATGCCCAAAAAACATCATTTGGGGCTCAAAATGTCTTCGAAAGTTTAGGACCCGAAAAACTGACAAAAATAGTAAATTGTGCTATAATTAAGGAAACTGAAAAACTGAAAGAGATAATGGCGAGGGCCCAAGTGGAATAGGCGGGTGGCTACCAATATCCACCTCGATCACATTAAATCAAATTTCTTGAGCTAACTCAATCATCATGACTTAGTTTATTGACACAAGTTGTTATGAGATGAAATTACAATTTATTGTCCGATTTATTTAAGGGAAAAATAAATTAGACGCCTCAAATTCCTCACTCCTGGTACATCAAAATTCCTCACCAGTGTGGGTGCATTTTTTTTTTCCTTTATAGTCGCTAATTTCACTATTTCTTGTTGCAAATTTCAACACTCCCTCTCAACAAGAAAGGAATTCAATCTATCACCATCCGATACCTTTGGAATGTGTTGCATGCTACACTTCTCTAGTGTTGTTTGCACCTGCAAATCCTGAAACTGAATAGCCTCTGAAAAACTAAATCAGTATAATGCATCTGTCATCAGAATCTTCTTACTGCTGCTAGCTATTGCACCTATCTAGTGCTGGATTCTCTACATTGCTGCTGACATCTGCATCTGTGCCCTTTGAACTGTTGCTAACTCTATTTGTGCTCCAGTATTTGACATCTATCACTCTGATTTCTGTCTTGCTGACATCTGACTACATAAATCTAACTGATGCTTCGTACTACTGTACTATGGGCTCCTCGTAGCCAGGTTTGATCCATGAGACACGCCATCTCAATGGACCTTTCATAAATTTATTATCTTGGGATTATGTCTACACATAACCCCACCTTACACCTCGAGGTATGGCTGCTCCCTCTTCCCATCTGGCTCGAAATTTCCCCCTCATGGAGGTCTCTGCTTGAGTACTGGACGCTTCCACTCAGTCTCCTCTCTGCTTCTCCAATTGTGGCAGCTACTCCACAACCTTCTGAGGCTGCTTCTCATGAGGATGCATGTTGAGAGGTAATTTATGCTCCCTCTAAACCACCAAGTCTCTAACTTATGCCTTTCTACCCAAATCTTTGCATGCATTTGGTACCTCAAGTGCATATAGGTTCTTGACTCGCGCACAGTGTAATTGTCTCGAAGTTACAAAAAGTTTCTAAAAAAGAGTTGATTTTAAATTGATGATATCTCCCTCATCCGAGCTCCGATTTGACCGTTTTTTTTCCATTTAGGTAGATTTTTGCAAGGAATCCAAATATTCTATTTTTTTTGAAAATTTTACACCAAATATTCATATATTCTCTACAAACTCACCGCCCAAAAAATTCCTGCTCTGATACCATGTAGAACAAGATATTGAATCCTTCCTACAATTTATGGAAACAAAACACAATCGCACAATCACATATAAGTAAGAGAAATAAATTATCAATTGCACAACAACATGATGTATTTGGGGAAAGAAACTAATCAAAACCCCTCTATCTCTATTGTGTATTAAGTCAAGGAATCATGAAACAATACAATGCTTAATCTCTCATGAGATTCTCCAACACTCTGTCAATTGTCTCTTGTTGATCTAGGAAAACTTGGTCTAGTACTTAGCCAATTCTCATCCTTACTTCAGCTTGCCTTGCTCATGCAATTCCTAGGGAATTAACTCCTTATTAATTAGGAAAATCAGTCTTCCTGGATTGCGCAATCCATCATGGCATCCCAATGACTTTATAATTGCACATGGGAAACTTTCTCTGAATAAAACTGATATTTATGTTCCCTTTAACCTCTGTCTCAATTGGGTATTCCTCGAAACTGACATGCATGCAACTATTAATAGTGAATTATCAATTATCTGATTGATCACTCATTGTGAATTAAATCTAATTTAATTCACTGGACCTCTCACTAGCTCATCACTCAGTTAGAACTAGTTAAACTAATTTTAACTCATTTAATTGAGTTAATTACACTTGCACCCCACTAATGCATCAACTTCAACTGGACCCCAAAAGATTAGAATCCCTCTAGATGCCTCATATTAGACCCTCAACTCAAATTTCTTGAGCTAACTCAGTCATCATGACTTAATTAACTAACACAAGCTGTTATATGATGAAATTACAATTTATTGTCCAATTTATTTAAGGGAAAAATAAATTAGACGCCCCACATTCCTCACTCCTGGTGCATCAAAATTCCTCACCAGTGTGGGTGCATTTTTTTTTGTCCTTTCTGGTTTCCAATCTCACTATTTCTTGTTGCAAATTTCAACATTTCAGAATTTGATACGGCCTTCACACAAAGACACCATTGAAATCACATTCCCATATTCTCATGAGAAACCTCTCTTAAGCTCGATCTGCCAGAAGAGAACCAACAATATGCCATCCTACTTCCTAGCGCAAACTGACCATTAAGGTATGCAACATTCTTCTGAACCCTCACATGATGATCTTGCTCTTAGAGGATGATCATGACCTCCCTTTAGCAACCCTTACTCGCCCCTCGTACTCGACCTACTTTAGGACTACATCTCTATTCACCCCCTTGATGTGCCAGATAGTGGGAATACATGTCAAGCATGCTAAGATATGCCAAGTGATAAGGCATGCCAAGATGTGCAAGCTAAGGGTGTGTCAATGTGTGTCAGGGACTGTCAAGACAACAAAAGGGAGAAAAAAGTTAAACTACAAGGAAATGAACACATAAGAGGGTTAATAAGTCATCAATTTACCTTTTCCAAGAGGGGCATGCTAGACACACCAACACTAGGCGGCAATAGGTGCCAAGTGCAAAGTCTTAGTGCATTCTAAGTGCCAAGTATTCCTTTGTTTCTTCTCATCTACTTTCCAACAATTGATCATCAAAATTAAATTTAATATTAAACCATGCGAAATCATACCAAGGCATCTCAACGTATTCCATACATGTTAAGACTTTCCAAGTGCCAACATGTGCCAAGCGCCAATATGTGTCAGGGACTAGTGTTATGCATGTTATGAAGTGGAAGGGAATGTTGAAGAGTGCTAATTAAGGTGTGTTAGAGAGTGATAATTCATGTTTATGAGTGTTAATGAGTACTAGGAAAAAACATTAAGGGAGCACTAGGTAATAATTCATGGAAGTTAATGAATATGAGGAACGTGTACTGCTAGAGACTAGTGTTAATGGTCAGTGTTAGTTGTCATGCCAAGGAGGGAGAGACAAGGTATGCTAAGCATTGGTAAGGCATGCTAGGGAATATCAAAGCATGTTAAGAATTCCCAAAGTGTGCTTGGGAGTTCCAGGGTGTGCTAATTATATCATGTGCTAATTAATAGGGCCAAGATATGCCAATACATGCTAGGTGCTAAGGATGTGGCACAGGGTGCCAGGGTATGTCAATATGTGTCAAGGAAACAAAAGGAAGAACTAATAAGAGGGTTAATAAGTCAAGACTTTATCTTTTTGAAAAGGGTCATGCTAGGCACACTAATAATAGGTCCCAATACATGCCAAGTGGCATTGTGTGCCAAGTGCTAATGTATGTCAATGCATTCAACGAAGGTGTTCCAGGGCATGCTAGGGACTATATGCAGCATGCCAACACATGATAGGAGAGTTCCATGTTGTGCTAGCACATACCACCATGTGTTGGGGCGTTAGTGTCATCACAAGATGTTCTAGGTACAAATATGTTCCAAGACATGTGGGGTGCTAAGAAATGTTAGTGTGTGCCAAAGCATTAATTTAAGGTGTGCCCAGATTGTTGAGGATTGTTAGGTATTTCTCATTAATAGAATTGTCAGAGCTTGATTATGTATTAAATAATATATTTCCTACACACAATAGTGGAACTTTATCTAAATGGAATTTTCTAGATAATAAAAATAATAGATATGAATCATGTGTTGACTCATAGGAAATCTTTATTCGACTAGTCATTACTTGAGGGAAATGATACACGCTTATTACTTCTTAAAAAATTGACTGACCCTAACCACTATGGCCTTGGACATATTATAAAAAATGCTCCACAATAATGGTATTAAATCATTATCTTTTGACAAAAAATATATTAACAGGCACATAGCGTCATCAAAAACTCATTGGAATGATCAATGATGATGAACATTTTTTGATCGTCCCCAAAAGTAACAAAAAGAACATTGGTGAGGGTCTTTAAAATTTTGTCACTAGAAGTGTCACCAAAGAGAGAATTAGTGATGGGCCTTTAACGACCCTCACCAAAAGTGAAATGTCTTTGGTGACGGACCATAAAGGACCATCACTATATACACTTACAGTGACAGTTTTTTAATGATCAATGATGACGAACATTTTTTGACCGTCACCAAAGTAACAAAAAGAGCATTGGTGAGGGTCATTAAAAGTTCATCCCTAGAAGTGTCACCAAAGAGAGAATTAGTGATGGGCCTTTAACGACCCTCACCAAAAGTGTCATTGAAAATGTCTTTGGTGACGGACCATAAAGGACCATCACTATATACACTTACAGTTATGGTTTTTTAATGACCGTCACCATATGTGACATTGGTGATGGAACTTAAAGGTCCATCACAAGCATGACCCTCACCAATGTGATTTTTTCTTGTAGTGTAACTATCGCAATACCAACAGTAATCTCTGTAACGTTGAAATACCGACACTTAGCTCTCTAGAACATTACCGACACTTTACCCCCATGCGTCGCAATAGCGACACTTTGCCCCAAAACCATCGCAATAGCGACACTTAGCTCTCTATAACGTCGTAATAGCGACACTTAGCAACGTTGCAATAGCGACACTTAGCTTCTATTACATCGCAATACCGACGCCTTGCCCCCATGTGTCGCAATAGCGACACTTTGCCCCCGAACCGTCGCAATAGTGACACTTGGCTCTCTGTAACATCGCAATAGCGACACTTAGCTCTCTGTAACATCGCAATAGCAACACTTAGCTTCTGTTACATCGCAATACCGATGCTTTTCCCCCAAGAAACGGGCTGCCCAAATGTGCACAAGGCACCCCGGCGGTCGCAACTTAGCAAAACTGATAAGGGCGCCCTGGAACGAAATGGTCCGACCCAAACGCACCTGGTCAGGTGACCTCACACAGCACGACACGACGCTCCTGACCAAATGATGCCACAAGGGATCAAACAGCAAACAAGTCGCCCGAACGTGCACAAGGCACCTGGGTGGTCACAACTTAGCAAAACTGATACGGGCACCCTCGAACGAAACGGCCCAGACCGAATGCGCCCGGTCGGGCGACCTCACACGGCATGACATGGTGAACGATGCCATAGGGGAGAAAACAGAAAGTGGGCCACCCGAACGTGCATAAGGCACACAGGCAATCACAACTTAGCAAAACTGATACGGGCACCCTCGAACCAAATGGCCCGACCCGAACGCGCCCAATCAAGCGACCTCACACGACGGGACACGACGCGCCCTACAGAACGATGCCACAAGGGAGAAAATGGAAAACAGGCTGCCCGAACGTGCACAAGGAACCCAGGTGGTCACAACTTAGCAAAACTAATACAGGTGCCCTCGAACGAAACGGCCTGACCCGAACGCGCCCAGTCGGGCGACCTCACACGATGCGCTCGAACGATTAACGATGCCACAAGGGAGAAAACGGAAAATGGGCCACCCGAACGTGCACAAGGCACCCGGGTGGTCATAACTTAGCAAAACTGATACGAGTGCCCTCGAACGAAACGGCTCGACCCAAACGTGCTCAGTCGGGCGACCTCACACAGCACGACACGACGCGCCCGACCGAACGATACCACAAGGGAGAAAATGACAAACGGGTCGCCCGAACGTGCACGAGGCACCTGAGCGGTCACAACTTAGCAAAACTGATATAGGCACCCTCGAACGAAACAGCATGACCCGAACGCGCCTGGTCGGGTGACCTCACACGGCGTGACACGGCGCTTCCGAACGAACGATGCCACAAGGGAGAAAACGGAAAACGGGCCACCCGAACGTGTATAAGGCACCCGGGCAGTCACAACTTAGCAAAACTGATACGGGCACCCTCGAACGAAACAGTCCGACCCAAACAAGCCCAGTCGGGTGACCTCACATGGCGCGACACGGCGTGCCCAACCGAACGATGCCACAAGGGAGAAAATGGAAAATGGGCCACCCGAACGTGCACAAGGAACCTGGGCAGTCACAAATTAGCAAAATTGATACGGGCGCCATCGAATGAAACGACCTAAACAAAATGCACCCGGTCGGGTGACCTCACACGGCGCGTCTAAATGATTAACGATGCCAGAAGGGAGCAAATGGAAAACGGGCCATCCGAACATGCACAAGGCACCCGGGCGGTCACAACTTAGCAAAGCTGATACGGGCGCCCTCGAACGAAATGGCCCAACCCGAACACGCCCAGTCGGGCAACCTTAAACGGCGCGACACGGCGCGCCCAACCAAACGATGCCACAAGGGAGAAAATGGAAAATGGGCCGCCCGAACGTGTACAAGGCACCCGAGCGGTCATAACTTAGCAAAACTGATACCGGTGCCCTCGAACGAAATGACCCGACCCAAACGCACTCGGTCGGGCAACCTCAAACGACGCGACACGGTGCACCCGAACAATTAATGATGCCACAAGGAAGCAAACAGCAAACGGGCCACCCGAACATGCACAAGGAACCCGGGTGGTCACACCTTAGCAAAACTGATACGGGCGCCCTCGAACAAAATGACCCGACCCGAACGCGCCCGGTTGAGCGACCTCACATGGCGTGACACAGCATGCCTGATTGAACGATGCCACAAGGGAGAAAACAGAAAAAGGGCCGCCCGAACGTGCACAAGGCACCCGGGTGGTCACAACTTAGCAAAACTGATACGGGCGCCCTCGAGTGAAACAGCCCAACCCGAACACGCCAGGTCGGGCAACCTCACATGACACAACACGACGAGCCTGATCGAACGATGCCACAAGGGAGCAAACGACAAACGGGCCACCCGAAAGTGCACAAGGCACCTAGGCAGTCAAAACTTAGCAAAACTGATACGGGCACCCTCGAACGAAACGGCCTGACCCGAACGGGCTCGGTCGGGCGACCTCACACAGCGCGCCCAACCGAACGATGCCATAAGGGAGAAAATGGCAAATGGGCCACCTGAACGTGCACAAGGCACCCGAGCGGTCACAACTTAGCAAAACTAATACAGGCGCCCTCGAACGAAACGGCCTGTCCCGAACATGTCTAGTAGGGCGATCTCACACGGCGTGACACGACTCGCCCGACCGAATGATGCCGCAAGTGAGAAAATGGCAAACGGGCTGCCCGAGCGTGCACAAGGCACCCAGGCGGTCACAACTTAGCAAAACTGATACGGGCACCCTCGAACGAAACAACCCGACCTGAACTCACCTGGTCGAGCGACCATACATGGCGCGACACAGCGCACTCAGACGAATGATGCCACAAGGGAGCAAACGGAAAACAGGCCACCCAAACGTGCACAAGGCACCTGGGTGGTCACAACTTAACAAAACTTATACGGATGCCCTCGAACGAAACGGCCTGACCCAGACGTGCCTGGTTGGGCGACCTCACATGGCGCGCCCGATCGAATGATGCCACAAGGGAGAAAACGGAAAACAGGCTTCCCGAACGTGCACAAGGCGCCTGAGCGGTCACAACTTAGCAAAACTGATACAAGCGCCCTCGAACGAAATGGCCCAACCCGAACGCGCCCGGTCGGGCAACCTCACACAGCACGACATGGTGCTCGACCGAATGATGCCACAAGGGAGCAAACGACAAACAGGTTGCCCGAATGTGCACAAGGCACCGAGGCGATCACAACTTAGCAAAACTGATACGGGTGCCCTTGAACAAAATGGCCCGACCTGAATGCGCCAAGTCGGGCGACCTCACACGGCGTGCCTGACTGAACGATGCCACAAGGGAGCAAACGAAAAACGGGCCACCTGAACGTGCACAAGGCACCCAGGCGGTCACAACTTAGCAAAACTGATATGGGCACCCTCGAACAAAACGGCTCGACCCGAACGCGCCCGGTCGGGTGACCTCACACGGCCACTTGCCTCCTAAATGTGGCAATACCGACACTTTACACAAATTTTGCAATATCGACCCTTCTTCTAACTGTGGTAATACCAACAGTGATCTTTGTAACGTCACAATACCGACACTTAGTTCTCTGTAATGTCGCAATACCGACGCTTTGCCCCCATGCGACGCAATAGCGACACTTTGCCCCCAAACCATCGCAATAGCGACACTTAGCTCTCTATAACGTCGCAATAGTGACACTTAGCTCTTTGTAACATCGCAATAGTGACACTTAGCTTTTGTTACGTCGCCATACCTACGCCTTGCCCCCATGCGTCACAATAGTGACACTTTTCCCCCAGACCATCGCAATAGCGACACTTAGCTCTCTATAACATCGCAATAGTGACACTTAGCTCTCTGTAACGTCGCAACAGCGACACTTAGCTTCTGTTACGTCGAAATACTGATGCTTTTCCCCCAAGCATCGCAATAGCGACACTTTGCCCTAAACTGTCACAATAGTGACACTTAACTCTCTGTAACATCGCAATAGGGACACTTAGCTCTCTGTAACGTTGAAATAGCGACACTTAGCTTCTATAATGTCGCAATACCGACGATTTGCCCCCATGCATCGCAATAGCAACACATAGTTCGTAGTTGTATCCAAGTGACGCAATACCGACACTTGTCTCCAAACGTCGGTAAAGCGACAATTGTGGGCGGGCTTTGAAAAATTGATAAAATTTGGGGAAATTTACGACATTTGGTCAAAAGTGTCGGAACTAAAGTGTTGGAATTTCCACCAAATGTACTAGTGTTAAATCTCGTCGTTGACTTTTTACCTGACATCTCTACTAAAGAAGCACGTATTTTTAACCTCATCCATCTTGATGAAATGTGTTGTGACACTGCATTGGCCAACGAAGCGCATAAGAGACGAATCAAGGCATAATACGACCAACATGTCAAGCCTCGCATCTTCTTGGAGGGTGACTTGGCCTTACTTTATGATCAGGAATTTGCTGTTATAGGTACAGGGATATTCGAGCCGTTATGGCATGGCCCCTATATTGTCAAAAGAGTTCTTGCTAAGGGTGCCTACGAGTTTGTAGATTATGATGGAATTCCATTGGTGCAACCCCAAAATGGGTTGTATCTGAAATGTCACTATGCTTAAAAATGAGCGTAGTAAACTTTTGTATTGTATTGTATTGTATATATGCTTTTGATTTGCATTTACTTTCTTAGTTTGGTTTTCAAGATTTTTCTTGAAGATAGTAATCCTCTTTACATTTCATCGCAGATGTCTGAATATTTGGAACCATTCGTTGGATATGCTGATGGTGCTAGTCATAGTACGCAGAATCTACCCTTTGCAACATGGGCCATTTTCGCTCCCAACGACGAGTTATTGAGTTTTCAAGGGATTTGTATCGATCGATCTACAAGCAATATCATTCAGTATAGCGCATTGATCGAAATTATCTTTGATTCCATTTCATTTAGTATTAACCACATCATAATTAGGTTAGACTCACAACTTGTTATACTACAACTTACTAGTGTTTATACCGTCATAAATCCAACACTGCATCATATGTTCCTAAGAGTTTGACTTTTGGAAAGACATTTTGATTTCATTCAATATCAACACATTTCCAGAAATTTGAACACATTAATTGATTCTTTAGCGAATTATGTTATAAACAGACATTTGCAACACATGTAAAGATATATTTTCGATTCACGTCACATAATTGAATAGGATTGCACAATAAACATAGGAAAACACTAAAAATAAATAGATAGATAGTTATAGGTTTCTACAAAATTTGTGCCCAAGACACATTGGTCATCTAACCTCAAAATGTATGCAAAATTTCAAAGTAAAATAGTGATGCTCGTGATAAAAACTAAATTGATATAGCTATCATATGCAATAACCACATCCAATGCTTAGGAACACCAATAGTATAGTGTCATAGCCTCATGGGTAACTCTCTGATATCCGCAATCTAGAATCCCGAGAGTCAATCCCTCCACATGTTGTTGTAGCTAAGCAAGATTCTTGGTCATATATACATCAAAACTTTAGTTTAGTCTTGGAAACATCAAAATAAAAAAACATGTATAAACCTTAGAAAATCAAAAAACATGGTCAAAACATTCTTACCAATTGCACCCCATTGAGCATTGTCTGGTAGAATCAAGTCTGGATCTCCTCGGAATTCTATGCCTGCATATGCATAATCATCGATGTCAATCATTTGTCATCTAAACTAGGTGAATAAAGTAGTAGAGAATACGATGGTCGATTGACCAGCATGTATAGCCATCAATTATACCCATCTCTTCATCTGTGGATCTCTAGGGCCAGATATACCCAATGTAACATGTTGGGGTTACATCAATGGAATCCACTCTAAGGCGAAGGAGATCAGGATCAAGACATAGTTGAAATTATTCTTCCTTCCTCCCTTTACCTCGACAACAGTTCTTTCATCCGAAAGATGACAGCTTCAACCCGGGCGAAAAACCATTGGTTCTCAACACTCCAATGCATACCGCATTTATGATCCTGTTTTCTCCACATGTAGTGTAATGGAACCAATAAGCTTTGCAATAGTGAATTGGATAATCCTCAAAGTAAAATAACATACATCACGGATTTTTATTTTCCCATCCTTACTTGGTCTGCCTCCCGGATGGCAAAGAAGGCACATGTAATCTCTCACCGCCTCCTCCAAGAGCAAACATCTTGAGAGAATTGGGAGAACCTCGCCCGATAAATAAGATGAGAAATAAAGGTCCTCCACTAATATTGGGACCACTTTGTCCCCAATGTGAAAAGCATATATTACTAGATCCCATGAACGAACAAGGGACTCCAATAGTTCCATTTGCTACCTCATACCCAAAAATATAAAGTACTTTAGCAACTTGTAATCTCTAAGGGCTCTTACTGTACCTGGATCGTTTAGAGAAATCATGTTTTGTTCTTCATGTTCTCTTTCCTCCATGTAATCATCATTTTGATCCGATGAATACCGAAACAAAATCACATAAGTTTATTAGATCCAGCAAATATGCAAAAATCAGAAATTTTGGGCACATCAAAAACAAGAATGAGAATCGCGCCCAACGCACCCTGTGTCAAGGGATAGAGCATTGTAGTGCATCTGGCCTTCAATTTCGGGCACTATAATGCACCTTTCAACATTTAAGTGTGTGTTTCCTCCGAGCATAGTAGATTTACCCTAAGGGGCGAAACCTAACATCTACCATGGAATGCAATGAAAATGATATTAAAAAAAAGATAAGGTTTATAGCACCAACCTCGAATCAAAATGATGAGGAAAATCACCGACAAAATCGTCGCAATCCACCGCTCAATTTCGGGAGCAAAAATTGGTTCAGAGCTCCTATTTTTCAAATGGTAACTTTGGAATGGTAAAAACTATTTTAATTAGTCAATTTGATTATTTCAAATCATATTTATTGTCAGGACTATGGTTTTTATTATTTTTTCCTTATGGAATTATATTTTTAATCCATTTGATGGTTTTCTAAACAATTTTTACAACTCGATATAGCAACATTAAGTCGTGCACACATATTCAAGAATGATTTGACCACAAAGCTATACTTCCTCATCCAGCTTCTTTCAAGCTTTGATAAAAATGAAAAAGGTCTTGAAGCGTACTTTTATCTCTTTTTCGAGCTTTGATAATGGCAAAAAAGGAACCCTTGGAGTCTTATTTTACCTCTTTCTCGTACTCGATAATGTGAAAATATTTTCAAGCACTTGTCTCTTCGAGCTCGTAAAAGTAAAATGAAACAACATCTACAAAGTATAAGTTTAACCATTTTCTGCATCGAGATAGATTATTACGAAAAGGAAAACCTTATTTCAACATGGCTAAGAGGTTTTCTTGCCATCATTTTACCCTTTTTCGGACTCGAGCAAAAAATTTACGAAAAAGTACTCATGGATTTTTTCTTTGTCCTCTTTTTAAAACTCTCTAAATATGAAAAGGGATCGATTTGTCACTATCGTTAGGCTCATTAAAACATGAAATAGAGATAGACTTGTCGATCATGGCAAAAATCGAGTTTCATTTATTTCTAGACTTATTAAATTATTAGTGTGATGGATTCTCCCCGAAGAGTTGAATTATAGATCAAGCATATGTTACCTCCTCAAGCTTGTTAAAAAATATAGAGGTGTTGGTCATTAAATGATCGGGTAATATTTGGGAAAAGAACAAGAGAAATTCTATGTAGTAGGTCGCCTCGAACATGACACTTTCACTCCACCATTCGACTTTCGGGTTCGGTAATCTTCTTGGTGGTTCATCATACCTTCACTTCTGTTTTTGGGTCAATGCTGCCAACTCATCCTGTCGTCACATGTTCAAGAGAACTCATCCAAGAAAATCCACATCCTTCTACAATACTCATAAACCTTCATTTTCATGACATTCATCCTCGAACATTGCTATATCAAGTCACATTTTTCCGAAATTAGTAACTCCCGTTTCGGGAAAAGTGGTTTCCCGTCGACATCACCATCATCCACAGAAGTTTACTTAGAAACATCCTCCCGCACTCGAGGCTTGTTACATGATTGACAAGTCATCTAGACCTTTGACCGAAAGATTTTGTTTGTCATTCGAGATAAAATCATCTATTCACGCCTTGAAAACTGTAATGTAGTACTTTGAGAGCCATTAACATCAATGGTGGTTCTCTCATGTTTGTTAACAACTCACATCATTAGCTAGTAATCAAACGATGTCTTACCATGTTCAACTTCAAATCATATATTCACATGTTTAGACTTATACCTAAATGATCGAGTGAACGAGATAAGAAGACGCCAAATCTAGTTTCATCCATCCGGGATGCTATTTCAGGATTGTTGTACACATCATTTGTATGATGACTTTACATATAGATCGTCATCCGAACATGGGCCTATATCTGTAGGCATGTCTATTATTTGGCAAAATTCCAATGTAGATGACTATCTGAATTATGTACATGTTATTAGATATTTTATGTGTTGGAGTATGGGAATTCCTCCCTCAACAATTCATGATCAATAAATATATCATGATGTAATGTATTGCAAGATCAGACAGGTCACCATCCACTTTAGTTCCTACTCATCACATCGAAAGCATCTCATCCAAATACTATTATTATTTTGACTTCATGCTTTAGGACAAATCGTTATAGGTCAATTTGGGCATCATCCCCCAAGACCTGGTCAAACTAGACATCATCCCCATGACTAATGAAATAGGGTCTATCATTGCCTTATATTTTAGTTGCTATATGCCCTAAGTGAAGACATTTCATCCATGGCTTCTATTGTGAGATTTCCAACATTTGAATTATATGTTATATGACCTAATGACTCACCAACGCTCATTTGCAAGGGACTAATCAAGTATGAAAAGCAACTTTGATGCAAGGGCATCAAGAAGCACTTCCTAACACTCATGTGTGTTGGTCACCTCGGGGAGTGGAATTTTCATTGTTCCAAGAATCTACACATGGACACCGCCATAGAAGAGTCCAGTGTAAAACTTCAAATCCAAGTGTCCATAACACCTATGAACTTGGTAACATGTATCGCTTATTATTATAAAGTAATTCATTGAGAAAATACCATCGCTCTCTATAAATTGAGCACTCATCCTAGTGCTAGGAAGGAATAATTTTGTGCAAAGTTAAGGGGTTACTGTTGGACTTTCATTTGATAAGAGAGTGAAAGCATCGATATGCTTTTGGGATAATTCTAGATGTGATGAGGCTAGAATGAAGTTGAGCAAAGTTGACAACAAATCGATCCATTGGTTGTAATATTCTCTCTACTCTTTGATAAAGATTTATGTTCATTTTACCATACATATGTCTCTATTTCTTATGCAATGTATTCTTGAATGATGTATGTATTTCTATATAATCGGTTTGATTTGAGTAAGATAAGTAGATATATGTATATTGCATGTTGTTTGTTGTTCTCTATTTGTATTTATATAAATTGGATTCAGCTACTTGAGTTGGATTGAGAGTGATGAAAACAATGACAAGGGGAGAAGGAGAAGAAAAAATCACAAGTAGGCTCCTTTCCAATTATGTATATCTCTTTGTTTTTGAGAAAATAATAGTTATTCTTTCTTCTATCGTTCTAAGTGAAAAACACCACACTTAGGGAATTTGGTTTATCCGTAGATCACAATTCCGTATAATGCTTCCACATCCACACCACCCCTATCATGACAAATATGTAAAACTTCCGGCTCGCCTGTCACCGGTAAAGACCGAGTGAAGGGCTCTCTTCGATAATTGCATCATGCATTGCTTGGGAAGGATTTTCATTTCAAAAATAGTCATGTTCATGCACATTTGAAATCGTGTTCATGCATAGTTGAAATTGTTTCCATGTTTTTATTGAGATGTAAAATTTCATTCTCAAGTGGTTACCATGTTCATGCATGGTTGAAACTATTTCCGTGTTTCTACTAAGATGTAGTAAATCAAATAAACATGTACACTCAATTTATAATTTTTCAAAAATATTTATTTTTCATTGTTTGTGAAGATTGTTAGCCAAGATGGATGAGATCTATTTTATGGTGATAGTTCGTAGGCTTTAAATTTTCCAATTAGAAATATATTACAAAGAAGAAACTTAACCCCTAGCGTTTCACCGATTCATTTGTGTAGGATTTTGTTGCAAATACATATTCTAACCTGAACTTTCTTTTAACACCTTAATCGTCTCGTACCTTGCAATCAACTACATTGACTCTAGTTTTTGAACTCAAGCCTTCTCGTATGGGCTATAGGATGGGACATTAACCTTCTAATCGCGCTTACTCCGTATGTCTTCCGGTACCCGCATGTGAACTAAGTAGTTTCATGATTTGATTTACAGATAAAATGCAATATTTTTGGAATACCGATAATTTGATTGCAAATTTACCATAAGAAGGAGTTGTCACTGTAAATTCATATTATAAAGTTGTCTGCGGAATGAAAGGACATGTATTTTCCACAACATTTAGTCCATTGATGATGATAATATTGGTAGTCATGGGCTCCATTATTCTTGCCGTAGACCATCTATTTGGGACTGTGCCACATCGATAATTAGAGTATAGACTAAAGAGATCGATTTATTTATTTATTCATGAATATAGAGACATGCAAGTAAGAGCCATTTATAACCTTCTTATGCAATGTGGTGGTAGCAGCTTCGATTGTAGTGGGTTTGTATGCCGTGCCGTGGGGCAAAGTCAAGGATCACAAAATACCAACTCGGGAAAAATAGTCCGAAAGTGCTTCCTACAGATGTTGTAGAAATTATACAATATGCATGTATATTACCACACTCCCCAATCTAACAATTAAATCCATCGTTAAATACATAATCCTTCTACTCAATTCTTTGCGGAAATTAAATCGTCAATTGCAAACATATATGAAGAAAATCATTCGCACATAACAAGATGTTTTACCGGGAAAGCTTAAAGCTAAAAACCCCAACTATCATATATTATGTATATCATGGAATCATGAAACAATCTCATACAAATATTAGCCTCAGAGCTTCCCGCACAATATACAATCGTCTCACACGGTCATGGCAAAAATTGGTTCACACATGCACCAATTCACCGCTTCGATGTACCCCGCATCCACCGCACAATCCCCCGATGAAGAAGATTCTAAATGAATTCGATCTTGCCTTGCCTTGACTGCAATCCTCATTGGCAACCCAATGTGTGTGGATGCATGAATTATCGCCATAGTCACAAATGATAGTCAAACACACCTTTCACCTATCTCTCCACCAGGTCTCCACCGGATCCTGCATGTAAGTAATTAATCGTTGTATTTATTCAATTGCAAGTAAGACACTACTTGTGAATTAATTAAATAATTAATTCACTCATATTTCACTAATGTATCTTTAGTTACAACTAGCACAACCGAGTTAAACTCACTTAACCGAGTTAAACTAAATAACAACTCACATAACTACTCTTCCAACTCGTTACAAATGTGTCACGGACTCAGCTTACAAATAAAATTCCATCATGCATGAGTCACCAATCAACCTTGAACTCGTAATTTCTTCAAATTTCAGAACTAGTTTTCCACTAAATAATCCAAATCGTGTGCTTCAAGACAATAAGTTATTATTTATTTTCTGATTACCATTAAGGGCTAATAATAATCGACATGCATTCTATTTTTAGATATGCGATCTATAAGTAGACTTCACCCATGATCTAAAAATAGAAACTCATCTAAAGATAGAATTTCTCAACCATCTAGAATCAACATCCTGCTAATTTTAGAATATGCTCACCATTCTAAAAATAGACATACACCTAAAAATAGCCTACGGACCCCATCTAGTGAAGGTGTTTAATTTTCACTAGGATCATCATCTTGTTGGAATCTCAAATGCATGTCAAGGCCAATGATGACACTGAAGCCGCTTATAACAAAATGACAAAGGTTATAAAAGGTTGTGAGGAGAATGAAGAGATTGGGTACCAAAATTTAGGATCTCAGGAATTCCATGTATAGAACAAAGCAGATAATGTCATAATATCAATATGTTGACATGGAAGAAACCACTTAGCGTAACATTTGCATGAGCCAATCAAAGCATTTGGCAAGGCATTTACTTAATCGTCAATTCTTCAGCATAATTATGGTCTTAGTATGATTGTTGTTCTTCATCAAGATAATCGATGAAGTATAGATCTCTCGAAGGGCACATCCTCATGTGCAAATACTTGTAGGGGCAATGCATTTTTATCTTGAAATCCTAATCAAGGATTGATGCATTTCACTTCAATGTCTAGGGCTCTTCATAAATAATGGGATTTATAGAATCGGCAATTCGAATCTTCGTAATTGGGTTCATGTGAACTATGTACGTCTGGAGTTCTTTGGGATAAATTGCATTGACGTTTCTGGCTGTTGCAACGATGAAGGCTACGAAGAGCAGGATTCTTCCCGTGTCGTCCATTATTTTTGCATTTAATCACATTACGCGTTCTTGAAGTATTTTAATCAAACCTGGCAAGAAAGTATTTTATTAGTTTCTACGCAAATTTCTACTGCGTATACCATCAACCGTGCAAACTTATACTGCGCAAATTTCAACCATCTTTACCCTCCATTTCGAATTGAATTTGGATTCGATTCGATTTGATACCGGAAAAGTTTTTTAAAATTCAATATAAAAATAAATAATCCCTGAATATACATCTTAATCATTTTCAAATAAAAATCTCCGAATATACATTTATATGAAATTTATTAATATTATAGAGTAAATATATCTATATAAATTTAGATAATATTAAAGTTATTTATTAATATTATTAATATAGATGTACAAATCTAATATAAGCCAGAGGGATTAATTTTCTTTAGGGATTATTTTTCTTCATATGTACATCTAATATAAGTTGAGAGGGATTAATTTTTTTCATATGCGTACCATTCTCTACTTATTATTCTCTTTATGCGTACCATCTCTACTTATTTCACGAGGGAGGGCAGCCGTTCGAAAGGTACTATTTGAATTTTCTTTATCGATGATGATCCCTGGTGTTTTCACAGGTCGGAAATATAACGTTTTACAAGTTTATGAATATTATGAGTATTTCTTTCTTTCAATAAATTAGCAATTGCACTAAGAGGCATAAAGGAAAGCCGAAAAAAAGAGAGTTGGGATTGTGGACAATTGTTTATTTTGAAAATTTTGAGATTATCCATCTTCTTAAGATCTTGTCATAGATTCAACAATTGATAAAAACCAATTTGATTCAGCAGTTGACAAACATTTCAAGTTCGGAGAATCAAAGAAGCACAATTTCTCCAAGTTATTAACTTGATTGAGACAAGGAGGTAGCTCTTCCAACCAATTACTTGCTAATATTAAGCTCATTTTTTAACTTGATATTAAATTATAAATTAACTCCTTCTTGATTCCTGCTCTTATGAGTTACATCTTTATAACAAGACTTAACCAAAATGAAGCTATTGGAACTAAGGACATCCCAAATTGGCAAAAGGGCATTTATTTGAGCAATGTTATCTATGTCATCTAAAATGACAAGATATTTTAGACTTTTGGAAGATGAGATATGCTTTTTAAGTCTATGAATACCTTGCTCAACAATATCTATTTGCTCAATCGATTGAGTCAGATCCTTGAGAAGTTTCCTCAGTAATGAAACATGAGAGTTTTCTTTGACATCAGATACAAAGCATGATCCATTGTACTCTGATTCATTTTTTTTAAGGATTCCTTGGCCAACTTTGTCTTTCCTATTCCGCCTGGACCCAAAATCCCCACAAACTCTGGGTTGCAACTACGCATTGCCTCTCTGACCCTAACCTGATTGTAAATTTGAATGATACCAGGGCCCACCCTCAAAGTCAACCTTTGACTTTGCAGTTGGGCCACCTGACCCTATGGTTGTGCCTTGGGATGAAGGATGTCCCACACTGTCATCTCAAATTCCTTTCGAGAACATATTTCAATCATCTTTTCTCACGTATATCCAACACGCGTTCCACGACCTTACCTAATAACTCTTCCTTTCTGCTGAATGGTAGAGAGCAAAACAACCAGTGAGAAACAACCAATGCTTAGCAATCAATCTAAGAGTTCAACTTATGTGGATATACTTTTGAAATATCTCATAATATGACTATGACTCTCAGGAGAGGTTATACAATGGACCTCTGTGGGTTGTCATAATCTCAAATATTCTTGAAATATGAATATCTCAAAATCTGACTTTGACTCTCAGGAGAGGTTATATAGTTGATCTCTCCAGACTCTCAGATTCCCAGATTTTCTTGAAAAAGAGTCATAAGAAGGATGCAATGTGACCAAGTAAAAGATAATATAATTGGTATTCCATGTTATCGCTCAAATTGAACCTCTGGCTGGAAGAGGAAATTCCAAGGTAACTTCAAACCGCGCTTAGCCAAGTAGCTAGCCCTACTGGGCCAGGAGAGGGCTCTCTCCATATAGATCATAGTCAAGATGACTGAGGAAAGAGAATATTTTAGGCTAGCTAAGGAATATAGGGGGTTTTGATTTTGATTTTAGGGTTGGGCTCACTGAACAAGGATTTAGGTCAAGGGGATAGATCAAGGCCAAGAGGATGAAATTGCAGTCTATTTGATGTGGCAAGGTAGGTAAAAGATTTAACATTCAAAGGAGGATCAAATGAGATGAAAACACTGGTGATGAGCTAGGGAAAGAATCTGGAATGTATTTTCCCTAAACTAAGGAGAATGAACACATTATACTAAATTTCCCGAAACAGAGCATAAATAAATATGGATTTTATCTTTCAACTTGAATCAGTATATTATAGATATGAAATGGTTTATGAATTAACAATACATTCAAACAAATCGATAACAGAGAGGAAACTGTCTAAAACTCATACCACATGGATCCCAAGAAAATAGCTGCAATTTTCCTTTAATGTCCAAGCCAAGATGATACTTGATCAATACAATCTCTCAAACTGATGCCAACCATTACAATGATTGAAAAAATACACCTTATAGACCTCAAGACCGCTTCCTCTCATCCTCAAGAGTCAAATCCATGAGGTGAGGGAGTTGTTACATCAAAAGCTGAACTGAAAGCTAGAGTCTAGGATGAGGAAAGTGACTCATTCATATCTTTAAGAACTGATACATTTGACTTCAACTAATGACCTACTTGATGTATCTACCTTAGGTAAAAGTAAAATATGACATTTACATTGGTAACTTCTTCATTTACCCAAGTAAAAAGTGAAACAGAAGTGAAACTTAAAAATTTGATAAAATTGGTGAAAATGTAAATTTCCTGGTATTAGCGCATCACCATGAAAGAAAACTTGACTTGCTTTGTAAGACACTTTTGGAGGCCTTCCCCTTGTCCAAATCAGCTCCATGATAGCTCATTGGAAAGGTCTTTGAGTCCAGTTTCCGAATATGCTTTCAATCTCCAACAGTGTGCCCATATACCCTGTTAAAACTAATTTCTCCCAAAACTGGTATTAGCGTAGCACCAAGGTGAAAAAGGAGGTAGAAACATGAAAATTAGAAGGTTTTTTGTGATTTTGAGGGACCATTTCTGCTCCAAATCTCCTGAAACTTGATGAGGTTTGATGTACTCATCATTATGAACATGAGGATGTTGACCATTTGCCATTTGGATGCTCCAAGAAAAAGTGCATCGACAAGGGCGCTGCATTTTTAGCCAAATTTTTGTGTCAAATTGCTCAAAAAACCAAAATTTGCACTAAAGTGCCAAATGTGCCAAAATTTGTCAAAAATGAGATGTCACTTGCTGATTAAGGGTTTGAGGGATGAAGAGACACCTTAGCAAGTATATCTAACTTCTCCTTCTCCTTTTGTTCGATCAAAGCCTGAATTTTTGCATGGTCACGTTTGAGCTTAGCCCTTGCAATCTTGTTTCTCATGGCATAATTCTTTTCCATCTTCCTCTGATTTCATTATCATTTATGGCCTTCTTCAGTAGATTCTCCAAATGTAAATTGGCTCTATCAAGCCATGATTCTCTATCATTAGTGATCTTAAGGGCAAGCAACTCACTTAGAGTGAGCTGCTTTGCCAACTTAGCCTCTCTTTGTCTCTCACGGGCTAGAGCTCTCCTAAGCCGTATTTTCTTTGGTCTCTGTCTTGGAGGTTGATCCTCCCCACTATCAAACTCACCAAATTTGTCCGAAGTCTCCTGCAACAAAGCCTTAGCCTTCCCGGCCTCTTTTTGAGCTTTGATGGTCCTCAACTCACTGATGATCTGCTTGGCCTTTAGCTGCTAATTTTCCTGCTCAAGGAAATCAATCACATACTGTGCTCTGTCAAGATTAGCTTGAAGCTCACTAATCTTTGTCTCTTTGCTTCAGATACATGCATTGGTGATTCTAACCTCATCCTCATCATCAAGGTTAATTAGATGAAACTCCTCCTCAGTTTCATGTTTTTCCTCCTGCTCAACAACGTTAGGCTCTATAGCCTTTTCTTTGCTTGCTCATGTAGGCTTACGCAGTTCCAGCGTAGGCAATCACGCAAGGGAAATGAGGGCTTCACTAACACTGTTAGATCAGCTAGAGACTTGCAGAGTGAGGTATATCTCACATTTTTCATCGGATTGTCTAGATTTCTCTGAAGGATTTGCTGGATGTTGGCACCCTATTTGTACTCAAGATTTTGCTGCTTAATAATACAAACCCTCAAATCTGCTGCACCGGTTTTCCCAAGTTGGGTTTTTCCAGGGACTTAGTCCAAAAACAACTGTGTCAAATGTAGATGTTTTTCATTGTATTTTATTTAGATTGTTTCAGCACTTAGATTTATTCCACAACATTATTTGTGTAGACTGCTTCAGAAATTACTTTGATATTTCACTGTAATGAAATAATTATGAAACATAATAGAAGAAGTAATTCAGATTTGTTGTAGTAGGAATCCGGATCTAGGATTTTTCAGACATCATTACCCTAAAACACAGGATGCTATCATGATCATAGCATACATGTAACTCCACCCGAAGAGTATATCGCAGTAAAATTGCGCATCTAAGACCTCAATTTCTATGAGGATTGTTTTTTGGCCAGGTGTATTGGTACATTCTGGAAAATAACTACGAGTGTTGATGGGCGCCCATCATATGCTCTGAGCATAATGTTGGATGGTTTCAGTTTGGGCGATCCAAGATTCTGCCAAACTGTTTTGGACATGATGCAAGTGGATGCTCCTTCATCCACGATGCAACAGTGGATGGTGATGTTTTGAATTGAAACCGGTATTTGGAAAGCGACTAGAGAAGGAAGCTTGGGCCTGCCTTGTCTAGATCGAAAACCATTAGGCGAGAATTTGCAGGGTCAATCATGCCTAAAGAGTAAAGTAAGGCTTTCCACTGTGTTGGGCATGATTTCAATACTCCCAATGCTGACATGGTTGCTGGAGACTTAGCTAGGTCGTGCACTATATTATAGCTATGAGCAGCTTTGGAATGATGCCCTGTGCGCCTCTTCAATCCTTTATTTTTTTCGACATGGACTTAGTTATGACTTTGGAAATGGTTAATGGCACAAAAGGTGTGCTCATAGTCGTGCCTGAAGGGTTGGTTTCTGAGGGTGTGGTGTAGTTCCTATTCTGTGTTTGGAAGAACAATTCCTCTTCAGCCATGTAGATATTGTGGTTGTTTCCTTCGGTGTTGTTTTGGGGTGGTTGTTGCCGTTGGGTGTTAACTTGTCCCTGATGGGGGAAGGGTTATTGCATCACTTCAGGTTGTTGTTTTTGTCCCCCCTTGCCCTCGGTTACCCTGAAGTAGTTTAAACTTGGGGAGTTCGGAACTGTGGTGGATGTAATGGCCATATTCACCACATATGGCACAAGAATGATTTGTCCTTAAACTAGTTGTATTGTTTTTCCATTGTGAGTTATTGGTTGATTCTTGGTTCTGATTCCGGTTGGAGTTTCCCTCAGCTTGAGATCATGAAGGGTGTTGCTGGTTGCTGCCCCCCTATCCAAACAAAACCTTTTAAGTGTGTTTTTCTCTGTCTGTCTGTGTAAATTTTTCCTTCGGGCTCACACTCTGTTTTTCCAATACACTGTTGTGTAAATAATAATACATTAGCTTCTCGGGCTTTTTCTTTTGTGGCAAAGCACAACTTTTTAAATCAACATAAAACAAACTATAGAAAAAAATAAAATAAAAACTATGTATGGGCCTGCGAGACCCATATTACAATAACGCGCTTGTAAATAAAACATCCATATAAACCTTGGTTTTTAATATAGTTTCATTGGGCGATATATATAACTAAAACATAACATAAAACATTACAAAAATTTAAAACTAACTTCTGCCCGAATTTCAAACCGATTAAACCAAATTGTAATGAAAATTGCGTCACACTTTCGCATGACGTCACCTCTCCAAAAATTCGTGTGATCGCCATCCTATTGGTCGAGGACTGGGGCCCACGGATTTCAACCAAACTATGAGCCAAAATATATAAAAAATTCGCGTAACAAATTAGCCCGATGACATCAAGGCGATTTGTGATGCGAAAACTTTAGGGCGTGTTTTATAAAATATTTTTGGGTCCGTTTTTAGGTGTGGTGACGTAGGCACCAAACCAACACGAGAAGCGTTGATTCGTCCACGTATTCTGTGAGTTGGCGGTGGGACCACTGCTCTCGTGGCCCATTTCTAATCAAACAAAAAACCTTTGAAACAATCTCCCGCGTACACAGAAACCTTGTTTTCAAAATAAAAGGACAGAAGACTCTGTTTTAAACTTTGAATTTGACTGCTCAACCAAAATAGCAAGCAGTTGCTTGTTAAAAAACATGAAGACAAAAATGGAAAGCGGCTGTTGCAGAGCCTGGAAGCTGATTCTGCATAATACAATTCAACAAGGAGCTCTCATGCTGTCCTTTTGTCCTCCTGCATAGAATCAATAGGTGGATTTATATTTTCAACACTCCCCCTTAAATTCAGCTGCTGGGTTATCAGTCATACTCATGCAATTCCTCAAATATTCAAAGCTTTTTTTCCCTAGTGGCTTTGTCAGTATATCTGCAAATTTCTCCTGAGTCCTACAATGTTTTAAAATGATTTCTCCATTATTCACTAGCTCCCTGATGTAGTGAAACTTAGCATCTATGTGCTTTGTCCTTTTCTGAAACACAGAATTTTTAGACAATGCTATGGCTGAGCTATTGTCACAATAAATCACTGTGTCTTTTACCTATTCTTGACATAAAATTCTCAGCATTCTCCTCATCCAAACTGCTTGACATGCTACTGTTGTAGCTACCACATACTCTACCTCTACTGTAGACAATGCTATAATAGGCTACTTTTTAGAAGCCCATGAAATAGCTCCTGAACCCATATGAAAAGCATAACTGGATGTACTTTTACGGTCATCTACACTTCCAGCCCAATCACTATCAGTGTAACCAATCAACTCAGAATTTTCTGAAATGATATACAAAATACCATACTTTTTAGTTCCTTTCACATACCTCCGAATTCTTTTTGCTACCTGCCAATGTGCTTCTTGGCCTCTCCATGAATCTGGAAATCAAACTAACAGCATGCATTATATCAGGCCTAGTTGCAGTCAAATACATGAGGCTGCTAACTATGCTCTTGTACAAACTAGGATCAAAATCCTTGCTGCTATCTTCTTTACTGAGTTTCAATCCCATTTCTGTGGGTGTTATTGCTGCCTTGCAATCCTGCATGTTAAATCTTTCTAAAACTTCATTAGCATATTTTTCTTGTGAGATAAAAATCCCATTTTCATTTTGCTCTACTTCTATTCCTAAGAAGTATTTCAGTAATCCCATGTCAGTCATTTCAAATTCATCTTTCATGACTGTTTTAAAATTTTCAATAAGGTAATCATCATTACCTATGAAGATCACATGATCAAAATATAAAACAACAATCAGCATCTTACCATCTTTTTCTTTGATGTATAATGTGGGTTCTCCTTCACATTTTTCAAAACCATTCTCTAGTAGATAGGAATCTATCCTACTGTACCATGCTCTTGGTGCTTGCTTTAGCCCTTAAAGAGCTTTCTTCAATCTGCAAACTTTGTTCTCTTGGCCCTTTTTCTCATAGCCTAGAGGTTGTTCAACATAAACCTCTTCCATTAACACTCCATTTAAAAATGTTGATTTTACATCCATTTGGTAAACCTTCCATTTGTGTTGTGCTGCTATGGACAACACTTCTATCAATGTTTCCATTCTTGCAACTGGTGCAAAAGTCTCGTCATAATCTCTTCCATATTGTTGCTTATAACCTTTGACAAAAAGTTTGGCCTTGTGCTTTTCAATTTTACCTTCAGCGTTGCTTTTGGTCTTGTAGACCCATTTAACTCCAATGACTTCCTTATCTTTTGGGAGTTCAACCAAATCCCATGTTTTATTTTTCTCTATTGCTTTAATTTCTTCATCCATGGCTTCTATCCATTTTCTATCTTTTATAGCTTCCTCAAAATGAATAGGATCATCAACATGACAATACAAAGCAAATAAAGAATTCATACCTTCATTTGTTGTCTCTTGCTCATAAATTTCATTTAAATTTCTGAATCTTGTTCCTCTTTCATTAGATGTACTTGTGCTTGAAGTAGCACTCAAATCTGCTCCATTTGGTGTGCTTGGAGAAGCACTCTAATTACTTCTCAAGGGTGTTCTTACTCCTACTTGAGGTGTTCCTTACTGTCCTTGTGTTGGTGGAGGTTGTGCTACTGATGAGGTATTATTTTCAGCCACATCTTCCTCATCTTCATCATCAGACAAACAGTTTTTAACATTGTCTGTTTTGTCAATGCTTTCATCCCATGCTTCTTCTTCAATGAATTACAGATCTCTGCTTATAACTAATTTTTTTGTGGATGGGTTATATAATCTATATCCCTTGGATTCTTCACAATATCCAAGGAAGATGCATTTCTCCCCCTTACTGTCCAACTTCTTCCTCAACTGTTCTGGAATGTGTGCATAAGCCACACACCCAAAAACTCTCATGTGGGTGACTCCCTGTTTTCTGCCACTCCATGCTTCTTCTGGAACTCTGTTCATTACAGCTTTTGTTGGGCATCTATTTAAAATATACACAACACAATTTGTAGCTTCTGCCTAATACTCATTTGGCAAGTGTTTTTTCTTTAGCATACTTCTCACCATTTCCATTATGGTTCAATTTTTTCTTTCAGCAACACCATTTTGCTGCAGTGTGTATCTTGTAGTAAATTGTTTGTGTATGCCATTTTCTCTGCAAAAACACAGAAATTATTTTGAGATGTACTCACCTCCTCTATCAATTCTAAGAACTTTGATATGCTGCCAACTCTGTTTCTCTACTAGAGCTTTAAAATGGAAATTTTTTTCAAAGACTTCACTTTTATATTCCAAGAAATAAACCCATACTTTCCTTGTGAAATCATCAATGAAGGTTAGCATGTAATTGCTGCCTGAAACTGATGTTGTTTGCATCGGCCCACATAAATCTGAATGAATAATTTCTAAGGGTGCTTTCGCCCTTATGCTCTTTCCTGATGGAAAGTTTTCTTTGTGTTGTTTTCCCAAGATACAACCTTCATATAGGCTATCTGGTTTCTCAATCAATGGTAGTCCTCTTACCATTCCTTTTCTGTGCATCAAATTTAGACCTCCGAAATTGAGATGTCCAAATCTCAAGTGCCATAACCAATTCTCATCTTTCACTTCCTTTTGAAAGACCTCTTGAGTTACAACGGCTACGTTTTTTTCTTTTCCCTTCAAATCTATATTGAGCTTGATTGGAAACATTCTATTGCTGGTCATTTGTATTTCAGCAATAATCTTCTTGCTTGGAGGTATGTCCATTATTGTGCACACATAATTTTTAAAAACTACATTGTAACCTTTGTTTATGAGCTGCCCAACGCTCAAAAGATTACACTTCAAGCCAGGAACATAGTACACATCAAGTTCACTATTTCTTGCACAAATACTAACTCTGCCTTTTCCCTTGATAGAAATCTTACTATCAATTCCTATTGTTACTTCTGATTTAACTTCTTCATCAAAATTGATAAACATTGCTATGTTTCCAGTCATGTGATTACTGCAGCCTCAATCTAAGAACCATACATCATCCTGTCTATCTTGTGCTACATTACATGTTAACAGCGCATTTTTTGGGTTCTTTTCTTCTCTTGCTACATTAACATTCTGCCTATTATTCATGTCATTTTTCTTTTTCCTACACTCATTGGCATAGTGCCCATATTTTTTGCAATAATGAAATTGGACATTTGATTTGTCATACCTTTGTCCTTGAGCATGTTAGTGTCCACCTTGTTGGCTGCTGCTTTGGCCATGGCTTTGATTTTGACTGTTGCTCTTTCCATGTGAATGTGTAGAGCTGTTTCTTCCTTCTCTGTTTTGGTTTCTGCCTCTTACTCTTCCTTTGCCTTGACCTCTTCCTCTTCCAAAAGGCGTCTAGGTCTTGAAGACATGCTCTAGATATGGGTTTACTGATCTTCTCAATCTCTGTTCATGAGTCATTAGTGATGCATGAAGTTCATCTACTGTGAAATTTGAGAGATCCTTTGTCTCTTCAATGGTGGTAACAATAACATCAAACCTTGAGGGTAGGCTCCTCAACAGTTTCTCCACTGTCCTTCTTTCTTCAAGTGTCTCTCCATGAGACCTTATCTGATTTACCATCTCAATCACATGTGTGAAGAATGAGTCTATGTTATCAGACTCCTTCATGCAGAGAGTTTCAAAATCTCTCCTCAACAATTGTAGTTTTGATGTCTTCACTTTCTCCATATCTCGGTAGGCTATCTTCAGAGTATCCCATGCATCCTTGGATCTCTTAACTGCTGCTATCCTTGGAAACACACTCTTATGTACTGCTTGATAGAGATGGAAGAGGGCCTTAGAGTCCTTCTTTCTATTGCTCTTCAGCGGATCCTTCTTTTCCTGTGTTAAGGCATTATACTCTTGTTCATCAACTGGTTCTTCAAAACCGTCTTCTACAAATTCCCATAAGTCTCGGGAGGCAAACAGGGCTCGCATGGTAATGGTCCAATAATCATAATTTTTCCCATTAAATTGGGGAAGCTGAGTATTTCCAATATTCATACCAGTGCTTGTTCTAGCCATTTCTTATAGACTAAACTCTGAAATAAACTTTACTGTGTTTTTTTAAACAAACTGTCTTTCCTTCTTTTAAAGGACAAGACTCTGTTTCTGAGGACTGCTCTTTTAAATAAAAACAACAACTCTGTTTTTTTTTAGAAATACTTGGACTTTACTTCTGCTTGGCTTGTTAGAGTTCTGCTGGTGAACTGCTGCAACAAATCCTTCTTTCTTCAGCTTCTTTGACACCTTCAAAGAGCCTGGATAAGCTCTGATACCATGTTGGAATTTATGGATAATTCCAGAACAAAATATTGAGAGAATAATACTCTCCTTTCAACACAGAGAATTAAAAAAAAAAAATTGCTCACTGCCAGACAGAGGTTTCAAAAAAAAACTTATATTCCATTCACTGTAAAATCTATTACAAAATAAAAACTTCCTCTAACAGAGGGATTACAAAAATTTGGATTGCTGCACAAACACAAGGCCAAGAAAAACTCTGTCTCTCTATTTTTCAAAAAGTACACACTCTCTATCTGTCTGTGTAAATTTTGCCTTCGGGCTCACACTCTGTTTTTCCAATACACTGTTGTGTATATAATAATACATTAGCTTCTCGGGCTTTTTCTTTTGTGGCGTAGCACACCTTTTTAAATCAACATAAAACAAACTATAGAAAAAAAATAAAATAAAAACTATGTATGGGCCTACGGGACCCATATTACAATAACGCGCTTGTAAATAAGACATCCATATAAACCTTGGTTTTTAATATAGTTTCATCGCGCGATATATATAACTAAAACATAACATAAAAAATTACAAAACTTTAAAACTAACTTCCGCCCGGAATTCAAACTGATTGAACCAAATTGTAATGAAAATCGCATCATACTTTCGCATGACGTCACCTCTCCAAAGCTTCGTGCGATCGCCATCTTATTGGTCGCGGACTGGGGCTCGCGGATTTCAACCAAACTATGAGCCAAAATATATAAAAAGTTTGCATAACAAATTAGCCCGATGATGTTAGGGTGATTTGTGATGCGAAAACTTTAGAGCGTGTTTTATAAAATCTTTTCGGGTCCGTTTTTAGGTGTGGTGACTTAGGCACCAAACCAACGCAAGAAGCGTTGATTGCTCTACGTCTTCTGTGAGTTGGCGGTGGGACCACTGCTCTCGTGGCCCAATTCCAATCAAACAAAAAACCTTTGAAACAATCTCCCGCGTACACAAAACCTTGTTTTCAAAATAAGACTCTGTTTTAAACTTTGAATTTCACTGCTCAACCAAAATAGCAAGCGGCTACTTGTTAAAAAACATGAAGACAAAAATGGAAAGCGACTGTTGAAACTGCTTCTGCACAATACAATTCAACAAGGACCTCTCCTGCTGTCCTTTCAGCAAGTGGATTTATATTTTCAACACTTCTCCAATGGATAAAGATAAGACATACACTTCTCTGTGGACGCATACGTTGCCTGCAGAAGTTTGTCTCCATGGATTTGATTGCGGCTACCTGTTTTCCGCTCAATTTGGCTGCGAATCCAGGAGAACAGTATTTTATGTCTACAGTATACTCGATTCTCTAAATTCTTCGTCATTTAATGCTCCGGCTTTTACAACTGCATCACGAATGAACTATGAATGGGATTTATAGAATCGGCAATTCGAATCTTCGTTCATGTGAACTATGAACGTCTGGAGCTCTCCAGCCGCTTCTTTGGGATAAATTGCATTAACGTTTCTGGTTGTTGCAACGATGAAGGCTACGAAGATTCTTCCCGTGTCGTCCATTATTTTTGCATTTAATCGCATTACGCGTTCTACGATCAGCTGCGTATACCATCAACCGTGGAAAATTATAGTGCGCAAATTTCAACCATGGTTACCCATGTCGAATTGAATTTGGATTCGATTCGATTTCATACCGGAAAAGTTTTTTAAAATTCAATATAAAAAAATAAAATAAAAATTCCCTGAATATACATCATACTCATTTTCAAAAAAAAATCTACAAATATACATTTTATCATAATTACCAAGTTCAAATTAGAATTAGGTAAAATAAAAATTTTTAATTCAGAAAAATTTACACATCTTAAATGTCGATTCAAATGCAATTACAACTATTCCCTTCTATGGTAGAAGGCTTTAGGTACGAGTGGAAACATTGCCAAATACAAAAATGGGTGAAGGTTGATTCACACATTATATATTCAAGTTGATTAAATTTAAAAATTTATAAGAATTAATTAAAAATGGTATAGTTGATAAATATTTTTTTGCATTAATTATATTATTAGAATTTGGTTAAGATAAAGATGAATCATATTAGTTGGTTTAAAACTTTGACCAAATCTTAATGATGTGGTTAATCTGAAAGATATTTATTTACATTATAGATCACAAAAGTCTTAGATCTAACAAAATAAAAATCATCAGAATTAACTAAAATGTAACTTTATTTAAATAATAATAACTATTATTAATAATAAAAAATTAATATATAATCTATATGTAGAAAAAAAAAAAATCTATTGAGATTCACTCTTACTTTATAAAAGAGATTTTAAATATGTAAATAGCTTTTGTTACAATACCATGGCTTATGCACATTTTAATTTTATTTGGAACAAGATTCTTAATTTTGAAGATATAGTCTTACTTCACAATGGAGATTCTTATTCTCTCAATATGCTTTAGCACAATACCATGGGCCAATATAATTAGTTATCATTGCCAGATGCCCAAAAAACCATAACTCATTTCATTTGACACTTTGTTCATATGGCATTTTTTTAATTCATGAATTTAATAAAAAGGAAAAAAAACTATAGCAACATATACCATGAATTAAGCATTTTGATATTATGATGAATTGATACTTATTAGCATCAAACAACTATTTAATTTATATAACTATGCTACTTTTTACCTTTAAATATAATAACATAAAACCATTAAACCATCCATTTTATCTATTATTTATTTTATTTTTTGACCATAATAATATATTGAATGAATTTCAATTTCATACATAATTATGTTAAAAATGATTATAATAATATATTTGAAAGGTAAAAGTTATGTAAATCAAGCATAAGATTTTAAATTTATTATGCATTAAATAATTAATTTCAAATTAAAAAAATATCATTTATTAAAATATTGGAAAAAAATTAAAACATTTTAAAATAGTTTAAATAATTATGTGTTAGAATTTAATGTAAAACATTAAATTACAATATTGAAAATATAATTTCAACTTAAAATTAGTTTTCACATTAAAAATTTCACAAAGAAAGAAGTTTCATTTACTAATATGATATGTGGAATATTTGTTGACAATTCCATTTATATAAAGATTCATCCCTGCCATGGACTCTCCACGCTTAACCACGCAACGTCATTCTCTTTATGCGTACCATCTCTACTTATTTCACGAGGGAGGGCAGCGGTTCGAAAGTTACTATTTGACAAAATATTTGACAACAATTTGCTTTATCGATGATGATTCCTGGTGTTTTCACAGGTCGGAAATATAAAGTTTTGCCAGTTTATGAATACTATGAGTATTTCTATCTTTTAATAAACTAGCAATCGCACTAAGAGGTGTAAAAGAAAGCCGTAAAAAAGAGAGTTGGGATTGTGATAATTGTTTACTTTGAAAATTTTGAGATTATCTATTTTCTTAAGATCTTGTCATAGATTTAACAATTGATAGAAACCAGATTGATTCAGTAGTTGACTTGTAGACAAACATTTCAAATTCGGAGAATCAATGAGGCACATTTTCTCCAAATTATTAACTTGATCGAGACAAAGAGGTAGCTCTTCCAACCAGTTACTTGCTAATATTAAGCTCATTTTTTAACTTGATATTAAATTATAAATTAAATCCTTCTTGATCCCTGCTCTTATGAGTTACATCTTTGTAACAAGACTTAACCAAAAGGAAGCTATTGGAACTAAGGACATCCCAAATTGGCAAAAGGGCATTTATTTGAGAAATGTTATCTATGTCATCTAAAATGACAAGATATTTTAGACTTTTGAAAGATGAGATATGCTTTTTAAGTCTATGTATACCTTGCTCAACAATATCTATTTGCTCAATCGATTGAGTCAGATCCTTCAGAAGTTTCCTCAGTAATGAAACATGAGAGTTTTCTTTGACATCAGATATAAAGCATGATCCACTGTACTCTGATTCATTTCTTTTAAGGATTCCTTGGCCAACTTTGTCTTTCCTATTCCTCCTAGACCCAAAATCCCCACAAACTCTGGGTTGCAACTACGCATTATCTCTCTGACCCTAATCTGATTGTAAATCTGAATGATACCGGTGCCCACCCTCAAAGTCAATTGCTGACTTTGCTGTTGGGCCACCTGACCCTGTGATTGTGCCTTGGGATAAAGGATGTCCCATATTGTCATCTCGAATTCTTTTCGAGAACATATTTCAATCATCTTTTCTCATGTATATCCAACACGCGTTCCATGACCTTACCCAATAACTCTTCCTTTTTGCAAAATGGTAGAGAGCAAAACAACCAGTGAGAAACAACCAATGCTTAGCAATCAATCTAAGAGTTGAACTTATGTGGATATACTTTTGAAATACCTCATAATATGACTCTCAGGAGAGGTTATACAATGGAACTCTGTGGGTTGTCATAATCTGAAATATTTTTGAAATATGAATATCTCAGAATCCGACTCTGACTCTCAGGAGAGGTTATATAGTTGATCTCTCCAGACTCTCAGATTACAGATTTTCTTGAAAAAGAGTCATAAGAAGGATGCAATGTGACCAAGTAAAAGATAATATAATTGATATTCCATGTTATTACTTAGGTTGAACCTCAGGCTGAAAGAGGCAATTCCGAGGTAACTTCAAACCACACTTAGCCAAGTAACTAGCCCTACTAGGCTAGGAGAGGGCTCTCTCCATATAGATCACAGTGAAGATGACTGAGGAAAGAGAATATTTTAGGCTAGCTAAGGAATACAGGGGGTTTTGATTTTGATTTTAGGGTTGGGCTCACTGAACAAGGATTTAGGTCAAGGGGACAGATGAGGGCCAAGACGATGAAATTGTAGTTTGTTTGATGGGGCAAGGTAGGTAAAAGATTTAACATTCAAAGGAGGATCAAATGAGATGAAAAGACTGGTGATGAGCTAGGGAAAGAATCTAGAATGTATTTTCCCTAAATTGAGGAGAATGAACACATTATACTAAATTTCCCAAAATAGAGCATAAATAATTATGGATTCTGTCTTTCAACTTGAAATGAAGTAGATTATAGATATGAAATGGTTTATGAATTAACAATACATTCAAACAAATTGATAACAGAGATGAAACTGTCTAAAACTCATACCACATGGATCCCAAGAAAATAACTGCAATTTTCCTTTAATGTCCAAGTGAAGATGATACTTGATCAATACAATCTCTCAAATTGATGCCAACCATTACAACGACTGAAAAACTACACCTTATAGACCTCAAAACCACTTCCTCTCATCCTCAGGAGTCGAATCCATGATGTGAGGGAGTTGTTACATCAAAATCTGAACTGAAAGCTAGAGTCTAGGATGAGGAAAAGTGACTCATTCCACTACTACACCAAGGGCATTTTAAGACATTTGTTTAAGACAAAAGAAATATTTTGTTTTAAAAAGTCACTTTTTATTTTAGTTATTTTATATTAAAATTTAATATCAATTGAATTGTCTTAAATATAAAATTTAAGACAAAATTAGTATGAGACAAAAATAGTTTGAGACAAAACTTTATATTTAAGACAAAAGGAATTTGAGACGAAAATATTTTAAGACAAAAACAATTTAAGACAAAAATATTTTAAGACAAAACTTTATATTTTAGACAAAAATAGTTTGAGACAAAAATAGTTTAAGACAAAACTTTATAATTAAGACAAAAGGAGTTTGAGTCAAAAATATTTTAATACAAAACTTTATATTTAAGACAAAAGCATTTTGAGACAAAAATATTTTAATATAAAACTTTATATTTAATACAATGGCAATCAAGACAAAACCCATTTAAGACAGTTAGCAATTAAGACAAAATCATTAGTATTGTGGAAGTTTGCACTTAAATTCTATGAGTAGATAGTGGATAATTATATTTTTTTATTTTTGCATATATATATATATATATATATATATATATTCAAACCACATGAAATGTAATCATGTCAATTTTATTTCTTTTATATTAGATTTTTTCTTTTCCATTAAACCACATTCTAAAAATATAATAAATAAATAGATTAAAAAAATATTATTTTTTGGTTGGCCACTCAAAGGGATTTAAGTTTGAATCTCATGTTTTTACATAATAATTCATAACAAAGTGGTTTTCAAATGAGTTACATTCCATGAACTAAGACTGTTTATTTTTTTAAATATGTTAACATTTTAAAATTACTTCAACTAAAACTTTGATATAAATTTGAAAGAAATTAAATACAATATAACGATAAAAAAAGAAAATTAAATATTTTCTCAATTGTTTTCTATATATGCATTTTAAACCTTCATTTTTTTTCTTTCAAAATGAAAAATCAAAATTTTGATTCTTGCATATGTCTTATAGTCACATCTCGGTTTTATTTTCACTATTGAACAAATATATCAAAGAGATAAATAACAATAATTTAATTATTTTTTAGATAAAATTTTACTATTTAATTTTTTTATTGTAAAAAAACTTTCTACTAATTCAGAGTCTTTGGCACAGAACTACCTGGAAATGTCCCTAGTCACAGGAATTCCTTGTTGCGGGAGCGACTGGAGGTTCTAAGTCACATGCATGCCCATGTCAAGGGAGAGATTAAGGCTTTGATGCGGAAAAATTTCATTTTGTCTCAAGGGTTAGTCACTTGGATGGGTTGGATGGCTCCGGTCACCTAGATGGGTTGGATAGCTCCTGGGGTTTTTTTTGCAAGTGCAGAAGGTTAGGTTGGTTGTGTTAGGTCGGTTCGACTTCTTTAACTGATATATACGGAGTTGAATCATATCATAGTAACTTTTCTTCACATGTTTGCCCCGGTTGGCTGGTAACTTGGGTAGATGTGGGAGGAGGGTGCTATAGAGTAGTATCATAGCATGGTTCCGTTCTCCTTGGGTGATGTCTAATTTTCGTTCCACTTGGATGAATGTGTTTTCGTATCTACAAGTTGGTTGCATATAGGTCCTTGTATTTTTTATCTATGTGCTTGTTGTTTATGCATGGTATTGGTCATGATTGTAGTGGTGTCGTCATGTGAAAGTTGATGGTGTTGTCGTTGAATGTATTTGTTGTGTTTATGTCGGTCGTGCATCGAATATGTATATCAATTTTTATATGTTGTTATGCATAATTTGACTAGATGATGGTCGTTGTGCATGAAGTCATGGTATTTGGTCAGCATAGTCATGCATTGATAAATGGATAATGGTTGAAAAGATGTTTATATGTTGATATGATTATGTTTATATGTGTGTGTGTGTGTGTGTGTATTGCGCTAATATGGTCGGTCTTGCAGATGAGATATCATCTTCGAGCTATACTAAGGTACACTAGTTTTCTTATGATTTGTTTAACTAACATAATATACCTTGCAGGAAGAAGAGATCAAAGATGACTAACAAGATGGTAGAATACAAAGATTCTCCCTATGAATCAGATGAGTAGTGTGGTGTTGGGAACACTTCTGACTTAGCAGACACATTGAGGAGTTTGAAGGAGGAAATAAGGATTTGCAAAGAAGATAATGACAAAATCATGCATGCATAGGAGAAATAAGCAGAAGTCAATGCAATAATTCTTCAGAGTTTGTCAGAATTGTAGAGACAGGGACCACTTCGGATCAACTATGGATAGGAGGATATGACTAATGGGGCATGTGGAAGTAGACCCCATAGTGGGCACAGGTCAGATAGAGATGACACGATCAGGGATGTCAGGTTCTTGGATACTCCAGAAAGGAGGGGTGATGGACATAGGTACTATTCTCGTTCTGGTTCTGAAAGGTATCATGGTCATCATCATTATAATCCTTAAAGGAGAAGTGATAGGGGATATTTTCCGGATGAGTTCAAGAAAGAAAAGCCACCTACATTTGATGGGGGAATGAATAAATCACATGATGCAAAAGCATGGTTGATTGGAATGAATAAATTCTTCAGATTGCACGATTACTTAGAGAACATGAAGGCCAAGATATCTACATTCAGTATTAAAGATAAAGCAAATATTTGGTGTGAAGATGTAAAGAACATTAGAGATATTTATGAGGAGTTGACTTGGAGTGAATTCAAGAGACTATTTAGGAAGCAGTATCTATCGAAGATGTACTATTATTACAAGGAAAAATAGTTTTATGAGCTAAATATGGACTCTATTATCGATGAGGAGTAAACTAGCAGATTTTTGGAGTTGTTGAGATATGTGCCTGATCCGGATTTATGCAGGAACGCAACAGAATAAACACATAACCATAAATACAGAGCTGCAGCAGAAATAACACTTCATTTCATTAATATCAAAGAACTGAAATTTGCTTACAGACAGAATGGAAATAAAACTAGCTAGGCAGAAATTGGCTATCTACGAGAAGAGATGTGAGAAGAGATGTGGGCGGCTACCAGCCTGCGAGCTGTGTTACAATGAGGCTCGAGGGCCTATTTATTATTGAGAAACAATGGAAAACCCTAAACATCCCAAAACCCAACCCTAGGAGATGAAGCGCCAAAACTATGGGCCCCGTTTGGGTAAATTGGTGTTTCAACTTCCCAGGGACGTAACTTTGGCATACTATCTCCGTTTGACGCACATGATACATCATTAGAAATCTCTATCCGAGGACTACAACTTTTGTGACGATTTTGATGATCAAAATCGCAACAAATTTTCATACCAAAAAACGTCGTTTAGGGCCTCAAAACGGCTCCGGAAGTTCAGGACCCGAAAAGCTGCTAAAAATAGTAAGTTATGCCAAAACTGAAAAACTGAAAGAGACAATGGTGGGGGCCTAAGTGGAATAGGCAGGTGGCCACCAATATCCACCTGGATCATTCCTCCCCCCTTAGGAAGCAATGGTCCCCATTGCGTTAAGTTCCTCCATGAGATGAGGAAATTTCTGCTGAACTTGGTCCCTGGTGAACCACTTTCCTTGGTGCGGGAGTTGGCCAGCTTTGACAACCCGATACAGTTGGATCCTCTGTTGGCGAGTGTTCTTAATTTGCATGTCCATGATACAATCTGTGGTGGCCTGTTCCATGCAGTCTGGGTTTAACTCTGTTGGTGTGAGTTGTTCTGCAATGTCCGAAGTGTCCAGTAGAGGTGGGAAGTAAGGACGAAGGCGATCCACATTGAAGACTGGGTGCAGACCAAGGAATGGTGGAATACTAAGCTCGAAAGCATTGTTCCCTACAGCCTTGGTGATGGTGTACGGCCCGTATCGGAGTGGGCGAAGCTTGTGGTGAGGTCCAGTGAGGCGATCCTTCTGCAAATGCAGCCATACTTTATCGCCCACCTGGAAGTTGTGTGGCACTCGGTGTTGATCATGGCGCTGCTTGTACTTCGCATTAGCTCTGTCCAATATATCATGAACCTGTTGGCGGATGTGTTGAATGCGCTCGATGAAGCTACTTGCTTTGTCAACTTCAAACTGGACGTGCGCTGAATCGGCCTGAGCAGCTGCAAATGGCATGGCTACGTCAATGGGACATAGTGGCTGGAATCCCAAGCCCACCTGAAAGGGGCTATGGCCAATTGAACTATGGAGAGCCTGGTTATAACTATGTTGTACATAGGGGAGGCTCTCGTCCCATGTGCATGGATGTTTTGAATTGTACATGCACATAATGTGTACAATCATTCTGTTGACGACCTCTGTCTGGCCATCTGTTTGGGGATGGAAAGATGTGGACTTGGTGAGCTTTGTGTCCAACATTGACCAGAGGCTGGACCAAAATGTGCTGAGGAACCTGCTATCTCGATATGATATGATAGACTGTGGGATCCCAAAGTGCACCCACACTCGTTCAAAGAAGAGTTTAGCAGTGGCTTCTGCTGTGATATTCTTCTTACAGGCCGCCATGATGGCCATCTTCGAGAATCTGTCAACGACCACGAAAACACGGTCATTTCCATTCTTAGTAGAAGGCAGGCCCGACATGTAATCCATGGAGATGGATTCCCATGGTCGACTAGGGGTAGGTAGTGGAGTATATAGGCCTTGCTTCTTGATGGTCGGTTTGGCAATGGCACAAGCAGTGCAGGATCTGATGTGCTTCTCAACATCCTTTCGAAGGTTCGGCCAATAGAAATACTTCTGTAGTATTTCTACTGTTTTCTCGACCCCGAAATGCCCAACGACTCAACTGTAGTGTGCTGCCCATATCATCTTGGCACGCTTGCTTGAAGGAACACAAAGGTGTCCCAGGTGACATAAAAGTGCATCTTGGAGGTGAAAATTTGGAACTTGCGTGGACCCCAAGAGTGCCTTGTAAGTGTGGCTGAATTCTAGGTCACTCTCATAGAGAAGCGGCCAATCAGAAGTCTCGTGCCCACAAGAGTTGAGCACGGTGGTGAGAGCCACGATCGGTGGTCGGCTGAGGCAGTATGCAACATTATTGGTGCTACCCTTCTTGTACTTGATGTTCAAATAAAACTGTTGCAGATATGCGGACCACTTCTGATGGCGATCATTCTGCAACTTCCCTTGTGTCTGTATGAACTACAGGGGCCGGTGGTCTGTGTGGATGATTGTTTCCTTCCCCAAAATGTAATGCTTCCATTGTCGATAGGCTTTCACAATGGAATACATTTCT